>OX359271.1:5000-622509 GCA_947179155.2 Hedera helix
TTAAGTGAGGGGAAGGTGTTAGGCACCCCCCGACTTCCGTGAAACACAATTATCGTTATCCTAATGCTTTCCTTTCCTTTAAATCCTAAAATGTGTGTGTGCGCGTGTGTGTGCGTATGAAAATCGTTGGAATGCTTTATTTTTTAAAGTACTTCTAAAATCTCGTTAACCCTATGCACGAAGGATTTTATTCATTTTGAAAAGTTCATTTTTAAGCTTTCGTTTTTTGATAACAAAACCTTTAATGATGACATTTATGAAATAAGGTTTTCGAATCCTTCGTCAAATAGGAATAGAGCTCATCCGATACTTTCCATTTTATCTTCGAAGACAATTGATTTAGTGTGTGATTTATTTTAAAAGTGTTTCAGAATCTCGTTAACCCTATGCACAAATGATTTGAATTAATCAAAAAGTTCATTTTTATTGTTTTTATTTCGATAATAAAATCGATGATATTTTGTAAAACATATTTTTTAAACCATTCGTCAAATAGGAATAGAGTTCATCCGACAGTTACAATTTTAGCCTACGGATGATCTAATATCCTAATTTGCTTGATTTTACGAAAATCTTTCTCATTTCATTACAAAATCATTTTCTCGTGTCGAAAGGAAAAACCAAACATTAAAATGACGTTAGAGCTATTTGTGGGCATGTAAGCCGTCTAAATAGCCTCAAACACCCACAATCACATATTTCACTATTACGGGGCCTTAAACCCGATTTTCGGTATCGATATCGTTTTAAGGCCCAAAATTTACATATTTACAATAAAGGCGCATCGCGATCGCTACATCCAAAAGTAGGTTATAAAATAACTAAAAGAATATCATCGAGAGGTTAGGAGGAGATTTCATCCGCAATAAATCCTCCCTAACCGTCCCAAATCCATAGATATAAAACATATATCTACTACATCGGATCTAACTTCAAATTACACAAAATAAAGATATTTAAATCGCAATGCACCAAGTACTTCGGATCTACAGTAGATCTACCCAACAAATGCACAAATATTAGATCTATAACAACTTAAATAATAAAATGAAATACGAACTAGATCTAACTAGATTAAAACCACAAATGCTATAAACTCGAATTTTCGCATTTCAAATGATGAAATAAATACTTTAACACTTGGAGATCACATAGGATACAATATATGGTGTAAAGATTGAACAAAAAAAGGGAGAACTCTCACTTTCCTCTCAAACCCGTAACTCTCTCTCTCTCTCCTTTCTCGCATCCGCCATTTTTTTCTCTCTCTTTTTTCTTTTCGGATGAAAACTGGATGCAGTATAGGTCTTTGGAGGCAATCGTAGATCCATCTGTGGCTGTCTGTTGTCGTCGTCGTCTCGGTTACCGTGTGTTTCCTCGAGCCACAAAAATGCCTTGCCTCAAGTAACCTGATTAGCTGTTTGTCTTGCCTCAAATAATCTAATGCTCGTTGTTCGTTGTGACAGTTTTGACCATAAGTCATTGTGGGGGCTTCGTGTTGGAGTCCACTTTCCTTTTCGTATGTCGGGTCAAGTGACGATTTTGCCCTCATGTCAGGGTTAGTCTAAAAGTGCAAAATTTGGGTGTCTACAACAAGCACAAGAGCCAAGATCGAATTTGAAAAATGTTCTTATTGTGGCCACTGAACGAATAAAGGAGGCCACTGAGCGAATGGAAGAGGCCACTGAACGAATGGAGATGAGGATAAATAATCATAAAATTTTTGTTCCAAGTCCATCATGCCCGTTAGACTTTTCATATTAACCTCATTCGTATGAAATCTCGTATTAACCTCCACCACAACAAGAGAAAAAATTAAATTTGAAGGAAATTCTTGCAAGTTTTATAAAGTCTTCCGAGATGAGTAGTAAACATAATGAAAAATTAATGCGAGAGTGGAAAATTCAAAGGGGTGAGATGGAGATTCAAAAGGAAAAGGATGAGATTCAAAGGGAAGAACTTGTTAATATAGTCAACTGTTGTCTTGGTAATATTTTACCTAGTGATACAAAGAATAATCTTAAGGAGGAAGGTAAAAAGCAGTATAAGGCAAATGCGTTAGAAAATGGCAAGGATTTTCAAGAGGCTGATGGAAGAAATTTAAAGAGACGGTAGTTTTGATGTGGAATATGATGATGAGGTAGAGAAACGGAGTGCATCGTTGCATCCGGAACATCAAAATTGATAAGTAAATACTGTAAACACGATATGGTGTCGGGGTTGCTCTTTGGTCAAAGTCAATAGTTGACTTTTACGGGAAAAGTCAAACTTGGAGTTCATAAGTGAATTTAAATAAACGAACATCACCATGATGATTGGGACATCGACTTTAGTAAGAAACGAGTATAAACATATAAAAATTTGACTTTTTAGGTTAAAAAGCCAAAGACGGATCAAAGAAATAAAAATGCAAAACGAGAGTAGCTAAGTGAACCACAACCATGAAGAGAAGAAGAAAGAAAGAAAGTGAAGCCCTACAAGAATAAGAAAAAGAAAACCAAGAAGGTGAGTTCAAAACCCTTGGGCTAATCTTTTCCTTTTCTTGTATAGATGCTAAGTTTTATGGATTTTATGTGAAGAGGCCATGTTGATGCTTGTTTATGATGAATTAAACTTGTATAAATAAGAACTAAACATGAGAAATCAAGAAATCAAATAAAAAGAACGAAGAATAGAAATATGGAATTTCCAAAAAAGTTAAGTTATTGCCCTATTTTTTGTAAAATCTATATCTCGTGATATACAAAGAGTTAAGATGTGATCTTTATGTCTGAAAATAGCTCTAGAAGTCAGCTACACATAAGAAAAAAATCACTGAAAAACTCCTAGTAGATTATTTATAGTGAATTTTTAAACCAGGCTAATTCAAAGTAAAATTGTATTACAAAAATCTAGAAATCAGATTTTGATATAGTTTTTGTAAGAATTTTATAGGCTTATGTGTTTGTGTTTTCTTATTTTCAATTAGTAATTTTCACGCAAGTATACACAATCAGATAGCACTACAATGGTAAGCAAGGTATAGTTCCCATAGAGAATTAAATAATAATAATTATCAATTACTAATTTTATATCAAATTAATTTTATTTAAACAATTGATTTAAGACTATAAAATAAGAACTAATTAAAATTAACAACTAAATTAATTAAATGACAAGGATTAAAAATTAGATTTTAAAGGCTTAAGATTACAATTTTTTTCAATAATTTATTTAAATCTCTTCAAAACCTTTTTAATTAATTAATTATATAAAATTGTTAACTGAGAATTTTTTATAGTATTTTTATGCATCTCTCAATGACATATAGACAAATTCTTATAAATCAGACACTATGACAACATAATTATAAAGAACATCCTAGTTAAATAAATCGTTATACCTCAATGTGAATTAAATTAACAAAGATTTGAAAATCAAATTCTCTTTAAGGTTACACATGGTATGTGACGCCCCCAAATCTGGGCTCATACAGCCCAAACTTGAGTCGTCAAAAGACTACAACAAAATTATTATAAGGTAGAACAACGTTCAACAATACAGTGTATAATAATACACAACTAAGTCTTCACTATTATTATCACACTATTTACAACGCGTGAAGACTACGATAGCTATTCCTCAGACTCTCACTCTATTCCCCGGCTAGACTCAGCTATGTTTCCATCTCCTGTTGAAAAGCAATGGAACAAAAGAAAGGGTGAGCTCAAATAGCCCAGTAAAGAATATCATAACTAAGATAATGACGAATAAATTATCATTAGCTTTCAACAGTTAAGTTCTTGATAGAATACAATAGACTACAAGGTTTATATCAAAAACTACAATTAAATTCTTGAACAATGTTCAGATCAATAATAGCAGCGGAATGAGCAATCTATTAGAAGAATAATGCAAACTATAATGTCCAATCGGTTCTCTTTTTAGGAAAAACATCATCAACTTTTATCATCTGAAATATCATTAGTCAAGATAATACAATTTCACAGTTCCTGATCATAATCATACAGATCAACAGTTCATCTTTACACTACAGGCCAAAGACATTCAATATAACACCAACGGTCATGATTATACCAGATTCAGCCTTTGGTCATAATCATACCAAACAACAGTTCATCTTTGCACTACGAGCCAAAGAGAACATTCACCACGTGCCATAAAAGACACCGAACAGATGTATCGTCTTAACCTATTATATCGCCTTTAACCTATCATTTGTTCAACAATTATATCGTATATGTGCCCCCAGTCACAGATATTTACAACAACTTGATTTTGGATGATTAGAATGATATAAATGATGAACAGAAGAAACAGGATAAACAATAAGTATCAGAAGTTTACTTTGTACATATTCAAATAATGTCCAAATTGTCAACATGATGTGGAGTGAAATTTAAAAATGATATTCAAGATCCACAGTTCAGAATAACGGTTACAGTTCAATAGAAAGGTTCACGTAAATAGGATGGTTCAATTGAAATGATGAAGTGCAACTATTATGGAACACATAATATTTTCAGGAATTATAAAAGCAATAGTTCCATAATAAGTTTTGATTTAGGTGTATGAAAGAAAATAATATCTCTTACCGTAGCAGGTTTGATTAACAAGAGGTGAAGGAAATTAATATCCATTACCATAGTAAGTTTGAATAATAGAAGATGAAAAAGATGGTATCCCTTATGAGTATAAAGAAAAATAATATCACTTACGAATATGAAAGAAAATGATATTATAAACGAATATGCAATAAAAGTGTCATGTGATAATTCTTGTAGATAAATTATTTCCACAAGAGACAAATAAGAAATGAATACAAAGAGTAATTCACCAAACATGCGGTAATCCGCGTAGTCAATTTATTCTTAGAGATTAATAAGGAATGAATACGAAAGGCTATTCACCAACAGGTGGTAATCCGCGCTGTAAGGTTATTCCCACAATTTAATAAAAATTGAATACGAAGAGTTATTCACCAAACAGGCGGTAATCCGCGCAGTAAGGTTATTCTCAGAGATTAATAAGGAATGAATACGAAAGGTTTTTCACCAACAAGCGGTAATCCGCGCTGTAAGGTTATTCCCACAAATTAATACATGGAAATAAATGGCACATCTTATGAGTAAGAAAGAAACGGTATTATTTTCGAGAATCAAATAATGATAATCCCTTACCTTAACACGTGACTGGATATTGATTTAAATGAGGTTGATTAACTTGAACAATACACGTACACTTATAGATCTTCACAAATACTCAAGATGACTTAAGCACACTTAGAGAGAACTTTCACAAGAAGTATTTAGAGAGAGAAAGAAAGAACAAGTAAGGAAGTTTATGAAAACTCCTTAAGTTAATGCCTCTATTTATAGCCAAAAATCTTATCATAACCAAGATTTCCTAATTTAATCCAAACCGTTCATTTCAAGATAATGTTTAATCCATACCATTCATTTCATCTTTTAAGATTTCTTTAATCTAAACCATTCATTTAAAGATCATCTTTTAATCTACACCATCCATTTCAAATTCTATATTATCTTTAATCTATACCATTCATTTTATCTTTTAAGATTTCCTTAATTTAAACCATTCATTTAAAGATCATCTTTTAATCTACATCATCCATTTCAAATTATATATTATCTTTAATCTATACCATTCATTTAATATCACCTAACTTTATATTATAAACAAATAACTTTATCAATTTAATTATTCAACAATAATTCACACTTATTAATTATTATGACTAATTATTATAAATACAGTGTAGTTGGCTTTCTGAGTTAGATATCAAGTCAATTAATTAATGAAATACAACTGTTTAAATAACACCATAATAAAGATAACAATAATGCAGAAAGTATGTAAAAGAATGAATACGTTACTGTGTCATGACAATTATTGATTCAATAATGTGAATTACTGTGCATATGACAATTATCGGTTTAATAACATGAATTATTGTGCATGTGACAATAAAGTCAAATATTATACGATAACCACTTTATCAGTTGTCGACGCCGGGATTTTCGTCGTTTCGTTTTTTATGATAAAAGCCCTTTCCAATTTTAGCCTTTTGAATTAAATGTGATTTTTGAAAAGGGTCGGCTTAATGTCGACGGGGTTTCAAAAGGTCGATTTTATAATGCGCCAATTGACCAGAGTCGCCAGTTTGTATATTTAAAATGGATGTACCAACTCATCCGAATTTAGTTTTCGTAAATGCTGGCTCATGTGTGACTCCGATTCAATTGGTCCGCAAACCGAGATTCATAGAGTTCGGGGGCTTGCTTAAACGAGGGGAAGGTGTTAGGCACCCCCCGACTTCCGTGAAACACGGTTACCGCTATCTTGATGTTTTCCTATCCTTTTAAATCCTAAAAATGTGTGAGTTGCGCGCGCGTGTGTGTGTGCCTAAATGGAGGTTTGTGGTGAGTTTTTTTTTGCATAAAAGTTTGCTTTTATTTTATGTGGCAAATGTGTTTATCTGAAAAGCGTTTTATACATCCTTTTGACCCAAATGACAAGGCTTTGTTTCATAATAAGGATTGATTTTATTTTTTTTTAAAAACGATGAGGGTTTTATTAGATGTTGTTTATAGAAAACAGAATTTTTAAACTTTTGTCAAATAGGTATCGAGACTATACATTGCCCTTCTAATAACAGATTAAATAACATGAAGGCAACTTCTAGAACTCTTTCACCCTATGTACAAAGTTTAACGAAAACATTCATTTATTTTACGAAATCATTTTTTGTGACATTATAAACCAACTAAAGCCTTTTCATCAACCATGGATTAAAGTTTGCCAAAAACCCTTGATTTTAAACCTCGTGAATCTAGCATCCTAGTTTGATTCTTTTTAGAAGATCTTTATTATTTGCTTTATTTTGGAAAATCATTTTTTTGCGTTGTAAATCAAAATAAGCATTCAAAACGTGTCGGGGCTATCCATGGGCATGTGAGCCATCCAGACAACCCCAAACACCCACAATCACATATTTTATTATTATTACGAGGCCTTAACCCGAACACGACTTGGTATCGTTTTAAGGCCCGATATTACAAAATACACATCCATGGATTCTATACAAGGATTACATATGCCAAAACGTCCATCATCGGGATTTGATCACGAGGATCTCCTCCCTAGGCTCACAGCCACCCAAATCGCTACACAACCAATACTAAGCCAAATCTAACAGTATTAAACATTGCTATCATACTACATAGCTCAAATATCACAACTCAATCACTACAAACTATCCATTACCACAACGAACGATATATCACCGTACGGATGTCATCGGGGCGTTAGGAGGAGTTACTTTCCGATGGAAACCTCGCTAACAACCCCTAATCCACGGATCCTTTATCAACATATAACAATAAACTACATCACATACCAATCATAACATTATGCTATCAATACAACAAAATAAAACTCAAGAACACACTCCTTTCACCTTGCAAAATGCTGATTCAAGCTTCTTATATCACAAAATGGATTACACCACAAGATCACCTAACTAATTAACACAACAAACGGAATTTGTTGCTTGAATCTAGCAAAAATCCGACCTCTCTCTCTCCTCCCGCGCGGTCTCTTTCTCTCTATTTTTCTTTCTTTTTTTTCTTCTCCTCTTTCTCGGGTGGAAAATGGCGATCTATAGTGGTTCAGCAGGCAGCCACAGATGCATCTGCGGCTGCCTGCTGTGGCCGTCCGCGCCGAATCCTCGGCTGCCGTGTGCCGCCCTCGAGCCGCGCAAAAGTCCTTTTGTCGGCGGCCGCGATTGCATCTGCGGCTGTCCGGCTCATTTTTCTCGAATTTCGTGCCACGTGGTCTTAATACGCCAATTTCTGCGGTATTATTTCGGAAGGCTGTATTTTTGCAATTCGAAAATCCCTGGGAAACGTGCCATATTGTTCTGGGAGGCTAATTCGGAGGGCCGCGACTTGATAATTGTGCTTGGCTTTCAGGGGGCGCTGCCCCCTTTCCACCCCCGCCAGCTCACCGGCGAGCTGGGCAGCCGCTCGCCCACCGGGGAGCGAGACCCCCGAACATCGTAAGCGTAGTGGCCATTAGTCGTCTTTTATGATCAAATCAGGTTCTTCTGGATCAACTGTTTGTCTTGACTCAAGTAACCTGATGCTCGTTGTTCGTTGTGGCGGCCTTGACCGTAAGTCGTCGGGGTGGCTTCGTGTTAGGGTCCACCTTCCTTTTCGCATGTCGGGTCAAGTGACGACTTTGCCCTCCTGCCAGGGTTAGTAGAGACATGCAAAATTTGGGTGTCTACCGCTGCCCCTCTTTATCATGTCTATGGAATGAAATATGAAATGGACATGATAAAGAAGTAGGCACCCGATGCACGGGAAAGACAGTATGTGTTTTATCGATGCAATGCATATGTTGAGATAATGCAAATGCCGCACTTGACATGATCGTGTAGGGGTCGATTCGAATTTCACGAATGGATGTTGCTTGGGTTTCGTATCCGACGGTCGTTCTTGAATTGGTCAGGTATCGTCTCTGACGTGTCACTTTTCAATTGGTCAGGTATTGGATCTGACGGGTCGTTTTTGAAATGGTCAGGTACCGTTTCTGACTGGTCGTTTTTTGAAATGGTCAGGTATCATTTCTGACTGGTCGTTTTTGAAATGGTCAAGTATCGTATCTGACGGTCGTTTTTCAATTGGTCAGGTATCGTATCTGACGGGTCGTTTTTCAATTGGTCAGGTATCGTATCTGACGGGTCGCTTTTCAATTGGGTCAGGTATCGTATCTGACGGGTCGTTTTTCAATTGGGTCAGGTATTTCTAAAATCTTATATCTTAACATGGGACTCGTTGCAGGTTGACTCGAGTAGCAAAAGGGAGGCAAAAAGGGTCACCGGGACCAGCCGCAGATGCATCTGCGGCTGGGATCGGTCCCTACTTCAGATCGCGACCCCCACTTTCTTTTCACTTTTTCGCTGTCCCTTTCTCTCGTTTTCGGTTTTCCTCGTCCCCTACCCGGCTTTTTCGTCTTGTGGACATCTTTTGGCCAAATCTGCTCCGATTAAATCCCTCTACGCACTTTGGGTAACATTTTAACTCCTTTTTCTTTCATTTCCGCTTTCATTTGACTATGTATTTACTTGTTTAAAATATTTTGATCTTAGTAATGCATGCCTATATGAGATATTGGGGTTAGCCGTAGCATATATAAACAAATGGGTCTTGCAGTCATGCTTTATTTACTTTGAAAAATCATGATTTCAGTCATTTCATGCTCATGGTGCATTATTTTCACTTGCATTTGGGATTTGTTGGTTGCCTGACTTGATTAAACATGCCGGATCGTGCATGGGATGTCCATTTTACAAACGAAACTCTGCCAAAATTTCGGAAAATCTAGCGCACCCCTAGGGATTTATTCATGCATTTTCATTTCATAAACATGTCATGCTGCCCTATGATTTTTAGCAATATGCAATAAGATTTTTGAAAGATAACGAGCTAAGGATGTACCTCCTTTTCGTGATACCGTTTCAGCCATGGATCCTGATGCTCCCAGTGGCTCCGCAGTGCCCCGGGTGGCGGGTGTCCGACGTCGCAGAGCGGCCACCCCAGCTCCAGCTCCCGTTCTGACCCGTCATTCCCGTAGATTGGCGGAGTCTATCATTCGCCCCGTTCAGCCGGATGTTGACGAGGATGCCCCAGCTGAGGCAGAGGCGGGCCCTTCGGGCACAGCGGCTCCTCCCCCCACGCGTCGGACCTTACCAGGGGCCCGTGCCAGGATACCTGATCTGCTCGGTCCGGTTCTCAGTAGTCATCCCTTAGCCTACCTGGCGGCTAACGAGGTATATCCGTCGTTTAAGTTCATTCAAATCCGTATGGTTACCATGCCTGACTTTTGATGGTTGTCACAGGTTCCTGAGTTTACCCAGCCTCGGGGCAACTGGTTTAGCATCTACACTCTCTATCATGCATTGCATTCCGACTATAGGGGGATGGTAGATTTCTGGGGTTTCAGACATTTCTTCACCATTGCCCCTCGTCGGTGTCCGTGGGGTTATATGAGGGCTCTAGCTGAGCGCTGGTTCCACCATACACAGTCGCTTCATCTTCTTGACTGTGAGCTGATGTTGACCCCTCTCGAATGGCGTTATATCACCGGGGTGGAGTTTTCTGGACCCCGGGTCCCTCTGGAGACTGACATTACCACCGTAGCTGTTCGATCCCTATTGGGATACTCTCCCCATGATAAGGTCTTAAAGGCCCGCAGCATTCGATCGGGAGCCTTGGCTGTAGATGCCATTGGAGGGGTCCTCTCCGAGCCCTTCCCTGAGGACCGGTCTGCTCGTGACTTTCTGCTCCGACGCTTGTTTCTGACCATTATGAGGGGCTGTTTTCTGGGGAACAACTCCTCGACTATCCATTTCAGTATCGTCGGAGCCACCCGGGAGGTTGACCGGATCGGGGATTATGATTGGGGCTCTTTCACCTTCGCTTACTTCCTCCAGGGTCTTCGCCTTCGTTAGAGGGACAAGCGGATGCGTGGCTTGGATTCTACCCCTTCCTGCTAGTAGGTTCCTTTCTATTGTATAGTCGTTGATTTGTTCCATTTCTTTGTCCCTTCCTGCTACTTACGGTTTTCCTATTTTGTTTGACAGTTCTGGGCTTACGAGAGACTACCCTGCTTGCGGCCCGTTACTACCCTCGGCCCGGAGACTTATCCCAGAGGTCGTAGATGGCATCATAGTACTCTCGAGGAGACCCCAGTGTCCGATAGTTTCGCTCATTGTCGGCTGCAGTTAGAGCTGATCTCGTCCGCGGATGTGACCTGGGTTCCTTACACGGCGGATCATTTGGCGGCTGGCCTTGCCGGTGGTTATGCCGCGGACCTGGAGCATGCCTTGTCCACTCGCCGTATTCCTTTTCTGACCTACGGTGGATGGGAGCTGTATCTGGGGGAGCGCGCCATCAGATGTGTGACTGGGGAGGCTCGTATCCCTTTGGCCCCTCCCTCAGAGAGAGCTTGGTTTGCGGATGCCCACCTTCCAGAGGCCCTGATGGCCGGGGAGGACGGATATATGCTTTCTGTCGGTCCTCATACGAGCGAGAGCTTCAGTGCCTGGTGGAGACCCCGCACTATCGGTCCTCAGACCCGGGCTACCTTCTTCCTCGGAGACTTGGTTCACGGGTCGGTGATGATGGCAGATTAGATGGAGTGTGTCCGTGTCCCCACCCATTCGGACCAGATTGCTTCCCTCACTCGGAGGGTGGATCAGTTATCTCTCTTCGTTCGGAGCTTGGGCCGAGATCTAGAGGAGGCTTATGCTGCAGACCCGCAGGGATCTGATTTTGGCGCGGGCCCCGGCACATCGGATGCCCCAGTTCCGCCTTATTCCTGCCCAGACCTTAATTTTGAGGATGAGGCTGCCATTCCCCGGGACTTGCCTGCAGATCAATTTGACGATGATGCCTTCATTGATGGCATAGATTTCACTGATTATACTTTGATAGGCTAGGATCTCTGTATTTAAACCTGCTCGTTTTATTATCATTTCTCATTTCATGTATTATGTACAGACTTATTTTATTTTATGCACAATCATTTACTTTTGATGATCCGTTCATTCCATTATAGCTTGTATGATGCATGATTTATTATATACGTGGATAAAGAAAAATTTGACCCCTGTATAGTCTTTTGATACTGCTTTTTACAGATGTCCTCCATAGATGTGGTTCGCGTGGGCCCTCGCGCCCCCTTAGGGATCATTGGTCGGTTCCTTTCGTGGCTGGATAGTTTGCTACCCTCCGACCGAATCATTGCAGAGGGTCTTCTGGGACATTCCTTTTCTCTTTTATCATTCCAGGTGCCGCCGGGCTTTGTTGACGGCATTCTAAGTTGTTGGATCCCTGACAGACATGTTTTCAGGTTTGGGATGGAGTATCTGACCCCCACTCTTGAGGAGTACGCTCGCTTCACCGGCCTATCCCTGTGCACGGGTTACCTCTGGCCATATGCGCCGCCAGTTCCTCACTTTCACAGGCTTGCGGAGGACAGCCCTGCTATCTGTGACCTCCTCGAGCCACCTTGTTCCTCTATCCTTCCTGGTTGACAGATTTGGCTCGGTGGATAACTTCTCTCGATTCCCCAGTGATTTTTCAGTATCTGAGGAGCGCTGGGGCGCTTTGAGAGTGGATGTTTTGATGGCTTGTGTCATATCAGCCCTGTACATGCCCGCAGGGGACGCCCTCCTGGATATGCGGGTTATCGTAGCGGTTCAGGCCCTTCAGGAGGATCATACTATCCTTCCCATGATACTTGCCGAGACTTACCTATCGGCCTCGTACTGCCATTCCTTCTCTGGTCGCATATTCAGGGGAAGCTCTACTTTGCTGTACGTATGGTTCATGAGCCACCTCAGACCCATCGGGCAGTTTCGTCGACACGGGTTCTGTTTCAGCCACAGCCACAGCCTGGCCATGCAGTTCTCTTTCCGTCCCCGGCGATGCACGGATACAGCCTCATGGAGGGAGTTCTTATCGGCCATTGAGGAACCTTTTCATCTTCTGATCTATTCGGGTTATTGCTCCTTCCAGAGTTTCCTGACTCATGTGCCACCTTTTGATTTCCTCCCTCTCCTTGGCTTGAGGGGGGTGACGACTTATCATCCCTTAGCGGTCATGGGGCAGTTTGACCAGATGCAGGATCTCCATCTTTTTACGGGAGCTACTGACTACCGATTTCTCATATCGCCTCAGACGGAGAGGGAGTTGCTGAGGGTATACGATCTTTGGTCACATAGGGTCGCGGCCGAGTTTGGGGATAGTCACCCAAGTCAAACACCCGATTATCTGTTATGGTTGCAAGGAGATTCTGAGATTGCCGACTTTAATCCGACTGGGGTATTGGGTGGTTCTCGACGACTTTTCCCTGATGAGACCAGTTCAGATGCGGTCATTCCTATGGAGCTTTCAGGATTAGCGCCCAGGTCTGGGGTTGAGGAGGTTTCTGCTTCGGTACATGTCCCTTCCCTTGATTTGGCGGATCGGACCCAGAGATTAATGATTGAGGGTACCCGGCTCCGGTCTGCCTTGAGTGCCACCGAGATTGAGAGGGATACCGCGCACGCGGAGCGGGATGCTGCCATACTAGCTTGTGATGCCGCCCTCTCTGCCAGAGATAGTGTTATCGAGCATGTCAGATTTGTCATGGAGGGCCATTCTGCGACTGTTACCAGCGCTGCTGCTCTTCTGACTCGGATTGACATGATGGGACAGCAGATTGCGGGTGAGCCGGAGGTTCATGATGCCTCGACTATTCTGTCTATCCTGCTCCAGCTGGTCTCCGACCTGTAGATGATTTTATTTCCTGCACGGACTATGTCAGATTCATCACTTTTATTTAGAAGACAGACTTGTAATCAAAATGTTTTGTATATATAGAGAAATATTTATGGTTTTAGTCATTTCCCTTTTTGATGCATCGTCGCCCTTCATTGGATCCTCATTTTATCCAGCCGATTATGATTTCGATATATCGCCTTATTTCTCTCCTCAAAGTCTTGATTGAAACTCCACAGATATTGTCGCGTGCCCCCTTTGATTTCATCGAAGCGAGTCTCGGACTTTGGGCTAATTATGTGGCTAGGTTTGGGGAAGACTCGGAATGTATTTATTAAAGTAGGGTTTCGGGGTTTTTCTGGAAATGGGTTTGGTACAGGGACAAGGTTTATTATTTTGTATAGAACGAACCGCGCCATGATGGCTGCCTACGTACTCCCACAAGGTCAGGAGATCAGGTCCTACGTAGTTCGAGTTACAAGGGAGATAGAAGGAAATTTTTTTTTTTTTTTTTTTTTAAGCATAGAACCGTTTCATAGAGTCAGAATTCAGGGGCTGCAAAAATACCTCGCCGTCCATTTCTTGTAGGATGAGGGCCCCTCCATATAGGACTTTCTTGATCACAAAGGGTCCTTCCCAATTTGGAGCGAATTTCCCCTTGGCTTCGTCTTGACAGGGCATGACCCTCTTTGGCACTAAATCATTTTCCTTGAACTTTCGGGACCGTATCTTTTTGTCGTACGATCGAGAAATGCGTTGCTGATACAACTGACCGTGTAATATAGCCGCCACTCTTCTCTCATCTATCAAGGCTAACTGGTCGTATCGACTTTGTATCCAATCCTCCTCGTCAATCCGAGCATCGAGCAAAATTCGGAGGGATGCCATCTCCATCTCTACTGGCAAAACGGCCTCCATCCCATATACCAAGGCGTAAGGGGTTGCCCCTGTAGACGTACGAACTGATGTCCGATATGCAAAGAGTGTGAGGGGTAGCAAGTCCGGTCATCCCCGATGATTGGCAGACATTCTCGCCATAATTCTCTTTATATTCTTATTCGCCGCCTCCACGACCCCATTCATTTTGGGCCTGTAAATGACAGAATTGAGATGCTTGATTTTGAATTGGGCGCACAATTCTTTCATAAGGGCATTGTTCAGATTCTTGGCATTGTCGGACACCAAGATTTCAGGCTGTCCGTACCGGCAAATGACATTGTTCCTGATGAAACTGACTATAACTTCCTGCGTTACTTTGGGGAAAGAAGCTGCCTCCACCCATTTAGTGAAATAGTCAATCATGACAAAAATGAACCGGTGGCCGTTGCTCGCTTTGGGCTCCACGGGCCCGATAACATCCATACCCCACATGGAGAACGGCCAAGGGGAAGTCATACAATGCAGTTCATTAGGAGGCGCATGCATCACATTACCGTGTGCTTGGCATTGGAAACATCGCTTGATATGATCGTCACAATCAGCCTTAAGTGATAGCCAGTAGTGCCCCGTTCTCAGAATTTTCTTGGCCAACATTGGTCCACTCATATGCGGCCCACATACTCCACCGTTCACTTCGCCCATGATTTTCTGTGCTTGAGTCTCGTCTACACATCGCAATAATCCCAAGCCTACATCCCTCTTATACAGGGAGTCTCCGCTTAAATAGAATTTTAGATTCTTGGCATTGTCGGACACCAAGATTTCAGGTTGTCCGTACCGGCAAATGACATTGTTCCTGATGAAAAGGACTATAACTTCCTGCGTTACTTTGGGGAAAGAAGCTGCCTCCACCCATTTAGTGAAATAGTCAATCATGACAAAAATGAACCGGTGGCCGTTGCTCGCTTTGGGCTCCACGGGCCCGATAACATCCATACCCCACATGGAGAACGGCCAAGGGGAAGTCATACAATGCAGTTCATTAGGAGGCGCATGCATCACATTACCGTGTGCTTGGCATTGGAAACATCGCTTGACATGATCGTCACAATCAGCCTTAAGTGATAGCCAGTAGTGCCCCGTTCTCAGAATTTTCTTGGCCAACATTGGTCCACTCATATGCGGCCCACATACTCCACCGTGCACTTCGCCCATGATTTTTTGTGCTTGAGTCTCGTCTACACATCGCAATAATCCCAAGCCTACATCCCTCTTATACAGGGAGTCTCCGCTTAAATAGAATTTCATCGCCATCTTCTAGATTCTCTGCCTTTCCGTTCGGTTTGCTTGGTCGGGGAGAGATCTATCCCTCAAGTATTTCTGAATGTCATGATACCAGGGCTGATTTGGTTGAGCCACATCTTCTGACAACTCCGATATGTATTCTTCGTAAGCGGGGGCATTTTGTACTGTTATTTCAACCTGTGGAGTGGCTTTGCCTTTGAGTACGTGGACTAACGAAGCCAGGGTGGCCAATGCATCGGCAAAGTCATTCCGCCCCCTGGGAATATGTCGGAAAGCTATGTCTTCAAATTCTTGCATTAATCGGATTACACACCGGTGGTAGGGGAGTAACCGAAGCTCCTTAGTGCCATATACCCCTGTTGCCTGTCTAATTACCAACTCTGAATCCCCGAATACGGCTAATCTTTTCACTCCCATATTGCGGGCGAATCTCAGTCCCAATATACATCCTTCGTATTAAGCCGTATTGTTTGAGTTACTGAACTTTAATTTGGTGAGAACAGGGTATTGCTCGCCCGTAATGGAGACCAGGACCGCTCCAGCCCCAGCCCCTTCAGCATTCATGGCACCGTCGAAATACATTTTCCAAAACTGCCCTTCATCATCACACCTCGCCTGCTGGACCCACAGTATGTCTTCACCCGGTAGGAAAGTCTCTAAAGGCTCCATCCCCCCTGTCGGCATCTCTGATAATTGATCTGCAATTCCCTGCCCCTTCATGGCTTTCTGGGTAACATACAGGATGTCAAATTGCTGGAGGATTAACTGCCACCTTGACAATCGACAATTCAGCATTGGTCTCTCAAATATATACTTCAAGGGGTCGATCCGCGAGATCAAATAGGTAGTGTGTCCATGGAGGTAATGCTGTAACCTCATAGCAGCCCAGGCCAAGGCGCAACATGTTCTCTCGATCGGCGTGTAATTCTGTTCACAGCTGCTGAATCTCTTGCTAAGGTAATAAATGGCATGCTCCTTACCGGATTCACTCTTCTGCCCCAGCATACAACCCATCGCCATATCATTCACGGATATATACAGGAAAAGGGGAATCCCGTCCTTTGGCGGTACCAGCATTGGCGCTTCTGTTAATTGCTTCTTAATAGTCTGAAAGGCCTTTTGGCATTGACTGTTCCACTTCCGGGAGGCATCTTTCCTTAACAGTTTGAAGATTGGTTCGCAGGTGGTGGTCAGATGGGATATGAACCGACTGATGAAGTTTATCCTCCCCAAAAATCCCCTTATCTCTTTCTCTGTACGGGGAGCTGGCATATCCACAATAGCCCTGATCTTAGCCGGGTCCAGTTCGATGCCTCGATTGCTCACCAAGAATCCAAGGAGCCTACCTGACTGAACCCCGAAGGCACATTTGGCGGGATTGAGCTTCAAATTATACTTCCTGAGCCGCTCAAATAGCTTCTTAAGGTGAGTCACATGGTCAGATTCCGCCCTCGATTTCACAATGATGTCATCCACGTTAACCTCTATTTCCTTGTGCATCATGTCGTGGAACAGGGCCATCATGGCTCTCTGATAAGTGGCTCCTGCATTTGTGAGGCCGAAAGCAAGTCGTCTATAACAAAATGTGCCCCATGGGGTGATGAAGGCAGTCTTTTCTCGATCCTCTTCCACCACCATTATCTGGTGATACCCCGCGAAACAATCGATAAATGAATACATTTCATACTGAGTTGTGTTATCCACCAAGATGTGTATGAAAGGCACTGGGAAGTTATCCTTAAGACTGGCCTTGTTCAGATCCCTATAATTCACGCACACTCTCACCTTTCCTCCAGGCTTTGCCACGAGGACTATATTGGAAAGTCATTCTGGGTAAGTAGACACCATGATGATCCCAGCCTTGAATTGTTTGACTATCTCTTCCTTCACTTTTAGGCTCCACTCCGGTTTCAATTTTCTCAGTTTCTGCTTAACTGGCCTGAAACCCTCCTTGATAGGCAATCGATGTACCACAATATCCGTGGACAAACCGACCATGTCTTCGTGTGACCAAGCAAACACATCCTCATATTGGCTCAATAGTTCAGTTATCTCTGTTTTCTGGTCTGGAGTCAAGTCTGCCCCAATTTTCAGCTCTTTGGGATTCTCAGGGTTTCCTATGTTGATGGTGATGGTTTGGTCCAGGTTGGGTTTGGGTTTGGGTTTATCCTCGACCCACTCTTTGATCTCGTCGGGAGCGTCATCATCATCTGCTTCGTCCTGCTCAATTCCCATCAAATCGAAATCCAGTTCTATATCAAAATCATAATCGTCTTTCAAATTTGGAAAATCGTTTGTTAGGCTAGAATGACTCAAATCGGTACACCTGACATGAAACAAAAATATTTGTCATATATATAAACATTAGGTACATGACTTCCTTTTCAATAATCATGACAAAAGTATGAAATAGACGTGCAGATACATAAAAACAAAAATATCGTCTTAAAAACCCCTTGATCCCCCTACTGGACAAGATTCCCGGACACTCCTGCATTTACCCTTTTCTGGATACTACTGGCTGCACTGTCCAATTCCTGGGAATCACTTCGGTTTTATAGCTAGTGATGGAGGGGATCTCTGTATCTGGCACCTCCTCTATGATTGCGGCAACTTGGTTTCGGCTTTCATTTTCACTTTCCTCGGCACTTCTAACCCGGCCCAATTGATAAATGGCATGATCTGCTTGCCTTCAAACATCTCTTCCTTTCCCTTTCCACTGGGGCCTGACTGTCCCGGGAGATGGCACTTTTTCTCGAACTGTTCCATAATTTCCTGTAAGAAATCCGACTGCTGGGCCACTCCCTTGACTGGGGGAACCTCCATCTTACCCTCTGCTTCAGATGTGGGCCTGACTGCCCTTGGGGAGTGTTCATCATTGGTTCTCGGGACCAGGACTCCGGTTACCCGCACGGGAACTTCCTTATATGAGCTCTTCGATCTTGTACCTCCGTGATATCCTAACCCCGCCTTGCCTGACTGCACTGGTACCTGGATGGGCTCGGTGATTCCTTGGCTGTGCTTGCCCAGCCCTTGCCCCGGCTGGAAGTTCATTGCCATCATTTCCCGGGCAACGAAGGTGAGCTCGGGGGACATCTTAAGTTTTAACTCCGGAGCTCCCAACTGCTTGTACTGAGGGGTGCTGATTTCAAACGCCTGATAGCTTATTAGTTCGGCAGACTCGTCCACATGGATCACCTGCATGCCTTTTACAGAGGGAACGGGGCAGTCAGATTCTGCGGCGATTGTTACCAAATGTCCCTCAACAATAAACTTTATTTGTTGATGCAGGGTGGAGGGAACTGCCCCAGCCATATGAATCCAGGGCCTCCCTAAGAGCATGTTGTAACTGGCCGTGATATCCAGTACTTGGAAAGAAATGTCAAAAGCATAAGGCCCGATCTCCACCGGCAGCTCAATCTCTCCCACCGTATCCTTTCTAGATCCGTCAAACGCTCTCACCACCACTTGGCTGGCCCGCAGGCGCTTAGGGTTGATTTTCATCTTTTCCAGAGTACTGTATGGGCAAATATTCAGGGCTGACCCACCATCAATCAAGACTCCGTTCATCACGTACCCGGAGGAGATAACCGCAATGTGTAACGGCCTCCGGTGCCCCCTCCCTTCTTCGGGGATGTCGTCGTCGGTAAATGATATTACATTGCTGTCCAATAGGTGGCCCACCAAGTGGCCAAATCTTTCCGTACTAATTGATTTGGGGACATGAGCCTCTTCCAGGACTTTGCTCAATATCTGATGATGGTCATTTGATGCCAATGCAAGATCCAAGATTGATGTCAGGGGCGGTTGTACCTCCAGAGTTTTAACCACACTCGCCTTGCCGTAATTCACTTTCTCCCAAAATTCCAACGCTTTTTCCTCCGATATTTTCCCGTTCTCCTTTCTCGTGTTCTCAAGGACCCGCCTTGGTAGATACAATGGATTTCCCTTATAGCTAACTGATGCACAACTGGCCTCCTCCTCGGTCTTCCCCCCATAATTCCACGGGACAGCCTTCAGATTGGTAATCGGCAATTGTGACCTGGCGGCTATGACAAGGGGTCTTGGGGCTGATAACCGGATAGGCTCTGTTTTGGTATCTCGAATCACGCCAACCGACTTGATAGGCTCCTTTTGCGCATCCTCCCGGGCATTGGTCACAACCACCTCTTCTTCTATCTTCCTTATGTATCTCAATCTTAAGGGACCTTCCGCCCCACTAGTTTCCACTACATTCACGCCTCCCCCATTATGCTCGGGAAGAGGGTTGGCCTTCACATTCGGGGGTTCTGGTTGCTCCACCACGATCTCTCCGCTGTCAATCATGTTTTGGATTTTATGTTTTAGTGACCAGCATTCTTGGGTGTCGTGCCCCGGGGAAGCCGAGTGGTAAGCGCACCTCTTACTAGGGTCATATCTCTTGCTCTTCGGGTCTGACAGAGACGCTAGCTCTGTAATCTTTTTCTGGCCTACCAACATGGCCAATATTTGTTCCAACGAATCCCCCAATGGGGTGAACTCCCTTTCTTGTGGCTTTTCGAATTTTCGGCGCCCCTCATATCTCTGATTGTTGAAATTTGATGGACGCGGGGCCTCATTTGTTTGCATGCGGACCGGGGGGCTGGTCATTGTTTTCCCAGATAGTCCTTGTAGTACCAGGGACACATCCTCTTCCTTTCTCTTCTGGGGTCTCCGGGAAGAACTGCCATAATTTCCACTCTGGATTTGCTCCGCAACAGCCTCGAGAACAGTGAAGTCTCGAATTTTTCCCGATTTTAAACTCATCTCAGCCATCTCCCCATGCTTGATCATTTCCGCAAAAGGCTTCCCTATCCCCGCTATCACCCTTTCATAGTAAGGGGCCTCTTGTATATCGATGAAAGTCATAACCATTTCTGCCTCACTCATGGGTGGGTTCACTTGGGCTGCCATCCTCCTCCACCGCTGAGCATAGTCTCTGAAAGATTCATTGGTTTGCTTCCTGATTTTCGTCATCTGGTATCGGTCCGGGGCCATTTGGGACTGAAAGCTATATTGGGTTAGGAAAGTGTGGGCCAGCTCCTCCCAGTTGTGGATCTTGGCATTATCCAATCTCGCATATCATGTCCTAGCCTCCCCTGTCAGGCTTTTTTGGAACAGTTGCATTCTCAATGATTCGTCCTCAGCATATCCCCCTAGCTCTCCGATGTATACTTTCAGATGCGTATAAGGATCCCCTGACCCGTTATACTTTTCAAATTCGGGGAGCTTGAACTTCTCGGGATATCTGGTTCCCGGAAAGATGCACAAATCGGAGTAGTTAACACTGTCATATGACCCGATTCTCTGGAATGATAATGACTTGCTTTGCCGGTTCAACCTTTGGAGTTTCTGGGGTCGGCCCGCTCCCTTGAGACGATGGCCCCGGTGGGTCCTCGAGCTGTGGCCCTGACTTTAGTTTGAAATGCTCTTTGAGCAACATGGTCAGCTCTGTCATTTGATTTCTCACAGCATTGAATTCTTCCCGAGATACGGGAGCCAGGTCAGGATTAGGGTTCTCAGCCATCTTGACTGTTGATTCTCTGGCTTTCTTAGATCGGAGACGGGTTTGGGGAGCAATCCTGCAAATAAAATATGCCACGGTTTAGTTCCGAGAAATGATATTGGCAGATGCATGCTAAAGCAAATATTTTTGTATTTTTGGGTTTTGTAATCTTTTTCTGCAACACAGGGTCAGTGTCCTTTTATTTTAACCAAGGTAATGACACTGTGCAATTTATGATGCTCTCCAAGTTGTCCCTGTAAAACAGAGGTTAGTACTTTTATTTGGACAAAAGTGGTTGGTACAAAATGATTGACTACAGTATGATATTACGTGCGTAAAGTGTAAAAGGGTATGAAGAGACTTTCCACGTGACGAGTTTATCTGAGGCTGACCTACCCTAAGTTACTCTCGCGGGCTTTTTGGCATGAAGGTTCCCAGATCTTCGCAACATACTCGAAGGGAATGAATCCGATCTTTCAATTGGATTGGATCTGAGTGGATGCTTTTCCTGAGCCTCGCCGGGGAGCACCCCTTTGAGTCCAGTAATCCACATCCGACGGGTTTGCCTCAGAAGGAGGAACTGCTCAACATACATTCATCATTCATTCATCGTTCCTCACCGTATGCATATGATGCTAATAAAGTAAAGCTTTTGAAAAGAAATCGCAATCATACCATTCACATACACGCACAAAAAGGCAAATTAACGCAAGTAACACAACCACATATTTTTAGATTTTTTAAAGGATAGGAAAATATCGAGATTTTAAACACGGCTTAAGCCCTCTACTATCCCCAGCGGAGTCGCCAGCTGTCGACGCCGGGATTTTCGTCGTTTCGTTTTTTATGATAAAAGCCCTTTCCAATTTTAGCCTTTTGAATTAAATGTGATTTTTGAAAAGGGTCGGCTTAATGTCGACGGGGTTTCAAAAGGTCGATTTTATAATGAGCCAATTGACCAGAGTCGCCAGTTGGTATATTTAAAATGGATGTACCAACTCATCCGAATTTAGTTTTCGTAATTGCTGGCTCATGTGTGACTCCGATTCAATTGGTCCGCAAACCGAGATTCATAGAGTTCGGGGGCTTGCTTAAGCGAGGGGAAGGTGTTAGGCACCCCCCGACTTCCGTGAAACACGGTTACCGCTATCTTGATGTTTTCCTATCCTTTTAAATCCTAAAAATGTGTGAGTTGCGCGCGTGTGTGTGTGTGTGCCTAAATGGAGGTTTGTGGTGAGTTTTTTTTTGCATAAAAGTTTGCTTTTATTTTATGTGGCAAATGTGTTTATCTGAAAAGCGTTTTATACATCCTTTTGACCCAAATGACAAGGCTTTGTTTCATAATAAGGATTGATTTTATTTTTTTTTAAAAACGATGAGGGTTTTATTAGATGTTGTTTATAGAAAACATAATTTTTAAACTTTTGTCAAATAGGTATCGAGACTATACATTGCCCTTCTAATAACAGATTAAATAACATGAAGGCAACTTCTAGAACTATTTCACCCTATGTACAAAGTTTAACGAAAACATTCATTTATTTTACGAAATCATTTTTTGTGACATTTTAAAACCAACTAAAGCCTTTTCATCAACCATGGATTAAAGTTTGCCAAAAACCCTTGATTTTAAACCTCGTGAATCTAGCATCCTAGTTTGATTCTTTTTAGAAGATCTTTATTATTTGCTTTATTTCGGAAAATCATTTTTTTGCGTTGTAAATCAAAATAAGCATTCAAAACGTGTCGGGGCTATCCATGGGCATGTGAGCCATCCAGACAACCCCAAACACCCACAATCACATATTTTATTATTATTACGGGGCCTTAACCCGAACACGACTTGGTATCGTTTTAAGGCCCGATATTACAAAATACACATCCATGGATTCTATACAAGGATTACATATGCCAAAACGTCCATCATCAGGATTCGATCACGAGGATCTCCTCCCTAGGCTCACAGCCACCCAAATCGCTACACAACCAATACTAAGCCAAATCTAACAGTATTAAACATTGTTATCATACTACATAGCTCAAATATCACAACTTAATCACTACAAACTATCCATTACCACAACGAACGATATATCACCGTACGGATGTCATCGGGGCGTTAGGAGGAGTTACTTTCCGATGGAAACCTCGCTAACAACCCCTAATCCACGGATCCTTTATCAACATATAACAATAAACTACATCACATACCAATCATAACATTATGCTATCAATACAACAAAATAAAACTCAAGAACACACTCCTTTCACCTTGCAAAATGCCGATTCAAGCTTCTTATATCACAAAATGGATTACACCACAAGATCACCTAACTAATTAACACAACAAACGGAATTTGTTGCTTGAATCTAGCAAAAATCCGACCTCTCTCTCTCCTCCCGCGCGGTCTCTCTCTCTCTCTATTTTTCTTTCTTTTTTTTCTTCTCCTCTTTCTCGGGTGGAAAATGGCGATCTATAGTGGTTCAGCAGGCAGCCGCAGATGCATCTGCGGCTGCCTGCTGTGGCCGTCCGCGCCGAATCCTCGGCTGCCGTGTGCCACCCTCGAGCAGCGCAAAAGTCCTTTTGTCGGCGGCCGCGATTACATCCGCGGCTGTCCGGCTCATTTTTCTCGAATTTCGTGCCACGTGGTCTTAATTCGCCAATTTCTGCGGTATTATTTCGGAAGGCTGTATTTTTGCAATCCGAAAATCCCTGGAAAACGTGCCATATTGTTCTGGGAGGCTAGTTCGGAGGGCCGCGACTTGATAATTGTGCTTGGCTTTCAGGGGGCGCTGCCACCTTTCCACCCCCGCCAGCTCACCGGCGAGCTGGGCAGCCGCTCACCCACCGGGGAGCGAGACCCCCGAACATCGTAAGCGTAGTGGCCATTAGTCGTCTTTTGTGATCAAATCAGGTTCTTCTGGATCAACTGTTTGTCTTGACTCAAGTAACCTGATGCTCGTTGTTCGTTGTGGCGGCCTTGACCGTAAGTCGTCGGGGTGACTTCGTGTTGGGGTCCACCTTCCTTTTCGCATGTCGGGTCAAGTGACGATTTTGCCCTCCTGCCAAGGTTAGTAGAGACATGCAAAATTTGGGTGTCTACATCAGTTTAATAATACGAAACACTGTGCAATGTCGTGTGCTACTATGCAATACCGTGTGTTACTGTGCAATACCGTGTGTTACTTGTAATACCGTATATTACTATTCTTTTACCACCGGATATTTTAACAATTAAAAGTAATAGTACAATTGACCATTTAAAAATTATTTATGTCATTTTTTATATCCGACAATTATTCTTTGTGGGGTCCACCAATGATTGGTTCGTACGGCGCCGTCGTACGAATATTCCCCGACTGAACGAATATTGTCCAACATAATATAATTTACACATAACATCCTTAACTTTTAACTTTATCAATTTAGCCACTTACTATTTCATGAAAATATATATGAAAAAAAATTAAATTTTATATTTCATAAAATTCGGGGTCTTACATGGTATATATATATATATATAAACGAATCATGGATTCCATCAACGCAGAAAACACAACCATATGTTATCACATTCAGATCTAAATTTTATATAAATTATCTCATTAATTATCCGTAATTAATTTATACATTAATGCACAAAATAATTAGACCTAAATCTATAATTCATTCGTCAACTTCATATAGATTATCACATAATTACAGTAGTTAATTAATACTTAAACGCCCAAAATATGATAAATAATTTATATATAATTAATATAATTAGAAAAAGAATAAATTAATTAAACTACACATTGAGTTCCATTACAATCTTAATTAAAAATTAGCCCATAAATAAAAAAGAAATCATTATCATAAATATAAATATCATCCCAAGAATACAAAAAAAAATAAAAAAGAATTAGAGAGAAAAATCTGATTTGAAGCGCAATCTTCAATCTTTGTCTTTAATCCTTGCAATCTCTTCTTGAATTCTCTTTCAGATATGATGAAATCCTTACTCCTAATATTTATTTATATCTAATTATACCTAAGTTAGTTCTCCTTAAAATAAGTCTCACATAATATATTTATAGGAGTACATAATTTTTCAAAAACCTATTAGGAATTAAAATATAAATAAAAGTCATGTCCTTAATTAACTAATGGGACCCACAAAAGAAATTAAAACAAACTATAAGAAATTTTGAGAAAAAAAAAATAGAAAAGTGAGACCCAGTGTTGAACAAAACCAGCATGCTGATAGTTAGAATATATATATATATATATATATATATATATATATATAGTGGGCCCCACGATATAAAATAAAAACACGCTATAGCCGTTTGCCACACGCCAACGAGCCTTAGCTACTAGCCCCGCCTCACGCGTGCTCACGCATTGTGAGTCATCCTTGTTCCTTAGCCCAAACAGTGTCGTCTGCCGAATGCCTTGCTGATTGAACCTAAACTGTGCCTGGCGCGGATGCTGGTCCTGTTGATCTAATGTTATACGACGTCATTGGTGCTGCTACTTCTTATTTCCAATTGCATGCACGCATGGTGCCTGGTTCCCTTGTTGGCTTATTTATAGAATTGCCACTGAAACTTTAATTTCCTTATTTTTCCTAAAAAAATAAATTAATAAAAACACATAATAATAAATAAAATACTTAAAAACTCATAAACAATTAAGTATAAAAATATTCAATAATAAAATTCATTTATCAAATACCCCCAAATTTAATTATTTGCTTACTCTCATGCAAAACAAAAATAAAAACTAAGACTTTACTAACTCAAACTAACTAACCTAACAACTCAAGTAATGAATCAATATGAATAAAATTATTAACCTCAAAGATTTCATAAATGATAACTCAATTTTTTTTTCAAAATCATGTAATGTAAAAAAATTTAACATATTTATCAATCTTACGTCACTCATAATCCTCCATGTGTGTGTGAATTCAAATATATTGAAATAATCAAAAGTAAAATAAATTCATATAATCAAATGCCACATAAAAAGACATTTAATGCTCTACACACCTAATTTTAACGTATCTCACAGCTTAATACAAGCAAAACAAAATTTAGAAGATCAAAAGTATTTTTCTATCCTTTATATATATATATATATATATATATATATATATATATATATATAAAGGAATGATCCATAGCAAATACTAGCTATATCTACTATTCTAGCAAACGCATCTAGTACCGTTTAAATAATGATCTGAGAGAGGAGATATATCTTCAACCACTAACTAAGTTAGCAGACAAGAGAAAAATAAATAAATACAAGCCGCTAACTAAGTTAACGGGTAGAAGAAATATTTTTTTTTCTACAAGCCGCTAACATAGTTAACGAGTGGGGTTTGAAAAAAATAAATAAATAAAATTATGTACTACCCACTAACAAGTATAGAGACACCCCTAAGGCTCTATTAACTCGAGTAACAAAGGTCACAAAATTAAACTAGTCAAGCTACTTATTATTATTTTTTTCTTTTAATCCCTAAATTATATTTTACCTATATCACACCTTATGACATAATTAAAATAAGTTATAGAGAAAATTAATATCATTTACAAGCATCTAATCACATAAACTCTCTAAGTTAAAACTATCTCAAAACAAATGAATATGTGCTTATAAATTTAAAGAATCATTAGCAATATAATAATCAACAAATAATCAAAATTCAAACAAATAATTTATTAATTTTTCAAAAGTTGTTAAATAAAAATAATATTTTTTTTTATCATTGGCCATAATTTAAAATTAAAATTAAAATATTGCCCGAGTAACTCATCCTAAAAATAAAACTACCCAATTTTCATAGCAAACATGATTACACTTGGCATGTGGAATAAGTCTTTAAACCCCAAAGTTATCCCAAGTGGACGAGTTGTGCCTCCTGAGAGTTTACAGTGAATATACTCACAAAATTTAAAATTAAAATTAAAATAAAACCTAAATTTTTTTTTAAAAAAAATTTAAAATTTACCCACACTTCCAACCTTAAAACAAACATTATCCTCAATGTATAAAATAAATTTTTTTTTAAAACAAATGACTCTTTTAAAGATGTAGCCTTTTTCTCCACATCTGCTAAGTTTAAAATATATAGGCATGAATAACCTAAAACAAAATAAAAATAAAATATTAGAACAAATAATTAAAGAACTAAAATTTACTACTAAAACATCTACTAAAAACAAAATAAAAAAAAAAACTAAAGCTAAAACTTGGGTTGTCTGCCAATAAGTGCTTATTTTAAAGTTTCAGACTGATTACTCCATTTTCTTAACCAAGATTGAATTTATGTTTGATGAATCTCTTTAAATATCATTCTTTGATCATTCGTTTAGCTTTTTCCTGAGACTTGAGAACCCCAAACTTGCATTCATCCTTCTTCTTCTAATAAAACTGACATTTCAACCCCACAATATCTACTCGAAAGCATTCCTCTTGACCACTTGAAAATTCCATTACATTGAGCAACTTGAAGGTCACTTCTTTATCTTGAACTCTTATAGTTAGCTCACCTTTTTGCATCGCTCAAGAATAATCGGTATGTTTTTATCCTCCTCAAAATCAAGCACAATGAAATATGCAGGGAAGATAAACTTATCCACCTTAACTAAAAACATCTTCAACAATCCCCTTTGGATAAGTAAACGACCTATCTGCTAATTGCAGTGTAACATGGGTGGGCTTCGCTTCCTTTAAACCAAGCTTCTTATAAACTGATAGAGGCAGCAAATTTATGCTCGCCCTCAAATCCCACAAGCATCAATTAAAGAACTAGCTCTCAATAGTGCAAGATATTGTGAAACTACCCGGATCTTTCAACTTTGGTGGTAGATTCTTTTGCAATATAGCGCTGCACTCCTTTGTAAGAACCACAGTCTCATAGTTACCTATCTTATTTTTCTTAGACAAAATCTCTTTTATGAACTTTAAGTTGCTAGGCATCTACTCTAATGAATCTGCAAATGGGATGTTAATGTGTAATTTCTTGTACACCTCCAAAAACTTTGAAAATTGCTTGACAAGCTTGTTCTTTTCAAGTCTTTGCCGGAAAGGCACATGTAGCACTATTTGACTCTACTTAGGAGTCACAACTTGCTCTCTATCTTTATGTTCATACGACCCGTTCTGACTATTCTTCTTTTCAGCTTCACTATTATCATCCACTTTTGGATTTGCCCTTTTCGAATCTCCTCTATTATCATCATGTAACTCCTTACAACTTTTAAATGTGAGCGTTACAATGCTCTTTACCTTTCCTTCTTGGATTTATCACTGTATCACTCAGCAAAGCACCCTGAGGTCGACTATGTATGGCACTAGCAAGCTGTCCCACTTAGTTGTCAATATTCTGCACTAATAGCTCAACTTTGGGTGAACCACGTAAAATTATGTCTTGTGCGTGAATGTTTTTCATTTGATTTTACTTCGCTATTATTTTCATTGCTCTACTATTTTTTAACAATAGTTTACCGAATTTCCTCTAAGATTGAGGGATTGAGTCTTTAAATTTTTTATTGGAGTTTGGTGGCTGTTATCTATTCTAGCTTTGACAAACTTACTACAGACATGAGTCTCAAACTCTTATTATATATTCGCTATGCTTCTAACTTAAAGATACATTTATAAGACGATTACTTATAAGAAAATTTTTATTTTTTCAATCACATTCCGAATTATTCCTGATATTGATTATTCCTGATATTAATAAAAAATGTAGTTGAGATTAAAGGATAGTATTCAACTAATTTGAGTTATGTTGTGTCAGTGCCTAATATGACTTTGCTCCTACCCTTGTAACTTTGAGGTTTATCGATTAAGAGGTTGCAATCTGTTAACTTGCATATGCTCCACTCGATACTAATTAAGAATGACTTGTTAAGTTACAACACAACTTATAGTATAATAGTAAAATTAATATCTAATTCTGAAATGGAGGAGTATAAATCCACTAACATGGGCATAACAAGGTGGTTTTGGGGCCTCTTTTCATTTGCTTCACCCCTCTTTTAAATTAGCCAAAAAAACCAAAAAATATTAAAGATAAAAAGCCAATTATGGTGGTAAAAATTCCAATATCATACCGTACTCAGACTAACATCTATTCACTCATTGGTATAGTAGTTTCCATTTATATCATTTCATTTAATTTATCTCATTCACTTGTAAAGTCATCAAGTGTACACAGCAATTGCAATATTCGGTGTGTATCAAAACATAGCTGTTTTGAATTAATTTCTGTTGCATTTACAAAGGTACAAAAAGTGGCAAATTATGAAGATTTAAAGAATAAGATAAAATGCATGCATGAATTTCAATTAGATTCCACTTGTTTGTTTACACTTACCTTCTTTGTTGACATTCTCGTCAACATGAGTCATCCCTTTATTATATTGAGAAATGGACACTTTGCCCAACAAAACTAAGGATGTTGGAAAGAAGTAGAAGATAAAATATTCTTCACTAAACTGCTTCAATCCTTGGCCATTTTTTCTCTGCTTTGGCTAATTCTATTTGTACATTCATAGGGCAGATATAATATATAACTTCTGTTATACACATTAACAGTGAAAATATTAGTCATGACGTGCATCAAAAATTTAAAGCTTGTGCACAATGGCTAAATATTAAACTTAAAATAATTGTTCTCCTATCTCTGATCATGTTGGGAAGATATTACATAGTTCAGTTGGTCATAAACTAACAATTTCACTGTTGCTCTTTCTAAAAAACCGTTTAAACTTGACAAGGTACAGTTTAAAATTTAATTTATACTTTCTACTTTTTTTATTTTCTCTGTCACTAGGTTAAAGAATTGAACTTTAACTAAGATAACTAACAAATCAACTCCATGCAAAATTCAAACCACCACAAACACACTCAGTTTCATCTAAAGTTGAAATTCACAAAGTTCAAACATGAAATGACCACAAAATGAGGCATAACATTATTTGGTGCTGGGGCCTGGGGGGTTCGCACTAACAAATTCTAACCAAATTTTGGCTCCAGTTTTCTCAACAATTCCAATAGTAGTTTCAATTATAGGGATAAAGGGTTTGAGATTTCTAAAAAGAACAAAATAAAATTTACACCCAACATTTGTGGAACAATTTCTGTGCAAGGACTACCGAGTGAATACCTCTTCAAAGCCATTTGCACGAAAAAGCTGAAAACATCTTGATCATATGTAGCTAGCATTTTACTTCTATAGAAAATAAATAAATAAAAACCCTTATTAACCATATTTCCAGCAAAACTTTTGTAGCAGAATAGCAAAATATAGAATTTTAACCAAAAAAATGAAATGAAATGTAAAAGTAGGAGTTATTTGAGATTGATGATGAATCAAAATTTAAAAATTGAGTTTCTCCAAATAAGAATCAGAATATAAAGAAAGTTTAATAAGAATCTCAATTATAAACTAACACCATCCTGCAACATTACATCTCTTATTTGAATTTGATTAATTAATACGTTACACTTCCCGGATTGCCAAAGCAAAATGGAGAAACCTGAAAAAATGAACGAAACCTAGCTGAAACAGTCGAACCGTAGAGGAACCACATAACCTGAGGGAACCCAAAAACCGTCCCAAAATTCGGCTTAGACCCAAATTGTACGAATTGTAAAATCACCAAAACTAACTGCACGAACTGTAAGTCACTTCCGCACAGCAGAGAAGGTGGAACCGTACCTAAAGAAAAGCAGCGCATAAGGGAGCGTGGCAAGTCCGATTTTGTTCCTCCATGGCTCCATCTTCGGCCATCTTTCCGGCGAGCTAACACTGTCAAGTGACCCACTTCATTTGGGAAAATTGAATAGTAGACCTGTAATGGAAGCATGGAGTTTTGAAGGGTTACTTGAGTCTCTAAAGGTTATCATCCCAAATGAGACCTGATGCGCCTTGCCTCCTGAATGATACTGCAGACCTCTGCAACTCTGCCATCAAAAAACCCCTCACAATGTCTCCATCTCTCTAGATCTTTATTTTTTCGATGACCAGCAACTTGGTGAAGGCTTTAAGACTTTTTTACAATTTTATATATATATATATATATATAGAGAGAGAGAGAGAGAGAGAGAGAGAGAGAGATTTATTTATTTATGTATCTCTCTCCGTTTAAGAATATATACTTTTTCAAATACAGCCTTAACAATAAGTAAAGTTTATATAAGCAATGTTAGATGCATTATTATTAAATTATTTATGCTAAATAAAATTATTTTATATTAATTACGTTTATTTAACACCGCTTAGGTATACACTATATATTTATTAAAACTATTAATCGTAAACTTCAAAATGCATTTGTAAAATGATAATAAATCGGCACCACATCGAACAACTACTTCTTAGTAGTTTATTAAGTGGACTATGTTTTGGAAAGTCATATTTACAATCCTACAACAACTGTGGCAAAAAATATAGTTAATTAAGAATGTTACAATGAATTTTTAAAAACATTGAAATAAAAAATTGTATCACGAGTTTATGATCACTTAATTAGTGGAGATACAATAACTAAATTTACAATATAGAAAATTATTGGGTAAAATATAGGATTACCCAATGGGATTTAGCTAGTTTAAGTATTTAGTCATTAAACTTTAAAAAAAATAGAATTGAGTCACTATACTTTTTAAAAACTATGAATAATTCCATTCCGTCAATTTTAGTGGCGTCTGTCTAATTTGCTGAATTTTTTTTCCTACGTGACTTTAAAAAAATGGCAAATGACATAAATTCTTATGTGGATAATGTGGCTTATCATTTATTTCCTACTTGGCTTATCATTTATTTCCTACATGGCTTATTAGTTAATTCATTTTCTTTATAAATAGATAAAAATTAATATAAAAAAGTAAAAAGATATAAAATAAAAAAATCATATTTATAAAAATAATTAAAGTTTAAAAATTAACTATTATTTTTAGAAAAATAATTTTTTAGATTTTGAAAATTTAGTGAAATTTCATAATAAATATATTCTCAAAAAATTAATAAAATTAAGTAAAATAATTCAAATTTAAATAAAACAAAAAAAAAACCAACAAACTTAATGAAACTTTGAACAATAATTATTATTTTTAATTTTGAAAATTAATTTCTAATTTTTAACAACATTAATTTTCCCAAAAATTCCTCTCCTTCTATTTATCATCATCTCATGTTTGTTGCTTATGTTTCTCTATAATCAATTTGGGGAATATATTTAGGGTTGAAGATGAAAAAGAGGAGAGAGAAAGAAAAAGACAGTAATCAATTTGGGGAATATATATAAGGTTTCAATGTGGGATGATTCAATTTGGGCATATGTTTTCTGGGTTAAAGGGTTAAAGATGAAGAAATTGAGAGAGAAAGACGTGCTTTCTAAATAACGTAGAAGGCATTCAGCAAGTATTCATGTATCTTTGGTGTTTTTTAATTTGCAGATTCGGAAGATAAAAGGGTTACAACATAAGGAGGAGAGAGAAAGGACATAAAATGAGTTGAGGATGGAGAAGTATGAAATAGAACATGTTGGAATAATAAAAATGGAGGATTCTTTTATTTTATTTGATTTTTGCTAAATTAAAAAATTTCAGGAACTTCACTTGGAAACAATGGCAAGGGCCAATCATAATATTGAAACATCTACTATTGCCTCAACCGAAGCTGTTCCTTAGGACCCAACAATGGAAACCTCATCTTACGGCACCAAAGATTCCCATTCTCCAAACATCACTGAGGGCACATCCTCCTAGGATCAAAAGTTCTCAAGAGCTTGAGCAGGAAGAACTTGAAAAAACTCCGTTGTTCAAAGCTAGACATTTGAATAAGAAGATATTTGAAAGTAAGGGGGAATTTAGGGGTATTCTGTAACACAAAAATAGAGGATTCAAGTAGCAGCAATTGAGAGATGTATCTCCGGCTAATATGATTCGTAATCTGGAAATCATAAAAACTCTATGATTACCTTTGACATCTCTATTTTGATTTGATCCCTTTAAAATCGTCTCTCTCCTTCTGTTTCACCAAAATGTTCTACTTTCACATGAAATTAGTCCACAATTCTACTGATCGAATACAATTTTTCAGATTTTTAGAAAAAGAAAAATATAAAAAACATATGTTGTTCAAAATGAAAAAATAATTTTCAAAATTAAAAATAATATTTGTTGTTCAAATTTAAGTATGTTGATTTTTTTTTTGTTTTATTTAAATTTTAATTATTTTACTTAATTTTTTAAAATGTTTTGAATATATTTATTATGAGATTTCACTAAATTTTTAAATTTTAAAAATTATTTTTCTAGATTTTTCTAAAAATAATAGTTAATTTTTAAACTTTAATTATATTTATAAATATGACTAATTTTTCTAAAAATTATCTTTTTACTGTTTTTTTTTTTTGTATATTAATTTTAATTCAAACTTTTAGATTTCTATCTATTTTTAAAGAAAATCAATTAAAATATTAGTTTTAATTTTATTATTATTTTAATTATTTTTTGGTTGCATAATTAATGATTTTATTTCTTTCTTTTTTTGTGTTGCCGCATAGGAAAATAATAATTTTTTTATTTTTTTTTATTTTTTTCCAAATAATGAGGAATGATTATATAAATACTTAGTTGGATCCTCAAAGTCCATGTCAGATCCAATTGATAAACCACATCATCTAAATAAGCCACGTAGGAAAATTTTAACGCCACGTAGGAAACATATGTTTAGAGCTTAACTTGACAAGCTTAAGCTATTAGGTCTTGGGTCATTCACTCTTTTATTATTTTTCTGATATAAGACTCTAACTCATTTGTGATATCCTAACATGCACCACGTATACGGTTAGGATTCTAACCGAGTATAGTATTAAACACCGCGATTCCAAATCCATGTAGTGGATAGATTGATCAAAGGGCCACAAAGTTTCTCACCCAAAAATGACTAAAAACACTTTTTAACTTGACAGTCTAAATTTAATTAGAGTTTAGTTGCACCCCAAGCATTATTATTTTTTTTAAACATGTTTCACCTGCCGAGCTGTCAACAAGTCAAAATATTGGGGCTCTTGAGCTTTATTACAATTTAGGATAATTTTTAGCTTAAAACTGTTATTGGGCTCAATTGCTACCTAGATATTCAATGACTCGTTAATAATAAATAAATATTGTCACCTATATAACCAATGATTTTGTTATAAATGAATAAGATCGTAAATAATTAGTATGACTTGCTTTAAATTATTATCTTACGGATTACAAGGAACAAAAAAGAAAAGAGAAGGTAGGAAGAAAATAATAAGAAAAAATAAATAAATAATACCTGGACTCCGTCTAGTGTACACGTTGTCATAAAAAAAAAAGACAGTGTTATGATTGGCATCACGATTAAAAAGATCAATTCCTTCAAATCTATGCGGGAACTGAATGTAGCATATGTTTTCCCCACCCTTGTCCCTCATAAAACACATGCTCTCGCAACAACTCTAGAGTTGTAGATGTAGCGATACCTGGGGAAAAAATCTTCATAAGTTTTATATCTTGTTAGAGGAACAAAATCCTGCAAGACATTTTGAGCAAGTATAAATATTAAAAAAAATAAGAAGGAAACATAATGAGTAATATGGAAAGAAATAAAGAGAATGAACCAAAATAGCTGGCTGTCCTTTTATCAGAAAAATAATTGGCCACCCTCTCACAAGATACTAAATGTTAGAACATAACTACTAAGAAAAGATTGGAGAAACACTGCGTCTCTTCAAAATCAACTTTATTTTTTCAAATCTCTAAAATCTCAAACACAATTTAACATAGTGTTAATAGGGTGACCCATCATCCAAGGCACAAAGAAGTAAGAAAACATTATATCCTATAAAACCTTGATATAAGAAAATAAAAAATTATCGTAGAAAATATTATGTGTGTATATATGGGGAAGGATTATCCTTATAACATATTTCAGTCGTTTAGATTGAGATCTGACGGTTAAAATGACTCTCGTCCGCAGTTTAGTTTTTAGGAATTTGTAGTTTAATACTACGGACGGTGTTAAATGTCCAAAATATTAATCCCAACTTTCAATTAATACACTCACAGTTTGCAGTATTAAATTATGGACGGTAAAAATTACAAAAATGTAATTCGCAATATTAAACTACTAATGATATTTTTGTAATTTCTATCTTCGCACTTTAATTGTGGGGACGGTAAAGATACATTTTAATTGGCATTTTTATAATTACTCTTATCCGTAGTTTAATAATGCGGACAAGTCTCACCATTTCTCTCTCTCTTTGTCTCTTTTTCTTTCTCACAGAAGAAGATTACAAAATGTGTCTTGTCTTATTTCTCTCATAAAATAGATACAGATTTCTTGATATCTTAGGTTTATTTTGTTTTGGGAGATACCCATTTGATTTCTCTTAGATTTGGGATTCATCATCACCACTAACCTCCAAGAATTGAAGCTATTTCTTAGTTTTCTTTCTTTTAATTGAAGTAATGCCCAAAATCAGCATCCAATACTAGCTTGGTTTTCATTTTTGGTTCTTTTTTCCAAGATTCCAAAAGTTGGGTCCTCACTCTTTGCTGCAAATTCTTCCACTTTTTGGAATTATATAGTTTTCGCCACCCAAAAAAGTCACAGAAAAACCCAACACCGCCGTTTTAGAAACTAAGACACCGAAACCAGGGGTCGGAGCCGGTGAGGATGAGCCTAAGTGGCCGGTTGTTGTGAAGTTACCGAATAGGCAAACAATTCCTCCTTTGAAGCTTGAGGCATAAGTGCTAGAACAGGATATTAGCTATACAAGAGGCTACTCGTGGTTGTGGGACACCTTTTTCATCTCACATATTGGAGATATTAGCTATGCAAGAGGCGATCCGTTCAAAATTTCACGCGTTCGTAACTTCCGTCTCTACAATTTATATTTAGATTAAAGTTTAAAATTCCTTAACAATTTACACAAATTTTGACAGTAAGGGGTCTGCACAAAACTATTTCATTATTTTTTTGACTGAATTGATAAAACACGATACCCTAAGCATTAATTTGCTAAGATAACATGTTCTAACAATCAATAACACTTTATACCATAAAAATAAGAAAGTCATAAACCTTCTCATGTAGAGATTTATGACTTTTGCTCAATAACACATGAGGAATGCAAAGAACGGAAAACCGTACATGATAACGATTTATGTTCTTGAGCTTTTTGATTTCATACTTGAAATAATTTGAGCATTATAACTGTTTACATATGTGATTATGACAATTATATTTGAAATAATTTGGTCATTATAACGGCTTGTATAATTGATTATAACAATTTATAATTATTACTCAAAAACACACGAATAACACGGAGAACAACAATCATAAATGGTTACGACGTATGTTCTTGAACTTTAAACTATGAAATAAAATTTAACATAATAACGTCTCGCTCAAGAACTTATGAAGAATAAGGTGAATGAAAAATTGTACATGGCTACGACTTATGTTCTTAAGCTTTACGACTATATATTTGAAGAAATTTAAACATTATAACGACTATTAATTTGCTTGAATTAATTAAGTATAAATTGAAAAGAATAAAAAGTAGAGATATACCTTTTGAAATGCTAGCTTGACAATATTTTTTGTAAGGCTTCAAATATTAAACTCACAAAACTCTCTCTTATGAAACTTTGATTATAACTTTAATGCTTAGAAATTAACTTTGGAAAATGATGAAAATAATGAACGTTTAAGGCTTGTATTTATTAGCTTTTCAAACCTAGGGTAGTTTAGTCATTAAGCCATGTTCTAGCTTCTTGAACAAGTTTAACAAAGTTTCTCCAATACACATTTTTTTAGCTTCCAAAGTAAACTTGGTGAGCTTCTTTTTGGCTGGCCATTTAAGGGCAAAAGGGTCATTTTGCAAGCCTTAGTGAGAGGTAGTTTAGTCATTTAATAAGCTAGCATGTGATTGGTTGATTAGTGATTCAATTAACTAATCAAACTTACTTATATTAGTCTTAATATTAATCAAGTATACTAATTTGTATAGTTGACTTTTACTATTTATAATTGACTTTTTCATATTTATACCGTATAATTTTTGTATTATTTCAGTATTCTATCCGTATAATTTTCATATTTATACGTGTATTTATGAATAGTATATTTTTAATATTTAGGGTTTAACCCTTAGTGTTTTTAAATTAGGGTTCTTATTTTCCATTTTAGGTTTTAGGGTTAGGGTTAGTTTTTTTTATAAAAAAAATAACTATTATTTTTTTAATAATTATTTAAGTTGTATTCTTTAAAAGAAACATAAAAATAAACACATAAGAAAATTTTCATAGCACATTTAAAGTTTAATCCACTCTTTATTTATTCATATAAAGTTGGATTATAATATTCTTCGAAGTTCAGAACATTACATCAATTAATCAAAATATATTTATATCCTTCCATGAAACTAATAATCCTAGGCAACAAGAAGTTCTGATACTTGAAATTTCTCTTAATTTTAATTTAATAAAACAAGTTCTTCATTAGATTCTAACCATTATACAACGTAAACCAAGTTCTCTAAATTTAATATAATGGCAGCATTAATATCAAGAAAATTATATTATTCTAAGCAACAATCTCATAAGCTCGAACTGCTTAACTTATATCATGATAGCCACATCAATAAACAAAAACTTGACCACAATCATCTATCACTATTCACTATCAACGATTAGGAACAACATCAATTACACGTAATATAATCTCTAAATATAGCAAATGATAATAACTTGATCAATCTAATGAGCTCTAATCAAACCAATCAAAATTAACATCAAATAACATTTAAAACAGATAATCACAAATAATTTCATATAAGAAGAAAGAAATAATATTAATGAATTGATTTAACTATTAATTGTAATTGGGTTTAAAATCCCCTAGAACTGAATTGAAAACTTAGTCTAACATGCTTTTAATCGTGCCTCCAAATCTTGATGAATGAATGAATGAGAGTCCCCCAATTACAAAGCTTTAATGTTGATTTATACTAATCTATAAAATCCTACTCCTACAATTGATAGGAAACTTGATTACAAAGAAAATTTTAATCAACTATGGAAATAAAGTCCTAATTTGAATCAAAATTGATCAAAATCGTGTGGTCAAACATGCGTTGACTTTTTTGGAATGAGCTACTTAAGGTAATTGAGCTACTTCAGAACGCAAAGTCACGTCATTGTTGAGTTGCACCAGTGCTACATAATAGAGTACAGAACATGAAATTTCAAACAACACTAAAGGAGATAATCGTAGAAGTTGCTTTCATCATAGAAAGATGAAATAAAAAAGATGATTCACTGACCTACGACAAATGATCAGGGTGTCCTTATCAAGCATTCTCCATCAAGAAGAAGTCCAAAATAAACTAGCCAAAGAAGACAAGGATCAGAGCATTATTCAACAACGACTAGTTTATCAAGTGAAAAAGGACAAATGGCATCCACTATAGTAGAAGACGTACACCGGACAGAAATAACAAAGTGGAGTCCATAACCTTGTAAACTACAAGTGTCCTTACGGGGAAGATGATTAAGGGTGTAAACTGTGACAACCCCAAAACCCGGGCTCCTTTAACTTCGGATCTGGTCCGTCAAAAGTAACCTCAATCCTGAGTTTAACTAATAATAGTACAACCTTCAATATCTCATGTATAAAATTGCAACCATAATATGATTGTTTAAACAGAGTTATTTAAAATTTTAACATAATCCTGTCTCAGAATCGCAATCTTTAAATTCTTTTACAACTTTGAGATTATAAGTATAATGACCTCAACATACCATCCTTTCATCCTCATACATAAAGGACAACATCTGAAAATAATATAAGATAATATATATATACCCTTTCAACATTTAGGTTTGCTAATCGATAACACAATAAAATATAAATTTTACCACACGTATTACACAAAAAGTAGTTTATTCTCTCGCAGGGTTTGACAACAAAAGCATCTACGCTTCGATCTTGTTGACTCGGTAGTCAATCTTCATCTTGGCCTCTCCCAGAATAATCGGTTTCCTCAAGCTTCTCTGTAATATTTTGTTTTAAGCAAGGGTGAACATGACGGCTCAACAAGTCTAACAGTTTCATATAACACGTAATCGCATTTCATCATGCTTCATGCTTCATGCTTCATGCATCTTATGCTTTGTAGTGAATACATATCATGCTTTGAATTAAATCTATGCTTCTTGGTTTTATGCATGTCATTTATCATGTCATATAGCTTAATACAGAGCAATCATAGTAAATCATTTACTGCATGTTAACAGTTCATTTCATCTCAATGCACATAGGCACATTAACACGTCATTGCACATAAAAACATATGCACACATAACAGTTTATTAACAAATTTATAAATCATGCACATAATGCAACACGTCCTGAAAAACTTGCCTAGATTGCATAACCAGCTTACGCTAACCTTTTGCGTTCCTTGCACGACCTACACAATATGTGAGATTGACAGTGCACAATATCAATCAAAGTTTGACTCAATACTTAATATTATTTTTAAGATGTTTACTTCCTTTTATCGTCCATATGTTAAATAACATTAGCTCTCAATGAGTTGCCTATGACGTTTAATCATTTTAGTTCAAATCAAACCATGAACTGGTTTTTATAATATCAAACTTTAACTTATCTCCAAAATTTCTTTTAAGTTCGATTTCACACATTTTGGGTTGTCCAAAAAATGCTACGCATCGATTATGTATTTGGACTCTACACGAAAAATTGAACAATATATCAAAAATTTACGTAACTTCTAAAATTCGACTCGGCAAACCAAAAATGATTTGGCGTGCCAAAACAGCCCATAAGCTGCCCAGATTTCTGTCTAGAAATCTGCACAATTCTAAAAATTTATATTTTTGTGATTTTCTATTTCTACAGAATTTACACAAATCTGATTTTCATGCCTATTTTGGAGATTTTTAACTCTCTTGTTATAACTCTAATTTCTATCACTCATGGAGCTAAAAGTAATCCTTACTATATAGTATTTTACAAAAATACAACTTAGCTCAAACGAACTTATAAAAGCATCGAAACAATAGCGTGAAAAACTGCGTTTAAACACTTTTTCTCTATTTTCAAACTTGTCATCACATAGTGATTTTTGGCCATACTTAACTAAATTCCATTTCGACACTTGATTTAGCATCCATAACACATATTACACATGTCTGGACTTTTCAAAAATAATTTACTCTTCTAATTGAGTTTATTATTCAAACAAAACATTTGTATTTGCCTAATCCTTCATTTTCATAACCATTTTATCAAAAGGCCACCAAAACAATGTGGACACATGTAATTACATGAAACTAAGTCATCTAACCTTGTTTCACCATTAAATTCTCAAAAATGGCCAAAAATGACCCCTGAGTTGGATTTTTATCCAACTAAACTAGTTTTTCATAAAAACCAATATTGAGCTCATTAGACTCATTTCTCATATCTACTAGAACAAGTCACCCATAACCTTTCTAGATTAATATTAATCACACGCAAATTTATACATACTTCATTTAAAGCCATTTTGTTTAATTGAAGTATTTACCAACCAAACTAGTTTTATGAAATCAAAACGTAGTTCTTACATCTCCTTTGACACTAACATGCTATATATTGCTCCAAGCACATAATACCATTACTTGGACACTTTTAATATCAATGTTTAGAAATACAATTTCTCTTAGGCATTTTATCGAGTAAATTATGTGCACACATTAACTTATCTCAACTCTTGATCTTAAATGGTTGATTATGCCTAGAATGTGATAACACATATCTATACTCATTACATATGTCAAAACATATAGATAAACATCCAAATATAGTATCACCCAAAATCTTAATTCAATAGAATTATAAAACTCAATTTCGCAATTTCTTTAATAAAATGTTGTTTTCGTTTTTAACGTAACTCCTCCGTTACATGTCCGTTTTTGTTCTTTCTTATGTCAAATTAAACCTTACTCAGTGTACTACAACCTCATATAGGCCTTAAAGTCAGACCCTTATCCATTTAAAACAGATTTGCAATTACTTCAACTAGTCCAGAAAATTTCATTTTCTAGACAGCTTTCATAAACAATTTATTTCGGACATGATCTGTTCCATAAAATGGCACAATCTCCCAAGTCTAGCTAGAAAACTTCCATATCTAAAATTTTGCAGTTTTAAGTTTCTTCAAATTCCAAACACAGGAATTTATATGAATTTTTCAAAGTCAAAAATCGTCGCTGTTTTTCACTTTCCAGCATACTACATTTACTTCGGCCCAGCCTTACTAAAACAGACACTACAATAAATCTACAAGGAGTTTTTGAGTGAATCTACTTTCAAAACATAGCTTACTTCCATACATTTCTTTTGTTATAAGACTCACTTTCTAATTCATTATACCCAAAGAGAAATGAATTTTACAAAATTAGTGTTCCTCAAAACCTACGAATTTTATTCTTCAAAATTTCTTTCCATTTCATTTTCTTTCTTGAATCCTCTTGTTTGATTCTTGATAATCCAAGATTAAACCATCATAAAAAAAGATTAAGCATTATCTACTACCCTAGATATCATAAAACATATCATCTACCCATGAAAATCAAAGAGTATACAAAGTTTAGGAATTACTTTTTTCTAGCTTTTCTTCTTCTTCTTCTTCTTCTTCTTCTTCTTCTTCTTCTTCCATGGTAGAATCTTCTTCTCTCTCTATTTTCTGCTGAAAATAGATGCTAGCTACAAGTGAGTTTGGTCAAAAAGAGTGGGAGTAGACAAAATAATTGATGGAATTAATCAGAGCAAAACCATGTGCTCCTCAAACCCCTCCCCAAAACCACACGCCTCTTCTTCCTCATTTCAGCAATTGTTTGGCCCACAGGCCAAAAAAATATTTATTTAATATTTCTTTTAGGTCTCACTTTAACCCGTTCTTTGACTTTCAGACCTGAAAAAGTCCAATTTTTAATGTTACAGTCGTTTTCTATTAATTTTGACGTCCCTGTCGTCATGACCACATTCATTTTATCAAATTCATTTCTGAACTCTAAGTTTGACTTTGACCAAAAAGTCAAACCGACACCAAATTTTACTCATGGCTCTTAATTACTAATTTCGACGTTCCCGATTCAACGGTGAAGTCCGTTTTTCAAAATTCATCTTCAAACTCACATTTTGACGGTTTATCATAAAAGTCAACCGTTGAATTTGACCAAGAAGTCAATCGCTACACCATATCGTGTTTACAGTTTGTACTCACTAAATTCGACGTTCCCATCCCAACGGAACTGTCTGCATCTCAAAATTCATCTTCAACCTCAAAGTTTGACTTTTTACTATAAAAAATCAAACAGTTGACTTTAACCAAAAAGTCAACCTCGACACAAAAATAGTGTTTATGTCTATTCTTACTAAATTTGACGTTCTGAACTCAACGTTCCAGTATACGCCTCCAAATTCCATATTAAAATCCAACTTAAGCTTTTGACTTCTTTTCTTCTCTTTAATTAAACTTTCTATTTAAGGAAAGTTTCCTAAATTTACCATTTATGGAAAGTTTCTAATCTCTTTTGATTAGTTGAATTTGTTTCACATATATACCAACATATGGAACTTCATTAACTTAGACCACCCATTCATTTAAGTTTGGGCTCATACAATTAATGTAAATCTAACTCTTCACTTCATAATAAGCTAAAAGCATTCATTTACATTTTACATTAAACCATATAGGTTCTTTAACACATAGATGATAGATTAAAAAAAATTAATCAATCTCTTTACACATTTTCTTTACCTAAATAGGTTTTAACATCTAACATTTACTTAATAAATTAATATTTCCCTTAAAAGAAATATTACTAATATCCGGGATATCACATTCACCCCTTCTTCTAAGAACTTCGTCTCCGAAATTACAACATACTTATATCTACACTTTCTGTTCATCAAGCCTAAGTTTTCAATTCAACCTTTATTTTATTATCTAAGATCTTATTTAAAAATCTTGTGAAATATCCAGGATATTACATAAACGAATCGAGACGAGTATGAAATTTATCAAGTATGAAATAAGGTTTAATTGAGGTTCATTTAACTATCGAGTCGGGCACTATCTCGAATCGAGTCCGAGCTGTTTGAACTTTTTGAGCGAATATGATCTGAGTATCAATAGAAAATTATAATTTAAAGAGATTCTAGTAATTTATCTAATTTTAAATTTTATTCATATTTGAATCGTTTATATTTTAAGTCGAGCTCGAATCGAATTTTTAGTCAGGCAAGTACAAATCAAACCCGAACCATTTGGTTCATTTTCAGCCTTAAAGATGATCCAGGCAGAGGAGCTAGAACTTGAAATGGACAAGAAGTTCAAGTTCATAAGGCTGAAGTCTTAGTTCTTGAGGAGTGCAGAGTAAACTAATCATATCTGGCAAAGTTGAAGAGTTGAATGCAGATCAATAAGCGACTATAAACATAGAGCTAGATTGCAGAACTACCAAAAGGTACATCAAGAGTATTGAGCAACAAAATATACAGAGCTACCCATTTCACATAACATTTGAGGAATGACTTCGTAGAGTGAAGCTCCTAACATCAACAAGTAGCCGCCATTTTGACAAGAGGCTTCTCCAACACACCTTCATCTTGAAGTTCTTTCAGAGTGTGTTGGGAGAAAGAAAAATGTCCAATCAGTCGCATTTCCAATAGTTATATTTTGGGAAACCCAAGTCTGCCACTGTACATATCAAACTTACACAGTTGATAACTTGGGTAGCTACAGTAGACTTCCTAACACTATCAGAGTACAGAAGACTTTTGCTAGCAGAAACTAACTGTGTAACGATAACTTACAAATGTGCATTTTTCAAAAGGAAATCTATAAATAGATTTCAAATTCAAGCAACAAGGGAGGGGAAGAAGAGAAAGAGAGAGATTGGTCAATACACGAAGCCAAGGGAGTGATTAAGAAAAAATGGTCGAAGAGAGGATCGATCAAACAAACAGATAACATCATTAACCTAAAGTCACTCTATGCTTTGGGGGATCGATCAATGAACAATTTCAATCATATAAGAGCTAGATCAAAACAAAGAGAAATGTGCTGAGAGCTCGTAAAGAGAAAGATCAACAAAATCGTTCAATTGTTAAGCTTTTTAAAAGAAAGTTTAATGCCAACTTAACATCACCTCACACATCACCATTAACAATAGCAAAAGACGAGTTTAGATGGCTCGCCTGATTCAGAGATAATCAGGCCCTGTGTGAGACAAAAAACGAGTTTAGATGGCTTGTTTGATTTGGGCAAAATCAGACCCTGCATGGGGGAAAAAGACGAGTTTAGATTATTCGCCTGATTCAGACAAAATCAGACCTTGTATGGGAATGACTAAGTGCACTATGGAGAAATTCAAATTTAGATGGCTCGCCTGATTTAGTGGAATCAGACCCATAGTGGGTAGGTCAAAGTGACCTGAAATTAGAGGGCTTCGAATTGTAAGGTTCAATGGAACCATATATCCTATAGTGGAATATCCTCGCTCATCGGAGTGGAAAAGAGAACTAAGAGTAATTTAGGCTCTAAACCTCTTAAAAGTCCACGTGTCTCATTGTTTCTTTACTGCTGTCATTATCTTGATTGTATTTGTTATAATTGTCTTAATTATTACAAGATTACTTATTACAATATCTTTCCATTCGCAAACTTAAAAAAGAACTGTTTGTTTATCTTTCCATGATCAGAAAGGGATTTTTACCAAATAACTAATTGTATTTGTTAAATTATTGTAATAATTTATATTTTATGAATTTAATTAATAGATTTTTTTTCAAGTTTTAAGAATAATAAGCTCAAATCTAAAATGGACAAGTGTTGAATGATTTTATTGGCTTTCTATTAGTTGGGGAAATATTGTCTCTTTAATATAAAGGGTGTGCAACAATAAATTTCGGTGTTCATATATCACCACCCTTCTATAATAATTTTTATAACATTGTGTTATACGACATAACACCCCATACACAGATGGACGTTATTGTGTTCATTTCTTTTTGTTTTATAAAAAATATTTTTCCAGATAATAATAAATGTCTTTAATTTTGTTAATAAAATTTATCATTGTTCTATAATTATTAAGCTAACAATTTATTATTTGTGAGCTTAAATATAAATTTTAAAAATTATTTACAAATTTTAGGGATAGAATTGACCGATTGAGTAGTGAAGTTAATAATATTATAACTATAACGTGATCATCATTATGTGAGTGATGATAAAAAAAAACTAGCATGAGAAATGTCAGGACTAAAACTGGAACTAGTATGAGAAAGGTTATAAGCACTTTGTGTCGAAACATCCTGAGTATGGTGTCAATAAAAATAGTGGAATTTATGTGACAAAAGTGTAATACCCTAGAATTTTCAAATAATGAAATGAAGATTATAAATGGTTGAAAGATATTAAGTGACGTAAGTACTGGTCAATATTTAAAGCATAGAAAGAGAAAGAGAAAAAAGAAGGTTATATAAGTCAAAACTCAAAATTGAAGTTCGGAAAGGAATTTTAAGAAACAAAGTGCACCGTTGAGTCTGGAACATCAAAATTAGTAAGTAAAGACTGTAAACACGATATGGTGTTGGGGTTTACTCTTTGGTCAAAGTCAAAATTTTAACTTTTATGAAAAAAGTCAAACTTGAAATTCAGAGGTGAATTTAAATAAACGGACGTCTTCATGATGATCGAGACATTGACTTTAATAGAAAATGACTATAAACATTAAAAAAAAATTAACTTATCGGGTTAAAAAGTCAATGACGGATCAAAGAAATAAAAATGCAAAACGAGAGTAGCTAGGGGTAGGGCCCACCTGGGCCTGGAATGTGCTGGAAAAGCAAGGAGCAACTGGTTGGATAAGGTCAAGGGGGAAGAGTCAAAGCTTCTCCAAGAAGGTTTGACATTTTTGATACAAAATTATTTTTAAAAACTTATCCTATAAGCCTTATAAAAAAGGAAAAGAAAAGGCAAGTCAAGAGCAACCATGAAGTGAAGAGAAAAAGAGAAAGAAAGTGAAGCCTTGCAAGAAGGAGAAAAAGAAAATCAAGAAGGTGAGTTCAAAACCTTTGAGCTAATCTTTTTATTTTCTTGGATATATGTTAAGTTTTATAGATTTTATGTGAAGAGGATATGCTTATGCTTGTTTGTGATGAATTAAACTTGTATAATTAAGAATTAAACAAGAGAAATCAAACAAAAAGAATGAAGAACAGAAATATGGAATTTTCAAAAAAGTTAAGTTACTGTCCTGTTTTTGTAAAATCTATATCTCGTGATATATAAGGAGTTAAGATTTGATCTTTATGTCTAAAAATAGCCCTAGAAGTCAACTAAACACATTAAAAAATCTAGAAATTATTTATGGTGACTTTTCAAACCAGGCTGGTTCGAAGTAAAACTGTATTACCAAAATCTAGAAATTAGATTCTAATATAATTTTTGTAAGAATTTTACAGGCTTATGTGTTCGAAATCTGATAATGACATAAAAAGAAAAGTTGTAGCTCAAGAAGTTAGATACGCATAGATACCAGAATGACTCCGAGATTCCTTATAGATTGTTCATAGTGAATGTTTGAAGCAGACCGGTTTACACTGTCAGAAACAGGAAACATAATTTGTTCATGTTTTTGTAAAAACCATATGTTGAGAATTTGTACATGGAATCAAAAGGAAAGTTGTAGATACTCAAAGTTATCTAGCAAACTCCATGAGTTCGAAATTTTTTTATAGAGTAGATTATTTTTGGTGAATTATTTGGAAAAGTTGGTCATATTTCTTAACTTTTTTACCTAAGTTGGAAAACTGAAAATCTGGAATAATTGATAAGGAACCAGGAATCTGAGTCTAGGTAGAATGAAACCTCATAGTATAAGGTTTAATTTGGCTCAAGAATGAACATAAACGGACGTGTAACAAAGAAGTTATGATTAAAACAAAAAAAGTGTTTTGTTAAATTTAAAGAAGATAAAACGAGTTTTATAACTCGATTTGAAACGAAATTTTGAGTAATGGTATATTTTGACGTAAAGATGATGTTGTCCAAGAATTTGGTACTTTCAGACTTAATTCCAAATTATAGAAATTATTGGAGAAATTAACAAGAATATTAAAATATAATTTACGGGAAGTAATTAGTGAAAGTTAATGTTATTATGAGGAAGTTACTTTGTTATTGGAAAAGATTACATAAAACTATGGGTGACTCAGAATTGAGTACGAGAGAAAGAAATGTTGGAGATAGATGAGGAATGACAAAATAAGTCAAGCAAATGAGGCAAGTTCCTTAACTTAAGCAAATTCCATAACTTGTAGTAAGTTTTTATTATTGCAAGTTCCCTCACTTTGAACCAATTCATTAATTTGTTGTAATTCTACATTTATGCGAATTCCTATGATTTTGCTAAGATTGCAAGTCTTGAGATATATGCGAGTTCTTAAACTCATATTATTACGGTAGGTTCTTGAACTCCTATTAGTATGGTAGGTTCTTGAACCCATATGGTAAGTTCCTGATGAGTTCTAGAACTTATATACTATGACGAGTTCTTGATCTCATATTATTAGGAAAGTTTTTGAACTCATAATTTATGACAAGTTTTGTGAACAGAGTAAAAAATTTAAATTTGCTAACTTCTTGAAGATATATTCTTGATGTTCATTAATTTATTTGAACTAAAGAGGATGTCATTTATTTTGGCTACTCTACTATGAAGTTAATTAAAACTAAGGAAGAACAACCTTATATTATAGGAAAATTTTTATGGAGAGTTTTTCAGCCTATATGACTATTAAACATTTATGGGTCATATAATAAGATTATGTTACGCAAAGTCTTTCAGTCTGCATGACTGTAGACTATGGTGTAAATAGTTCATGGTCCTTATGACCCCTCAGTAATGATTCAAAGATAAAAACTCTGATGTTGAAGTTCTAATACTTCTTATTAACTTTGTGTTGTTGCGTGTTTCAAAAGTTTCATATATTGAGAATTTCTCTGACGAGCTGTTTATTGGTTCAAAACATATTTAATCATTGATGAGTTTATTCTGACAAGTCACTACATGTTACAAGTCACCAGAAGTACTGTTAGGTTGATCACTTGCAGTACGATGTGAAAGAATTCTTGATCTTATATGACCATCCAAGTCACGTAAAGTTGATAATCTTTTCAAATCAAAGATATTGAGTCATTGATTCATTATAATTCCTTGAAAAGTTTAATTTCAGTTTTATACTTGCTGAGCATTTTGATGTTCATACTTGCAAATATTAACATGTTGCAGGTAGAGAAGAATAATAGGACCAGAAGGGTCAGAATTAAGGAAGGAAGAGAAAGACACATTTATAAGGGAAGAGAAGCAGAGCAAAATGAATATCACATGGTGATATTAGAGCTGAAGGTTTTAAATTCTATAGAGGTTTCAGGTTGGTATCAAGCGGTAATGACTATGTTGCGATCCGAGAATGCAAAATATGATGTAATGTCTAAATAGACTAGTTAAACCAATTAAATTTTTGGTAGATATTATGGAAGTTGTGTATTGTGAGGCACCAAATCTATTATAGAGAGTACACGGATTTGGGGGCATTACAAAAAGGGTCGTCAAGAGTGCAAACATCACTACCATCATAAAGACATAGACTTAAGTTGAGTATCATGAAACTGTAAAAGATTGGGATTATCCTTAAAAGAAAAAACATTTTCATGAAAGACCACATGCCTGGAGACAAAAACATGTTGTTTATCAATGTTTAATAACTTGTAGCCTTTTTGTGTGTTGAGGATAGCCTATAAACACAGTTGCCTAGAGGCTAGCTTGTCAGGCGTATTAACTCTAAAAGTTGTTTATGTTTTCTTTTAACCAAACCATTTTGCTGTGGAGCTTTAATGAACAATTCATTTCTTAGAGAAAAAAAACTATCTAAAGGATTGTTAAAAAAATTTCCTTGTCACTTCGTAAGATTTGCACAAAATGATTGAACTGAGTTTGGACATAAACAATAACGTTTTGTAAAAATTTAGCAGCATGTTGCTTGGTTGGCATAAAATGAGTCCAGTAGATCTAGTAAAGTCATCGACCACAGTCAAGAAATAACAACATCCATTTATTGTTGAATTCCTATAAGGAACCCAGAGATTTACAAGAACAAGTTCAAAAGGTGCAATAGTAGCTAAAAAATTAACAGGAAAAGGAAGCATATTTTGTTTTGCCAAATGACAAACATAGCATTTATTAGAACAAGAATGTGGTAAACTAGGTGCTATAGCATAAATATGGTTGAGAACTTATTTAGAAGTATGTCCCAATCTTTGGTGCCATAGAAATCTTGTAACAGTGCTTGTGATACTGGATATATGAGAAGAACGAAAATGGAAATGGTACAAGCCTCCCTGCATCCTACCAGTAGTCTGCACCCCTTCGTCTGGTGTTGGCCCTGGAGTTTGCATTGAGTTGGTGAGACTAATGAGATGAGATTCTTTTAAAAGACTACTAACGTATATCAAATTATATCGAAAACTAGGAACATAAAACGCATGGTGAATATCTAAGCTACGAGTTAACAATGCCAAATTTATTGATTGAAAGTGTGTTGCCATCTGGAAATGAAACATTGATAGGATAAGGAATAGATTTTGAAGTGCGAATAATATTCAAATTGGAACACATGTGATCAGTTTCCCTAGTGTCAACAATCCAATCATTGGTAGTGAAGCAATTTAAAACCATAGAAGAGCAAGAGATACCTACATTGTGATCTTCCACACCATTTTACCTTTGCCTTTTTTATATTTTTGCAGAAGATGAGTGAATTGTTGCTTCAATTGTTCTAACTGATCAGGTTCATACGCATAAGGCACTGAAACAACAGTAGCAAATCAATTGATGAGGTGTTATATGAAATAATCAATTGCAACGTTTTGCAAAAAATTAGCAGCATGATGTTTGGTTGGCATAAAATGAGTCCAGTTGATCTAGTAAAGTCATCAATCACAGTCAAGAAATAATAACATCCATTTATTGTTGAATTCCTATAAGGACCTAGAGATCTACATTAACAAGTTCAAAAGGTACAATAGTAACTAAAAAATTAACAGGAAAAGGAAGCATATTCTGTTTTGCCAAAGGGCAGACATAACATTTATTAGAGCAAGAATGTGGTAAACTAGGTGCTATAGCAGAAATATGGTTGAGAACTAGTGAAGAAGTATGCCCCAATCTTTAGTGCCATAGAAATCTTGTAACAGTGCTTGTGATATTGGATATGTGAGAAGAAGGAAAATGGAAATGGTACAAGCCTCCCTGCATCCTACCAGTAGCCAGCACCCTTTCATCTGGTGTTGGTCCTGGAGTTTGCATCGAGTTGGTGAGAAATGCTTAATGAGATGAGAGTCTTTTAAAAGACTACTATCATATAACAAATTATATAAAAAATTTGGAACATAAAATACATTGTGAATATCTAAGCTACGAGTTAACAGTGCAAAATTTAGTGATTGAAAGTGTGTTGCCATTTGGAAATGAAACATTGATAAGATAAGGAATAGATTTTAAAGTACAAATAATATTCAAATTGGAACACGTGATCAGTTGCCCCCGTGTGAACAATGCAATCATTAGTAGTGAAGCAATTTAAAACCATAGAAGAGCAAGAGATAATCAATTGCATAGCATTACGAGCATTAGGTTTAAAAGAATTTGAATTAACAGTCCTTGTACTCCCCGCATAATTATAAGGCTTCAATATGTTCTCGTTACGATTTGCAGGATGATTGAGTGGATATCCTATGAATTTATAGCAAGTTTCCTTTGTATGACCAGAAAAATGGCAATAGGAGTAGACTAGATCTTCTTAGTTAACAAAAGAATGAGTGATAACATCAGAATTAGTGCCAGGATTGTCATGTTTGGAAGTAGAATTTGTTCTAATTTATGTAAATACATCTGAATTTGATAGATCTTATGGCTGTTAACAGTAGAAAATCTCTCATGGAAATCCCCTCTATTATGTGAGGCTGATCTAATTTATTTTAGGCCACTTAGACTTGATCCCTTGTAGCTGTGTGCAAGGCTTCACTATTGTAGCTACTGAGTGATGGCCTTGGTGCTCTGCCCTGTTCTGGTGCTGATGTGTTACGTCACTGTGTGACTGGTGTTGAGCATTTAAGCTAGTTAGACCTGCAAACGAATTGAACTGTTCACGAACCGGTTCGGTTAGGTAGTTCGATTTGGTTTGAATTCGACTATATGACCTTTTTCAAGCCGAACTCGCACATGGTATCGAATTCGATTGTTCGATCAAAAATGTGCGCGAACCATGTGGTTCGGTTCGACTATGTTCGTGAACAGTTCGGTTCAGTTCGAGTTCGGCTCGACTATGCTAATGTTCGACGTAGTTCGGTTCATTAGCTGCTCGAGTTCAAATTGTATTTCTTACATGTTTAATGCTTTTAAATTCTAAATACAAATAATTAGTTATTTCACATTAAATTTTAAAGTTTGTCTTATCAATAATTGTTAAATTTTTAGTAATTTTCTTTTTTTATTACTTAAACATCTTTTTGCTTTTTTAATAATTGATTAGAAGTACACATTTTTATCAAATAATTAATAAATAATAATGTGTACTTCTTCATCTGTAATTTAATTAAAATAATTATAATATTTTCATAAAATTTTTAACAATGATTGTTAGATTATTACAATTTATATCACTCACAATTTAATAAATTATAACTCATGTCATAAATCACATAAATAATGTCATTAATCATCATGCAATGACAATTTGACATTAATTAAAGAATGATAAAATACAATTGCTTACATTTGCAAGAGTTATTGTAATTGCCAAATCGAGATAAAGAATAGAGAAATCAAGTCATCAATGTATCAAGACTTCACTAATAGAGTAATAGTCATTGTACAATTACTATTATATAATACATCAACCTATCGTCTATCAACCATATAATTAGAAGTGCAAACTTGATTTTAACAATTTTGAATTTTTTAGTGTTACAAACTTACAGTGTATATGTGAGACAGCGAGAAAAAATGATTGACTAACTTTGTTTTATGCAATTAAGTAATCATATTTAGTGTAAAAAATAGTGCTTAAAAAATTTAATAATCCAATAAAGTAATTTCACAGTACCGTTTGCATGAAATTAAAATGAGTTAATAATTTAAATTAAAATAAGCAAAAAGGTACAAAAAACAAAAAGAAACAAAGTCTCTAAATTACTTTGAGCCTTTGATCTTAGAATTGTAGTTAATTTACAAAATTATAAAATTTAATATATTACTTTAGTTTTTTAGAAAAAAATTATTTAGTTTTAAACAATATAATTATGAAAATTATAAATTTTTTATAAAATAATTCTAAAAGTTTATATTATTCAAAAGTTAATTACCCATCCTTTTAGAATTAAAAATTTATACTTGAGCGGTTAATCTTATTACTTATATTTCAGAACGGAAGAAGTATCTAATAGTAATAAATTTCAATGTTAACAACTTAACAATATTAATTTATTAGATATTGAATTAATCTAAATCAACTAAATTCACATTATTTTAAATTTTAGAATTTTACAGTTTCATTATAAAAAAATCTCAAATAAGACTCTTTTTACAAAATAGATGGAGTATTTTTTTTCTTTTGTTTCGCCTAAAAGCAAAAAATGCCAAAAATACAAAAAATATGAAATTAATTAATTAATTAAGGAAGTAGTAATATTTCCCTTTTTGGGTTAATTGAAAGTAATAATATTTATTTATTCTAGATTAATTATGTAATTAATAATAATATTGACCATCACTACTAATTTAATATATATGAATATATTATAATATAATATTATGATATATTATATCTTATTTGGCTATTTATAATTCCTAAATAAGCCCGAGTATCTAAGTCTCCTTAGCCTTGTAATTAAAGCTTAAATTTTTCAAAAAAATATTTGGCCTAATTTTTGCGAACTCGAGCATAATAGACGAACTTAAGCATTATAGGCGAACTCAAGCATTATAGGCGAACTCGTGTATGCTCGCGAACTCGAACATATAGTCGAACCTGATCTACTCGCGAACTTGAACATGATCACGAACTGTTCGCGAACACTAACAATCCGAACTCGCACATATGCGTTGGTTTGATGATGCTACTCAAACATGTTCGAGTTCGACTAGTGAGGTTCGCGTTCGGTTTGAGTTCGACTATGTTCGGATCGGATCGGATAGAATCGTTTGCAACCCTAAAACTAGTGAACTTGTTACTTTCATCACTTCACATATAGCACTTTCTCTCATCTCTTTTTGCTTAATTTTCACAAATTAGCTTAGGTGCCCGAGCAAAGCACAAGTCCAATGTTGCAGTACTATGGTTCAAATCGTTAATGCATCATTTCTAATTGAAAAAATATATAGTTTAACTTTCACACACTACAACTAAAATCTTCCACTACAACTGAAGATACTGTCATATAATTGAAAAAATATGATTCATGGTAGCTCTTCTCAAAATCATCTCTTGGGTATGTGTAATAGTTTATCTTACATCCATGAATTTAAAGCAGCTCGCTTGTTGCTGAAAAATGCTAATAATATATCTACTTCTCCACCCTGTCAAAAAAAACGAAAGAAGCCCCTTTGGGCGTTAGAACAAAATTAATTGTGATGCATCAGTGCATTGAAATGACTTTAAAGGAGTGAGATTTCTAAAGTCAGGTCTATTTTAAAGGCAGGTGTTTATAAATTCCGAGATAATTATGATATGGAATATGATGAGGCTATTGTTGTGCGTAGAGTTTTGATCTTCGCTAAAGAATGTGAATTTATGAAACTCTTGGTGGAAAGTGATTGTGTTAATGTGATTCGAAGGTTTACTCACCTCGTGCCAAAAAAAAAACCATCTAACCCTCTACTGTGAAAGATTGTGGCATATTAATTGGTTGTATAGGGTTAGAAATTTTTTCTCATGTTGTAAGACTAGTAATAGAGCACTTCATGATTTACTGAGCTAGTTCAGGTGTTTAATTTAATGTGCCCATTTTTTAGTTAGAAGATGCCCCTTCTAGTTTTCTTCCATTGATTATATTGAATATAATTTGAATTAAAAAACAATTTCGGTCCTCGACTGGTTCAAAAAATAAATAAATTCATATAACAACAATGTTTTGCAATTATATTAAAACATTGTTTAGGTTATTAAAGGTAGCAAGTGATATTTGGTTATCCCCTAAACGGGGTACTAAGCCTCAAACTAAATATTAGCACAAACTCTTAAATCAATGAGTTTTGTGTACAAATTACTTCTAATTGAATCACACTATATTTATCTATTGACCCTATATCATTTCAACAGATAGAATAGAATGTACTATATATAATAGAATGTCAAAACTCACAAATCTAATAGAATGTCGAAACTTACAAATCTCTATAACAAAATATAATTGGAAGACCCAGAGATTAGCAAATGTCACCTACAAAGCCAAAGAAATAAATAATCGCCCCTTTGTACATCAATCATGAAGCATTACGGAAAGGATCGATATTTGTTTTCAAATATTTTTGTTGCTGCCCAAATCTATGACCAATTCTTCAGTATATTGGACCAAGAATGAATTAAAAAGTACCAAACTAGAATGGTCTTTTCTGGCATAAAAAAGGTAACCTAAAAAATGAAGCAGTCTATCAAGGGCTAAAGAATACGCTAATTCGTCTAATTTAAGTCTAAAATAACTATCTATGACCTCTTTGTGTCATTCCATTGGATCAAACAAGTAATGTGCAAATACAATTAAAGCTTAAGATTCACAATATAACTGATCAGTCCACTCTCCAATTATCTCTAAACTGCTTGCATAAAACCAAATAACAAAATTTTATATCCAAAAAAACACGTGCTAATCCGTCCCATAATAAGGGTCCCCATTAAAAAGCCAAAGCTCTAAACTAAATTTTGAACAATATCAACTAGTTGGTAAAAATGGGAGCATGTAGTGATAATAGTTGGAGTATATATTCGACTAAAATGCAAAACTGTACATCCCTAGTGTTCATGTCTGTGTGATGTTTCATCCTCGAGTTTGGCCAATTAGGAAAGCCTCTCCTTCAGGTTTCAATTATTAGTGTAAACTTTCCCTTTTAAGGTATATGTAGTGCAAAACTAAATCTTTTAAGGTGCAATATATTAGTAGTGCAAAACTATCCCAAAAGTTACAGCTTTTGCTCTACTTATTGTATCTTGAAGGAGAATTTTGACTAATACCTAAATTCATGGATGAAAACATCAAAAGTAGATAAACATAAGGAAGAGTTTCTATGTATTTTAGTTTATACATTTGGTAGAAATAAATTTGTTACCTTAAACCATCATAACTCAGACTGCATCTGTAGAGCTTCCCCAGGAACAAGATCGAGTTTGTGCACCAGTGCCAATTTTCCAGCTAAATGCAAGAAATTCTTTCCAGGCACGACGTAAAACAGTGTTACATATTGACTATTATATTTCATCTGATTTTTTGCTAGGTTGAAAATGTTCTTACAATGGTTCATAACTGCTACACGAAATATGAAATACTTATTCACTACTTGGAGGGAATTATCTGCATCAAGAAATACGTACACAATGTCACCTTGAACGTGATTGGAGTTTTTGAGTTGTCAGTTGGATCCTCAATGTCACCTCGAACGCGATTGGGGTTTTTGAGGGAGTTCTCAAACTCGTTCAAGACCAAATATAGATGTTATTAATTTGCCTTCAAGTATATATGGTGTTGGCTAGCTATTGTTATGATGCTAAATTAATGATTTTCTTCTTCCGGAAAACAGAATTTTTTCAAAATTTTCATTATGAAAGTATATACTACTGTTTTTCATCATCACCACTAGCTACGCTAGGTACAATTGTACAAAGCATTGTTATATGACAGTAAATGCACTATTCACATTACTGAGCAAGGTTTTGGCACCATTATGTTATACAAATTCTTTCAAAATTAAGCATTGATAATGCTTAGATTTTCTTGTTAAAAGTCTACATAGTGGAGCTCCCACACAGGGACGAAGCTAGGAATTTTTTTCTTGGGGTTATGACATAATACTATACAATCATGAATAATTTGGTGGTGTTTAGGAGCAGCACTCTCAGTCCAAAATTTGAAGAGAATTTTATACTTTTGTTAAAATAAGAACTTTGTGCATGCGGTACAAATGATACAAATGAACCCCTTATAGTACACAAAATTGAATAAAGAAAAACCATAAAATTTGATATTCGTATATGAGAACCACAAAAATGGGAAAAGCAATAAATTTATGAATTACCCATATTTCAAAGACTTAAAAAAAATAACTATTATATTTTGAAACAAACTACTTTCATAGTTTTTTTTTTTTAAATGTATATATATATTTCATAAATTTTTGAAGGGCCTAAAATAAAAATGTCAATGTTATGAGCTTGAAAAAAAAATCAAAAATCTCAGGGTAGCCCAAGTCCCTCAGGCCCTATACTCCCTTTGCCCTGCTCCCACGGAATGCGTCTTTCTTTACATAGCCAACAAAACTGAAAGAAGACCAACTTTGCAGGGAATAGTTGTTATGTACCACAAATGAGGGAATCAATTTATCCTCATTGCTCGCCAATTGTGGATGATGATGTTTGGGGTTATGATATGGACGCAAGGCCGTTAAGTAATCACCTAGGCGTCTAGTGGGGCAACAACGCGAGGGGTCGACTTCGGACATTTATAACATGAGCTCATAGATGTTGATTTGTTTGAATCATATTAAATAAACGTACATGTTACAATTATATGTATAGATAGATATATTTCACTTTCAATAGAAAAGTCATAACGCAAAAGTCATTTCAATCCTAGGAAAAAATAATAAAATAGATAAGCACAACACTGATAACATAGAAATGAACTTTTAAATCTAAATCTATTGGGAAACAATGGTCAGAAAAATTAGGCAGAAAACCAATAAGCATAAATAAAAATGTGTACCGACCTAATCTGTGGTGGTGCAACCTTCATTTAATCAATCAGCATTGACACGCCTTCCCAAGCTACAGCAGCTACCAAATGCATTCACAACAACAATCATTGGACTTAAAATTCAAGCACCAACTACATAAGATCAGATAACTCTTGAGTTTTTAGGCGAGCTTTTTTACTAAATTCAAGTAAAAACATAAAAACACCGCCAAAATTATTATACAAATTAATCTGGGAAAGCCATAAAAGTACGGGAGTACGAGTGGTAGGACATTTTAATGAATGACTAAACTTGATCAATCAAAACCAGTTCAGTTAACCAACACTAAATTGGATATATACAACAGTTATGAACATAAGCTGTCACCATAAAACCATAACATTCTTTTTACACAACGAATGATAATTATAGAGAGTTTATATATCAAGTAAGTAAGTAAGTAGTATATTAAGAACCAGATATGAGCAGCAAACATTAGATAAATTTGGAAGAGAAACAAAGTAATTAAAGCAAGGTTTTTTATTATTAAAAAAACAGCAGTACAAATTACTTTTTCATGCATTTTCTTTAAAACATCAAGTATCCTAATAGTTGCATTTAAGTTTTTTCCTTTTCCCCTTCTCCATTTTGTGCTTTCCCATTGGGCACTACTTCATTTTGGTGTTCTCCGTTTAAATAGGATTCAACTATCTTTTTCTCTTTTTCCTCTTCCTAGTTTCTACCAAACACCCTAATTTCTCACCCTGTCCCCTACACACTAATTTTGAAGGTTACTATTCTCTCTTCGAACTAACTACAGTTTTGGCTTTGATCTCCATAATTGGCTGGTGTTTTCATTTCCCCAATTTCTTATCTTCTATATTATTGATAGCATACTAATTGTGCCATTATTTTCTTTGCACCTGTCTTAGTGTCTTGTATCACTCGCTGCGTCACTGTTTAATTTGAGCTATGGATAGACTCAATTCTCAACTAGGCAAATCTAGAGTTAAAGCACTAATTTGCCACGCGTGCTAGATGTTTTAGCAATTGACTAGGACCAAATTAATGGTGAAAGTAATTATCTCAATAAAATGTAATGCTTGTAACTCTTGCTCTCTTACTAATATAAAAGAAATTAAGATTTTAGTCACATGCGTAAAAATATTGCTCTCTTATTAATGTCCACAGTTAATCTATATAAGCCACATCTTATCCTATCCTTCTTTTTCTAAAATGTCAACACATGTAAGTGTTGGAAATATGACACCAAAAATTCAAACTATAGGTAGGTAACCCTAATTTAAATAAACAAATAATAGTAGAAGACAGAAAAATTAGAACTTATTGGTGAACTGAGTGAGGTATGTTGCGCACTGTCCTTAAGGAATAATTTCGCCCCTACGAGATGCCTTTAGGTTGCAACGAAACAAACCTCCATGATTCAACAGTTCTCTTCCCTTGTAACCTCCCTTCCCTTGTAACCGGCACTAAAATACTCGGGATGCACAGAAGTCAACCTTAATCTCTAGCATAAAATTATAAGATGAATGTAGGAATGTAATAGAAAAGGAGAGAATTGCTTGTGGTGTTTTTTTGAAATGAAAGAGTTGATCTCTATTTATAGGGAGAATAAAATATGTGTAGTAAATTTTGATTGCACAAATTATGGCAATCAAATCAATCACCCATCAATTGGGATAATCAAAGGAAGATTGTGGCAAAGTTGAAAGAGACTTAGAAGTTTCATCCAAGATATAGCCGCAGGGTCGGATGGAAAAAGGAAAGAGGGCAAACGAGTTTAGATGAGGAAGTTACAAGTTCTGAAGAAGAAATATATCACTTTAAGATGGAACAAATGGCATGTGAGAGTAGTAAGCTTTTTTCAAAGAGAGTTTTTGTGTAGTTTTGCTGGTCAGTCGTGGGCTTTTTGTTTCATTATTTGTGTTCCTTCTAGGTGGTGCTAAGAAGTGTCCTTATGTATATATTCAGCAGGGCAGAGCAAGTATAAGCAAAGCGGTTCAAAGTAAGGTGACACAACCTTTGCTAAAAAAAAAGAAGTAATGTGATACAAACAGTAGTACAGTGGCTAAAAGATTTTCGTGGTACAGAGGAAAACTTGTAGGCAGAATAGCAAGAAGAAAACATGTACTTGGTTTCAAAGAATCTTAAAAGTTATCAGCTACAACAACATGATCAGTGTATTCAAGTTTTTGTTTATGGTCAGCAGATGTAAATGAAATTATTGAAGCAGCTAGATGGAGACACGGATAAAGGATCATCTTCACTTATTTTCAATGTCATGCAGGATAATGTTTTAGTATTAAGACTTGCACAAGTTTTGATGTGTAAAATAATATTTCAGTGTTATCATGTAATGTAGATGGTGAAACTTTTTCGGGTAGTCTGTGATGATGATGTCAAATTGTCATATGCAAGATACGGAACAATTTTGTAAGTCACAAAATCAAAAATTTATGGATTTTGTTGTTCCTTGAGAAAGTGATATTTGCCTTTACTTGATTCATTAGTCTTATGCAGTTTTCATGTAGAATTTTCTTAATATACTCTTTTTGTGGAACAGAGAGAATAATAAAAGCAGCAGCAATATAATAAATCTATAATAAAACCCTGTGCTTTGCACTGGCACGGGGGGTGTACTGCTAGTAATATAAACAACCACATAGGAACCTAATTTTTTGCAGTAGAGCAATTTAATTTTATTTAGCATTTGACTATATACACGGTAACTAAACAAAATTAACATCAAACAATGAGCATATTTGAATTTTATATAATATCACACTATTCACATTCACATAAACTTCAAGCTGATTCACATAATAGCAGAGTATCAAAGCTTTATGAACTTGAAACGGTTAATGGAGGCTGTATACCTCTTCATCCAAAAATTCCATCTTATTTAACACAAGCGTGAGCGGAATTCCGGTGGATTCGGCCTCCACCCAAAACTCTAGCGAGCAATGACTCTAATTTAGGCTGCTCCAAGGGAGAAAAACATGAGTAAATGATCCACATTCACACCAGGAGGTTCAAGAATCTCAGACTTCAAATCAAAAACATTTTCAATCATTCCTCTACCATCCGCCCAATCAATTGACCCGAGGAGTACCTTATCCCCGACCAAGACCTTCTAAATTTTCTTCAACAAAGCCATAAGTACACAGAGTCGTAGAGCAATTCCATTATGTGTCTTATTGAGAAGATTGGACAATGACAAACATGAAATGCGGAGGTGACCATACCGATTGCTTGGTTTTGAGAGAGTTGAGGCTTGTGTTCTGGGGTTAGAGCAGGGGAGAGAGGATAAACGCTTGACAGCGACTCGAGCCTTGAGGAGATTTTTATTTGGTTGCTGTTGAATCTTTTTGGAGACATTGTTAGGGTTTTGCTGCCTCGAATTACGACGAAGGATGGTAGAGAACAGAGAGAGTGACGGCATCCTACTGGGGCGGAAGATTGAAATTGAGGCAATTGTCATGTGATTGTTGATTGCGGATACAAAGGGAGAATTATAATTTGGTTAGAGGGAGAGAAGTAGGGGAGCCTTTATTGAGGTGGTGGTCATCAATTCCAAATGGAGGTACCTCAATTCTCACGTATACACTCTTCTCCTCAGTCCGCACCACTTCGATGGCTTTGTTCTAACCGGGATGTCGACGTTTTCCCTTCTTCTCCTCGGTCTTCTCTTGTCCGCTTTTGCATTGTATAACTTATCCATCTATCAACATAAAAAAAACGTTAAAATAGTAGATCATCAAGAATAACTCCGAGAGGAAAATATAAGGTTTTGTTTTAACTAACTACAGGCTACCTTCATTTATTTTAAATATATATATTTCCACATTATTTTATCATTAAAGTCCACATCTGAAAGTCAAATGTTGTAAGAAAATCTTTAACTTAGCATTATTCGAAGTCGAAATAAAATTTTATTTGACAATAATTTGGTATTGTGATTTGAGAGTGTACTTCAATATTTGGTTTTAGGGGAAAACATGGACTCAGATTGATAGATACATAGATATAGAATATCAACTAAATCAAAGAAAGAAAAAAAAGTTTGTCCCTTCACAAATCGAATCAAATTTAAAGAAAGCCTACAAATTGGCATGAAAACCTAACTACCTTTGGATCAGAGAACATATACAGCAGAATCATAATAAGTGACATAAATATCTGATATAGTGAATGTAACAAACCAAGATCCAATTATTTTCGAAAAAAACACAGATTCGTGAAAAACATATTGTGGACCAACATATATACTTATTTGTGAGACCCGAAACCCTAGCATTACGTGGAATGTTAGAGAGAGAGAGAGAGAGAAACTAACCAAGAAAACTAATAGAGGATGTGTGAATGAATGAGAGTGCAGGTGTAAAAAAAATAGTATTTCTGCATACACATTCAAGTCCACATCCAAAGACACTAAAAAGATCCTAAACTATTCTCTCTCCTAACCTTTCGTTTTTAGCCAGGATGAGAATCCCAAAAAAAAATTGACATGTACGAGCCTCCTAGGATTATCTTCTCGTAATAGCTTCAAGCAAGATAATTTGAATCCAAACCAAGGAAATCATTTCTAAGTAACGACCAAATACAACAATTAAACAGCCTTTGATCTATCACCAACGAGATACCCTTCCCATACTACAGCAGCTACCAAATGCTTCCACAATGACAATCATTTGACTCCAAATTAAAGCACCAGCTACATAAGATCAGAGAACCCGTTTTATTTTCAAAACAAACCTTTTTATTAAAATTCAAGTATCAACTAAATTAAATCACCACCAAAATCAAGTATGATTATACATCATTATACAAATTAACCTGGGAAGGGAATAAGATGTACGGGGAAAAAATGAAAGGTGAAGACAAACATACTAAACAATGAGTAAACTTGATAAATCAAAACCACTTCGTTAAACTCAACACTACATTAGATGTTGTCATGATCTCAATGGAGATTAGATTCAAGTATGGTTCTCATCTGGTTGTTAGTAGGATAATAGTTACCCTTTACGTGGGTGTTAGTAGAATAAGGATAAGATTTATCTTTATCTAGTTGTTAGTAGAGTATCCAAGTAGCTATCCATTGTTGATTAGTTGGTTGTAGAAGGGAGCTAAGGAGCTAAGAATTTCATGATTAATGTCATTGAATTTACTCTTTTCTTTCTCTGAATTCTTCCCAAATCTACTCTCTCTCTCTTGTCATCCCCTTTCTTCCACTCTACCCTGCTCAAATCTACATCTTGTTTTCCCTTCTCTAGTTCATCCTAAATAATATTGATTAGTAGTCTCTCTATCCCACAAAATATGGCTCAACTACAAAATAAAAAATTAACCTATAAGCATATTATACAAGGAGTAGTTATTCCTCCAAAATACATAGGTGAGGTACCAATACTTCCAAGGTTAAAAAAATAATTATTTGATACACTTTTCTAAAGTTCCTTAATTTTTGTGAAAAGTGTACTTGAATCAATTTTTTTAGGACGCAAAGAAAAAATAAAAAAAAATGCATGGGTGTGAAGTTGGTCATTACAAATGTGATTCCCATTATTATTTAATTTGAGAAAATGTTGAGACAAAAGGACTTGGAGCAATGATGAGTGATTTGTTTCTTTTGATGGTAGTTAGATGTCTTGGTAAACAATTTTTTCACAACATTTTCATAATTGTGGGTTGGAGGAGGTTTAAGCGATTACAGCTTGTTATGTAGTAGTTTGATAAATTTTTGCATGGTACAAATTTATTTGTAGCAAAATGGTCATAGTTTGGGCCACATTCTCAAGTATAAACATGACTGTAAGCTCATGAGGTAGCTTCATAATTTCACATGGCAGCATAGATGTAAACAAGTTGTCTCATTAACCATTTGCTGCTTTGTCATATGAGTTAAACGTAGAAGTGACTTCAAACACATTAACGTATTTTAAATTAGAAGTCAATAGGAGATCAAACAATGTGTCATATATTTATACTGAAGTAGTTTAGACTTTTGAAGTGAGGTGGTTAGCTCACGCATTATAAGGAATGGTCATGGATACAAAGAGTTTAGGATAAGTAGTGTTACAAGAAATCCTTCTTACCCCCTCCCCGCCCAACCCCAAATAAAAAGATAATAATAAATCACTTCACAATTGAAAGGTGTAATGCATCTTCATATCAATGGTGAGCATAAATTATTCAGCCACTGAGGTGATCCAAGAAACAAAAGAGGAAAAAAGACACTATAAATCACCTTAAGCAAATTGGCCAATTTCTCAGTGTTCAGGACCCAGTCCTCTGTACCAATCCATTAAGTAATAATATTACTTAGATCTGGATTGCAGAAACGGATCCATCTTCTTGGTGTCATCCCATTTGTCTTATTCTGAAATTTTTCAGGCCAGAGCTGCATTGATACTTGTTCAGAATTGCACATATGAGCACTTATTAAGAAATAAAGTAAACTACAATATCATCGAACCCATAAGCACAATTCATGGATAACAATTAAAATATAAAAATAACGTCGCTGCCAAGTCTACCTTATAAAAGTCATGGAAAACTTCCTCCTTGACTATTTCACTATGAATCTCTGCAACTCCATTTAATGCATGGCCTCCCACAGCACAAAGATTAGCCATACAAACCATCCTTAGTGGTATACGAACTGGTTCCGGATCCTCCTCGTTCTCCTTTTGCAAGTTGATTTCTTCAAATTCATCTTCATCATCTATGGATGCAGCTCCCTCGGGAACTTTTGATTCTTCATTGAGATCAACAACAGAGCTTACTTTTGGCTAAACAAATATATCAGCAATGGAGGCGGGAAGATCAAAATTTTCTAATAATCTCGTTGAGTTCAATTATTCCTCCAACATGTCAGGATTTGATGCACCATACTCAGCTATTATGTTCTGAATCAGCTGCAGAAAAAGAAGATAGCAGACATAAGTAACAAGAAAACTGAAATCGGAGGAGAGGTTTGCGTACTAGTCTATATTTTGCATTACCTCCTCATCAATCATCTCTATAATCTCAACATGTCGGGGAAGTAGTTTCTACAAAGGTCAAAGCTCCATTTTCCAATGCCACAGGTAAAACAGTGTAGTTTGTGTAAGCCACAGTTCTGGTAAATGTACACCAACAGGTGGTGAGCAAATTTAGTTTGTTGCAAGAGTTAAAAATGCTCAAGTGGATTTAAACAAATGAAGCCAGACTTAAATTTTCTATTTAAAACATTGAGATAAATATATCCAAACTTCAACCTTAAAGCAACATTTAGTTAATGACTATATAACATACATAAAGATTATCACAAGAGCTCTATTCTAGTACTAAAAAATAATAATCAAACAGTTAATCTATGTGTTTGAAAAGATGTCTGAATATTAAAATTAAATAATTGCTCTCCTATCTCTAATCAAGTTGGGAAGATATTTCATAGTTCAATTGGTCACGTACTAACAATTTCACTGCTGCTCTTTCCAAAAAAACCGTTTAAAATTGACAAGATAGTTTAAAATATAATTTCTACCCTCTACTTTTTCTGTTTTCTCAGTCATTAAATAATAGGTGAAAGAATTGAACTTTAACTGAGATTATTAAGAACTCAACTCTCATTTGCAAAATTTAAACCACCACAAACATTCTTAGTTTCATCTACAACTGAAATTCACAAATTACAGACATGAAATGACCACAAAATGAAGCATAAAATTATTTAAGGTATTGGGGGTTTGCACTAATAATTTCTAACATGATTTTGGCTCCAGATTTCTCAACAATTTCAATAACAGTTTCAATTATAGGGACAAAGGGTTTGATATTTCCAAAAATAAAAATAAAATTGACACCCAACATTTGGGGAACAATTTCTGTGCAAAGGCTAACGTGAGTACCTCTTCAGTGACATTGCATTAAAAAGATGAAAACTTCTTGATCATGTGTAGCTAGCATTTTACATCTACTGAAAATAAATAAATAAATAAATAAACCTGTATTAGCCATATTTCCAGCAAACACGTTTGTAGAAGAGCAGCAAAATACAGAATTTTAACCAAAAGAATGAAATGAAATATAACACACTATGAAGAAAACTATAGTTTCTTTACCTTCTAAAACTGGGCAGGAATCTGACAAAACCGAGAAAATTAGAGTTTATTAACTCCATCTCCGGTTACGATTTGATTAATTGATACATTACACTTCTCGATTGCCAAAAGAAGTAGAAGAAACCGGGAAATCGAACGAAACCTTAACAAATAGCTGAATCACGAATAACTGCAGGGAAACCAGATAACCTGATGGAACCCGAAAAACCGACCCAAAATCCGAATATGACCCGAATTGTACGAAATGTAAAATCTCAAAAACTAACTGTACGCACCGTAATTCTCTTCCGCACAGCAGGGAAGACGGAACCGTACGGTAATAGATGTGGCGCGTACGGGCGCGTCAGACCTCCGATTCTGTTGTCCCGTTCCCGACCATCTTTCCGACGGGTATACATTCATAATTAGCCTTCGGCTTGCGAATATTTTAATGTATTAAACTCTCATTGACTATATGTATTTAGTAGCATGTTTCATTGTGAAAAGTGGAAGTATGATGAAATCCTTGATTGCAGCATGTGAAGTAGAATGAGGCTGCTCTATGCTATGCTGGTCTGTGCCATTTGAAGTGCACAACTGCACAAGACTTAATCTCACACCTAAATGGAACAGGCTAAATGGAACAGGGCATATATATTGTGGACGCTAGAGCTGAAGCACGATAAGAATCTACAGCTGGCAAGCTTTTGTAGTTCCTTTTAAATTATTCTATTAATCATGTTACCATTTCTCTCATTTTTAAAAACTGAGAAAAAATAAAGGAAAGTAAAAAAAAAAATAGAAAAGACATTAAAAGTCCATTATTAGTAGGGGTGTTTATTTCAACCAGTACAATTGATATTTTGGGTATATCGGATTGATTCGAATCGGCCGGTTAGGAATAAAAAAGATAGGTCCGGTGTCGGTTCAAAATTTTTGGGTTCGATATTTACCGAACCGTATTGGTTATATCAGTTTTCCTATTTTATTATTATTATTATTAAATAATTAATAATAATAATAATAATTTTCGATATATATTTGGTAAAAATCGATACCGAATCGGTTTATCGGTTTGGTATACCGGTCCAACCAGTACTAATATTGATACAGAGTTTTGGATAATTTCAGTACCGGTTCGGTACGATTTTTAGCGAATGCACATCCCTAATTGTTTGTGAGATTTTTGAGGAAATGAAAAAGAAAATAAAAAAATAAAGGAAATTTTAATCAAATTTTATTCCCTTCTTAAAAAGATTTTGATTTTTTAAAAGGCTATGAATAACGCATTAAAATATTTAAAAATTATTATATTGGTTGATAAGAAAATAAAATTCTTATAAATTTTAAATTCTTTTATTTTCTTTTTTCTCAAAACTCACAAACACATTATCAGTCTTTTAAAAAGAGTAATATTATCAATACAAATCATACAAAAAAAATTATGCACAAAATGACATAGCATGTGACGCCCCCAAATCTGGGCCCACACAGCCCAAACTTGAGTTGTCAAAAGATTACAACAAAATTATTACAAGTAGTGCAACGTACAACAATACAGTGTATAATAATACACAACTAAGTCTTTCACGATTATTGTCACACTATTTTACAACACGTGAAGACTACGATAGCTATCCTTTGAACTCTCACTCCATCCCCCAGCTAGACCAAGCTACGTTCTCATCTCCTGTTGAAAAATAATGGAACAAAAAGAAAAGGTGAGCTTAAATAGCACAGTAAAGAATATCATGACTAAGATAATGACGAATAAATTATCGTTAGCCTTCAACAGTTGTGTTCTTGATAGAATACAATAGACTACAAGGTTTATATCAAAAACTGCAGTTAAATTATTGAACAACGTTCAGATCAATAATAGCAGCGGAATGAGCAATACATTAGAAGAATCATAGAGACTATGATGTCCACTCGCTTCTCTTTTTCAGAAAAATATTAACTTTTATCATTTTAAACACCACTGGTCATGATAATATAAATTCTCAATTCCTGGTCATAATCATGCAAGTCAACAGTTCATCTTTGCACTACGAGCCAAAGATATTCAATATATCGCCAACGGTCATGATTATACCAGTATTCAGCCTTTGGTCATAATCATACTAAACAACAGTTCATCTTTGCACTATGGGCCGAAGATATTCATTCACCACGTGCCATAAAAAACACCGAACAGATGTATCGCCTTTAACCTATTATATCGCCTTTAACCTATCATCGGTTCAACAATTATATCGCATATGTGCCCCCGACCACAGATATTCACAACAACTTGATTTTTTATGATTAGTACAAATAATAGTGATACAAATGATGAAAAGAAGAAACAGGATAAACAATAAGTATCGAAAGTTTACTTCGTGCAGATTCAAATAATGTCCAAATTGTCAACATGATATAGAGTAAAATTCAAAAATGATATTCAAGATCCATAGTTCAGAATGACAGTTACAGTTCAATAGAAATGTTTAGAAAATTAGGAAGGTTCAATTGAAATGATATTAGATGAAGCACAAACTATTAGGGAACATATAATCATTTCAAGAACTTTACCAAATAGTACTTACCATAGTAAGTTAAGAGTATGAAAAGAATGATACCCCTTACCGTAATAAGTTTGAATAATGGAAGATGAAAAAGATGGTATCCCTTACGAGTATAAAGGAAAATAATATCACTTACGAATATGAAAGAAAATGATATTACAAACGAATATGGAATAAAAGTGTCATGCGATAATTCGTGTAGACAAATTATTTCCACAAGAGACAAATAAGAAATGAATACAATGAGTAATTCACTAAACATGCGGTAATCCGCGTAATCAGGTTATTCTCAAAGATTAATAAAGAATGAATGCGAAAGGTTATTCACCAACAGGCGGTAATCCGCGCCGTAAGGTTATTCCCACAATTTAATAAAAAATGAATACGAAGAGTTATTCACCAAACAGGCGGTAATCCGCATAGTAAAGTTATTCTCAGAGATTAATAAGGAATGAATACGAAAGGTTATTCACCAACAGGCGGTAATCCGCGCCGTAAGGTTATTCTCACAATTTAATACATGAAAATAAATGACACATCTTATGAGTAAGAGAGAAACGATATTATTTTTGATAATCAAAGAATGATAATCCCTTACCGCAGTAAGTTTGAATAGTGGAAGATGAAAAAAGATGGAATCCCTTACCTTAACACGTGACTGGATATTGATTTAAATGAGGTTGATTAACTTGAATAGTACTCGTACACTTATAGATCTTCACAAATACTCAAGATAACTTAAGCACACTTAGAAAGAACTTACACAAAAAAAATATTTAGAGAGTGAAAGAAAGAACAAGTAAGAAAGTTTATGAAAAATTCTTAAATTAAGGCCTCTATTTATAGCCAAAAATCTTATCATAACCAAGATTTTTTAATTTAATCCAAACCGTTCATTTCAAGATAATGTTTAATCCTTACCACTCATTTCATCTTTTAAAATTTCTTTAATTTAAACCATTCATTTAAAGATCATCTTTAATCTACACCATCCATTTCAAATTATATATTATCTTTAATCTATACCATTCATTTCATCTTTTAAGATTTCCTTAATCTAAACCATTCATTTAAATATCATCTTCAATCTACATCGTTCATTTAAAATTTTATAATTATTACATTATCTTTAATATATACCATTCATTTTATATCACCTAACTTTATATTATTTATTATAATAAACAAATAACTTTATCAATTCAATTATTCAACAATAATTCACACTTATTCATTATTATAACTAATTGTTATAAATACAGTGTAGTTGGCTCTCTGAGTTAGATATTAAATTAATTAATAATGAAATACAACAGTTTAATTAACATCATAATAGAGATAACAATAATGCATAAAATATATAAAAGAAAGAATACGTTATTGTGTAATGATAATTATTGATTCAATAATGTGAATTACTGTGCATATGCTACTGTGACAATTATCAGTTTATTAATATAAATTATTGTGCATGTGACAATAAAGTCAAATATTATACGATAACCACTTTATCAGTTCAATAATACAAAATATTGTGCAATGTTGTGTGCTACTGTGCAATACCGTGTGCTACTGTGCAATACCGTGTAATACCGTATATTACTATTCTTTTACCACTGGGTATTTTAACAATTAAAAGTGATAATACCATTGACCATTTTAAAATTATTTATATCATTTTCTATATCAGACAATTATTCGTTGTGGGGTCCACCAATGATTGGTTCGTACGGCGCCGTCGTACGAATATTCCCCGATAGAACGAATATTCCCCGACCAAACGAATATTGTTCGACATAATATAATTTACACATAACATCCTTAACTTTTAATTTTATCAATATAATCACTTACTGTTTCAGGAAAAATATATATGAAGAAAAATTAAATTTTGTATTTCATAAAATTCGGGGTCTTACATGGCATATGATGTATAACTATTTGGCGGATCTATTTATGATAGACATGCACAACAAGCAGCCTAGTCTAAGCCTACCAGGACTTTGGTTTAACCAGGGCAGACTAGACCATTGACTTAGGCCTATCATGACAGGCTAGGACAGGCCTTGGTCACTGGACTGTGGTTTAGTTAGGCATGCAGGCCGATCTGGTCCTTTAAATGTTAAATATTAAAAATATAAATTAATAAAATTTTATAAAAATGATGCAATAGTTTTTAGATTTATTTTATTTTAACATTTTACTATACACCAATATAAGTTGGATGATTAAAATAAAAATAAATATATTTCTCTTAAATTAAAAGAAAATGTAATTTAAATATAACTGGAATATACAGTAAATTAATTTCCTAAATGTATGTCTACTATGCACAGTTTGTCTTCATATAAAATATAATTTGAATATAATCTACTACGATACATATGACTATAAATGCAAAATAAAATTAATTTATTGTAGATTACACTTTTACATTGTTTTGAATATAAAGTTAGTTTCTATTTTATTTTATTTTTAGTACTAGAATCAGTTGGATATATATTTTGTAAAGTTTAAATACACATATATATTTTTCTTTTATGGTTATTAAATATTTACATAGTTATATCTCCACTAGTATTTCTAATTAATTTTCTAGTTGCTTCATAGAATTATTCTTTAAATTGTTACAACAGAATATACCAAAAAACTAATCAAAATCATAAATCTCCCTAAGAATTTAACATATCTAAATTAATGAAGAACTTGAGTATTTACAAGAAACTTGCTTATTATTAATATTTAATATTAAAAGTTAGTTTATTGATGTATTAATTAATGTTAATATTTAACATTAAAAGTAGCAAGAAATATTAATAAAATTTTAATGTTAAATATTAGTAATTTAATATTTACAATAAACTAATTTATTATTAATATTTAATCAACTACGTAACTAACTTATTATTAATATTAAATATATTAGCTACTTCTATTCATTGAAGATGTATATTAATTAAATATATTTACAAGAAATCAAGAATGCATAACTAAAACTTTAAACTTTATTGATATATTAATTAAAACTAATGTATCATAATTTATAAATTAAAATAATGAATAAGTAAAAAATTTATACTTCATTGATGAATAATTATAATTTTAAAGTTCAAAAATTACAAATAACTGGATAAAGAATCAAGTCAGGCCTCAAGCCTGACCGTACCTAAGGTCATGCCGTCTCCCAAGGTCAGGCCAGGCCAGATCAGGCTTTTTTACAGATCAGACCAAACCAGATTTCTTCCTTAAAAATGGCATTTTCAAGCCTTTCAAGTTGAACCTGACCGGTCTAGACCTTGATCAGGTCGAAGTTTGAGCAAAACCGGCCAAAACCGGACCAAGGTTAGGCCACGGATCTTTTGTGCATCCCTAATTTATGAGGTGGATTGATTATTATAGTCCACAAAATAGTCATACATCATATGCTATATCATTTGATGCACATTTTTTGTATATGATTTTTGGTCAGAGCAGTACTCTTTAAAAAATTGCTAGAGGGACCTAGGCAACGGAAAGAGCGCCTAGGGAGCCTATACATTTTTCTAAGTGAATTAGTCATTTTCTTATGTGGCCCCATTTTTTTATTTTTTTTATTGTGCATACTTGTTATACTATGCATAACATATAGTAGATGTTTAAATTTCATATGAAAAATTGCCAAAAAAAATAATCTTTTAAGACTTTTACAAATACATTTCAAGTATTGTAAAATTTCAAAACCTCCTATTACATCAATTAGTCTAATTCTCGTGCAAGACACAAGCCATTTTAATATGCATTTTTATTTATTAATAAATAATGATAATAACATTAAATCTTACAACAAAATAAATTTTTATTAATTATTATTTATACAGCTTCTTCACTTCAAATTGATTTGAAATACATGATATTTATGAAAGAATATAAGTTAATTAACTTCAATATATAAGTAAATTACACTAACAGTTCAATACGACTTTTTTTTTTAATCTATTTTGGATAAAATATTTCATCAATGTGATAATTATTATTATTAATATTTACTTAAACCATACATAATGACCACGAATTCTATTAGACATTGTAATTATATTTATTAAATAATTAGCAATGAATTAAAAATTTGTACTAATTAATTGTGCCTTAAATAATTGAATGAATGTATTTGTGTATGTATATATTTATTTAAAGTAATAAAGCAAGGTGTTATAATTAATTAAAACAAATCTAATTGGATTATATTTTAAATCCAAATGAGATATTAAACAAGGTCAAATTAATTTACCTAGTAGTCCATGTAATTAATGAAACCCTAGTCCATGTAATTAATTAAACTAGTCAAATGCTTGTTTTAATTAAATATAACATAGGTTATTTAATGTTAGTCCAATGTGATAATTAAATCGAACACAATCAAATTAAATGGATGAGCCTAATATATTTAATTCCTAAGTCCAATGTGGAGCCTAATAGAAAGTCAAAATTGGTCGAACAATATATATATATATATATATATATATATATATATATATGTGTGTGTGTGTGTGTGTGTGTGTGTGTGTGTGGGTGTGTGTGTGTGTGTGTGTGTGTGTGGGTGTGTGTGTGTGTGTGTGTGTGTGTGTGTGTGTGTGTGTGTGTATAATTAAAACATTAAAATTAAAGCAAAAATGAGTGATTAAATCCCATTTTGGCCAGCAATCTAGGGGCCCCACAAGGGGGTGGCTTGATTTTGCTTGATTGCTTAATTCACACACAATTTCATATTTGGCCAACAACTCAGTCAATCAACTTGTCCATCACCTAGTCATTCAACCAAATAGTAATCATAATTAGCACTAAATTGACCAATGCTAGCAAATTAAGAAAGTTAATGAGGGTTTAGCAAATGACTATATATAGAGTGCTCCACACAAGTATTATATTAATTAGTTCATTTCCTAAGATTTCTAGAGAGAAAAAGTGAGAGCATTTGAGAGAGAAAAGTGAGTACATTTGAGAGAGAAAAGTGAGTATACACTTGTGAGTTGAAGGAGAGTACTAGAGAAGGAGCTTGGTGTATGTCAAGTAGCTTCATAAACTACTTTGAAAGGAGAAGAAGAAGAACATTCAAGACCTTAAGGTTCAAAAGTGCTCCAAACCCTTTTTATTTTATTTTTGTAGTTTATATATGATTTGAACGGTTAAAATATATTTTTAACCGATCAAAACTTGTTTTGATGGTTTAGAAGTCTTAAACTATGTTATATATGTATATTCATGCTTTGAGGTGTTTAGATAATGTTTTGATATATGTTGTATGCATAAAAATGGAAGAAATGTTCATATTAAGTTTTACCGGTAAAACCCTAGATGCCTATGTGCTATTTAATATTGTAGTTTGAAATGTACAAGTTGAAAAGTAAATTTCTATGGCTATAAAGTTACATATATGAGTTATAAATAAAACCCAACTTGAATCTTTCAAAAATATGGATAAATGAAGAAGTTATGACTTTTATCGTAAAACATGGCATTTTGAAACCTTAGAGTTTTCAATCTTTCCTTGTAAGCGATTTTATGGCTATTTCCGTTGGGAATTTGGATTTGTGATCTTAAGAGAAATTGTAGAAAGGGAAATTCTGATGAGAATGGACTCAAGAATCACCCCAAAATATTTTAAAATGAAGAAGTTATGACTGTCCGAGTGACTGGAGGTCGGGCAGTCAATATTAGGATTTTGTGTTCTATTTTTGAGCGCCCTGGCGCCCAGATTGGCCTGGGTTGAGCGCCCCGGCTTTGAAAGCAGAAATATCAAGTTGTCCGGGTCTGGTAGGTTCAGTCCGGGTCGGGTCGAGTCGGTCCGGGTCGGATTTTCTTTGAAAATTTAAGTTGAACTAAGTGTAAAATGAATGACTTTGTATAATAAACCAATATATGGAGTTATTAGTAATTAATTGGCAACTAAATGTTTAAAATAAAGACTAATGTAGACACCCAAATTTTGCACTTCTCTACTAACCCTGGCAGGAGGGCAAAGTCGTCATTTGACCCGACACGCGAAAAGGAAGGTGGACCCCAACACGAAGTCACCCCAACGATTTACGGTTAAAGCCGCCACAACGAACAACGAGCATCAGGTTACTTGAGGCGAAGCAAACAGTTGATCCAGAAGAACCTGATTTGATCACCAAAGGCGACTAATGGCCACTACGCTTACGATATTCGAGGGTAATTTATATATCAGGTAACATCCTTCCAAAATAATACCGCAAAAATTGGCGAATTAAGACCGCGTGGCACGAAAATCAAGAAAAGCAAGTCGGACAGCCGCGGATGCACCTGCGGCCACCGACAAAGGGGACAGTGTGCGGCTCGAGGAGACAATCCGGCAGCTGAGGATTCGGCACGGACGGCTGGCGAGCCCAGCCGCAGATGCACCTGCGGCCAGCCGCAGATGCACCTTCGGCTGCCTGCTAAACACTATACAACGCCATTTCCACCCGAGAGGAAAAAAGAAGAAAAAGAAAGCGAGTTTTAGAGAGAGAGAGTGCGCGGGAGGAGAGAGAAAAGCTTTGTTCTTGGTTAGATTTGAGTGAAAAATTTATCTTCTCTTGCTAATTAGTCGAGTGTTATTGTGGTGTTGTCCGATTCGTGAAATAAGAAGCTTTAATCGGCATTTTGCAAGGTGAAAAGGGTGTTTTCTTGGTTTTTTATTGTTTGTATTGTTAGTATAATTTCGGGTTTGGATCACTTATGTAGTATGTTGTCAAGATAATGATGATCCGTGGGTTAGGGGTTGTTAGCGAAGGTTCCATAGGAACGTAACTTCCTCCTAATGCCCCGATGACATCCGTACGGTGATATATCGTTCGTTGTGTTCATGGATAGTTGTAGTGTTGGCATTAGGATTTTTTTGATTCATATAGTACCGTAACGAGTTTAGTATTGTTAGATTTGCCGTAATATTGGTTGTGCAATGATTTGGGTAAGTGTGAGCCAAGGGAGGAGATCCTCGTGATCAAATCCCGATGATGGACATTTGTTGGTGTATGTAATCATTAGATAGGATTCATGGTTATATATATGTAATATCGGACCTTAAAGCGATACCAAATTGTGATCGGGTTAAGGCCCCGTAATAATAAATTATGTGATTGTGGGTGTTTGGGGTTATTTAGATGGCTCACATGCCCATGGATAGCCCCGACACGTTTCGAATGTTGGTTTTGATTTACGACACAAAAAATGGTTTCCAAAATAAGGCAAACAATAAAGATTTTCTAAAAAGAATCAAATTAGGATATTAGATGCACAATGTTTAAAAAGTAAAGAGTTTTGGCGAACTTTGATCCTTGTTTGACGAAAAGGCTCCATTTGGTTTTGAAATGTCATAAAAGATGTTTTCGTAAAAAACAAAAAAAATAATAAATAAACGTTTTCATTAAACTTTGTGCATAGGGTTAAAGAGTTCTAGAAGTTGCCTTCATTTTATTTAAATTTACTGTTAGAGGGCAATGTATAGTCTCAATTCCTATTTGGCAAACGTTTAAAACTATTGTTTTCTAAAAATGACATCGAATAAAAAGCCTCATCGTTTTCGTAACTAAAATCAATCTTTATTATAAAAAGCAAAGCCTCGTCATTTGGGTCAAAGGACGTCTAAACGCTTTCCCGACAAAACACGTTTTCCATATGAAATCAAAGCAATTTTTACGCAAAATTCACCACAACCATCACCTAGGCACGCACGCACACACACGCAACTCACACATTTTTAGGATTTTAAAAGGATAGGAAAACATCGAGATTGCGGTAACCGTATTTCACGGAAGTCGGGGGGTGCCTAACACCTTCCCCTCGCTTAAGCAAGCCCCCGAACTCTATGAATCTCGGTTTGCGGACCAATTAACTCGGAGTCACACATGAGCCAACGATTACGAAAACATAATTCGGATGAGTTGGTACATCCATTTCAAATATACCAACTGGCGACTCTGGTCAATTGACTCATTAAAAATCGACCTTTCGAAACCCCGTCGACACTAAGCCGACCCTTTTCAAAAAATCACATCTTAACCTAAAGGCTAAAATTAGAAAGGGCTTTTTAATATTAAAAAACGAAACGACTAAAATCCCGGCGTCGACAACTAATGTTAACACAATTAAAAAGTTAACTATAAGTATTGTTTCAAGGTTATTAAATATTATTAAATTATCAATAATATTAGTATATGATTAACAAGTTATTAAATGATTAATATCATTTGTAAATGATTAAAATATTATTACATGATCAATAATATTAACAAGTAAATAAAATATTATTAAATGATTAATAATATTAGAAGATTAATAAACTATTATTAAATGATTAATAATACTAGATAATGAATAAAATATTATTAAATAATTAATAATATTAGAATATGACTAAAATATTATTAAATGGTTAATAATATTATAAAGTGAATAAAATATTATTAAATGATTAATAATATTAGAAGGTAAATAAAATATTATTAAATGATTAATAATATTAGAATATGAATAAAATATTATTAAATGATAGATAATATTATAAAGTTAATAAAATATTATTAAATGATTAATAATATTAGAAGATAAATAAATATTATTAAATGATTAATAATATTAGAATGATAATAAAATATTATTAAATGATTAATAATATTAGATAAGAATGTGAACTATATTAAATAATTAATATAGGTTTTATGTGATTGAAATATTATCAAGTAATGATAATATTTCTTATGTGTTTAAATACCCGTAATTAGATAATTATGTGGTTAAGTATTAGAGATGTAAAATGTATAGATGTTATCATATGAATGTGTATATGATACTAATTTAAAGATCAACTTGATTAATTGTTAAGTCTATCTAAAGATAATTAAATTGAATTTGTTAGCAGTAGATAGACCTGGCAAACGGGCCGGGATGGCCTAAACGGGTTGGGCTATTGTCGGGCCGGGCCATTATTGGGCCTGGCCAAAACGGCCCAGCCTTTTATGGGCTAAAAACATTAAGCCCGTAGCCCGCGGGCCTTTTCTTTTATTTTTAAAATCAGGGTCTTGCTGTTCATATTCAAGTGAATCTTCAATCTTATATCAGCAGCGTAGTGATGACTGATGAGGACAACTACAAAAAAATCACTTGCATCATTGATTATCTTCATAAATATAAATATATAATCATTCAACATGAACCCATTTTGACCATAACCAAGTTAGAATATCACATCGGAAATTCATATAGTTAATCCAAACCCAACAATATATATATATATATTATGCTTCCGATCCAAAATTCAGATCTCATATATATAATATATTAGTATAGTTACTATAGTACTTTATATATATATCGGAACTTCAGATCACATATATATAATATATTAGTATATTAGTATAGTACTTTATATATATATATATATGTGTGTGTGTGTGTGTGTGTGTGTGTGTGTAGATCTGTAATCATATATACGAAGGAAGGAAGCACATATATATATATATATAGAGTGAGAGATCTTAGATATGTTATCAACTAATCATATATATTAGTACTTTATATATATATATATATATATATATATATATATATATATATATATATGTAGATCTAAAACATAATATATATACATATAATGAACCTACAAACATCGGTTAGATTGTTATAATTTATGAAGTATTTTGGGGAGAGAGAGAGAAAATCTTGGAAGAGAGTTAGAAAGATAACGCGAAGAGAGAAGTGGTGAAGGACGGATGGTCGGTGATGGAGAAATGAGTTAATAAAAGAAAAGTAATGGATTAATGCCTTAATGAGTTACTTGGGAAAAGAATTGAGAAGAAAAAAAAATAAAAACAAATAAGATTGAAGAGTAAATTTAGTATAACAAACTCTTGTAGCTCAGTTGGTTTAATGACTTATTTAGTAACTTAAGGTCTGAGGTTCAACTCCTCCCCCTTATTTAATGGCTTTTTTCTGGGCGGGCCAGGCCAGCCCGCGGGCCTGGGCTTATTTTGCCAGGTCTAGCAGTAGACTACGCACGAGGCAAGTTTTTGTTAACCTTAACTTGTATTTATTGTTGTAATTTTTCTTCAACTTTATTTACATTGAGCAATTCAATTATTGTTAAGCAAGTATCTACACTTGTAGTTATTTGACAGAGCTTTAAGTGAGTTAATTATAAAAAATTATTCCACATCATTATTGTTATTGTATTCGTATATAGTGCATTTACAAATGTATAGTTTATTAATTCAAGAACTGTTTAAGAAAGTCTGAGCTAATTTTTTAAGCTAGACAATGCAAGTTAAATTCATCACATTGAATATTTTAAAATTTTATCCAAATCATTAGTTGATGTGAATTCTTATAGTAAGACTGAGAATGAACAACCCTAAATAAGGGAGATTTTATCTGTCGGGAAACCGAATTTGCGCAAGATGTTTGAATATTATGCATATACATATGGTACAAGAGGCTGATCCCCTTGAGTTCTAGTTTTTCGAAGAGTTGGATATATATAAATGTCTGTTCTACCTTAGTAGCAGTTCATGGTCCTTAAAGACCACTCAACAGTAAAGAGTCAATCCATTCTTATATTGAAAAATTGATTCTTGATTTCTTTCACAATTGTTGTCTATTGTTGAAAACCCTGATGTTAATTTCCCTTTCATCATGATATATTCTATGCTATTTGTTTATAAACTTGTTGAGCCATTTAGTTGCTCATTCTTGCTTTACCATGACTTATTTCAGCTAAGCCAAAATGTTCTAAACAAGACAAAAGCAAGGGAAAAGCCAAAACTTAGATTAGCTTGATGCATGCTAGATTAATTATTTATATGTACTTTCTTTTGTAAATCTTTTGTATTCCCTTAAGATATGTAATGTTTATGTTAAGGTTAATCGAACTTGAAAAGTGTAGCCTTTTATAAGGAATCTTTTGTATTATTCCGCGAAGTTTAAATGCAATTTATGTATTTAATTGTTAGTAAGTATTGTACAGTGGAGAACCAAACCCGAGGTTATGGAACTCGGATTTGGGGTCGTCACAGTTGTCCATTATGATAGTCAGAGTGTTATACACTTGACTAAGGATCAGATGTATCATGAGAGGAAAAAGCATATTGATGTCAGATATCATTTTGTTTGAGGCATTTTTGAAGATGGTGATATTAATGAAGTCGTTGCCAAGCACCAAGTTTGAACATTGCTTGGACCTGTTAGTGTTTGATGCACTTGAGTTGTTTATTTGAGAAGAGAAATTCATTATTTGCTCTATATTTGGAACATTCAAATCAAGGTGGAGATTTGTTGGGTATGACATGAATCCTTATTGGATTTGGATTTAGGTATTACCTAGAATCCGTTTTGATTTAGGAAAATTATCTTTCCTAGTCATACTCAATTTAGTATTTTCTATCCTATTTGGTTATGAAACTTTCTTATGGCCTATAAATACAAGTGTTAGGTTTTTTGGAAAAGAGACATTTAGAAACATTCTAATAATTTTCATTGTTCTCTCTTTATCTTGTATTCTCCCATTTTTATTTAGTGAATTTCTTTTGCCCTTCTCCGTGGTTTATTCTCAATTTGGGTTTTCACGAAAATCTTTATGTTATTGTCTTTATCTTTCTGTGTTGATTTATTGTGTTTGTCATAACATATACGATAACGCTAGATCTTGTCACTACTTAAATTTTAGGGAAATGTTTTTATATTCACCTTATTGGAGAGAGAAGTGAATTAAAAACTAGCCTGAAATTCATTTGCAATTGATAGAAATGAATAGAATTGTCTGCCCTGATCAATGCAAAATTAATTGACATGGGATCATTATTTGATTAGAAATGCACAAGAGGAGATTGGAGTAAAGTGCGTTGTGTTTCGGATGACTTGCAAAATAACTTCATCAAATCAATATAGTGTTGAAATAAGTTTTAGTTAAAGCATCAGTAGTAAATTGATCTTCCACCTAAGTATTATTTGCATCTTTGTTTCTTCTATTAAGGCTTATTTGATATTTTTTGCTCACAACCGCCTGAACAAATCTAGTGGAGAGAAGTTACCAAAAAGAAAGCTAATGAGCTGATGATGAATAGTTTGTGAAGGTAGTGCCAAGGCTAGGAATGCGAGAACAAAGGAGATCTCACTTGAATTGTATTAAAAAAAATGAAGCTCAGAGACTGCCCTAATCGTCAGAGATAAAAAAATGATAATAGGTGAATAGAATGATGGGAAATAGAGGATCAAAGACACCGTCATTTCTCTTGACGCCTGAACATTTTCTGATTACAAGTGTCTCAATTCCGGGAGACTCAATTACTTTTTCCTTTTTTTTCTTACCGTAGAATTATTGAAGTGATAAATCTTCTCGTAACATTTTATTAACAAATAATTCAAAAAATGATATTAATTACTTAAGTCAACTCATGCTCAGCCAAACTGACCCCGTTAACTTACCAATGTAAATATAGTAAAAGATAACATATTGTTAACGCCAAATTTTGTAGCACCCGTTTAAATCACAAAATAACGAGTGAAATCAAACGCCAAACACAATTAATTCAGAGAAATTACTGTAAAGACACAAGAGATTTACGTGGAAACCCAAATCGGGAAAAAACCACGGAGAAAGAGAATAGTTCACTAAAATGATGATGGTGTTTACAGATTTCTCTGGTAATAGAGAGCTTGTATGCTGGAAAATTGGTTCTGTTTTAATAAGCAAGTAATCAGTTGTTCAGTAGTTTTTTTTTTTCTTTCCTGTTGTTTCCCTTTTATATGCCCATGCAGCCATAATAGCCAGTATTAATTAACCAAATAAACGTCTCTCTTTCAGACAGCCGTTATTCCCTAAGCAGTCTATTCATATTCCAAGTAGGCTGACTTTTCTTCTTCCAAACAACTCATCCGTCCAAATGAGGAGTCCAATAACTAAATCTGTCAGGCCCAACCTAATAATTAACATGGACCAACTGAATAATCTAGTATGGGCCAACTGAATAATCTAGTATGGGCCAAACCCGGGCCCAAACTATCTCAGCCCAACATTGCCCCCCACTTTCCTATTTTTAAGAGCCTTAAATAGGAGAGTAATTCAAACATTCTTATTTCCCTCGTAACTGATTATATCCAAACAGGCCTTAACTCCCCACGTCTGGCACGCGATCATCATCCTCCTATCTCGTTCCCCCAAATCTGCTTCCGTTTGATCTCTGAGCGCCTCCCTATACTCCCAAAACTGACGCCTATTGAAGTTCGTGCGCCTCCCTACACCCCATAACTGACGTCTGTTTGTATTATTTTCATCTATAAAAGCCCCAAAAGTCTTTTTCCTACCACACTACTCATTTTCTGAAATCCCCCTTTCTCTCTCCTTCTTTGTTTCTGAAAGATCCTTAATTAATTTTCTTCTCGGAATCCATGGCAGCTCAAGGTCATGCTTCTTCTTCTCAAGCCCAACCTACATTTGATAGGGAGAAAGAAAATGCCATCCGGCGAATATATAGAGACGCCTTAGCAGCGAACACCCCGTCATCTGTAACCCCTGCCAAGCTTCAATCATTCCGCCATGAGTACCAGATCCCGCTTCAGTACGAGCTCCGAGTTCCCCAACCTCATGAGAGGATGTTCTGGCAACTCGAGGGGGGCTGGATAGGAGTTCCATCCCTAACCCTCAAACATGGCGTCTGATTCCCTCTCCATCCTTTCATCACTGAGTTTCTAGGGTTTATAGGGATCGGGTTCTCCCAACTTGTTCCCAACTTTTATATTCACCTGATCTGCTTCATAGCCCATTGCCGAGATCAGAATGTGGATCCGGCCCTAGATCTGTTCTTAAGCTACTTCAAACTTATCAACTCAAAGGAAAAGGGATTCAAGGTCTTAACCCGATTCGCCAATCGGAAAGTCTGGATGGCCACCCCTCAAAGTAACAAAGGATGGCATTCCTCCTGGTTCTTCATCCGAGGAACGGATACCGTTCTTCTGCCACCCTGGGGAGAACCAAGCAAGGCGTCCCTAGGGTTTGACCACATTGAGGATGTTCGGGAGGCCGATCTCGAAAAGCTTCTTTCTTCTATGCCGACCGACCTCTGGCCCAACAACCTTCTCTCCGACCAAGATTGGCTTTATGCTCATGGAAGTAAGTACCTAAATCACTTATAAAAGTTAATTTATTTTAAACTGTCCATCTTATCCTTATCCATCTTCTGTGCAGTAGTACTTTTTCGCAGTTCGGAAGGGAATGCTTCAAGTCCTCCCCCGATCACCCGAGGACAGACCCAGGAGGGGCCTACCTTCATTCAATCTCCTGCCTCTTCGGAAGAATCCGAACCGCCTGCCGAACCACTGGTCCGAAGAAAGAAGAATTCTTCCTCTTCGGCAACATCGGGAGAAAACCCTCTGGCTCAAGGAGCCAAACAGACCCAACGACAAACAGAGTCTGCCCCCCAGACTGAAGCCCCACCCGCATCGGGAAATCCTCCAATTACTTCAACAGCCTTAATCGACCAATCTTCGGATGCCTTAAAAAGAAAAGGCCCGGAGACATCCAAAAAACGGAGCATCTTTGACATATCCGAGTCTGAGCTCCGAAAGATGTTGAAGACCAAAAAACAAAAAACTTCCCATTCACAACCAGATTCTTCCCAACCCCGAAATCATAAGAAGACCAAGCCCACGCCCGATTAGCAAAAAACTACAACCCTCGAACAACCAACACAACAACCTCCCGAGCCAAACAAAGAAAGAACACCTGATCAACCTCAACCATCTCCGGGGCAGACCAGTAAATCGGCCGGCAAACGACCAATGGTAGAGCAAGCCGAACCCGTGGAAGAGCCGATACCTGAAGGTGATCCCTCTGCAACCGAGCCACCTCCGGAACAACCAACTGGTGAACCCCGTCCTTCCTTTTTCCCAGACGAAGCCAACACTAGCCTTCCATACACGGCTTACAACAACTTCAACTTCCGAGCCGATAATTACGAATTCCATGACTATACCAATCGGGAGCTTATATATGCCACCGCCCTTCATCAAGGCCGGGTAAGAATTTGCCTTTTAAGTTATTCCAAAAATTTCTTAAAGATTTCTAACCATCCTTCTTGATAATTCTCTATGTAGGCCTTGGCCACCTTCAGCCGTCTCCTTGGTCGGGAATCAAGGAAGGAAAACAGTGACACAAAGGCCAAAAAGATGAAGACCAAGTATAAGGCCTTGAAGAAGAAGAACAAAGAACTGACTGCCGAGAACACCAACCTCAAAACATCCAACGAGAACCTCCAACAACAATTTGAGAGTGTTCTTGACATCAATAACCAACGGACAAAAGAGATCACCCGAATACAAACAGAGAATTCTGAAACATTGAAGAACTTTCAGCAACAGACCGAAGAACTCACCAAGCTGAAAGAACAGAACGCTCAATTAGCCTCCGATATACAACGCCAACAAACCGCCAATGAAATTCTAAGGGAACAAGCTCGCCTTGGGACCCCCGAACTTCGTTATCAGATCTTGGAAGAGTACAGAGCATCTCCCGAACTGCTGGAGGAAATATTAAAACAGTTCCACAAAGGTTTTGAAGCTGCTGTGGCAAAGGCAGCAAAAGCCGGTGTGGACCCTTCAGTTTTCTCCGATTCCGACTCTAACTCTCCCGAGGATAATAATTGACCCCAAACTGCAAAGTTTTTTCTTTGTATTTTTTCTTTATTTCTTCCATGTAATCCACATCAATCTTATCAATGAATATTTCGGGATTTTATTAATGTCTTGTGCAACAATATAGTATGTACTGAAATTTTCTTCAAAATTTAGCTAAGTACAAGTAACTAAGACATTCTACCCGATTATTGGAAATATTTCCTTAATCTAGTTGCATGCCAAAAATTCTTCAATTCAGACCCAGACATATCCCGAAGACGATATGTCCCATATTTTACAACTTCAATTACTTCATAGGGTCCTTCCCAATTTGGCATCAACTTACCCGTGTTCAAGGGAGTAGAGGCTTCTGCTTCCCGAAGGACTAAATCCCCGACTTCAAAACGTCTTTGTTTAACTCTCCGATTATAGTGCCTTGCCGCTTTCTGTTGATATAAGGCCAACTTCATAACTGCAGCATCCCGAAATTCATCCACTAAGTCAAGGTTAAGACGAAGTCCATGATCGTTGTATAGTTCATTAAAATTAACTCTCCGAAAAGAAGGAGAGCCAACCTCAACAGGGATTAATGCTTCAGTCCCGTATGAAAGCCGAAAAGGAGAATCTCCCGTAGTCGTTCGGGGAGTTGTCCTATATGCCCATAAAACACTTGGTAACTCCTCGGGCCATCTTCCTTTAGCATCATCCAATCTCCTTTTGATGTCATTCAGCAGAGTTCTATTCGTTACCTCCACTTGTCCATTGGCTTGAGGATGGGCCACCGATACCCTTCGATGCTGAATCCCCAGGTCAGATAAGAATTTTTCGAACTCAGCTCCTACGAACTGCAACCCGTTATCGGATACAAGGACCATCGGGATTCCAAATCTAAAGACAATATTTTCCTTGAGGAAATGAATGCAATCCCTCTCGGTGATTCGCCGAAGTGGCTTCGCCTCTACCCATTTGGTCATATAATCAATTGCCACTATCATATAGGAGAATTGTCCCTTTGCCTTCGGCATCGGCCCTACCAGATCAACACCCCAAACTGCAAAAGGAATTGGGGAAAGAACTGAAGATAACTCTTCAGGTGGCCGATGTGCAACAGAACTGTTCAACTGACATTTGGGACACTTTTGCACAAACTCCTTTGCTTCCCGAAACATCGTCGGCCAATAGTATCCTTGACGGATGAGTTTATATGCCAATGACTTGGCCCCCATATGGTCACCACAAATTCCTTCATGCACTTCCCGAAGAGCATACGAAGCCTCCGACGGGATAAGACACTTCGCCATGGGTCCCGAATACACCCTTCGGAACAGATCTCCATCAATCAAACAAAAGTAGGCACTTCTATATTTTATCCTTTTTGCCAAAATTTTATCACTTGGCAACTTACCTTCGGCCAGATACTCTAAATAAGGAGTCAACCAGCAATTAGATCTTTCCACACATTTGACCTCCTTTTTCAGTATACTAGGTTCAATCAATTCTTCAATGTACATTGATCCCGATAAAGACTCATTCGGGGTAGTGGTAAGCTTTGACAGAGCATCAGCCACAGTATTGTCATTCCGATCCACGTTTTGCAATGAATAAGAAACGAAGTATTGCAAAACACTCTTCACCTCGGACAGGTACCTTGTCATTCTTGTTCCCCGAGCTTCATATTCTCCCTGAATCTGCTTTACCACAAGCTGGGAATCACTCATGATCAGCAAGCTCCTGACCTCCAAACTTCGAGTCAATCTTAGGCCAGCTAATATAGCTTCGTACTCCGCCTCATTATTGGTGGCCTTGAATTTAAACCGGATTGCCTGTTGGACTCTGAAACCTTCAGGACTTGTCAAAATTACCCCGGCTCCACTCAAGTCTGCTGTGGATGATCCATCAACATTCAAAGTCCAAGAATGAGAGGGATCTGGCTGCCCCCCAGCTATTAGTGTTACATCCGATCCCGAAGAACCGATTGTCTCTTCTTCGGAGAATATGCACTCCATCATAAAATCAGCCAATGCTTGACCCTTTATCGCCGTCCGAGGACGGTATTCAATCGTGAACTGGCTTAGCTCAACAGCCCAAGCCACCATCATTCCCGATGCATCAGGCTTTTGGAGAATCTTCTTTAAAGGTTGGTCGGTGTAAACAATTATTACCCGACCCTGGAAGTAATGCCTTAGCTTTCTGCTAGCTATTACCAAGGAGTAGACACACTTCTCTAAGTTGGCATACCTCGTTTCTGCATCCCTCAAGGCATGACTAACATAGTAGACCGGATTCTGTCGGCCTCCTTCTTCCCGAATCAGTACAGCACCAACAGCCAATGCACTTACAGCCAAATATACATAAAGTACCTCCCGGTTAATTGGCTTCTGCAGCAACGGAGCCGAAGATAGATATTTCTTGATGTTCTGGAATGCATCCTCACAATCCGAAGTCCAGTGAAATGATTTCTCGTTCTTCGGCCCTTTAAGAGTGTCAAAGAAAGGCAAACATCTTTCGGCCGATCGGGACATGAATCGCCGAAGAGCAGCTATCCGACCTGCCAATCTCTGCACATCCTTAAATGTATTTGGGGACTTCATATCAATAACTGCTTTAATTTTTTCTGGGTTAGCCTCTATCCCCCTCTTACTGACTAAATAACCCAAAAATTTGCCTGCACCGAGCCCGAAAGTGCACTTGGTAGGATTCAACCGCATATTATGATGCCGAACTGTTTGAAAGCATTCTTCCAAGTCATTTAGATGGTCATGCACCCTTGCACTTCGAACGATCATATCATCCACATAAACTTCCATGTTCCGACCAATCTGTTTTCGGAAGACTTTGTTCATCATTCGTTGATAAGTGACCCCGGCATTGATCAGCCCGAATGTCATCCGGTTATATGCATAAATAGCCCGATGAGTAATGAATGATGTCTTCGGGATGTCTTGCTTCTCCATCAAAATTTGGTTGTATCCCGAAAAGGCATCCAGGAAGCTGAGTATAGCATTCCCCGAAGTAGCATCGATCAGCTGGTCGATATGGGGTAGAGGATAGAAGTCTTTCGGGCATGCTTTATTTAGGTCCGTGTAATCTATGCAAACTCTCCATTTCCCATTTTGTTTGCGGACCAGTACAACATTTGCAAGCCATTCCGGGTATTCAATTTCCTCAATAATCCCGGCATCTAATAACTTTCCCACTTCTTCATCAATTATTTTCTGGCGTTCGGGAGCAAAAATACGCCTCTTCTGAAAGACTGGCTTCTTCTCGGGATCAACGGATAGCTTGTGAATGACCACGTCTTCTGCCATCCCAGGCATATCTCGGGGTGTCCAGGCGAAGATATCGGCATAAGTTCTGAGTAGTTCAATTAACCCCCCTTTTAAAGTATCTTGCAACCCGGCCCCTATTTTAATCAGCTTCTCGGTACTCCCCGGAATAAGCTGCACATTTTCAGTCTCTTCAGCTGGAGAGGCCAATGGCTCAGTAAGTCTCTCCGTGAACGGCTCAACATCAACTGTCAAAGTTTGTCTCATTTTGCTGACCCCGATCACTGGTGCTGTAAGAGTATGCCTATAACATCTTCTGGCAATGTCCAGATCTCCCTTGACTTCCCCGACTCCATGTGGGGTAGGGAACTTCATTTTAAAATGGGCAATTGAAGTAACTGCTTGGAGTGCTGACAAAGTCGTCCTTCCAAGAATGGCATTGTAAGCCGAATCTACTTGCACCACGAAGAACTTGACATTGACTGTCACTTGTCTGGGAGACTCCCCGAACACCATGGGCAGCTCAATTGTGCCGATTACTGGCACCGCTTCATTCCCGAACCCATATAATGGAGATTCCTGGCCAACCTCCAGCTTGATTCCCTCCAGGTTCATGCGTTGGTAAGCATGACTGTATAAAACATCAACCGAAGACCCGTTGTCAATCATAATTCTTTTCATATCAACGGGCCCTACTTGGGCAGTTATCACCAATGCCCCTTCATGAGGTTCAACTGAGTCAACTGGATAGTCCTCATCTGAAAATGAAATCACCGACCCCGGATATAGTCGTTCTGTTTTAATCGGCTGCTCTGCTACAGCCATCACCACATCCGAAGTGGATCTTCTGCGTTTTCCCGATGACTTTATGGGCATACCCCCACTTACGACATCAATGACCCGTCTCGGCCGACTCCCACTAGCCTCATTATGATCGTTCTTTTGGGGCCGAACCCCCTGTGGGACTGTTTTCCCGACAACAAAATGCTGCAGTCGTCCATGTTGGATATTTTTCTCAATCAATTTCTTTAAATCTGGACATCCTTCAGCATCATGTCCTCTGTTCTGATGGTATTCACAAAACTGATTTTGAAATCCTTCATAACCCCTTTTACTCCGTGGGGGTTCATAAAACTGAGTACCCCTGATTTCATTCAGCACCTACACCCGATCAGTATTTAGGGGAGTAAATTGCTTTTGTCCAAACCTAGGTTGGGCGGGTGGTTTATTCGCCTGATTATTGCCCCTCGGGCCCAACCTATCCATCACATCCGACTTTCCTTCCTTAGGTTTGTACTGTTCGGATCCCCTCTGATTTTTGGACAAAGTAGTCATGGCCTCCTCAATGGCAATGAAATTCTCGGCTCGTTCATAAGCATCGGTCAGATCCTTCGGTGGTTTGAACATTATATTCTTCATTAGCTTCTTTGATCTGATGTCCAACCCCGTTGTGAAGAAGCCCAACGCCTGGGTCATATCCATGTTTACTACGGCCCCTGCTGCCTCCCTGAATCTTTGCACGTACTGGCCAAGGGTCTCATCTCCCTTTTGTTTGATTTGCATCAACGATGCAGTCAGCTTACCCCTTCTTTTGTTGCTGCCGAACCGGTCATGGAATTTATCACACAGCTCCTTCCATGAATTAATGCTCCCCGGCGGCAGAGACACAATCCACTGTTTTGCTGCCTTCTTCAGAGTGGTTATGAAAATCTTGCACATCCCTGCATCTGAATGGTTGTAGTACCCCATCACAATCTCATAAGAGTTGGTATGGTCGTAGGGATCTCCAGTGCCATCGAAAGACTCCAATGGTGGCAGCTTCATCTTCGGATCAGCCTTCTCCATATTGATCACAGCTGAGAATGGAGAATTGGTATTGGTGGGCTTTGCTACTGCCTTTACTTCGGCCAGTTGTCGTTCCAATTCTACCATCCTTTTCAGTAAGGGATCATCACTATCATTAGCTTTCTGAATATCAGGTTCAGCCCCTGAATTTCTTCTCGGGCTACGAACTTCCCGATCATCACGGATATAACCCGCACCTCTCCTCGGGCTCCGTATTTCCCGATCATCGGGCACATACCCCGAACCTCTCCTCGGGCTCCTGATTTCTCTTTCATTCTGCACATATCCCGAACCTCTCCTCGGGCTCCTACTTCGGGCATGACGTCTTTGGGGAGATGGTGAACGCCTCCTTCGATCTGAATAAGTGGATCCCCTATCCCTAAAGGGGGTCGGCCCTCCACCTGCTTGCTCCGACTGTATCTTTGGTGGGCCATAGCTATTTCCGACTCCATATTGTGATGTGGGGAGGTCATTCACCCGTCCCCGAACCCCTCTACTCTGGGGTGTCTGTACTCCAAACCCTTGCACTGTGTTCTGAGGCTCTTCATCTCTTTTCAATTCTGTCAGTAGAACAACCCATCCTTCTTGCTGATGTTGAAGAGATAACATAGCCTCCTCTGCCGCTTTAATCCTCTGTCTTTTAATAGACTCCCTTTGCTCATGGAGATCTTCTCCTTCAACCGTGTGTTCCCGAACAGAATCTTGACGAATGGTCCCCCTATCATGTCCCAAACCAGGAGAGTCAAAGGAAGACAAACGCTAACGAACTGAGTTAGAGTGTGATGCCATCGATCCTCCCCTTTGATGGGAAGGACCCAATCTATCCTTCACCGAGCCTCTAACCGTTGGTGTTGACGAACCTGTCCGCTCCACATGATTACTCTGATAATCCATAATCCTGCTAAACTTGCTTCTTACTTCAACTGTGATTTTTCAAACAGAACAGCAGCCCTCCTTCTAGCGCCAATGTTAACGCCAAATTTTGTAGCACCCGTTTAAATCACAAAATAACGAGTGAAATCAAACGCCAAACACAATTAATTCAGAGAAATTACTGTAAAGACACAAGAGATTTACGTGAAAACCCAAATCGGGAAAAAACCACGGAGAAAGAGAATAGTTCACTAAAATGATGATGGTGTTTACAGATTTCTCTGGTAATAGAGAGCTTGTATGCTGAAAAATTGGTTCTGTTTTAATAAGCAAGTAATCAGTTGTTCAGTAGTCTTTTTTTTTCTTTCCTGTTGTTTCCCTTTTATATGCCCATGCAGCCATAATAGCCAGTATTAATTAACCAAATAAACGTCTCTCTTTCAGACAGTCGTTATTCCCTAAGCAGTCTCTTCATATTCCAAGTAGGCTGACTTTTCTTCTTCCAAACAACCCATCCGTCCAAATGAGGAGTCCAATAACTAAATCTGTCAGGCCCAACCTAATAATTAACATGGACCAACTGAATAATCTAGTATGGGCCAACTGAATAATCTAGTATGGGCCAAACCCGGACCCAAACTATCTCAGCCCAACACATATAGCCTAGTTGAACAAAATTTATCAAATGAAACTTATAATAATACCCCACATTTTTACTCGCACTTCACATTTTATCACAAGAATATACTTTCATGGTTATTTATTTCCCTTCAAATATTTTAATTTGACGTTTAACAATCATATGACATTCAAAATTGGAATAGTATTTATAATCAATCTGCTAATAAACCAACCTGTAAACATTTATTTGACCTGGTTGTATAACAAATTCCTGGTACCCAAAAAAAAATAAAATCCAATAGAACTAACTTCTTATGCCGGCTCGACTTCTAAGCACCGTATAAAGATAAGACAGTTTTACCAACAATTAAACTTGGCCCTAAAGCTAGCTGTTACAGAGAGAGATTGAGAGAGAGGGGCCTTCAAGAACTATACTCTCTGCAACTTTTTCCTTTATTGGTATAAAAAGAATTTTAATCAGACCGCTACTACAAATCACGGAGTCTTTTAATCTTCAACCGTACAACCTGTGGAATAAGAATAGTCAGTCAGCGGATTGGTTTCTCTCTGTACTGGACGGAGAAATGACTTTCCAGGACAGAAGGATGGAGTAGAACAGGATAGGAATCTAACACCAGAAATTCTAGTCCACAAATGTGCCAAAAATGAAGAGACAAAAGTACGTGGAAAATTCATTATCCTTGTTATAAAATAAAATCAGTGTACTAACGATCAAAATCTCACTACAGCTGGTTCAGAACTGCAAGAGAATTCACAATGCAACTGACTAGCACATGGAATTTAAATTTTCTACAGGATGTATATATAAATCAATCCGTAACTATCACTGACAATAAAAAGAACAAAGTTTCAATGCAAGAATAAAAGAAATCAAAAAGGAAAATTAACTCGCTCCCACAAGGAGTCGAAACAATTTATCTTCACCAGATGAACATATTTATACCATGGTCTCTTGTACAAACTCATGGATGGGTACCACTTCCCTCATATAATACCAAGACAATAACGAAAATAACTAGGCGCTTCCTTTAACACCCTGCATAGCCAGGTAAAATAGCACATCAACCCTAATAAAATGTCTTCCAGGCCAAACTACAGCCACCACATGCCACTCCTATTGCAGAGCAAGAAAGTAAAAATATACTATTCATCTTATTTGCTTAAAAAGTAGTAGATTATAGGCATCAAATGCACAAGGGCTTTCACTTGCATATCCTTAACCTTCACAATCCCATCTCAGAAACAAATCTTTTCGCTTCCAGAAAATTGAACGTAGATCAGGCTTCTGGGATACTACACTTTTCCAAAAAAAATAGCAAAGAACCAGGATTATGATCTCTAGGGATTCACATTGCAGTCACTTAGGAATTGATGTTCTCGATTCATATATTTCCTCCAGTAACCCTTATATTTTGGAATGCCAAGCTCAAGCCAAGGCTTCATGTTTCCATTGAAGTGCAATACTGCTGCATTTTTAGTGGTTTCCAGATCCAGACTATAATTATGACCCAGTCCTGGTAACACCCAGGTATCATCAAGAGCATGAACCAGGCCTTGAAAGGTGAGCAAGCTTGCACGCAATGTAACAGCTTTAAAACGTCCTTCTTCCCTATTAAGCTGCTGTCCACAATGGGGAAAAAAGAGAAGCAAACATCAGAAAACTAATGGCTCACAATAGTTATACAGGTCATTTCATTAACTATTGGCTCATATCATCAATAAGTCAATATCTAGTCTTCCATTAACTTGTCTAAAAAAATATCTTAAGTTAACAGAAGGATCAAAGAACTAATGAATAAAGTACTCAAGTCATTACATCAATAATATTAAATTACATCAAAACCAACATTCCCTTAGCAGGGGCACTACACAATAAAAAATTGAAGTGAGAAGAGATGCTGGTGTTCAAGGGAGGTTTAACAGAGAGATGTTTTGACAAAGACAAACTCAGATTACCACCCACCATAAAACTGCAGGATAAAAATAGGAAATAGAAAAGATTACCACATTCCTGTTCATAAACAATAAATATAATGCTTTGAAATAAGCTTCTATATATCATCAAACTCAAGAAAACAATCAAGCAATGGACTCTACTTTCTAACATTTTGTGTGGGTATATAGGCACACACGTAGACATATATTGATATATCTTCTTTTCGAGGGTTGGGAGGGGACTGTTTAAATCCATGAGGCACTGATACAGCTATGCTACATGGATAAGACACAACACGAGAAACATGCCACACCATTTTCCACAAGGAAAAAAAAAAGGATACATTACATTGGGGGATATATTGACTTATGTATATAAATGTATTGCTATAATAAATAAATTTAATTACTAGTAGATCTTAATAAATGCCGAGCAAAATAGTGAGAAATGCTCTATGTTATATAATAAACACCTCTAAGTCTAGCATTTGGATTTATAGCTGTAGCCCACTATTACATTAGATCATAATCATAAATAAAATTCAAAAGAATTTAAAAATAAAATCTAAAAATGTTCCCAGCGTATCCCAACCATGTCCTTATGTGTCAGAAATTGAGAGGAAAAAAAGGGAAAAAAGAAATTGTTGGGTCGTGTCCATGTCGGTGTCCATCTTCGACACTGACTCGTTGACTTCTGGGAAGTGTCCATGCTTCATAAGTTTAGATGTAAGCAATCTGAAAAGTTAAAACTATTGGAAGTTTCATAAACACCACAAAGATTGATTCAACGTGAAAAAGAAAGAAATAAAAAACAGCCAAATATTAGCTTTATAGAAGACAAACGACACTTCTGATAATTGCTTGCTTCCATTACATAGGGCTGTTAGATAAATATATCAAGGGGCTTGTGATCGTAGTTGTCTATAATCTACAGAGTTGCCTAAGATAACTTCCATAAATTAAAGCGAGAAGGGTCTAAAACAAACTACCACTCACCTCTTGCACCAACCTTCGATAGGTTTTAGTAACATCTTGTTCTCTCCACCTGACTAGATCAATAATATTTAACCCAGACATCCAAGCGCAAGAATTCCTCTCAAAGCTGTTCTTCCCCAAATAATGTTTTAGCTGACCCAGCCTCACCTTGCATAAATGAACAGCACCATTAACTTTTCCATCCATGTCAATACTCCAAAGGGCAGATAAATCACGTTGGACAATAAGATCATCCTCCAAAACCACAACTTTCTTCAGAGTCTGGAATATCTTAGGAAGGAGATAGTGAGAATGAGAAAAAACAGACATGTACTCCGTTATAATTTGGCTCATAGATGCTCTACTGACACTACGGAAAGAAATACGAAATTCTTCAGGCGACAACTTAAAAAGAGGCCCCTTATCATGCGCATTCATTTCAAGATCTTCAATGTTCAAAACCTGTACTATCGCTTCCTTGTAAGTATTACTGAAGAACCAAACTTTCATGGCAAAGTAATTTTGTCTATCAGTCAGCACATGAAAAACTTGATTACCACTTTCCTGAAATTTGAAGAAAACCCATCAATGCCATTATTATAAAATTTTCAAGTGTACAAAAGTGTCTATGAAGCGTACTTTTGCATGCATTACGGTTGAGTTAACCACTACGGATGATGCAAGTACATTAGTGGAGAATATAACATAGTGGTGCAGTTCTGGATTTAAATATTTCTCTGACAGTAATTGCTCCATATCAAGTGAAGGAGATCTGAAATACTCCACAGTAAGTCGCATTGACAGACAATGGAGACTCTTTGGCATCGTTTGGACTGCAAGTTGGTAAAGGAAAGCACTCTGCTTTGAGTGGAAGTTGGCTTCATCCTCGGTCAGATCAACTAGTTGCCTCAATTTCTTGTCCACGTTATTGCAATCAACAGGATATGACTTTGCTCTAGCTATTGCATCGTCCATCTTGCGAAGTTTCTTTTTAATCCTAATAGGATAAGCAGAAATACAGTAGTCCATTACTAATTAATTAAATGGGCCAAAGCTTACAAAAAGAACCTATTAGTAAAAGTCAGTTGGATGCCTATAAATAAATGATTAGCAGCACAACCTAACACACAAATAAGAGGAGAAAAAGGGAAAATCAAATTCCAATGGCATCTAGCATGTAAAACAAAAGGGGCTGCAGCTACTCTGAAAAATTTAATACATATTGACCATACTGACTCATATGGGGAGGGAGAGTTGTTAACTCATCTTCAACAAATAACAATGTTTCTTCCATTTTAGGTAGTGGGAAATAACAACATTAAGATTACAAGTCACTATATAAAGTCAGCTAATTAAAAAAGTTCCAAGGGAAAAAAGAATAATAAATCTTAAAACAAAAAAGATAATTCCTAGCAGACCAAGAGAAAGAAAATTGCCAAAGCACGTTTCGCAGATGAATATATCTATTATGTACACACCCACAGTGTACATCCAAAAACACACCCCCAATGTAAAATAGTAGTAGAAGAGGAGAGAGAAAGTGTTTTAGACGGAAGAGAGAAATATTTTACTATTATTTCACATTGGGGTGTGTTTTGGATGTACATTGTGTACATATATATATTCTTCGTAAATGTGTAACTGTGTCCATATTTTTTTTTCGATAAAAGAAGAAATTTTATTAATACTCCCTCCGTCCCAATATAAAAATCCTTATTACTATTTTAGGTAGTTCCCAAGTTAAATGTCTGTTTATTTTAAATAATTTATTTTTTACAATAATTTGCCTATAATATTTTTAGTATTAATTGTCATATTTCTATTCTCTATACATATTTATAGAACATCATTAATCAAGTGCAGAAAACTATGCAATTAAATGAGAATTTAAATATGGGTAATTTTGTCATTTTATCATCTTTCTTAATATGCGTAAAAAATCAACTAGGACTCTTATCCTGGGACAGAGGGAGTAGAAAAGAAACAATACAATAAAAGGGGAACAAGAAGTCTACTCTCAACGGACTAAAGAAAAAATAATTATAAAAAAGAGCACTTAAAAAAGTAAAACCCTTCAATCTCTACACAAATCAGTCACAAATAAACCTCTAAAAGCCCCTATAAAAAAAGCCCAAAGAGATGCAAGAAAAATAATCCCATCACTCAACAACTTAAAAGATGAACAACTTCCTCAAAATAGTCCAGCATTACGCTCATTCCAAATTCCCGTTAAAATACAAAACATAAGGCACGCTTCCATTCAATTTTAACATCCCTCTTGTTTCCAAACCCAACATATCTTCCTATGACGCAGGACACACCCACTATCTTCCAGTGAAGCAGGACACCCACTCCTTTACTAACACTCCAAAGAGAGAGCTCCACAAGCCCCACGCGACATGACAATGCAAAAATAAATGAGCATGAGCCGTATTAAGGGTCTTTTGTTTGCATAACATATTTTCCACTATTATAGGGAGTGGTGTGGTGATATGAATGTGGGAAAATAAATTATGAATCAACGAAAATCTTACGACAGTTCTCAGGGATATGAATTGACTGATTACTAGGTAAGTCATTCAAGGAAGATAACACAAGCTAATGTGGAACGATGACCAAGGATTTAGCATTCTTCATGAATTGTGGTTGATTAATTATCTAACTAAATTTAGGTTTAAATTGGATTTATATGATGTTATTTCAGGATATTTAAGTGTCTGGGTTATTTTGGTAAGTTGGCCTGTAGAACCTATCAGAAAAGGAAACTTTTGGGTTGTAGATGAAGGGTGCACAAGGGCATACAATTTGAGATTTTAGGTAATATTTTGAGATCTTGCAAGTCTAAAACAAATGTCTGAATTTTTTAAGTTCAATTGGTCTACAAGTTTCCCCAAGTCTTGGGCTTTCTATAGAAGTATTTACACCAAGTTGGATATAATTGAGCTTTTTGCCTTGAGCTACAGATACTGCAAATCCCAAGGCAGCAGTTGAAACACTTCTTATTTTTAAGAGACGAAAAGATCTTATTGCAATATAAAAGTCATAGAGAAGAACACGCGTAGGACGATAACTACTCCAAAAAACAAAAAGCAAAAAATATAAAGAAATAAGGTTTTTGTATTTTTTCCATTTTCTTTTTTCGAAGAATTTGTCATCCTCAGCCTCTTCTTTTGTATTTACTTTTACATCTTAATAAAATCTTCTTTTAATTATGAAAGTAAGAAAGAAAAAAAGAATGTTTCACCTGCACAAGGGATACAATACTAGCCCAAATAAGATGAGGTCATAATTGTCAAATTGTGAATCGTATTGTGTATCAAAAAACTCCAGTATCGTGTTTTCATATATCGTACCGTGAATAGTATCGTAAAATATGAAAACAAAATAAAAAATATAATAATATATATTTAAACATATAAAACACGAGCTTAACTATATATAAAAGTGGTCAAGTAAATATTATTAAAGACTAAAAATAAATTTTAAAATTAAACAGTAGCCAAAATACTCTAAATTAATTTATTAAATATTATTTCAGTAATCTTTATAGAGTAATAAGAGAAAACGAAAATTCAAATTTACCTTTAATCTATAAAACAAAAGAGAATAATTCAAATTAACAAGTGGAGATTTATATATCTACTTATAGAAAATGACGTGAAAAAAATAGAACGACATTTTCAATTAGATATAATACTTTAAAAAGTGATTAAAAGCTCGTGAAGCGAAATAAAATATGTTTATGATAGAAAACTTCTTCAATTGAAATGTTATAAGGATTAAAAGTTTTGTTTTTAGTCTTTTGGATTTATATGAAAACTTTTTCAAATTGGTTGTTTTTAAAAAGTATCGTACATTGTATCATAAGAATCGTATCGAGTCGTAATTGAATCGTAAGATACAGTGTCATTTTAGATTTACACTACAATACGTATCGAATTGTCTCTGTATCATATAGTAAGGTACGTATCGCATATCATAAGATTCTGACAACTATAATGAGGGGATAAAAATTGATCACCAAAGATACAACCATTCATTTCTGTCGAAATGCCCAAAAGGAGAGCAAAACAACCATAATAGCAAAGCATCTTCCCATTCTTCTTCCTCTCAACCCCATAAACCTAGTTAGAAGCAACTCCTCAAATCTTAAGGACAAACAACACTAACAGATGCAGGACAGGATATGGAAAGGATGAATCAACAAGACCTGAGCAATAATAAAGGAATAATAACTACACAGATTTGATATCAGCTGAAATCGAACACTAAATTTTATGGATTCTCAACATCAATAATAGTACTACGTCTAATTTTACAATGCTTGGCATTTTATAGAGACCAAGTGAACATAAATAACAACCTCCTACCCGATGTGAGACTAAACATTATAAAAGTCCAAAAAAACCAAAAGTATGAGAGAATAAAATAACTAAATATTTTATATAACTACATTAATATCTAAATAGATCAAAAGCTCATTCATGACGATGATAACTCATTGGCCGATTCCTATCATCTTTCCTCAACAGTAAAATATTCTCCTCCAGCCGAATAAAAGCCTCATAGTGCTACAAAATTGTTATATCAATGCAACGAAACTGCACAATGCTAATCCAAGTGCAATCGCTAGTACGCTTGTCCCGCCACGTGGCCAAGACCTATCACTAACCACCTGGCCTAGCTGAAACAACTCGCTCCTTGAAGACATTCTTAATAACTTTTGCAGTATGCTCGAAAGGAACAAGAGCATGTGCACAATAAACATGTAACAGGAACATGTACAAGCCAAAGTGATAAGGCACGTCTAAGGCTACAAGTCATTTACAATGTGCATTTTACACGTATAATTTTAAACAAACACACAAACATAGAGACGAACAAACACACACACAAACAGACAAACAAGCTTTAATCAAAGTAATCCTACCAGACGAATGGCCTAGAAGCTCTCCAAATCCATGTTAATCATTGCTAAACTGCACTTAGACATCTTGAAAGCCCCTCCAAAAGAAAGAAAATAGCTGGAAACAGGGTTTAAATATTATGCTCAACAGACACCGATTATGTGGGTTGCGCTTTAGAAAGATCAATCTCTCTCAAATCACAATATCTGATAAGTCTGTCAAACCTCGAGATACTCTTAGTAACCCTTGCCTTTTCAAATTAATCAAAAAGAGAGCCTAATAACATTGAGGTCCCCACCTACTCCGCAACAAAAACTACAAAGACCCCAAAGATATAAAGTTCATCCCAAAAGGGCCATCTACCCAAAAAACAATTAGGCACATAAACAGAAAAGAACCACCACAGTCCATGCCCTCCAACCACAAAATGAACAAACAAAAAATAAGTACCTAAAACAGACTCTAGGCGAATATAGCACACCAAGTATCTTAAAGGACAAGAATACCTCCAGATGCCCACCACGACAAATGAAAGACCCTAACTTTAAACCTCAAATCCTAATACTCATTATCATACCACTAATCATCTTTTATTTAGACTCCTGAAGGAAAACTACATTCGAGCAGCCTTCAAGATTATCTCCCCAATCACCCTACAGTAATGCTCTTCCCTTAGACTTTTCACAGTCCGGCTCAAAATATTCATAAGAAATATTTAGTAAGCCCCTCACTCATCTCCTAAATCTTTCAATAATTCACCAGCAAATGAAGTTGTTGAAGCTCTTTAATCCACTACATTTTCTTCTTGATAACACCGTAGGTCGACTTAGAATTGAGTTTCACCCTAACTTAACCCCTCATTAGACAAACCAACCTAATCCCCATCATATACAACACATCCTAAGGGTCCCTGTCATACTCCATCGCCCTTTACCTAAAGGGATAATAGGCCAAGACTTCTCTCTTATTACATGCCTCTATTTGGCAATTTGGAACCAAAAATAATGGTTTAACATCCAAATGAATAGATGAAAACCCCTTTCATAAACTTATACTCCCCATGGCAGGACTTGAAGAACCATCCATTTTTATATTTTTTTGATAAAAGAAGAAATTTTATTCATAGAGAAGAACGGATACAATAAATGGCGACAAGAAGTCCACCCTCAGCTAGGGCTGTCAACAGGTCGGATTCGGATCGGATCGGGGGTGATCCGGATCCAAATCGATAAGAAATTATCGGATTCGGAGCAGACCCGATAACCCGACAGATCTTAGATATTAAGGACCGAACCCGAATCCGATAATACTCCAATAACCCGATCCGATAATCCGATCCGATTAAGCTTAGTATTAAAATGTATTAAAATGTATATATATCATAGTATTAAAATGTATTAAAATATATTAAAATGTATATATACGTATTAAAATCTATTAAAATGTATTAAAAATGTATATATATCATATGTTAACGGATCGGAGTATTATCGGGTCGGATTTATATCAATCCGACTCCGATCCATTTAGTTATCGGATAATCGGGTCAATCGGGTTTCAAAACTAGATCCAAATACGGATAAACGGATCGGGGTCGGGTCCGGGTCATGACCCGCCCCGTTGACAGCCCTACCCTCAGCAAACTACAAGATCAAAAACAAGAAAGCACTTAAAAAAGCCCATCATTCAGAAACCCAAAGAGACGCAAGAAAAATAACCCCATCATTCAATAGCTTTAAAGATAAGTAACTTTCTCTAAACAGTCTAGCATTACGCTCATTCCAAATTCCCCAGAAGATAGAAAAGAAGGCACACTTTCATAAAATTTTGGCATCCCTCTTACTTCCAAATCCTCTAAAACAAATTAATAGCATATCTTCCACCATAGTACGACACACCCACTCATTTCCTAGCATTCCAAAGAGAGAGTTTCACAATCCCCAAGCAACAAAACAAATGAACAATGCAGAAATAGATGAGCATCTGTCTCATTACTATGCCTGCACATAAAACAAATGTCCATAGATAAAATTTTGTAAGACCTGCGACTTTGATAAAAATCATTAATATTTAATCTTTATAAAGCCAAAGACCACACAAAAGCCTCGACTTTGGAAGGGACCTTGACTTTCTAAATGTACGAAGCCAATGGAAATGGATGCTCTTACAAAAAAAGGAACCAATTTTGGATCTAAAATCCAAATACGCATATCAAAAGAGGTTTATTAATGAATCGAATTAAGCAATGTTAACAAAGATTCCATCCCATTAGACTCCAAATCCGTGAGATTATTGAAGAAATGAAAATCCCAAGAAAATGAGTTCCCATCACGCTATATGAAGTTAGAAATGAGAGCCTCAAGAAGTGAAAAAATACGATACACACAATTAAAAACAAGAGAAAAATATCCCTCAATCAATTATCCTCCCAGAATTGAATTCTATGATCATCCCCAACTCCATATCTCAAATGTTGAATAAAGGAAGTATAACCTTGGAGATGAATTTCCAAGGACTTGCATGAGTAACATAAATCCCGAGCCTGGCATTCCACCTATTCAAATGCATGCCGAATTTGCTCCTAATAAACTTATGCCAAAGGAAATGAGGTTCCAAAGGAAATATCCAAAGTCATTTATTTACCAACTAGACCAACATTCATGAGGACCAAAGTACCACAAACCCTCTTGATTAGAAAGACGCACTGTTTTCCACCCAATAAAATAATCTTCCTCTCATCACCAGCTCCCAACCAAAGAAAATCTCTCATTACCTGTTCTAGTGTGTTAACTACACTAACTAGGATCCCAAAAAGTGATAATATAGCGGAATACTAGACAAGCAAGCCTGAATCAACGTAATCCCACCCCCCAAGGAAAATGCTCACCTTTCTATCTATCTAAACAATGACTCACTCTTTCAATTACCGGATCCCAAAACGAGACTGACCTAGGATTCCCACCAAGCGGGACCCCCAAGATAAACGGAAATTCCTCAATTCTACAACCAACCAGAGACGAATACGCTAAAAGCTCCCCCATTTCCATGTTGATCCTAGCTACACAACATTTAGACAAATTAACCCTCGTACAAAAAATAGCCTAAAAAACTTGAAGAATAGTTTAACACATTTTCAAAATCTTGGAGCCCGTCTGGAAAAGAGATAGTATTAGCAAATTGAAAGTGAGAAACCCTCACCTCTTCATGCCCAATTGCACAACCTGTGAGGATATCACACTTGATAGGGTTAAATTATATGTTATTTTTATTCCTCAATACTTAGTTTTTATATTTATTGTGTGCTTAAATGTTTAATTATTTAGCTTATTTTGGTTTTAATAGGTTTTATAGGATTTTAGTTAATTTATGTTAATTTAGGTAATTTTATTGTATTTTTATATTTATTTTTATTTATGTGTTTTTATTTATTTTTAGTATTTTAGGTGTTTTATTTATTATTATGTGTTTTTAGGATTTTTAGTATTTTTATATTATTTTTATTTATTTTATATTTGATTTTGTAGGGAAATAAAAGTCTAATGGCATTTTTGTAATTTCAGCAAAGCTTGAGGGACAAAACTGTCAAAACAGCAAAATCGGAGGGCAAAAATCGTAATTAACCAGCACCGGTGGCAAAACTGTAAATTAACGGAAAAATCACGGCCGCGCATTGCGCGGGGATAGTGATGTCAGCAGCACGGAGATGAAACGGCGACGTTTTGCAGAAAGTAGTTACCGCGCCACGCGCGCGGTGGAAAAAAACCGGAACAGCGTATTACAATGAAACGCGCCGTTTCAGCTAAAGGAGAGTCCGCGCAATGCGCGGGCTGGCGTTTCCGCGTAGCACTGTAGCGAAGGCAGCGTTTGGATGCGCGTTAATTCGGCGGAAACGGGATTATTCGCGATTTTAGCATTAATTTGATTCCAAATTGGATTTTAATTCCAACTAGGGTTAGAATAATAATTATTTTTCTTTTTCTTTTATTTTTATTTGTATTTTAAATCCTATTAGGGTTTGGAAAGATTAATTCCAACTAGGTTTAGGAGGATTTTGGAGCCTATAAATAGAGGGCTTGACACACATTGTAATACACAACTTCTCTTAGAATAAAAATTCTCTCTTCTATTCTTTAGTGTTCTCTACAATTATGAGTAGCTAAATTCTTTTTCTTGGTTTAAGTGATTGAAGCCATCAAGATTTATCCACTGTGAGATCTAATTTATTTTAATTGTTCGATTTCCCGACTGAGCATCTTGCTAAAAACATCAACTACTAAAGTAAACATGAGAGATGACTGCCTCAAACCTCGGGAAGACTAAAACCAAAACTTGGGCTCCCCATTTACAATCACGGAAAAATGAGAAGACAACACTCTTTCATCCAAGAGTGCCACCTAACTCTAAAACCTTTCCTCTCAACACTTTATCCTAGAAGCCCCAACTAACCCTATCATAAGCTTGTTCAAAATTAAGCTTAAGCACGAGACCCTTTCTCCTTCTCTTATGTACATCCTCCACAACTTCATTAGCTACTAAAACTACATCAATAATTTGTTTGCCACCTAAAAAAGCACTTTGAGAACTAAAAATTGTATTCCCAACAACATTACCCAATCTCTTAGATAGAACTTTAGTAAGAATTTTATGCACACTAGTCACAAGACTAATGGGTCTAAAATCCGTCACCTTAACAGATCGATCCTTCTTAGGCACTAGGGTAATGAAGGTAGAATTAATATTTTTCCTAATAATACTTATTGCAAAAAACTCTTGAAAAACTCTAATGAGATCATCTCCAACACATCCTAATTTGTATGATAGTATGCCAGTGTAAACCCATCAGGACTAGGAGTTTTCTCTGTGTCCATTTCAAAAACAGCCCTCTCGAATTCCTCCTCTGTAAACAACTGTTCCAACCAAAAACTTTTATATCTCAAAAATAGGACACCAATCTAAACCCAATGTTCTAAAAGGCGCTAGGCGGGGAGGGCCAGGCGCCTAGGAGGCCTAGACGGGATTTTTTATTTTAAGCCAATTTTAATATTTAATATTACATTTATCCAAAAAAACAATAACATAAAGAAAAAAAATCTATAATAAAGATAATAAATGCATTTGCTTAAAATTCAAACAGATATCCATATTGTCAATGTCAAAGTTCAAACATAAATATGCAATTGTTCAAAGTTCAAACACAAACAAATAATAAAAAATACAAACTAACAGTTTTCATCTCCATATCTCTCTATATCTCTAACTCTTCTTCTCCATATCCCTTTAAGGTAATGTCCCAATCGGACTCACACTCATACTCCTTATCTCCCTCTTCTTCCGTGTCATCAGACAAAATCTTCTTCGTGGAGTTTTCTTACTCCAACATTTCTACTTTTCTTAGGTTCTAGCACGCTATCGTAAGCCTTTCCTCAACCTCCTCAAAGAGTTTTCTATAAAAATTAGTAATTCCATTAGCAATAAAATAAAAATTTCTCACCATCTCACCTGATTCAAGCTCTAACTCCCTAATAAAATTTCTACGATTGTTACCGCTCGTAACCTTGTGAAACAGTCATGAATTACAATCTACGTCCTTCACCTAAGTAAACCTAGCTTACTGCCTCCAACTAGCTTTCTCACGCAAAGTCACCTCCCCGAACTCATCACGCAGCTGAGCTCGTCTACCAATCAAATCTTCCAAAATATCACTACTTTCCTCAATCCTATCAATCTCTTTCAAAATTGCTTTCTTCCTATCTATCACATCGTCAAACACCTCCTTATTCCACTCTTTTAACTTATATTTAACATACCCCAATTTTTTCATAAAAACAAAACCACTCCAACCCACACAACCACTCTCACTCCACCCATTGCTTAATCAACTTGGAGAAATTGGGATGAGAAATCCACATTCTAAAGCGAAAAGGTGCGAGGCCCCCATTTGAGAGAGCTAGATTCTAGGACAACAGGAAAATGATCAAAAACTCCTCGCAGAAGAACTTCTTGCCCCAACTCAGGAAAAACATCCTCCCAAACATTACTAAACAAAAATCGATCAATACGAGTTGCCTTTGTACGTTCACCAGAAACTGACCAAGTGAATTGGGCATTCAAAAGAGCAATATCTCTTAAATTACAATCTCTGATAAATTTATCAAACCCCCTCATACTCGTAGTTAGGGATGTTCATCGGTAAAAAACCGAACCGGTACCGAAAAAACCGAACTGGCAGCGAACCGAAAATGCCGCTAAAACAAGAACCGATACCGGTACCGAATTACCGGTTTCGGTACCAGTTCGGTACAATTTCGGTTCGAATTTTACCAATTGGTAATATATATAATTATTATTAATTATATATATTATTATATATATAATAATATATATAATTATTATATATATTATAATAATTAATATAAATTTATTATTATTTTATTTAATTCAATTTTTTCGGTATGCCGATTTTTACCGAAATTCAAAAATGTACATACCGCTACCGGTACCGAAAAGTCTAAAAAACCGAAAAAACCGGTACCGAAAAAACTGATACCGATCGGTTCGGTAAAAAACCGAAATTTTTGAACACCCCTACTCGTAGTAGTTCTTGACCACTAAATTTTTCAAAAGAAACCCTTATAACATTAAAATCTACACCAATACACCACCGAGGAGAACAAAGCCTCCTAGAAAGCACATCTATCCCTAAGTCGATTAGGCCCATACACCGAAGAAAACCACCAACGCCAATGTCCTCTAATCTCTAAATGAACAAAAACTGAACAAGTGCCCAAAACAGACTCGAGAAGAGTCGCACACTGAGTATCCCAAATGATAATAATACCTCCAGAAGCCCCACAAGACGGGAAAAAAAAAACTTTAAACATCGAATCCCAAATATTCCTAATGATCATACCGATAACCAGCTCCAATTTAGAATCTTGAAGAAAGACTGCATTAGGGGCAGCCTTAGAAATTAACTCCCTAATCAACCTCCACTTACGCCTATTCCCTAGGCCTCTCATGTTCCAACTTACAATCTTCATAAGGAATATTTTAAGAACCCCCCCCCCCCCAGTTCACTGGTGAGTGAAGTTGGTGCAACTCTTTACTACATTTTCTTCTTCTTAGAACCACTCTCAATAGCAATAGACTTAGACTTGACATGCACCCTAACATCATTTCCCGTCGGACTAACCTAATCTCCATCCTATCCAACACTTCTTGAGGATCTCTATCCTCATCCATCGCCCCTAAAGGATTAATGACCAAGACTTCTCCCTTATACCCTCCTTCCCTTTGGCAATTCGATATCGAAGAGACAAGTTTAGCATCCAAAGGAATAGGTAAAATTCCCTCCCTTCCCTAAACTTTTGCTCCCCACAACAGGCCCTGAAGAATCATCCACCATTAAATTATAACCATTAGAATGGTGAGAAGAATCATTAGCATGGAAAGGAATAGAAAGATTAGGAAAGGAGAATATACAGAAGAAGGCACAATAGTCCCTTTTTCATCTAAGTTAATGCTGTTGATAATCTCCGAATCCACAAAATTACTACTTAAATTCTGAGGTGCAAACCCAACAAAAGTATCTCTATCATTAGAATTTTGCCCATGTACAACCAGATCCTGCATATTCTCTTCCTCTCGAGCCTTTGATCAACCTTAGAGTCCCCATATCTCTCAAACAAATCAACCCCACCTATTGCCAACAAACCCTCACAACAATCCTCCTGATATTGCAAACTAGGAACAAGATCTTTAAGCTCATCAGATGTTGCAACTAGATCCCAATCTGCATCATCATCTGCAACATTGTCGGATTCCTCCATAGAGCTGCCACTCGAGTCGGTATATGCACCTTTGTCCAAAGTATTAGACTTTGGATCAAAGGGAGCTACTAGATGATTAGACACAACCTGCCCATCAGCAACTTGACCCCGAAAGGAGTCCAAATTAATAAGAACTTACGGAAACTGATTGCTTAATTGCTTCCTTGAATATCTCGCCTTGAAACATTTCATTAACAATAGAAGTTGTAAGAGCTTGCTGATTTTTGTTCACCAAAACTTCCGGGCATATATCCTTCCTACCCGCACTATAGAAACCCCCATCCCCTGAAATTTGCTAAAAGAAGGTTCACACTGTTCAATATCCACAACTCAAGACACCATTGCCTTCTCTTTTTGCTTAAATTTATTTGCCTCCGTTGCAATGACTGGTTCGTCATCTATGCGCGCTGCTACTTCCTTACCCAAACTTTGCTGATTTTGAATAAGTTTAGGTATGTAAATAAGTTTCCCCGAATTAGAATAATAACCCCCAAGGGCCTTGTATATCTTTTCCTGGGTTAGACTTCTCATGAACTGCCCTAAAATCCTTAGTTTTCGTCTCTTACATAACCACCACTTAGATTTTGTGAATCCGCAACCAAAAGAAATGTTCTCTCTACCATATGGCCGCTGCTACGACATAAGATTTGCCCCGGATGAAGACTAGTATGATCTTAATTTTATGTAGCTGTAATAGGGCAACTAAAACCAACATGGCTGCTAAGAGTTGCCTAAAATTAAATTTCTAAAATTATAACCAAATCCGAAAGCTCCAAGTAAAATGCTAATGGAAGTACAGCTATATTTTCAACAAAATAACCCATTTGAACAATGAATGCATTAGGGAAAAATTGCTGATGGACCACAGCATCTATTTAAACAAAAATCTTAATGCCAGATGGTACATAACAGCCGGCGTATGTGAAACAAGCACATAGTTTGCCTATTTCTTCTTAGTAATTCAAATAATAATATATAGACAACGTAGAAAGTTAGCATAAACTTGGGCATAAGATGATACTCAAACTTACTGTGATGGAAGATCAGTATCTGTAGTTGTTTCACTCAAGACACGCTCAAATTCTTGAATATTTTGCTTCAATTCCTGAGACAGCTTGTCAAGTGCTGGAAGCTTAGCAATACTAGGATAGTAAGCCCTAGCCACATAAAGCTGGTCCTTCATTCTCTTCACCACAAAGTCTTTCATTTTTTCTTTGTGCTCATTGCGCCATAAACAGTAGCTTCCATATGTTAGCTCACATAATTTTTCACTCTCATTAATGCCTTCCATGTTTTCAGTAACTTCCCTTTTATCACTGTGTCTAGAATTCTGCAACAATTTTGAAGATACACAGTAATACTGAGTGAAAAATATAAAAGATAGCTTGCAAAGAAAACTTAAGTCAATCACTCTGAAATATGTAAATTACATTTGTTTCAGGATCGGCATTTGTCAAATCAGTCAACACAGGAGAACCTGCAAATATTTAAAGAAAAGAAAATTGATTAAAGAAAAAGTGAGCTCACAAATGAAAACAATAACAAAACAATTGGGTGTAGAAGGGACAAAAAGAAAGGATATGACAGAAATATCTTTTGAAAAACATTATGTGATTTAGATTACACATTAGAAACCTACTGTCAGTTTTGTTCTCAGCTTCCTTGTCAGACTTTCTTCTATTATCCTGCTCAAACATATGCAAAACAATGAGAAAACAGGTCAAAAGCGCTTTTCAGATTTCTGTACAGCTACATTCAACCAACAGCAGGAAGCTTGTTTCCTCCATCTATTACTAGCACTGTTGTTTAAACCATTATTAAGTTTACCTATCAATGCTGTAGAAACTTTAGAAGACCAAGACTATACAATGAACACCACCTCTAAGAAACCATCCAACCGAAGTTACAACGCTATTGTGTACATAGAGAATAAGCAGCAGCACCACAAAGTCTTCAAGCAGCCCATAATGGGCCCCAGATAAAAGGGTCATATAACACTCGTGTCTTTAGCAATGACTAGATTGCAGCCTATTAAAAGGATAATTGCCTCCACAATGCATAATTAAACACAGGACTTTGTTCATGCCCATAGATTCAAAACAAAACCAAAGTATCACAAAGAATCCAAATAAAGACGAGATGTATGACAAGCTGGCAGCTCCTTAATAATTTACCTGAAGATGGTGTTGCCAGAGAAAATCCATAAAATGCCCTCTAAACCCAAAATCCATGTGTACAATTAAGATTAAACAAATGAAAGCATATGATGTTGGTTGTTGGGAAAATCGCACGCTCATCTGGAACCACATTTTACCCAAAACCCATTATGACACGGGGAGAAGCGAAAGGGACAAACACAACAATCCCTTGATTAAACCCCAAAATCCACTAGGGAAAATAGACCGGAATCCACCAGGAGAAAATAGAGTAAACATTAATGTTTTATTGAATAATAGGTCGTCCTTAAAATAAACCTAAGAGCTTTATATAAGAAGTCCATTACAGTTAGAAAGACAAATAAGGAAACTATAATTATGGCACTATTAACGATTAAATAAAGGCAGCAGTAACTCTCAAACTTGCCAACAAAGATCTATTGTAAATTAACAAAGATTGGCCAGAAAATCTTTTAGGATTTTCCACCAAATCAGAAAATCAGTGAAGATTTGATAGCCAACATTAGGAATGTTTTGACTTTTGTTGGTCCGATCAATCCAAATATTCAACAGTACATCACATTAGGTTTATGGTCCATTAAAACATATATATCGTCAATCTTTCTTTTTGAGTTCCGCTGTGGGACTTTATTATCACGTGGTACCTCAAGAACTCCTCGTTGATCTCTCCACCCACATCAACACCAAGCTCCCTTTAAACTTTTAACTATACTCCTTTGAGCTTAGCCCACTACGTCTTATAACTAACGAGTTATCCAACAGGAGTCTCTGTCAAGCTCATCATGTCTCTTAACTGACGAGCTCAACTTTTAATATCTGATCCACCAAAAGTCTCGGCCAAGCCCCATGATATGGAACGGATGAAAAGACCAAAAGCTTACTTATTAAATATTTTGTATTACTATTAAGATATAAATATTTTAAGTAGTTAACGTAATTACTATTAATGTGATTACTATTAACTATATTAAGTAGAATATTCTAGAAGTCTAAAGATGATAGTAGAATATTATTAAGAGTAGCTTCCTTCTTATTATTAGGATTTTTACATGGTTGCTAAGTCATAGGCTTTTCTATGTAAAGATTTATACTCGATATTATTCAGATTATACATAAATTATATATTGTTATTTATTTTAAGCCTTGTGCTAGTGGCTTTTAGCATTATTATCTTCTTTTAATCCCCTTTATTCATTATTCCATCCCTATCCTACATCATTCCATCACCATGTCTATAAAATATTAAGATTTCAAATTCCCTTGAATCACTAACCATCATATTGACTTAACTAAAATATTGATGTGTTAATAAAATGTAAACTTCATCAAATGACATCCAAGTGTGTTTCAACTTTTTTTGATAGGTAATTTTGGTTTGGCCCCAAGAAAGGAGATTGGAAGTCGGAACTAGTGACTGAAGTTTGTTCCAACTTTCAACCGCAAGTCCATATCTATCACTTATTACCTTTCTAAATATCACAATGAGAAGTTTAAAGACAATGATTTCCATAAAACTAATTCTGAAATGCTAACAATCATAGAATGTACATTTCGTATCAACCTCACAACAAAAAGTGAAGCAAGGTGGTCAAATGACAAACTGATGATAGTAAAAGTTGAAACAAGGAACACAGTATAGTTCTTCTACCACGTCAATATGTTGGTGGAAATAGTGTTCCCATTGCATGAAATCAAACTTAATTTAAGGAATAATGAAGTAGATAATGAGCATGTGTAGAAAGATTAATTAAAATACCAGCATTAGTCTAGAAGAACAAAAATAAAAGAAATAAGAGTGCAAACCTGGCAAAAGATAAACGTGGGACCTTATGTAGCAGCATTAAGTTTCTACTCTGTAGTTCTTTGACCAAACAACTAACAAAGTCCTTTTTTTGACTAAGAAAGGACATCCACTTACTTATACTAAAAAGTGAAAAAGCATAGTGATATGCAAAGTTTATAAGGACGGTGTCCTTCAGAATTTTCCATATTTTATGTATCTAACTATCAACCTATCTATGGATCCACATGTATACTCATGTACATTATAAGGTCAATTTCCTATGCCTTTTCTGAATATGTAAAGCATGTATCCCTCCAATTTCAGTATTTTCCCTTGAAAATATATATACTGTATCTAATTATCTACCTATTGGCTACTATGGACAAACATGTGCATAAATAATTTCACTTCCATACTTGATAATGGTTATATTATAAGGCTAGGGTCGCCTTCCTAAACAGAGACCAACCTGAGTGGTTAATTCATCTTCACAGAAGGTTCTCAACTCCAACATAGTTTCACAGAACAAACTAAAATTACGCAACTAAGCACCATGTGCTACTTATCCCACAACAAAATAAGGATTAGAACATATTATGATACTACTCTCAATTAGCTAACAGTGCAAGAAGTTGAGTCTTAACCATCAAAGCAATATGCAATGAACCTTGGGAAGAGTTGGCGCCAATCTTCTCACTGGTTCAGCTACATTTATTGATTGGTCCTGCTAGATGAATGAACAGCACATTAATCATATATATAGTACCAGGCTACCAGCCAGAATCTCAAACAGTCCATATAAATAGAATGAAATATATAAGGAAAAGGAGATTAATCGTTCAATTTAAATGGAGACATAAAACATTATACTTGGATGAAGTAAAAGTTGCTATATTGCTCAAACAAAATGGGTATTATTACCTCTGAGTAATTCTTGGTGTTAACCCCGTCATATTGATCATAAACTCTAAGGCGATTCTGAGTCACAATGAAAAAGGGAAATGAAGTAAAATTAATGCATCGATAAAAATTGTGAAGCTAAAAATAGTGATATTGACAAGAAGTTCAAGTATGCCTCTGAATCCTTACAGAAGTAGAAGGTTGTTGCTCAGAATCATATCCTGCATATGAATGTGCGTTAGAAAGTATGTGACTGGAACAAGGATAATTAAGAACACATAGAAGAGCTTCTTGGTGAAATGATATTGAAGGTATCTAAAATTGGGAAGTCCACATCTGAAAAATATCATAGATCCATGACTCCAAGTGCACTTGTTGATTTTAAAGACAATAAGAACGTGACAAGAGCCTATGAGCTGCTTCACGTGCAGAAAGCAAACAGTTTCCACAAATTAAAACGGTAACAAAAATCAGAACTCCACTCTTTCTTTCTTTTTCTTTTTTTGACAAGTAGGGCAGCAACCACTCCCTCCTCAAAGAGAGGAAGGAAAGCAGATGGAAGAGGAATCATATTCGAATTGGAGGACAATGCAAATGGCTTTTGAACGGGACAGATTAAGATACTTATTGAGTGACTGACACCAAAAGCATCGTATACTTTCGTCTCAAATCTCAGTTTGAGATATTGTGAGCAGTACAATGCAAATTTTAGGAAAATAAGCAGGAGAGAGGGAGAAAATGACCTAACTGACAAGGAAATATGGAAAAAGAAGAAAGGAAGACGCCGCAGTCACAATAGGTTTAGATCCAATACAAAAAGAGAGGGGGGGAAACAAGTAGATTGACCACAGAGCAGGAGATCGAGTGAGAGAAAAACGGTTCTACCTGAAGCGGAGTGAAAGCCATTATGGAGGCCGAGCAAGAAGTCTAGAGGTACGAGCATGGAGAGGAAAACTAGGCCCAGCACCGCAATCACAAGCCCTCTCCATCGCCTCTTCCCCGGGACAGTGTAAGATGAAGCCCCAACCCCACCCTTCATCTCTTCTTCCTACTCACCCTTACCTTCTCTGATTCTCTCTTTTCCTTTTTCTCTTCTCCTTCCCTCTTCTGTTTTCTCTTCCACAATTTCAACAAACCAAACTTCTGGAATGTAAACCCGTCATCAATCTACTCGTAACACCGTATAATTGAATTCACACACAACTTCTTTCCGATCTTCTCTTGTTCTTCTCGCACGTTGGAGCCTGTAATTACCCTCAAATTACAACCGCATTCTCACACGAAACTACTAAACGAGCAGAGAGACGAACTATTGATGGATGGAGTTGTGTACCGGCAGTCTCGCGATCTTTTCCTGAGATCGAGTTCAACAGCGGACATCTGTAGCAAGTTGGTTGTACGACAAAGGGAATTTGCACTTCAGCCCTTTGATACAAACGCCCTATGATTTTGTATTAAAATCACTTTTACCGTGTAACTCTCAGAACTTTTGGAAGGTGAACTTATTATTTGAAGTTTGAGATATTGAACTTCTGACGTCTATGAATTCAAGACATACATACCCTTTTTACAACGAAAAGTGACATGGCATTGAAAAATGCATGGGCAAAATTGGAAACACAATCATGTCGAACGATATAAATGCCCTTTGATGCTAAACAAAGTTGATAACCCGTTTAGTAGACTTTAGAAATGATTTGTCAATTAATAGTATTATATTATGTATTTTTCAGATATAATCTTATATATTTTACACTATATGGTATGCATTTTGGTCCATATGACAATTTCATTTTGTAAAAATAATTCATAGACATTAACAAATTATTTCTTGTCATCTCGTTTATTGGATAGGCAGGGAGCATGTGACGACATGGGTGGGCGAAGCGAAAGGTCAGTTTCGTAGGCTGTAATTCGGTCTTAAAAAAAATTGTTTTTCTTTTTCAAAAATTATAATTCTAAATTTTAACATTATAATATTTTTAATTAATTTTAATTAAAATTTTTGACTTCGCCACTAAATTACAATTAAACCATACAACAAATCTTAAGCAGATGATTGGATTTTGTTTCTGCATTAAATATATCACTACTTAATGCCCATAAGTTATTTCAATTACTTTCATACCTAGATTTATGCTGAATTGTTTTTCGGACCGTGTTGTATTAGCATGGCTCATATGTATAAATCTTGAGATGTTTATAGAGAAGGCATATGACACTTTATACGCCAAGAGTCTAGCCCTTTTAATTTCCCTACATAATGAATTTAAACAATGTATTTGCTTTGTGAATTTTTGAAGTAATTATAAATGAATTTATGACACGTAAAAATAAAAATAAAAAGAAAGGAAAAACTCATGGACTGCTGAGTCACCAAAAAATATATTTGGACTACTGAGTCGATTTAGGACCAACAAAAACAAATCAATCTTTGTCTTGTTATATTTTGATATTGATGATTGATCGATAACATCATATCCCATGCACACCCACACGTTTATGTACACCCTACCTCCATAATCACAAGACACCATCGCCAAAACAAACCTAAACACTACTAGTAGACCTGGCAAACAAGTCGGGCTGGCCCAAACGAGTCGGGCCAAAAAGGCCCATTTTTTGTGTGCTGAAAAAGTTAAGCCCATGGCCCGCCCGGAGAGACCCGCAGGCCATTTGAGTAATTTTTTATTTTTTAAAATTTTTATTTTTTATTATGACTTATAATTTGAAATAAATACTAACATTAATTATTTACAATTATGACACATAATTTTTACATAATCATTTAATATTATTAGTAAATAAAATAAAATAATTAATAGTTTTATAGATATTTTGTACTCTTCTCTTATACATTAAAATGTAACTAATCTTGTAATTAATTAATTGATAAATGTATATAATATTAATTATTAAATATAAGAGAGTAAAAGAATTATAAAAAAAAAGACTAAAGGTGATCTATATCTTATTTATAATACTTTTTTGTATTATTATTTAAGATCACGTATTAAAATTTATTCTTATATTCTTCATAATTCTCTATTTAATTCATTTTCTAAGTTAACATTTTTTTTTTGTTAACAATGTCAAGCAATAATAAAAAAAAATTTAAAAATAGTCCGCGGACTGGGCCGGGCCAAAAAGGGCCAAACTTTTCTTGGGCTACATTTTGAAGACCCAAAGTCCGCTTTTTGGTTGGTCGGGGCCAAAATTGTCAGGTCTAACCACTAGCCACATAAAAACTTAAGCATCAATCATAAATACCATAAATATTGCTCAAATTTTTTTAAAATAACAAGGATATGATATGAAAAGAGAAAATTGCCAAAGAAAAAGATGACAAAAACAGTGGATAGTGGTGATTGAGCAAAGTTTTCCGTCTTAGGCTAAAACACAAACTCATAACAACACCACATATATAGAGAGAGAGAAAAATAACACAAAAAGAATGAGATTTATGTTGAGATTCTTTTCAACTATTCTTTTCTCACCCCTTATTTATCGATTAGTTGCCTTATTTCACTATAGCTCTTATTTCTTAATTCTTACATTGTTCGATTCAAAAGTTTTGAAGATTCATTCTTCGATTGATCAACTCACCTTTTTATTCATTTTTTGGTTCCTTTTTTCCAAGTTCTTTTAGTTGTTATGTCTTTAATTTCTCTTTATAAATTTCTATGACTGGACTATATACAATGGGATGTGTAAGTTTTAGGGTGTTGTGTGTGCATGCAAGAAAAGATATAAGAAAAGAAATATAATAGGGTTAGACATCTTTAGGTCTAATAAACTTGCAAAAAAGAAAGAGGATTCTATGTATCGTGATTATTTAACATATACATCTCTATTTGTAAATTAATCTGGTTAGTGTTTGGCTCTAGAGAGATGATTATGAAGGGGAGAAAGATTCAAATGGAAAGAGAAAAATAAGTAGAAAAAATTGGGTGAATAATTTAATAGATCCTAAACGAAAAATAAAATAGACTATAGGAGGTTAAACATCTTTTTAAAACTTAATTCAGATTATTACCAAGTTAATATTTAAGATTATTTTAAGTGAAAACCCCCTAAGAATAATAAGTTAGAAAATCTTTAAATTATGAGATGTTCAAACTGAAATGGGAGTATACAAATTCAAGTACAAACCTAAACACAAATAATAGTGCAAAAATGATTAAGGTGTCTAGTAAGGCCGATAGTTTTATATTGTGAGGGACGACGTATGGCCCTTCGCACCTCCAACGTGTCTTTTGGCGAAAACAATTCTAAATGAGATAAAAGAACTTGGAATCGTCTTATTAGGAATTAAGTCACACAAATTAAACAACAAAAGATTTACATGGTTCAGTCCTTAATGACCTACTCCGCAACTTATTTCAATATATTATAATATTCTCAATGGTATAACTTTTTGTACAAAATAAAATATACAAAATCCTCCTTCAACTAGTACAACTTTTTTGTAAGAAATATAAAAGTTGCATAAACTTTTCCCATCTCGTACAACCATAAAACCCACACACACTTTTTCTCAACTCTTAAGATACTACATGATTTTTGGTTGTACTATATTTCAACAACTAAGTATAAGACTTTATTTATAGGGTACCTACAAAACCCCTCTTCCTATTCAAAATAGGATTCTAATATATAATAAATATTTATAATGAAAATATGATACTTCCAAAATAAAACTCTTACTACAACTAGATTCTTTTCCAGAATAGCAATCCTTTTCTGAATAAGATTTGAGAAGTATCCCAAGAATTTTAATTTTTTTACTTGAATCACTATATACTTCAATTTCATCATTGTCACTGTCACTATTGTCGTAATTGTCACCATCATCCACACTGGCTACATCATCTATATAACCTATATCATCTATATCATCTGCACCATCCGTATCATCTGCATAATTCTTGTCTTCAACAACACCATCAAAATTTTCTATATCAATGTTAATTTCATCAACATCATCACCATCTTCATCGTCTTCACCATCTAACGTCTGAAACAGTGACCTTCTATAAGCGCAATCTCTCTTTTTATTATTCCCACTAATGCATTAATTAATTCCCACTATCATGGATCCATTCAACTTAGCTTTAATACAACTTGTTAAAAATTAAGTTATGTAAATTAAATAACATAAGATTTAATATGGTTCAGTCCTCCAAGACTTACCACACAAACCATTTTAATATATTTTAGGAATTGATATTTTCACATGTATTTTTGATAAGTTCACATGATTTTCTTTCTCATATGTGCATAAAGTGTGTCTCACTTTCATGTGAGAAGGAACCATGTAGAAATATCAAAAACACATATGAAAATAGTGTTCCCCTATATTTTAATCTCCTCAATGATATAACTTCTTGGATGAAATAAATATTGGAAACTATTCTACCAGCAGTTTAACTTTTATTACAAGAATTTCACTATATGATGATGAGATTTACCAACTATCGGGACAAAAACGTAGCTATAGGTACTTATAACTACGGTCCTACCTCGACCCTCATTATTTCCCTGAAAAAGTTTGTTTGTAGCAACGGTCCTGCATTACCCTTGGTCAATCTATAAATATGAATCCTTTAACGCGGGGTTACGCATGGGCATAGGTATAGATCGTTGTTTTCCCTAATTTTCCAATATATTTTATGCTTTTCATTGTGTTTATTTTTAACTAGTTTTAATTGGAAAATTAGGGCCATAAATAGGAATTGCTTTAGCTATTTGAAGTTGTAATTGATGTATTCAAGGTGTATGATGAAATGTCATAATAAGTTATCAAGCATTTTATACACTTTTCATTGTTTATGATTTTTAACTAGTTTTAATTGAAAAATTAGGACAAAAAATAAAGATTATTTTACTTGAAGTTATAATTGTTAGTGCATTTATATTTTTACCCATGCTATTGGATTTAATGATGACGTGATGACAAAGAGCTTAATATATATTTGTATAAGAAAAATAAATAATATTGTAAAGTCCTTAAAGAGATAATCATTGTACAAGGACTTAGAAAAGAAAGATTTATCACTTTGTAAAGTTCTTAAAGAATCAATCATTGTACAAGGACTTAGGGATCAAACTTATTAGGCTGATCCAAATACTACAGTGTAGAACTTGAATAATACTAAGAGTCCAAGTTTGTAAGGCTGGAAATTTAGTTCACTGAGATTGCAAAATGAATTAAGCAAGTCTGATAGAGTCGTTGAGCTAAATGTTAAGATATTAAGATCGTAGAATGACTGAAGGGAACTCCAAGATCGCAGAATAACTTAAGACAAATGAGCAGAATGTAAAACTACAAAGAAACGTATAGTGAGGACTAAGCTACAAATAATAGTAAAGTGATGCTGAGCTATAAAAAAACGCAGAGTGATGAAGGGCTACAAGAATTGCATAATGACTTTATCTAAGGATTAACTTTACGATCCTAGATATTTGGTATCGTAGAGTACAACTCTTGATATGTCAGTAGCAGCTCTAACAAGAAGCTTCTCCAACACACATCCAACATGAATATCCTCGAATTGTGTTAACTAAAAGAAAGATGTCCAATCAGCCATGTTTATAACAACTATTTTTAGAAACTCGAGTTTGCCATATCACACAATGAACTAACACAGTTAAATTACCTGGTGGCTACAATAGTCTACTAGTGTGCAAGTCTATATCAAAAGACTTTTGAGGTTGATATTAAATAAAGTAACGATAACTTCCAACAGACATTTTTCAAAAGAAAAATCTATAAATAGATTTTATCTCCAGACTTCAAAGTAGTTGATCGATCAAGAAATTACAAGAGATAAAATTTACAAGTCAAAAAGCTCAAAGTATCCCTACAATCAAAAGGCCGCTATACGCTTTTTGGAAAACCACTCTACACCTTGGAAAGACTTCGATCATCATTGCTAAGTCATTCTGAAAATGAGCTTAAATGCAACTTAACAGTACCTCAAACTCATTCACATAAAGATCTAAGTGATATAAAAATCGAGACAGATTGCTCGCTTGATTATAAGTGAATCAGTTCTCCAAAGGGAGGTTATAAAGTCAAGACAGAGAGCTCGCCTAATTCTAAATGAATTAGTTCTCCAAAGAAAGGTTGTAAAGTCGAGACAGAGTGCTTATTTGATTCTAAGTGAATCAGTTCTCTAGAGGGAGGTTGTAAGTCGAGACAGAGTGCTTGTCTGATTCTGAGGGAATCAGTTCTCTAAGTGAGATTGTAATTGGTTCAGATAAACCTTGATGAGTAGATGTGACGACCCCAAATCCGGGTTCTTTAACCTCGGGTTTGGTTCTCACTGTACAATACTTAACAACAATGAAATACATATATTGTATTCAAACTACGCGGAATAATACAAAAGGTTCCTTATATAAAGGCTACACTTCCCAAGGTCTATTAACCTTAAATTGTAACATTACATATCTTAAGGGAAATACAAAAGATTTACAACAGTAATTACATAACAGTAATTTAAACTAGCATACAATTACTAAATCTAAGCATTCGCTTTCCCCTTGCCTTTGTTCGATTTAGAGCTTTCGGGATTGGCTGAAATATAGTCATGATATAGCAAGAATGAGCAACTAAATGGCTCAGCAAGTTTATAAACAACAGGCATACGATATATCATGATGAAGGAAAATAACTTCAAAGTTTTCAACAATAACAATTGTGAAAGATGTCAAGAATCAATGTTCAATAAAAGAATGGATTGACTCTTTACTGCTGAGTGGTCTTTAATGACCGTGAACTGCTACTAAGGTAAAACAGACATACAATGTCTGACTCCTTGTTAAAAATAACGGGACACTTGAGGGGATCAGTCCTCTCATGTCCTATGTATATGCATCACATTTAGTTTTCTTGTGCGCTGTCGAGTCTCCGACAAATAAAAATCCCCTTTAACTAGGGTTGTTCTATCTCAGTCTTACTGTAAGAATCCGCACCAGCCAATGGTTTGGATAAGCTTTTATAATATTCAATTAAATGAATTTAACATGCATTTGTTTAGCCGAAACAATTAGCTTAGACGTTCTTAAACAGTTTGCAAAAGCACTATGTGCGAATACAATAATCAATAATGATGTGAAGTAATTTTTGATAATTAATTCACTCAAAGGTCTGTCAAGTAACTACGGGTGTAGAATACTTGCTCAACAATAATTGAAATGTAAATACGGTTGAAGAATATCTGCAACAATAAATACAAGTTTAAGGGTAGAAAACTTGCCTGTCTGCTCAGCTACAATAAATGTCTAGCTTTAACTAACTTGCTTTGAAAGACCTAACATTAATAAAGTCGGTCTAATAATTAGTACGGCGTAATTGCATAACTATACGCTTGATAATGAACTTATTTACCACATATAAGTACTAACACATAATTTACATTAGTTAAAACAATATTATTAACCTTATAGACCCTTAATCATTTTAGGTTAATAATTTAATAAGTTAGAAAAATATTTTTCTTAAGTGTTGGACACTTATTAAACCTTTAAACAACTTATTACAATTGTTTAATTAAATCGTAATTAAATTCAATTTATTTTATTAACTCAATCTCTATTTAATTACTATTTAATCTTGATTAAATAGAAATTAATTAATTAACTCTAGTTATTATTTAAAATAAATAATAACTAATTGTATTTACTTATTATTTAATTATAATTAAATAATAAATAATTATTGACTTAATTTTAACCTTCTTTAATTTAATATTAATCAACCAATAATTAACTAAGTAATTAACCCTACTTATTATTTAATTTAAGGAAATTAAATAATAGTTTACTAATCTTAATCCTCTTTAGTTATTATTTAATGTCAATTAAATAATAATTATTTATTTAATTAATTTTAATTATTATTTAAGGTTAAATAATAATCAAATCATTCTTATTTATTATTTAAATTAAATAATAAATTATCACTCTATTAACTTAATTTCCATTAATCGTTATTTAATGCTAATTAAATAATAATTAATTACTTAATTATCCTTATTTATTATTTAATAATATTTAAATAATAAATAATTAATTTATAAATTTTATCTCTCTTAAGTATTATTTAATAGGCATTAAATAATAATTGCTACTTTATCATCTTTATTTATTATTAACATTTAAAATAATAAATAAATAATAAATTTATTTAACTTAACCATGGTTTAGCTAACTAGATTAATATTTAAAATATTTAAATATTAAACTTATTGAAAAATATCCTCCCCAATATTATTTTTGTATTATAATTATTTTTGTTATAATTTCAAATTAGTTTTTAAATATTTAAATTATTTAAATTTAACCCGAATGGCATTTCCGTAATTAATTTGAAAACTGAACCGAGGGCAGAATGGTAATTCTGCCAAGAAAAACACGGAGGGGCAGAAGCGTAATTTCCGCCAAAATCCTTTACCGCGCATTGCGCGTGCACCACTGCTACGGCTCAAAACGACACCGTTTTGAGAAGCCGGAAGCGGCTTCCGCGCGTACGCGCGGAGTGATTTCCCACAGAAGCCAAACGACGTCGTTTGGCTCCGCGTTTTTTTCTGCCGAATGCCTTCCGCGCATTGCGCGGACTGTTCCTATTTTTTTTCCTTTAGCAGATTATGAACAGTGACCGGAAATACACATTTTAATAAAAACTATACCAACAAGTAAGCTTTAAATCATCAATAAAAATCCAAAAAAATTACCAATCACCTTATATTAATTTATAACATGAAAAAATAATTTTTCATGATTTAATAACATTATTTTTTTATAAAAATTTTTACATCACATAAACTATCACAACTCATAACTTTTTGTGTATAACTCCATTTTAAGTGATTCAAACTTTGTTTTTCTCATGATTTAATGTTCTATAATATTAGAACATCAAACCTAAGTTTTATAAAAATAATTTTGGTAATAAATTTCAAAACTTGATTATACACTATTAAACACATATTTTAGCATACAAATGATACCAAAATACAAACCAAACCTATTAAACTCAAGCATGACATAAATATTACAACTACACATTAATAACTATATTAACATGTTTATACTAACATGATGATTTATTTAATTTAAAAACAAACTATATTTAAAATAACAATTACCTTGTTTTAATGGCTATCTTCATTTTTCTTCCAAAGTAGGTGATGAGGTTTGAAGGCATGAACCAAGAACTCCTTCTCTTGGTATTTTGCTCTCACTATTTTCTCACTCTCAAATGCTCTATAGCTCTCTCTCTTTTGGACTTAGAAAAATAATGAAATGTAGAAGTCTTATAAATGCAAGTATACTCCTACAAAATATTAGATACACATATTGTATCTATTAATCTAGACCATCATGCACCTATATTGGATACTTACACAAGAAAATTAGCCCATACTTAGTTGGTGAGAATTTTGTGGGAAAAGACTTTCCCAAAAATCAAAACAAGCAACCTAATATTAAATAAATACAAAATAAAAGAAAATGAAAACAAAACTATCATTTTCTCTCTCCTTGCCAAGATGCTCGGCTGATGGACTCCTTCTTGTCCCAAAATGAGTGTCACATTCCACTTTTAATTAATTAATTAGTTATTTAATTGTTTTTCCAAATGGGCCAAGTATTGAGCTTTAATTTAAAATACCAATTGGGCTTCTATTAAATTGTTTGGGCTACTAAATTGTCAAATTTTATTATTCTCCACTTGGGCTACCCATTGACCCATGTTGGCATAATTTAACAATTTACACATTAATTATTCAATCCATGATTAAATAAATAATTAGATTGAATAAATAATTAAATATTTTAACCCATAAGTATTAAATTACTAAATGGACTAATAAATATTATTATTAATATTTCACATTATTTACATTAATTAATAATCATATTAATTAATTTATTATATTTAATCCACTCATTATATTCAATTTAATTGAATATTTAATTAATAGGAAACTTATCAATTATTTTGATATTAAAACTTTAGGGTTTGTTTACTAATTTAATAACATATTAGTGACCCCCCTTTAATTAATTTTAGCAATTAATTACACAATTATTTAATCACATAATTAATTAATCACATAAAAAGATTTAAATAATCTCAAAAAATTAACTCGTTGGAAATTAAATTAATAATTTAATTAATAAAGATGTGAAAATTCTAGGACATTACATTCTCCCCTCCTTATAAAAATTCCGTCCTCGGAATTGTAAAAATAAGGTTACTCAAATAAAAACGGGTAATTTGTCCTCATTTCCTCCTCTAATTCCCACGTAGCTTCTTCAATGGCGTGATTTCTCCAAAGTACTTTGACAGAATGAATTATCTTATTTCTCAGTTTCTGTTCCTTCCTATCGAGTATCTGAACAGGAACTTCTTCATATGATAAGTCCTTACCAACTTGAATTGGTTCATAGGAGATAACGTGCTTGTAGTCTGGTTTGTATGGCCGCAATACTGACATGTGAAACACATTGTGAATATATTCCAATTCAGGAGGTAAAGCTACCTCGTATGCTACTTCACCCACTCTCCTCAATATTTCGAACGGTCCTATGAACCTTGGACTTAATTTCCCCTTCTTTCCAAACCTGATCTTCCCTTTCCAGGGAGATACCTTAATGAACACAAAACTCCCCACTTCGAAGTCTCGTTTCTGTCGATGTAAATCGGCGTATTTCTTTTGACGGTCTTGAGCTGCTACTAGCCGAGCTCTTATTACCTTGATAATTTCTACCGTCTGTTGAACCAATTCTGGCCCCAACAGTCGGCGTTCTCCTACCTCATCCCAACATAGAGGTGTTCTGCATTTTCTGCCATATAAAGCTTCGTAAGGCGGCATACCTATGCTCGCATGATAACTGTTGTTGTATGCAAACTCAACTAGTGGTATATGGATTTCCCAACTGCCCTTGAAATCCATCACGCAGGCCCTGAGCATATCTTCTAATGTCTGAATTGTTCTCTCACTTTGCCCATCAGTCTGTGGATGATACGCTGTACTCATTCTCAACTGTGTCCCCAATCTCTCCTGAAGACTTCTCCAAAATTTTGACGTGAAGCGCGGATCTCTGTCTGACACAATCGATACCGGCACTCCATGTCTTGAAACTATCTCTTTGATGTACAATTTGGCCAACTGATCCAAACTGAACCTAATCTTGATCGGCAAAAAGTGCGCTGACTTTGTTAGTCGATCCACAATCACCCAAATTGCGTCAAATCCCTTCTGTGTTGCTGGAAGTCCTACCACAAAATCCATTGTGATATGCTCCCATTTCCACTCAGGAATCTCTAACGGCTGTAGTAATCCACTTGGTCTCTGATGTTCAGCCTTTACCCTTTGACAAGTTAGACATCGGCTGACACATTCTGCGACCTCCCTTTTTAAATTCGGCCACCAAAAATGCTGACGCAGATCTTGATACATCTTCGTACTTCCCGGATGTATCGAGTATCTCGTACTGTGGGCCTCTTGCAAGATCTCTTCTCGTAGTTCGGGCACTAGCGGCACCCAAACACGATTTTCAAATCTTAGCAATCCCATGCTATCTTCCTTGAACTTGACCTCTTCCCCTTCGGTCATTCTCATCCTTATTCTGACACATTCTCCATCTTTGTCTTGAGCCTCTTTTACCCGATCTAACAGGGCTGGGCTCGCTTCCACTTCCATTGACTCATTTGGATTTCTTACCTTCAACTCCATTCGAGCCATCTCTTGAACCAATTGTTCCTGATCTGTCAAGATGAACAATTTCTCCCTGCTCTTTCTGCTTAGAGCATCTGCTACTACGTTGGCCTTGCCGGGATGATATAGAATTTCACAATCATAGTATTTAATCAATTCTAACCATCTCCGTTGCCTCATATTTAACTTCTTCTGTATGAAGATATACTTCAGACTCTTGTGATCCGTGAATATCTCACATTTCTCTCCATATAAATAATGTCTCCAGATTTTAAGGGCAAACACTACCGCAGCCAGCTCCAAGTCGTGGGTAGGGTATCCCTTCTCGTGATCCTTCAACTGTCTGGACGCATACGCAACGACCTTGCCGTTTTGCATAAGCACACAGCCAAGTCCCTTGTGCGATGCATTACTGTAGACCGTAAAACCTCCCGTATCGTCCGGTAAAGTCAATACAGGTGCTTCACTAAGTCTCTTCTTTAGCTCCTGAAAACTCTCCTCACACTTCTCCGTCCAAACGTATTTCACCGTCTTCCTCGTTAGATTGGTCAGCGGTGTTGCTATCTTTGAAAAATCTTGAATAAATCTCCGATAGTAACCCGCTAACCCCAAGAAACTTCTTACCTCCGTCGGCGTCCTTGGTTGCTCCCAATTCATCACCGCTTCCACCTTTGCTGGATCTACTGAAACTCCCTCCTTGTCAATGACATGACCTAAAAATTGAACTCTCTCCAACCAGAATTCACACTTCTAAAATTTAGCATACAACTGCTCCTTCCGTAAAATTTCCAACACCAATCTTAGGTGTTCAGCATGCTCCTTCTCCGTTTTAGAATACACCAGAATATCGTCAATGAACACAACAACAAATTTATCCAAGTACTGCTTGAATATTCTGTTCATCATGTCCATAAATGCGGCTGGCGCATTCGTCAGTCCAAACGACATCACCAGAAACTCATAATGCCCATATCGAGTTCTGAATGCCGTCTTGGGTACATCCTCCTTCCTGACTTTCAACTGATGATAATCAGTCCTCAAGTCAATCTTTGAAAAGTACTTCGCCCCTTTCAATTGATCGAAAAGATCGTCAATTCGTGGCAACGGGTACTTGTTCTTAATTGTCACCTTATTCAGCTCTCTGTAATCCATACATAACCTCATCGATCCATCCTTCTTCTTTACAAACAACACAGGTGCTCCCCATGGAGAAACACTTGGCTGAATGTACTTATTATCCAATAACTCCTGTAGTTGGATCATTAACTTCTTCATTTCTACCGGAGCCATCCTATATGGTGCCTTTGATATTGGTGCTGTCCCCGGTACTAAATCAATTACAAACTCTATCTCCCTATCTGGCGGTAACCCTGACAGTTCGTCTGGAAACACGTCCATGAACTCCCTAACTACTGGTATTTGCTCCATCTCAGGATTCACCATTTGTGTGTCCACTATGTGAGCCAAATACCCTACACATCCTTTCTTCAACAGTTTCTTGGCCTGCATCATCGTCAGACATGCAGATTGTCTAGACAACTTGCTGCCAAAAAATACGACCTTAGACCTGTTCGGTGTCTTAAGGTGTATACACTTCTTTTGACAATCAATTATAGCTCCATGGTTAAACAACCAGTCCATTCCAAGTATAACGTCAAACTCCCCCAATCGTATCGGAATTAAATTTACACTCAACTTCTGACCCCTGATTTCAGCACAACAGTTCCTATGTACATACTCTACAGGAATCACCTCTTTATTAGCAACTTCTATGTTCATTGGGTTCTCTAATTTTTCTCTAGGCAATTCTAACCGTTTAGCGAATTCGTCAGACACAAATGAACAGGTAGCACCCGAATCAAATAATACATAAGCATTTATATCATTGATCGGAATAATACCTGACACCACGTCTTTTGATTCGACGGCGTCCTGCACCGTCATGTTGAAAGTCCGTGCCGTTGGTTTGTTCTGTGGCAGCGGCCCTCCAATGGTCAGTTTGGCGTTGTTGTTGTTGTTGCTTCCCCTAAAGCCCGAACTTCCTCCGGTGTTCTTCTTCTTCGGACAATCTTTAAACTGATGGTCCATGGCCCTGCAGGCGAAACAACCTCCCTTCCTTTTTGGTGTGGGACAATTAGGAGCGATGTGCCCCTCTTGCCCACAGTTGTAACAGACATTCCTTCCCTTCATGCACTCCCCTGAGTGATTCTTCCCGCATTGACTGCATTTGCTTGCTTTCTTTGACTCACTGCCCTGGGGTGTCCCCGAACTGCTGTTGTTATTCCACTTGCGTTTGTTCGAGTTGCTGCCCCCCGCTGCTACCCTCTCTGTTTCCCCCATCGCTTCTCTTCTTGTTTCGTTCTTGATTGTGCTTATTCAAAGCTTCATTTCCACCCTCAGCTATGATAGCTTTCTCCAGCAGTGTTGCAAAATTTGTGATCTGGAGAACAGCTACCCAACTGTAAACCCATGGTTTCAGCCCCTGTTCGAATCGTCTGGCGCGTCTTGCCTCCGTGTCCACCTGATGTGTAGCAAATCTTGCCAATTCATTGAACTTGGCGGCATATTCTGATACGGACAAGTTCCCCTGCTTAAGCTCTAGGAATTTAATTTCCATCCTAGCCTTTGTACTCTCTGGAAAGTAGTTTTCCAAGAATACCTCTTTGAATCGCGCTCACGCGATCGTCCCCTCCCCTGCTCTACTCTTATTGGCCTTCCACCAGTGGCTGGCCTCTCCTTTCATCATGAATGTAGCAAATGAGGTCATTTGCTCCTCCCTAACTCGTGCAACCTCGAAGACTTTTTCCATCTCCTCTATCCAGGTTTGTGCTTCTATAGGATCCGTGGTCCCTTTGAACTCGGGTGGTCCTATCAGTTTCAAGTCTTTAAAGGTTGCTAGTGGAGCGGCAGGGTTTGTTGCTCCAGTAGCCTCTGCATTGCGTCCGCGAAATGCTCCCATTAGCATTTCTACGAACTCTTGGACAGGGTTTGGTGGTACCCCTCCCGTGTTCACTGACTCTTCGGGTGGTGGTGGGGGTAGTCGTTGATTTCTTCTCTGTGGCGTCATTTTCTGTATAAAGAAAATTTAATTAATTAAAGTTGTTTCAATCTTTTTACTTTCGTTTTGTAGCTTAAGTATTTTAAACTAAAGCACAAATAATCATCTCGACACATATAAACATAAACGAAAATGCATTTATATTCATATGCTAAAACACAGTGCGTAGCCCTTTTACATCATAAGCATACTGCTATAAACGCTACTAACCCCGATAATTAAAACAAAAGACGGGATCTAACATATCCCACAACTTCATAGAGTTGGGATTTACAACATACTAACCCTCTATCAAAACAAAAGTTGGGTTTCTACTGCATCTATGTACATATATCTTAAATAAAGAAAATACAACTAACGGCGCATCCCTCGACGAATCGCATCGTCATACTCCTCATCTCCAATAGCCCTGACCACACCCCTACTGATGGTGTGCAAGGTCTGGCCCTCCTCGGCAGGGTAATAGTGCACCCTACTCTGGATCCTACCAACTGATGAGCGATAGACGTAACTGAGTCTATCTATCCTCACCTTCTTCTCCCTAACCTCCTCCTCCAGCTCCATCATCTGCCCGTGAGCTGCATCACGCTGAAACTCCATATCTAACCTCGCCTCAATGGCCTGCTGCATCTGGCCCCTCATGGCCTCCTTCTCTGCCTGTGTCTGCTGAATCTTCAGCTCAGCGGCTACTAACTTGGCCTCCATCTCGGCCATCCTCGCCTTCAGCTCTATGTTCTCGCCAGAGAACATATAAGCTGTATCTCTGTACTGCTGCTCTGTCTGCTGGTGGATCTGGTTCTGCTCCTCAAGGTGCTGAACCCTCTCATCTAGCTCATCGTTAGCCGTAGTGAGAGTATCGATGATGTCACTGGCGACAGTGCCCATGCCATCAATATACTCCGCTGGCTCCTCATCCTCATCATCATCAGTATCAGCCTCCTCCTCACTGTACTGCCCCATAACTCCGCCCCAGACAGCGTCCTCTCTAACTCCCTCTTCGGGATCCGTCTCTGGCTCCTCGACAGGTGCAGCCACCCGTGGCTGTACTGTATCCATGTGGATATCGGTAAAAATCACCTCCTCTACAGCAGTGCTCGTCTGTCCTATCTCTGCCATCCTACAATAACATAAATAACACATGTTAGTACAACAATAAAATATATTCATTGATGAAATGAAATGATATTTTATCATGCACATCTCGGCTCGATGGATTTTCTCAATCCACCTCCAAAAATACACAACATGATGAATCTCCCCGATTCATCTCCTAACGCACTCGATATGAGTTTAGTACTAAGGTTATAACCTAGGTTTCGCAATCCTAGCGTTTCTAACCTACAGCTCTGATACCAACCTGTGACGACCCCAAATCCGGGTTCTTTAACCTCGGGTTTGGTTCTCACTGTACAATACTTAACAACAATGAAATACATATATTGTATTCAAACTACGCGGAATAATACAAAAGGTTCCTTATATAAAGGCTACACTTCCCAAGGTCTATTAACCTTAAATTGTAACATTACATATCTTAAGGGAAATACAAACGATTACAACAGTAATTACATAACAGTAATTTAAACTAGCATGCAATTACTAAATCTAAGCATTCGCTTTCCCCTTGCCTTTGTTCGATTTAGAGCTTTCGGGATTGGCTGAAATATAGTCATGATATAGCAAGAATGAGCAACTAAATGGCTCAGCAAGTTTATAAACAACAGGCATACGATATATCATGATGAAGGAAAATAACTTCAAAGTTTTCAACAATAACAATTGTGAAAGATGTCAAGAATCAATGTTCAATAAAAGAATGGATTGACTCTTTACTGCTGAGTGGTCTTTAATGACCGTGAACTGCTACTAAGGTAAAACAGACATACAATGTCTGACTCCTTGTTAAAAATAACGGGACACTTGAGGGGATCAGTCCTCTCATGTCCTATGTATATGCATCACATTTAGTTTTCTTGTGCGCTGTCGGGTCTCCGACAAATAAAAATCCCCTTTAACTAGGGTTGTTCTATCTCAGTCTTACTGTAAGAATCCGCACCAGCCAATGGTTTGGATAAGCTTTTATAATATTCAATTAAATGAATTTAACATGCATTTGTTTAGCCGAAACAATTAGCTTAGACGTTCTTAAACAGTTTGCAAAAGCACTATGTGCGAATACAATAATCAATAATGATGTGAAGTAATTTTTGATAATTAATTCACTCAAAGGTCTGTCAAGTAACTACGGGTGTAGAATACTTGCTCAACAATAATTGAAATGTAAATACGGTTGAAGAATATCTGCAACAATAAATACAAGTTTAAGGGTAGAAAACTTGCCTGTCTGTTCAGCTACAATAAATGTCTAGCTTTAACTAACTTGCTTTGAAAGATCTAACATTAATAAAGTCGGTCTAATAATTAGTACGGCGTAATTGCATAACTATACGATTGATAATGAACTTATTTACCACACATAAGTACTAACACATAATTTACATTAGTTAAAACAATATTATTAACCTTATAGACCCTTAATCATTTTAGGTTAATAATTTAATAAGTTAGAAAAATATTTTTCTTAAGTGTTGGACACTTATTAAACCTTTAAACAACTTATTACAATTGTTTAATTAAATCGTAATTAAATTCAATTTATTTTATTAACTCAATCTCTATTTAATTACTATTTAATCTTGATTAAATAGAAATTAATTAATTAACTCTAGTTATTATTTAAAATAAATAATAACTAATTGTATTTACTTATTATTTAATTATAATTAAATAATAAATAATTATTGACTTAATTTTAATCTTCTTTAATTTAATATTAATCAACCAATAATTAACTAAGTAATTAACCCTACTTATTATTTAATTTAAGGAAATTAAATAATAGTTTACTAATCTTAATCCTCTTTAGTTATTATTTAATGTCAATTAAATAATAATTATTTATTTAATTAATTTTAATTATTATTTAAGGTTAAATAATAATTAAATTATTCTTATTTATTATTTAAATTAAATAATAAATTATCACTCTATTAATTTAATTTCCATTAATCGTTATTTAATGCTAATTAAATAATAATTAATTACTTAATTATCCTTATTTATTATTTAATAATATTTAAATAATAAATAATTAATTTATAAATTTTATCTCTCTTAAGTATTATTTAATAGGCATTAAATAATAATTGCTACTTTATCATCTTTATTTATTATTAACATTTAAAATAATAAATAAATAATAAATTTATTTAACTTAACCATGGTTTAGCTAACTAGATTAATATTTAAAATATTTAAATATTAAACTTATTGAAAAATATCCTCCCCAATATTATTTTTGTATTATAATTATTTTTGTTATAATTTCAAATTAGTTTTTAAATATTTAAATTATTTAAATTTAACCCGAATGGCATTTCCGTAATTAATTTGAAAACTGAACCGAGGGCAGAATGGTAATTCTGCCAAGAAAAACACGGAGGGGCAGAAGCGTAATTTCCGCCAAAATCCTTTACCGCGCATTGCGCGTGCACCACTGCTACGGCTCAAAACGACACCGTTTTGAGAAGCCGGAAGCGGCTTCCGCGCGTACGCGCGGAGTGATTTCCCACAGAAGCCAAACGACGTCGTTTGGCTCCGCGTTTTTTCTGCCGAATGCCTTCCGCGCATTGCGCGGACTGTTCCTATTTTTTTTCCTTTAGCAGATTATGAACAGTGACCGGAAATACACATTTTAATAAAAACTATACCAACAAGTAAGCTTTAAATCATCAATAAAAATCCAAAAAAATTACCAATCACCTTATATTAATTTATAACATGAAAAAATAATTTTTCATGATTTAATAACATTATTTTTTTATAAAAATTTTTACATCACATAAACTATCACAACTCATAACTTTTTGTGTATAACTCCATTTTGAGTGATTCAAACTTTGTTTTTCTCATGATTTAATGTTCTATAATATTAGAACATCAAACCTAAGTTTTATAAAAATAATTTTGGTAATAAATTTCAAAACTTGATTATACACTATTAAACACATATTTTAGCATACAAATGATACCAAAATACAAACCAAACCTATTAAACTCAAGCATGGCATAAATATTACAACTACACATTAATAACTATATTAACATGTTTATACTAACATGATGATTTATTTAATTTAAAAACAAACTATATTTAAAATAACATTTACCTTGTTTTAATGGCTATCTTCCTTTTTCTTCCAAAGTAGGTGATGAGGTTTGAAGGCATGAACCAAGAACTCCTTCTCTTGGTATTTTGCTCTCACTATTTTCTCACTCTCAAATGCTCTATAGCTCTCTCTCTTTTGGACTTAGAAAAATAATGAAATGTAGAAGTCTTATAAATGCAAGTATACTCCTACAAAATATTAGATACACATATTGTATCTATTAATCTAGACCATCATGCACCTATATTGGATACTTACACAAGAAAATTAGCCCATACTTAGTTGGTGAGAATTTTGTGGGAAAAGACTTTCCCAAAAATCAAAACAAGCAACCTAATATTAAATAAATACAAAATAAAAGAAAATGAAAACAAAACTATCATTTTCTCTCTCCTTGCCAAGATGCTCGGCTGATGGACTCCTTCTTGTCCCAAAATGAGTGTCACATTCCACTTTTAATTAATTAATTAGTTATTTAATTGTTTTTCCAAATGGGCCAAGTATTGAGCTTTAATTTAAAATACCAATTGGGCTTCTATTAAATTGTTTGGGCTACTAAATTGTCAAATTTTATTATTCTCCACTTGGGCTACCCATTGACCCATGTTGGCATAATTTAACAATTTACACATTAATTATTCAATCCATGATTAAATAAATAATTAGATTGAATAAATAATTAAATATTTTAACCCATAAGTATTAAATTACTAAATGGACTAATAAATATTATTATTAATATTTCACATTATTTACATTAATTAATAATCATATTAATTAATTTATTATATTTAATCCACTCATTATATTCAATTTAATTGAATATTTAATTAATAGGAAACTTATCAATTATTTTGATATTAAAACTTTAGGGTTTGTTTACTAATTTAATAACATATTAGTGACCCCCCTTTAATTAATTTTAGCAATTAATTACACAATTATTTAATCACATAATTAATTAATCACATAAAAAGATTTAAATAATCTCAAAAAATTAACTCGTTGGAAATTAAATTACTAATTTAATTAATAAAGATGTGGAAATTCTAGGACATTACAGTAGATGTTATACCAATTTATTGAGTACCTTTAACCTTGTTAATTTATGCATCTTTAAGTGTTTTATGTGTTTTCACTTTGTTTTGTAGGAATTGGAATAAGGGTTATTTTGATCAAAGTTTGGAGTTACTATGTTTGAATTTTTAGCTTGCTTTTGAAGAAGCTGCCACTTGAAGCCCAATTTCGACCTTGATCTAGTCAATAACTCTCAATTCATATAACATGAAAGTTGTAGATCTACTTCTCAGTTTTCTGAAATATTTTGAATCTTCTCAATTGGAGTTCAGATGAGAGAGTTACACCCAAATTACGAGGGAATGCTGAAACTACCAAAATCATGCTGGAACTTAAGGCGACGGGACAGACCGTCGCTATAGAGAAGCGTAGCTGCGCTTGAACCATTGCAATTGTGCTATAGTATTATGTTAAAAAAGTAAAAACAATGCAGTTACGCTATAAAGTAGGACAATTGCGCTACGGCAGATCGTGGGTTCCTTTTTTGAAGCATTTTTGATGATTTTGACTCCCAATTGTATTTGTTTTCCTTCTAATGTTAGGAATTATTAATGTAAACTATAAATACATGATAATGAGATTTTATACCTATTTATTATATATTTTTAGGCTTAATTATTTGTTAGTTTTTAAGCATTTTAATTGATTTTAGATAATTTATTTATTTTTATGTGTTATTATTATTTTTAGTATTTTTACATTATTTTTATTTTTTTTTAATTATTTTATATTTTATTTTGTAGGAAAAACTAAAGGAATGGCATTGTGGTAATTAATCAGCTTCGATGGCAAATTTGTAATTATAGGAGGAAGGAGTTAGGCATGTGGCGCACATGACATAAAGTAAAGGAATGATAGAAACGACATCGTGGGGCAAAGGAATCAGTAGCTGAAGCATTGTCGCCTACACAATACGCAGGGAGAGGAAATCAGCCGAAAGCGACGTCGTTGCAGGGGGTCAGCAGCAAAATGGATGCGCCATGCACGCAAAAGGCCGTTGACTTGGTCAATGACGCGAAGGCTGCGTTTGGTCTATAGACTAATTGCTCCAGAATAGATTATTCGGGATTAAAGCTATTATTTAATTTCAAATTGAATTTTAATTCCATAATTTCTTAGGATTAATATTGTACTCTTATAAATACACTATGAGACTCTTATTTTCAGGGAATTAACATAGTTTAGAATATAATAGATTTATTCTTATTAGTTTAGGAGCAAATATTTAGCGCGAATGATTCAATAATTGAAGGCGGAACTTGAGAATTGAAGATTGTAATCCGAGTGACAGACGGATATCAACATAGATTTGATTTATTTTATTTTCTTTTTATTTTTGTAATTTTCAGATGTTGAATTATTTGTGGTTAATTAATTATTTAGTTACCAATTGATTTTTATTTGAGATTACAATTGAACACAATGTGTAGTTTAAATTAATTTATTTTCTTTTTAATTAAATTGATTATATTTGAATTGTTTATCATATTTTATGTTTTTAATTATTTAATTATTTGCATTAATTAATGTAGTAATCTATTTGAAGTTTACAAATGGATTATAGTGTTTAGACCTAATTAATTATTTTGTGCGTTAATGTATTAATTAATTGTAATTAATTTTTGGGATAATCTATTTAAAATCAAAAGTGAATTATAAGTTTAGATTCAGATATGATAACATGTGAATTTATTTATTCTTTCTAGGAAGGGTAGCATAACAGTGTATATGATGAAAATATCTATATGTCACATATAACTTTGTTGAGAGTTGGATCTTAATGAGTTTATTTTGAGTTATTTTGCATAGCAATATAGCAACTTAATTGGAATAAATCTTTTTATTAATTCTTGAAAAAGGTTAATAAATAGTTAAGAAATCTCAGTTAACAATTTAATATCATTAATTAATTAAAAAGATAGTGACGAGATTTAAATGAAGCATTGGGAGAAATTGTAATATTAACTGTTTTTAATTTGATTTAATCCTTTTTATTAGTTTAATTAGTTAATAATTTTAATTAGTTTATTTTATAAATTAAATTACGTTTGTTTAATAGAATTAATTTAATAATAAATTAGTGTTTGATATTAATTATTTTTAATTTCCTGTGGGTTCGACACTTGACTTTATCATTATATTACTTGTGGGTCACGTATACTTGTGTGCAAATTCCTATTTAAAATTAGGCAAACAAGTTTTTGGCGCCGTTGCTAGGGAATTAATTTAATAATTTTTGCCAATATTAATTTCAATCAAATTATTTTTAATTTAAGAATTTTTTAATTTTAATTTTAATTTTTTTCTTCCTTTTCAGGTTAAATGGCGAACGAGGATCGAAAGTTGTTGCAAGAGTATGCGATGTCACAAGTCACAAAAATTCAATCGAGCATCCATAGTCCTGCAATTCAAGCAACAAGTTTTGAGATCAAGTCGGGCACAATATAAATGATCCAAAATTCAGTACAGTTTGTGGGTTTGCCCAATGACGATCCGAATGATCATCTTATGAGCTTTTTAGATATATGTGATACCTTCAAATATGATGGAGTTTCGGATGATACTATAAGACTTCGTTTATTCCCTTTCATACTTAGGGACTAGGCGAAAAGTTGGTTGCATTTACTTTCATCGGGATCTATCACTACTTGGAACGACTTGGCTCAAAAGTTCTTAGCAAAGTTCATTCTGCCAGCCAAGACTGCAAAAATGAGAAACAACATCACTTCATTCATGTAGCTTGATTCAAAATCGTTGTATAAGGCATGAGAGTGCTTTAAGGAGTTATTGCGAAGATGTCCACACCATAAAATACCTAAGTGGATTCAAGTTCAAACATTTTACAATGGATTATTAAGTACAACGAGGACTATTATTGATGTAGCTGCAGGTGGTGTTTTGATGGTGAAGAATTTGGATGAGGCTTATAACTGTTGGAAACTATGGCAACAAATGATTACCAATGGCCTTTTGCAAGGGTGATCAGCCAAGGGAAATTGGGAGAATTGAGAATAATGCAATTTCTACAATGGCTGTGCAAATGGTATTAATTACAAGGAGATTTGACGCTCTTGAAGTTTCAAATATTCAGCCCGTGGCAGTAGTTTGTGATCTATATACGGGGAACCATTAAGTTAATTAATGCACAATCAATGCAGAATCGATCCAGTTTATGGCAAACTACAATAAGTAGCAGCAACCCAGTAATTCGAGTTACTATCATCCAGGGGTGAGGAATCCTTCCAAGTAGTTGTGGAGCAATAATCATGCTCAATCCTTTGCTCTTAGACCATCATGTACGTTGGGTTTTCAGAATGAACCTCCTTCACAGCCGAAAACACAGTTGAATATAGAGGAGGTGCTTTCTCAGTTCATGATGCAAATGGCGAATTTTATGACTCGGAAGAAGAATTACATGTCACGAAATGAGGTTTGAATGACTAGTATAGAATCATTAGTGCGGATCATCGAGAACCAGGTGGGACAGCTTGCTAGTGCCATGCATAGTCGACCTCAAGGTGCTTTGCCGAGTGACACATTGATAAATCCAATAAGAGAAGACGAAGAGCATTGCAACGCAGTCACACTTCGGAGTAGTAAGGGATTACATGATGATGATAGTGAAGTAAAAAGGGAGAATAGTCATAATGGGCCGTATGAACATAAAGATGGAGATCCTAAATAAAATCAGATTGTGCCACCTGTACCTTTCCTGTAAAGACTTCAAAAGAACAAGCTTAATAAATAATTTTCAAAGTTTTTAGAAGAAATTACACATTAACATCCCATTCACATATGTATTAGAGCAGATATCAAGCTATTTAAAATTCATGAAAGAGATTTTGTCTAATAAAAGGAAGTTAGGTGACTACGAGACAGTGGCTCTTACAGAGGAGAGCGGTGCTATATTGCAAAAGAAACTACCACCAAAACTGAAAGATCCGGATAGTTTCACCATTCCATGCACCATTGGGAACCAGTTCTTTAATCGATGCTTGTGTGATTTAGGGGCGAGCATAAACTTAATGCCTCTATCAGTTTATAAAAAACTTGGTTTGAAAGAAGCAAAACTCACTCATGTTACATTGCAATTGGCAGATAGGTCGTTTACTTATCCAAAGAGGATTGTTGAAGATGTTTTTGTGAAAGTCAATAAGTTTATCTTCCCTGCGGATTTCATTATACTACATTTTAAGGAAGATAAAAACATACCAATTATTCTTAAGCGTCTATTTTTAGCTACGGGGGGGGGGGGGGGGGGAGCGTTGATTAATGTGCAAAAAAGCGAGCTAACTATGAGAGTTTAAGATGAAGAGGTGACCTTCAAGGTATTTAATGCAATGGAATTTTCAAGTGGTCAAAAAGAATTCTTTCGGGTTGATGTTGTGGGATTGAAATGTCAGTTTTATTGGAGGAAAAATGATGAAAACAAGTTTGGGGGCTTCAAATCTCAAGGGAAAGTTAAGAGAATGATCAAGGCATGGCTTCCAAGGCGATTCGTCAAGACTTTAAAATAAGCGCTTATTGGGAGGTAACTCAAATTTTATTTTTAGTTTTTATTTTTATTTTTAGTAGATTTATTTTAATTTTTAATTTTTTATTTTAATTTTTTTATTTTTGTTTTGTTTCAGGTTTATTCGATGCAATCCAAGCTTAACATAGAAGAGAAAAAAGCTACATATTCAAGGGAATTCCTTGTTCTTGTTCTTATTTTTATTTTATACATTGAGAAAAATGTCTGTTTTAAATTTGGGGGTGTGGAAAATTTTTGATTTTTTTTTTTATAATTTTAAAGTTTTATTTTAGTTTAAATTTTAAAATTTTGTGAGTGTATTCACTGTAAACCTTTACGAGACACAACTCGTCCACTTATGGTTTAAAGGCTTATTGCACATGCTAAGTGCAATCGTGTTTCCTACGAAAATGGGGTAACTTAATTTTAGGTAGAGTTTCTTGAGCAATGTATTAATTGGATTAAATTTTTTGGTCAATGATTTTTTATTTATTTAATAACTTTTAAAAATTTGATAAATTTTTGTTAGTTTAAATCTTGGCATATTGTTAGTTATTATTTTATTTGATATCCTTAATTTTTTATGCACTCATATCCATTTATGTTGAGTTAGTTTTAACTTATAGAAGGTTTATATGGTTAATTACTTACGATAAATATTTATGAATTCTATATCTTATTTGATCATAACTTGAAGTGAAATATTAGATATAATATAATTTGAGGGAGATAATTTAGGTAATTGTTCTTGGATTATTTGAAATTTATCATTTTCGAGTTGAATTAATAGTCATTTGGTGAGTTAAGATGAAGCGTAAAATGCACTAACTCATAAACATGTGAAGAAAAACGAGATGGAGCATCAAACGCACTCGTGGGCATAAAAAAAGAAGAGTCAGATGGAGCATAAAATGCACTCACATGTGATGAATGAATATATTTGGAAAGGAATGTGGTGAACTTAAAAATAATGATCCTAGTATGCATAATGTGGAAAAAAAAACCTTTTGATCTTTTAAGTTGTATTTGCCTTTATTAGTGAAGAGTGGTATGAAAAGTGAGTTATAGAATTTTGCATTGTAATTCTTTTATTGTGTAATATCTTTTATGAGACATTTAATTACATAAATTTATTTGAGTTTAAATTAGTTTGATACATTTGGGTTCATACACACATGAAGGGTCTTGAGTAAAATACAATTAATAAATATGTTGAAATTTTTGGCGTTGCATAATTTTGAAATTTTTCTTAAGTTATCATTTTAAAAAATCTTTGAGGTTAATAATTTTATTCATGTTGATTCATTGCTTGATTAATTTTGGTTGATTTAGTAGAGTCCTATTTTCTTAGTTTTTATTTTTGTTTTGCCTGAGGGCAAGCAAAGAGTCAAGTTTTGGGGTATTTGATAATGAAATTTTATACTTATTTATTATATATTTTTAGGCTTAATTATTTGTTAGTTTTTAAGCATTTTAATTGATTTTAGATAATTTATTTATTTTTATGTGTTATTATTATTTTTAGTATTCTTATATTATTTTTATTTCTTTGTAATTATTTTATATTTTATTTTGTAGCAAAAACTAAAGGAATGACATTGTGGTAATTAATTAGCTTCGATGGCAAATTTGTAATTATAGGAGGAAGGAGTTGGGCGCGTGGCACGCATGACATAAAGTAAAGGAATGATAGAAATGGCGTTGTGGGGCAAAGGAATCGACAGCTGAAGCATAGTTGCCCGCACAATACGCGAAGAGAGGAAATCAGTCGATAGTGACGTCGTTCCAGCGGGTCAGTAGCAAAAGGGCGTGCCATGTGCGCGGACGGCTGTTTACTTGGTCAGTGACGCGAAGGCTACATTTGGTCTATATGACGACCCCGAATCCGGGTTCCTTTAACCTCGGATCCGGTTCAACACTAGTACTACCTTTTCCTTATTGTTCATTAATTATAACAATATTATAATTGTTAAATAATTATTTATTTACAATTCTACAACACCTCTTTCTATTCCAGAATCGCAATCTTTAAACAAACCTAGTATGTCTCAATATCATACATGATACGACATTCTATTACAATCATTTTGAGTATTTAACACTCATATTACATACCAACTAAGTCTTATACTACACAGTCATTTTACCTGTCCAATTCGGACTGATATCTACAGTAGACATTTAGACCTTCAGTGAAAGTAGTATGCATTCCTGTTTCTTGATCTTTATCAAAAACTTCGAATAACTTGTACTATCTGAAAATGTTGGTTTTAAGCAAGAGTGAGCACGACGGCTCAATAAGTTTAACAGTTGCACATAACACATTACATGCTTCACATATTTACATGCTTTGTATTTTATTCTTACATCATGCATTTCATGTTTTTCATTTTATGAATGCTTTATACTTCTTATAATAATCAACTAGCATCTGACAATTCATGCTTCATATTTCCACATGTAATCATATCTCATGCTTTTCACATAACACAAATATCATCAATATATCTCCATATCAATATTATAATATCAAATTGTAGCATATTAATACACATAGGAGCAAGTTTTAAAAAACTTGTCTGGTTCGCTTATACCATTTACGCTTATTTACGTCATTCGTTCAACTTACAATTTATATATAAAATCGACATAATCATTAGTTACAATGACTATTAATTAGTTTTAACTTAAGATCTTAACTTCAAATTATTAACTCTTAAGATGTCCGACAAACGAACCCCTAAGTTCTGGACAAAAACCCTAGCCTAAACATAGTTGGACATGTCGGGTACGCTTAACCAACTTATGCATTCACTACACGTTCTTCGTACGACTTACTTTTAATAAGTTGTCTAAAATAACCACAAACGGACTATTTATTTTGGTTTAATTCAATTAAACTTTCTTCTTTTACATAACTTAATGATTCAGACATTTAATAATGTACCAAATACTTTAAAATATTATCTACCTTTGATAATATACAACTACGTTCAAATATTATTAACCATTTAATAATAGTTTAATTACTTGTTAATATTTTTAACCATTTAATAATATTTTAATCTCATACTAATATTATTAACCATTTAATAATATTTTAATTACTTATTAATATTATTAATCATTTAATAATATTTTAATCACTTACTAATATTATTAATTATTTAATAATATTTTAATCATTTATTAATATTATTAACCATTTAATAATATTTTAATCATTTATTAATATTATTAACTATTTAATAATATTTTAATATCTTACTAATATTATTAACCATTTAATAATATTTTAATTATTTACAAATATTATTCACCATTTGATAATATTTTAATCATTTACAAATATTATTCACCATTTGATAATATTTTAATCATTTACAAATATTATTCACCATTTGATAATATTTTAATCTCTTATTAATATTATTAACCATTTAATAATATTTTAATTACTTCTTAATATAATTAATCATTTAATAATATTTTAATCATTCATTAATATTATTAACCATTTAATAATATTTTAATCACTTATTAATGTCATTAATTATTTAATAACATTTTCATCATGTACTAATATTATTAATCATTTAATAACTTTTTAATCATATACTAATATTATTGATCATTTAATAATATTTTAATAATCTTCAAACAATATCAATAATTAACTTTTTAATTGTGTTAACTTTAGTCTTTATTTTAAATATTTAACTACTAATTAGTTACTAATAAACTTTATGTATTGGTTTAACATCCAAACGCATTCATTTTACACTTATTTTAACTTAATTTATTAAAGAAAACTTGACCTGGCCCGACCCGGAGCAGAAAAATCTGCTTTGGCAGTGGCCTCTGACACAGCTGCGCCAGGCCCTAGCGCAGGTGCGCTCGACCCCTTTTTCAGAAAGTCAACTTTTTGACTGTTCGACCCTCCGACGCTCCGACAACCATAACTTCTTCATTTTAAAATATTTTGAGGTTCTCATCAGAGTTTTCCCCTCTACAATTTCTCTTTATATAACAAATCCAAATTCCGAATGTAACTAGACTAAAAATTACTCACAAGAACAAAATAAAAACTAAAATCACAAATCTTTGATTTTAATTGTTCAAACTTGAATAAAATAATCTCTACACATCCAAATGACACCAACTTAGTGTTGTTGTCTTTCTAACTTCTTGGTTTACAATAGTTCATGGTTCAATCACATTTTTGAAAATGTTTTGACAAGAAATTTAAGATCGAACCATCTAGAGTTTTACCGATAAATCGGAATATAGAATTTTCTTCTATTTATTTGTATACCCCACATATCAATACTTATATTAAACGTACTAAACCATGAATCTACCTATATATCATAGATTTATACTTCTAGAGCATCAAAATAACTTTTAATCGGTTAAAAATACTTTTGGACCGATTAAAACATATTTTGACTATAAAAATAAACTAAAGAAGGTTTAGAACACTTTTGAACCTCTTAGACATGAATGCTTTTCTTCCTCTTGACTATGGACTTCACTAGGGACTCCACCTTGATTATCCTCTAGCAATTTCTTCAACTCACAAGTATATGCTCTATATTTTTCTCTAGAGCTTCTCTCTCTACAATACTTAGAAAACTAACAAATGAATCAACAACCTTTTCAAGTATTGTTGATGGTCTTATTTATAGAACTCCTATAAGCTTGCTTAGTCTTGCTAATCAACTAACATTGGTAAAATTAGGCACTAAACTAGGCTTACTATTTGATGGATTGACCACTTGATTTACTTGGTGATTAACCATCAAGAATGACAACCATCAAGAGAACTTTCAAGCAACCAATAGAGTAAAACAAAATCAACCTTTCTCTAACACTTAACTAATGTGTGGTTAAGGCTATTACTCTTGTAACCTATGTTAACTTAACTTTCAACCATGGTCCAAGCTCATCAATTGATCATACACACACATCTTCTAACAATTAACCACAATGTGGTTAACTTACTAACACATCAAGTAACCTAGGGTTGATCTACCAAATCCAACCTTAGTTAAAATTTCTCATCCTCCACCAATTAACCAATGTTTGGTTAACTCTCACCAAATATGTATACATATTTTATATGTCTACACATTCTGCACAACTTAACCCAAAGAGGGTTAATTCACACATTCAATACCACTTAGGGTTTATTCACTAACTCCCATGTAGTTAACTCTCTACATATATATTCAATATATTTACTAACACTTAACTCTAGTATTGGTTAATATTTTATTTTTTTATTACCACTTAGGGTTAACAACTAACCCAACAATGGTTAGTTCTCTACAAACTCAAATTCATAAATTTAAGGAATTGGCCATCTTCATTGGCTAGGGTTGGTGAACCACCCATTGGTTAATTTATTTAACCAACAATGGTTAACTCTCTACCAATCCATATACTTACAACATGTATATCTCTACATATTCACCAATAACCTTTTATTTAAATCACATCCTAGCTTGAATTGACAAAGTGAATGACTAATTAAATTTTGAATACAAGTAATATGCATCTTCACTCAATCCCCAAATGGGACCCCATATTTGGTCAACACTCCACCATTTTTCTTCATTTTTACTATATATATATATATATATATATATATATATATATATATATATATATATATATATATATATAATTCTTACAAATTTAACTAACCATTAAACAAGGTATAGTTAATTCTCTACAACATGCAACTTATGGTTACCTACCAATTCTATCTTGGTAATTATATACATACATAATTGTATCTATAATATTCTTCCACCAATTAACACATGTAAGGTTACTCTCTTCTAACAACTAACCTAAGGTGAAACTACCAACCTCACCTTAGTTAATTCTCATCCATCATGTATATATATAATTATGTATCTACACATTTTGCTAGCAACTAACGCATGTATAGTTAAAGCTTTAATTTATTTACCATCTAGGGTTACTCAATTAACTCATCCATAGTTAATTCTCATCATCACATTCATTCACCTAGTAATTAACCAATGTTTGGTTAATGCTCTCTCTTGTCTACCAACTAGGGTTATTCAATTAACCATCTATTAGTTAATTCTCTACACTTAACAATACTTGAAATTATTCTCCCAACACATTGACCATCATTTGATTTTTAAATGATTTGGGCTACATAGCTTAATTTTTATTGGGCTCTCTAATTTAATTACCCACTTCATGCAAATATTCTTATATTGGGTTAACATCTATAATCCTTTTGGGCTAGTCCACTAGTAGTAATTAAATTACTTGGACTCTTCATGAGGCTAAATCCTTAAATTTATTTGAATCTCTTTATAAATACCAACAAGACTTTTAACAATTAAAATATTGGACTTGCTTTAAATCCATTAATGGACTCTATACAACAACTTAATAATTAAATTAATTACTTCACATTATTGTCATCCAAGACAATCATCCTAAATTTTTTACAACTTTAACTCATACTAATATAATTAACCTAATTAATTATATTTCATGGCTTCATATTTAAACTAATTAATTTATTAGTTTAATTGAGTATTAACTTACTCATCCTCTTATTTGGTTAACAAGCACGCTTTAGGTATATATATATATATGTATATCCACCTTCACTTCTCAAATGAATTTATTTCCTTAATAAATTTTCTACATTCATCATTAAAATATTCCCACATTTAATTTCTAACAAATAAATTATGTTAAAAAAAATGTTTACCCATTTTCTACACATCTCACTTCGACAACTCTAGGTTTTAAACCATAACCTTTAATCAATTATTTCAAATCTTATTTACAATTCTTATAAATATCTGGGATATTACAGTCTACACCCTAATTGCTCCAGAATAGATTGTTCGAGATTAAAGCTATTATTTGATTTCAAATTGGATTTTAATTCCATAATTGCTTAGGATTAATATTGTACTCTTATAAATACACTATGCGACTCTAATTTTCAGGGAATTAACATAGTTTAGAATATAGTAGATTTATTCTTATTAGTTTAAGAGCAAATATTCAACGCGAAAAATTTAATAATTGAAGACGGAACTTGAGAATTAAAGATTGTGATCCGAGTGACAGACAGATATCAACATATATTTGATTTATTTTCTTTTCCTTTTATTTTTATAATTTTGAGATGTTGAATTATTTGTGGTTAATTAATTATTTAGTTACAAACTAATTTTTATTTGAGACTGCAATTGAACCCAATGTGTAGTTTAAATTAATTTATTTTCTTTTTAATTAAATTGATTATAATTGAATTATTTATCGTATTTTGTGTGTTCAATTATTTAATTATTTGCATTAATTAATGTGATAATCTATATGAAATTGACGAATGGATTATAGTGTTTGGACCTAATTAATTATTTTGTGCGTTAATGTATTAATTAATTGTGATTAATTATTAGGATAATCTATTTGAAATCAAAAGTGAATTATAGGTTTAGATTCAGATATGATAACATGTGAATTTGTTTATTCTTTCTAGGAAAAGTAGCATAATAGTATAAAGGATGAAAACATCTATATGCCACATGTAACTTTGTTGAGAGTTGAATCTTAATGAATTTATTTTGAGTTATTTTACATAGTAATATAACAACTTAATTGGAATAAATATTTTTATTAGTTCTTGAAAAAAGTTAATAAATAGTTAAGAAATCTGTTAATAATTTAATATAATTAATTAATTAGAAAAAGAGTGAAGATATTTAAATGAAACATTGAAAGAAATTATAATCTTAACTGTTTTTAATTTGATTTAATCATTTTTATTAGTTTAATTTAGTTGGTAATTTTAATTAGCTTATTTTATAATTTAAATTGAGATTGTTTAAATAAAATTAATTTGTTATTAAATTAGTGATTGATAATAATTATTTTTAATTCCTTGTGGGGTCGATACTTGAATTAATCACTTTATTACTTGTGGGCCACGTATACTTGCGTGTCAATTTCTATTTAAAATTAGGCAAACAATACATGACTTGGGGCATATTTTAGGGGAGATTAAAATAGAATTAACATAGTTATGATAGATTAGAATTTTGATTCAAGGTTGTTATCAAATCTAGAGGAGGAATCAAACAAATGATTGCAAAGATTGAAGGCCAAAGTAGAGATCGCATTTTAAATCAGATTTTTATCTCTAAACTCATTCTTTTAGTTTTTGTATTTTGAACTCGAGGGATTATTTTATGAATTTGATTTCTTTTTCAGTTATGAGCTAGATTCTTAATTAAGATTGCAATGAAACCCAATGTCTAATTTATATTAATTTGCTTTCTTTCAGATTTTTGATGATTATTTATGAATTGTTTATCATATTTTATGCGTTTGAGTATTAATTAACTACAGTAATTAATCTGATAGTTTATATGAAGTTAACGAATGGATTACAGAGTTAGATCTAAATATTTTTTGTGCTAAATATTTGTGGGCATTCATGTATAAATTATTTGCGGGTAATTAATTGGGATAATTTATATGAACTTGATAGATGTAATATAGGTTTAGATCTGAATATGATATCATAGGTTTAGACTTGGGGCATATTTTAGGGGAGATTAACATAGAATTAACATAGTTAGGGTAGATTAGAATATAGATTTAAGATTTTTATCAGATCTGGAATAAGAATCAAGCAAATAATTGCAAAGATTGAAGGCCAACGTAGAGATCGTGCTTTAAATTAGATTTTTATCTCTAAACTCTTTTTTTAGTTTTTGTATTTTGAACTCGATGTATTATTTTATTATTTTATAAATTTGATTTCTTTTTAAGTTATGAGCTAAATTCTTATTTAAGATTACAATGAAACACAATATGTAGTTTATATTAATTTGCTTCCTTTCAAATTTTTGATGATTATTTATGAATTATTTATCATATTTTAAGCGTTTGATTATTAATTAACTGCAGTAATTAATCTGGTAGTCTATATGAAGTTAACGAATGAATTATAATAGAGTTATATGTAAATAGTTTTGTGTTAAATATTTGTGGACATTCAAGTATAAATTATTTGCGGGTAATTAATTTTGATAATCTGTATGAACTCAAGAAATGTAGTATAAGTTTATATCTGAATATGATATCATATGTTATGCTTATTCTTATTCTTCTTTGAACTAAATACATAATTTGTATATAGGATATTGTATATAGGATAGTGATATACCTATATGCCATATGTAACCTTTTTGGGAATATGAATTTAATGACTTCTGCTTAATTTAATTCACATAGACTTATAGTGATTTATTTAAGTAGGAGATATTTACTTACCATCGATAGGGGTTTGAAAATATTGTAAAGAATTCCTGGTTAAGAATTCAGTATAATTGATTAATTAAAAATGGAGTGAGTAAATTTAAATGAACATTGGAAAAAATTATAATATTTAGTCTTTAAAATATGATATTAATTCTTATCCTTAGATTAATTTAGTTGTTAATTTTAATTAGTTTTAATTTATAGTTTAATTCAATTGTTTAAATAAAATTAATTTGGTTAAGAGTTAGTGTTTGGTAATTATTATTAAATAATTCTCCATACGAACGATACTATTCTTGCCAGTATATTACTAGTTGTTCGCGTATACTTATGTGTATTTCGTAAGTAGTAAATTAGCCAAACAAGTTTTTAACGCCATTGCTGGGAAATTAATTTGGTAATTATTGCCAATATTAATTTCAATCAAATTAGTTTTAGTTTAAACATTTTTATTTTATTTTTATTTTTTTTCTATTTTTACTTCTTTTTTAGGCACACTTGATTGTGCATGCAAACGCAATTTAAAGGACCGGATCTCCTTCCATATGAAGACGAAATTGAAAGAACTTTACGGAGGATAAGGAAATGTTGTTAAGATATTAATCAAGGTGCCATGGCGGATCAAGATCAGAAATTCTTGCGAGATTATGCGATACCGCAAGTCACTAAAATTCAATCAAGCATCCGAAGGCCAACAGTTTATGCTACCCATTTTAAGATCAAGTCAGGCACAATTCAGATGATTTAGAATTTAGTGTAGTTTGGGAATTTGCCTAACGACAACCTGAATGAACATTTGGTAAACTTCTTGGAGATATGTGATACATTCAAGTATAATGGAGTCACCGATGATGCTATTAAACTTCACGTGTTCCCTGTCACACTTCGGGACAAGGCGAAGAGTTGGCTACACTCACTGCCACTAGGTTCTATCACCACAAGGAATTACTTGGATCAATTAGCTTGGTTAATATTATTGTGTGACATTATGGAAGGGTTAAATTAATTAAGAGCCCAAATATTATGTTTATTGGAAAAAGCCAAAAGTATTTAAGAAATTAAATTGATTAATAATCAATTGAATTAATACCCTGAGTTAATATTTAATTAGCTTGGTGGGTTAAATTAATTAAGAGACCAAATGGAAAATTAATTAAGCGCAAACATGTATGTAATTAAATTAATTGTCTAGCCCAATTATGTAAATGGAAAGAAAAGAATTAGAAGCCCAAAACTCCTAATTTATTTAAGTGCTTGCAAACCTCTTAAATTAAATAAGCCCAAATAATTAAGTGACCAAAATACTTGAAAGTATGACAGTATTGTATGGCCCAATCTTTAGTTAAATAAATTATGTTACAAGCCCAAATGGCTAGCCCAACTACTTAACCCAAAGTTTAAATTGATGTGGGGTCCACATGAATACTTATAAGTATTCATTATATAAATAAATAAAGCAAAAATGGGCAGCCCATTTTAGTGGGGAGATGTAGAGTTTTTGTGGGAGAAATAAAAAGTAACATTTGCTTTGTAAAAAACATGGTGCATTGGTAAGACAAAACTATTACTTACACATATTATAAGTGTAGGTTTTGTAATACTTAGTTAATTTGAATTATAACACCAACACTTACTAGTTTTAGCGAATACAAGGATTTTGGGAGCGTTACAGTTGGTATCAGAGCTGATAGGTTATAAACCTTAGGTACAAGTACCTTAAGCTATAACTGTAGATAAGATAAGGAATATGATAAGAAATAAACTCGAGTAAAGTTCAAATTAGAAGAAATGAATTTGAAAATTTCATATTTAAGTAAAGAAGAAGTTAAAGATATGCAAGAAATTATAAGGAAAGATTATGTAATGAAATTTTGAGAAGATTCAAAAGAAAAATTTAGAAAGAAATATAGAGAAAGATCCATAAGAGGATCTTGAAGAAATATAAAAGAAATAAAAACAAAAGGATCAAGAGTTACTTGATTCAAGGAATGTATATGAAAAGAAATGATAAGAGATATTATAAGAGAAGATGTTTGAAAAGTAGGAAGAGTGTTATCAGGTTGTAAAGTGATCTATTGTGAACGTTTACAAATTAGTAGAACAAGAGAAAGATAAACTCATAAAGAGTTGTAAGTGATAAAATATAGATTGAGAAAATTCTTAATAAGTGAAGAAAAAATTAGAGATTTGTTGATTTTCAATTGAAAACTCATGTTAGTAACTGAGTTGAACAAACCCTTGTATGGGCAGAGGATTTGTGTAACGCCCCCAAATTCGGGCCTACGCCACCCAAATTTGAGTCGTCAAAATACAAATAACAACTATTACAATATAGTACAACGTACAATAATACAATACTTAATAATACACAGCTAAGTCTTCACTATTATTGTCATACTATTTTACAATATGATGAAGACTAATACAACAACTATCTCAGACCATTCCTCTATTTCTCTTTTCTTTTCACTAGTCTTGACTACACTCTCATTTCCTGAACTATTCAACAAATAGCAATTAGTGAACTCAAATGGCCCAATAAAAAATATCATGACTAAGATAATGACGAATATATTATCATTAGTTTTTAACAGTTGAGTTTCTTGATAGAATAATATAAACAACAAGTTTTAAATCAACAATTGCAATTAAGTTCTTAGACAAAATTTAGATAAAAAACAGCAGCGGAATAACAACATTAGGATAATTGTGTAGATCATGATGTCTACTAACTTCTCTTTTTCAGAAAAATCATCATTAACCCTTATCATTTGAAACACTACTGGTCATGATCATACCAAATAACAGTTCTTCTTTGCCTCGAGCCAAAGAGAACATTCACCACGTGTCCTAAAAGACATATCACTATTATATCGCATTTATCCTATCATCTGCACCCCATGCCACAAATATTCACAACTTGATTCTTGATAATTAGAATAAATAACAGTGATATAAATGATGAACAGAAGAAAGAGAATAATAGGATAAACAATAGATATCGAAAGTTTATAATTTTTACTTTGTTCAGAGTTAAATAATATCCAAATTATCAATATGATGTAGAGAAAAAAGTGTTTAAGTCCTAGAATAATGTCCAAGATTCACAGATAAGAAGTTTAATGGTAAGGTTTAGGTACAAGAAATATTTAACAGTCCACAATATTCACAGTTCAAGTAAATATTCATAGGTCAAAAATTCAAGGTCCAATAGTTCACTGTTCAAATATAACGATGAAAATTTAATATAAATATTCATGTCAAAAGATATTAAATAAAGGGTAAACTCTTAATCATTTTATGAATTTTACCGAATAATACTTACCACTACAGTAAATGTAAGAGGATGAAAGAAAATTATATCCCTCACCTTAACACGTGATTGAATACTGTTTTCTATGGAGTTGATCAACTATATATATATATATATATATATATATCATTTAATTAGTAACTATCACATATAAATTTCATGGTGTATATTAACTCATATGAAATAATTAAAAGTGATTTGATAGTATAAATTTGTATAGTAGAGTGGAATATACTTCAAAATAATTTTTGAAGAGGTAAAAATATTTCAAAATAATATCTTTCAAATAAAGTTTTCAAAATAAATCTTCTAAAAAAAGAGTCTTCTAAAGGAAGAGTTGTAAACATCATGTGACATATGTGAGTGGTTATATAACTTTTATAGAAAAAAAAAATTTACTTGGATAATACTCGTACTTTTATCGATCTTCACCAACACTTAAAATAGTCTTAACTCACTCAGAAAAATCTTACACTAAGAATATTTAGAAAGTTGAAGGAATGATAAGTAAGAAGGATATGAAAATTCCTTACACTAAGCCCCCTATTTATAGTCAAAACTTAATCAACTATTCTAAAAATACATTTCACATTTGTTAATCTACAGGAATGATAAGTAAGAAGGATATGAAAATTCCTTACACTAAGCCCCCTATTTATAATCAAAACTTAACCAACTATTCTAAAAATACATTTCACATTTGTTAATCTACACTATTCATTGTTTTTAACACTTTAATCTACACAATTCATTAACTAATCACATGATTCACACCCTAATCACATGACTCACACCTTAATCTGCACCATCCATTAGCAAATTACATGATTCACACATTTTACTAACTTAATTTACACCATCCATTAGCAAATCACATGATTCATATCTTAGATTACACCATTCATCACACGTTTCACATTTTTAAGCTTCACATGACACATTTAAAGATTATATTATCCATATTTTAAATTATTATATTATTGACTTAATATCATAATTATTTAAATATTTAGTGTTATTCAAATAATGAGTCTATTTAACTATTTAATTTTAGTGGCTACTACTGTGACAATTAGTAACCCAACGATACAAGATGTTATGCATTGTGATGATTATTGACTCAATAATATAGAATGTTATGTAATGAAAATTATTAATTTAATAATGTAAAATATTGTGTAATGACAATTATTGATGAAATACTATGCAATGGTCACTTTATTAGTTCAATAATATAAAGCACTATGCAATACGATGTGCTATAGTAAAATGCCATGAAATACCATATGCTACTATTCTTTTATCATCGGATATTTTAACAGTTAAAAGTGATAGTATCGTTGACCATTTTTATTTGAAAAGGTTATTGCTGTCGTTTTCTATATCCGACAATATTTCGTTGTGGGGTCCACCCATAACTGATTATTTCGACGCCGTCATACGAAACGAATATTCCCCAACAAACTATAATTTGCACGAAACATCATTAATTTTAATTTTTATCAAATTAACACTTTAATGTTTTAGAATAGTATATGAAAAAAATTAAATTTTATTCAATAAAAGTCGGGGTCTTATAATTTGTCATCGGTTTAACAACCACTTAGTTTACTATATTGATAATCGTTGAAATCTGGTGTCACGCTATTCGTTATATATATGGTGAGAATATGATTCTTTTCTCATGCGTATATCTGATAGTTTATGGTTGAAGGATGATAAGGTTACACGCTTGTTCTTAAAACTCATACTTATAGTAAATTTGTAACTCATAATCATATGGCAGGTTTTTGAGCCCATATGTGCATGGACAGTTCCTGATTTGTTCTTGAACTACATACTACAATGACAAGTTCCTAAACTTATATTATTGTGGTAAGTTCCTACACTTATAATGTGTGGTAAGTTTGATGAACAATGCTTGTGGTATGTCATATAGGTCAAAAGAAAGGTCATAGAGTAAGATTTAAGAGTTCTCAGTGATTGATGAACATTAGAAGGATCGTAAATAGATAGAGTTATTTAGTGCAGAAGGAATTAGAAAGTGCAAATAATTAAGGAGTGTGTACATTCCAAGTCTTCCAGTTATGTTAGACTTTTTTTTAAAGAAATAAAAATTTAATCATCAACGCATTATTAAAACATGGTGTTAATATGATAGATGATGGAGTCATCAATGCATTATTGAAACATGGTGTGGATATGATAAAGTCATAACATAATTTTCTGTTTATTTTAACTGTTTAAAATTATTAGTCGATGCCATTTATTTCGGCTAGACACATTTGGTAAGGGATCATAAAATCTGAAAGTTGATAAAATATTTCTCTAATCCAAATTGCTTTGGTGTGGAGTCTTGTATTAAGTCTAAGGTGAAAAACCCTGATAATGGGGAATATTTTTAGTCGGAAGTGCCGATAAGACACAAGTGGTGTCAAACAAAACGCATATAGTCGTTTAAATATTTTTATGTTGTGCACAATATAGGGTACGATAGGTTTAACCCCTAAAGTATATAGCGAATAGTGTTCACAGTCGTTGTGATTGTTAAATATTATATTTATAGGTTTGCGGTAGGAAAATACCCGTTATACCTAGTAACGTGTTTAAGGTATTTATAACCCTCAGTATGATATGAATTTTTTTTCCTGAAAGGAATCTTTTTGTTTTCTAGTTATTCATACTGCTTCATAATTATTGAACAATTGTGGAGACTCCGAAAAGATATTCCATTATTTTATAAATTGAATATTTAGAAGGTGTGAACTTCTTAGGGAAAAGTGGTAATAGAATGTCATGATCGTAAAGATATCCTCAGAGAAGGAAATAGTAGAGTAACCATTAAAGAGAGAATGTAATCAAATATAATTAAATAGAGGTTAATTTGAAAACCTAGTTTGATGAATAAAATCAGTAGAGATAATTATACTGTAATTTTGAGGACAAAATGGGTGAATTTAATATCCCAGATATTTAGGAGGTTAGTAAATATTATTTGAAATGATTAAGGCAATTGTATAATACGATACAGTAATATAATAATACAAAGTTTTGAAAGATTACGATTATTTATATATATGTTAATTAATTTTAGATCTTTCTACGGATGAAAAGGAGAAAATGAAATAATGTTAATACTCTTCTTGCCAGTATATTAGTAGTCGATCGCGTATATTTATGTGTATTTTCGAAGTATTAAATTAGGAAAACAAACCTAGTCTAAGTGACATTTATCATATAGTGGATGATCCATGCTCAGTGGAGCGGAGGAGATGATTAGGAGTAGTTTAGGCTCTGAACCTCTTAAAAATCATTGTTTCCTTTATTACTTTCCTTAAGAGTTATATCAACTGTAATAAATTTCTATATCAACTGTGATATCATCATAGATTGGCTTCCACAATTTCATATCACTAAAGTCATAACTGAGATCAATCTTTAAGGGGGTTTTATAAAACATAATATTTTGTTGTGTTTAACTGAATTAGATTAATTGATAATTATTGGGTAAATAATTTTAATCTGAGTTTTCGAAAAGATCTATTCGACCATCTTCTAGATCTTTTTGTACCATTGGGAATAACAATTGGTATCAAAGCAACATTCTCATTGAATAGCTTAACTACTTGTGTTGATCCAAATGGCACACAACAAAACCATTTCTGAGTTTGGTGGAGGAAATAAGCCACCATTGTAAGACCCCGAATTTTATGAAATATAAAATTTAATTTTTCTTCATATATATATTTTTTCCTGAAACAGTAAGTGGTTAAATTAACGAAATTGAAAGTTAAGGATGTTATGTGTAAATTTTATTTTGTCGGACAATATTTGTTTTGTCGGGGAATATTCGGGCCGTACGACGGCGCCGAAATAACTAATTATTGGTGGACCCCACAACGGAATATCTGTCGGATATAGAAAACGACAGAAGTAACCTTTTTAAATAAAAATAGTCAACGGTGTTAACTGTTAAAATACCGGTGATAAAAGAATAGTAGTATACGATAATTTATGGTATTTTACTGTAGCATGCGGTACTCTACAATAGCACACGGTATTGCACAGTGTCTCATATTATTGGTCTGATAATTGACACCGTAACTGTTGCGCATCATTTCATCAATAATTGTCACTGCATAATATTTTATATTATCAATTCAATAATTGTCGTTACACAGTATTTTGCATTATTGATTCAATAATTGTCATTACACTGTATTTCATATCATCGACTCAATAATTGTTGCTGCACTGTTTTTAAAATTATTGAATCTAATAATTGTCACAATAGCAAATACACTATAATTTATATTATTAAATTAATAAAAATATGTAACGTGTTTCTTACATTATTGTGGTAACATTATTTTATATGTTGGACTCACAGGAAGAATAAATAAATAAAAAAAAAAAATAATAATTAATTTTACTATTTGAAATAGTAACGTGAATAGTGACGTGAATAGTAACGTGAATAGTAAGTAAATAGTAAGAAACATGTGGACCCATTGGTGGGGCCCACATGAGTTGGTGAAGTTGAAGAAGTTGGAGAAAAAAATTTGCAGCACGAGGCTGCTGCTGCTGGCGAGCAGCAGCCAGCCACCTACCCCCACCTACCTCGCATAGTAACATCTTTTCTCCTATAAATAGCCTGTTCAGCTGAATAGAATAATCACACCTAAAACATAAAATTTTTCTATAAGAATTTTATGAGTTTTCTCTGAGAATAGTAAGGCTATTTTGAGTGTTTGAAAGCCAAAAGGAGTGCAGGAATTTTTCAAGTAAGTCTTTTATTAAAGAGTAGTAATTTTATAAATTCCTATTTTTCACGGTATTCACAAATCTTCCTTTAGAAGACTCTTCTTTGAGAAGATTCATTTTTAAAAGCTTTCTTTATTTTGATATATTATTTTAAAAACTATTTTAAAGTTGTTATATTATACTACAAAAATTATGTTAAATATATATAATTTTGATAGTTCATAATATATGAGTTATCATACACTTTGAAGTTTACATGTTGTAATTACTAATTTTATTATAAATATATAGGTTGATCAATCTCATTTAAATCAATATCCAGTCACGTGTTAAGGTAAGAAATGTCATTTTTTTTTCACTCTTGAACTTGCTACGGTAAGGGATATTATTTTCTTTCATACTCCTGAATCAAAACTTATTATGGAACTATTGCTTCTATAATTCCTGAAAATATTATATGTTCCATAATAGTTGAACTTCATTATCTCAACTGAACCTTTCTATTTTCTGAATCTTTCTATTGAACTGTAACCGTTATTCTGAACTGAGAATCTTGAATAACATTTTTAAATTTCACTCCACATCATGTTGACAATTTGGACATTATTTGAATCTGCACAAAGTAAACTTCCGATACTTATTGTTTATCCTGTTTCTTCTGTTCATCAATTGTATCACTATTATTTGTACTAATCATCAAGAATCAAGCTGTTGTCAATATCTGTGGCCGGGGGCACAGATGTGTTATATTTGTTGAACAGATGATAGGTTAAAGGCGATATATTAGGTTAAAGGCGATACATCTGTTCGGTGTCTTTTATGGCACGTGGTGAAAGTTCTCTTTGGCCCGTAGTGCATAGATGAACTGTTGTTTGGTATGATTATGACCAAAGGCTGAATCTGGTATAATCATGACCGTTGTTGTTATATTGAAAGTTCTTTTTGGCCCGTAGTGCATAGATGAACTGTTGTTTGGTATGATTATGACCAAAGGCTGAATCTGGTATAATCATGACCGCTGGTGCTATATTGAATGTTCTCTTTGGCCCGTAATGCATAGATGAACTGTTGATTTGCATGATTATGACCAGGAACTGTGAATTTGTATTATCTTGACTAATGGTATTTCAGATGATAAAAGTTGATGATGTTTTTACGAAAAAGAGAAGCGCGTGGACATTATAGTCTACATTATTCTTCTAATAGATTGCTCATTCCGCCGCTATTATTGATCTGAACATTGTTCAAGAATTTAACTGCAGTTTTTGATATACACCTTGTATTCTGTTGTATTCTATCAAGAACTCACCTGTTGAAGGCTAATGATAATTTATTCGTCATTATCTTAGTCATGATATTTCTTACTGGGCTATTTGAGCTCACCCTTTTGTTCCATTATTTTTCAACAGGATATGAGAACGTAGCTGGGTCTAGCCGGGGAATGGAGTGAGAGTCTGAGGAATAGCTATCGTAGTCTTCACGTGTTGTAAAATAGTGTGACAATAATAGTGAAGACTTAGTTGTGTATTAATATACACTGTATTGTTGTACGTTGTATTTCATTGTAATAATTTTGTTGTAGTCTTTTGACGACTCAAGTTTGGGCTGTGTGGGCCTAGATTTGGGGGCGTCACAACCATTGTGTAACAAAGATAAATTCTTTAACTATAAAGTGCGTATACAGGCGTTATAAATGATGAACTCTTTGATGTTTTGATTAATATTTCATATATTCCTACGAAGATAGCTCCATCCCCTGAAGATCGTAACAAGATCACTGTCAAACAAAGATCAGAATGGATAGACAGTGAAAAGTAGATGGTGGCTCTTGATAAGAGGGCTAAGAACATCTTGTTCATTGCTAAAAAAATCTTGATCATGGCTCTAGAAGTTGATCTATTAAAAAAAGTGGTCAACTGCAAATGAGATGTGGGATGTTCTCCCTGTTATGGATGAAGGGATAGAAGAAGTCCGAGAAAATTAGCAATCTCTCCTAACTTAACAATATGAGATATTTTCATGTATCTCTAGTGAAGACATCACAGCTACATATGAGAGATTCAACATCCTTCTTAATACTTTGAACGCTTTTCACAAAGTCTACTTAAATAAGTATGTCAACATAAAGTTTATGCTGGCTCTACCCAGTAAATGGGATGCCAAGACCACTGCCATCAGAGAGTCAAAGAACCTCCATGAGATGACACTGCAGCAACTATATGAAAATCTACTCACCTATGAGCAGGAGCTGAATCAAAGGGTTAAGATAACATCAACTACAACAAGCAAGAACAAAAGATAAAGATGTTGCTCTCAAAGTTACAAAAAATCCTTTCAAAGTCTCTATGGAAGACGTAAGTGGTTTAGAAGATGAAAATAAATATACGGCTGTTCTTGCCAAAAAACTGCGAAAGTTCATAAAGAAAGGTAGGAGCAATACCAAAAAATACTTCAGAAGCTTCACTAGGGACAAGAAATACTATATCAAAGACCTTTGCTTTAACTATAAAAAGCTAGGACACTTAATTGTTGATTATAGTAAGCCTGTCAAAGAAGATCTAAAGAATGAAAGAAAGATAGAATATGTCCAGAAGGAGAATAAGACATACCCGAGAAAATTTACGAGAAGGATAGAGGGCTAGTTGCTAATGGTTCTTGGAGTGCAACTAAAAGTGACTCAGACTCTGAGTCAAGTAAAGATAAAGGACCTCTCAAAACTGACCTCTACCACATGGCTGCTAAAATTACAAAAGAGATGATCACTGATATTAAAGAATTTGATATAAGTGAGGTATTTGACTTTGACTCTCACAATGTTAATATGAATGACTTAAGAACTAATTTATGTGGAATAACTACTGATTTACATAGATACATGAAGTAATTCAGGATACTCTCAAAAGATCATTTTATACTTCAAGTAGAAAAAAGAGAGAGTACAACTTGAGTAGGAAATAATTCAAGGAAATGCTTCCTCTCTATCAAAACTTGAAGTTGATAATAACGTTTTGAGATATACCCTTGAATAGTATACACTTAGAGAGTCTAAACTAGTTTCCAAGATTTAGGAGTTAGAGAAAATAATCACTATGTGAAATTGATCTTTATTTTCCATGGACTCCCTGATCACAAGTCAAAGACTGTGTAATGACCAAAAAAATAATTTTATTATTAATGGAAACAAATTCTATAAAGCTAACTGAGACAAGAAATGGAAATGTTTATATGGTAGATCTAGCAAAGCTAATCTCAACTGTAATAACTTGCTTCTTTGTCAAGGCTTCAGAAGATTTAAGCTGGTTATGGCACAGAAGGCCCTCTCATCTCAACTTTAAGAGCGCGTCCAAGTTAGTGACCAAAGATCTATTCTTTGGACTACCCAAGTTGACCTTTATCAAAGAAAATCCATGCAAAGCTTGTCAGCTAGGGAAGCAAACGAGAGTCTCATTCATGAACAAGACAATCAACTCGAATAATAGGTCCCTACAATTTTATATATGGATCTTTTTGGGCCTATACCATCTGTCGGCGTTGAAAAAAAGTACACTTTGATCATAGTATGTGACTACAACAGATTCATATAGGTATTTTTCTGGCCTCTAAGGATGAAATCGGCTCTAACATAATTTAATTCTTTAAGTTGGTTGAGAATGAGAAGGGTGAGAAGACCAAGACAATAAGGAATGATTATGAAAGAGACTTTAATGCCTTTTAGGTGAACCAATTCTGTGAAGATAATGGAATTCATCATAACTTCTCTGTACAAAATACTCTACAACAGAATGGTGTAGCAGAAAGAAAAAATAGAACTATCATTGAAGCAGGACGGACATTTCTGGTAGCTGTAAGGATGCCAAAATATTTTTAGGCTAAAGTTGTCAACAATGGGCTCTACCCATAAACGATCTCTCATCTAATCCATACTCAAGAAGAATCCTTATGAATCATAATGACCAAAGAAACTATATAATTTTATTATTAATGGAAATGAAATTATTTGAGGATGATTATGTGTATATATATGGTGAAGCTAATTAATTCAATTAATTTGAATTAAGCATGTGACAAAGAAGAAATCAAGAGATAATTATGTTAAAACTTAAGTTGAAATTAACTAAGCTTAAGTGATGTGCCTTGTGTGGCAAAATGAAAATTTAAATTAATGAGCTAAGTCTCATGAGAGGTCAAATGATTAATTAGGCGATTAATGGACTAATTGTGTATGCAAGGTTCAATGAAAGTGATTAAATATATAGGTTCTTTACATAAGTATACACCTTTTAGAAAATATTTACACAATTAGTGTGTCCACAAAAATATTTACACTACTACTGTATCTTCAAAAAATAATTACAGAAAAAATGCCACGTCCAACAAAAATTAAAATATTACCTACAATCAAGGACGTATCTGCCACATTCACCTTCACCAGTTACCAAACAAAACAGGATACCAAAAATAAACCCATATTCAACCATTTTCAGCGTATTGATAGAAACAAAAACAGAAACCACAAATCGTCAGTGATATAATGTGCAAACATCTGGAAAGCAACTATATGCAGCAGATTGTTCAATCCAATTTCTGAAAAACTGTTACGAAGGTGACCATCAAGCCCAATTTCGTGATACGGAGAAATACGACAACGGAAAAAATTGAAATCTCGAATCAAGCAAACTTGCGGCAACGAATACATCCAGAAATCGAAGAAATCAAAATTCGCCATTTATACAAGGTACATAGATCTGGAACCAAACATATACAACAGATTGTTCAACTCAAAATCAGAAAGATTGGTACGAAGGTAAGTAAGCAATAATATAAAAAGCGAGTATTAAATCCCATAACTTATCATTGAATCTATAAATGATTGTATGAGTTTCTGTTTTGATTAGTAGCCAGAAACGAAAATTTCATAATTGTAAACTAAAATAGTAGTAAAAAAATATTACAGTTTTGTGAAAATTTGGTTTGGGTATATCATTCTTCGATTAACTAAATTAAATATATAAGAGTTTGTTTACATATTTTATAGTTCAATGTGTAATTGGTCACCAGAAGAATGATACTCTGTGTTTTGATGAGGAACATAAATTAAAAAATGTAGTAACGATTTATGGTTACTAGTCACTGGTTATTTGGTTAGTATAATATATTGATTTGGAAACCAACTACTAACCAGTTGCATTTTACTAGAATGTAATATGGTCTGATGGTAACCAATTTCACAATTATGAATTAACTTTACCAAATTGGCATTTGCCAATTTGTTCCCAAATACTATAGGCATTGCTGCTGCTGCTGCAGAGCTTGTAGAGTTAATTTTGTTACTGATGTGCTTGATGTAAGCAGGAACAAGTGCTGCTAATGATATACTTGTTGTGGCAATACTTCTATTAAGGTTGCTTGTGTCTAACCAGCACATAGTAGTACATATTGCAACTGAAATAATCAAAGCTATATATCCAAAGCAGAAAGTAGTTGTATACTGAGCATAAAACTAACATACACAACTCGTTAATTAGCTAGGTGCATTTTGCCGACAACATGAAAATGTTATCCAGTGCATATATGGCAACACAGGAAATAAACATATATGTTACTAGCATGTACTCCTTCGTGCACGAAACACACACACATATATACTTATTAATTATTTGTTGAATGAATTATAAATTAATCTAATAATTAGAAAATGTTGCTTGCACATATATATCATTTTGTTTTTTTTTAAAAAAACTCCAAAACATTGTAGTTTTAATAAAACCAATGTGTGTTATATTCATGATTACTTAATATTTGTATTTGGTTACTATATGTTATTCATTGGAAAAAATTCAAAATAAAGTGATATTTTTAATTTTACAGATATCACGCAATGGATATGATTCCAGTTGTAATATACTACAACGGAACGTGGTTTGACGGTAACGAATACCACAATTTTGAAGTAACTGACCTGCTAATCCCAACAATTTGTTCATTCGAAGAATTTCAAATTTTGGTATGCAATGCATTGAGACTAGACAGCAACACAACAAAATTGTCGCTCAAATTCCAGATTAGAAGCAGCATACCGCCAATCAATATATTGGACGAATCTACATTAAGATTCTTTATGGAAGTTAGTAGAAAATCGGATGAACACGACAAGTATCCACTGATTACAAACAATCTATACAACAAAGAAGGGACTACAATTGTACAAAATATCAGGAATGTAGAAGGGAATAATATTCCTTCTGTAACGCCAATCAGAGTGACACAATGGAATTCAGAAATTGTACCGTTGGCAACACAAGAAGAACAAATAGGAACACAATACACTAAACAACTCGCTATCGAAGCTGTTTATGAACAATCAAATATACTACAAGACAGGTCATTCAAGGAACAACAATGGGATGATGTCATATCAGACCCAAATGAATGTGAAGTGAGGGTACATCAAACATACAAAGACAAAAAAATACTGGCTCAAGCAATAAGACTGCATTCGATAAGGCAAAATCGACAACACAAGGTTGAGAGAACGAGTGGAAAAGACTTTGTCCTTGTATGCATAGAAAATGAAAAGTGCAAATGGAAGTTGCGAGCATCAAAGTTTCGGAAAACCAGTATGTTCAAGGTGAGAGAATTCAATGACAAACACACATGTTCAACAGATATACTGCTGGGAGATCACAGACAAGCAAACAGTAAATTGGTTAGTGAATGCATATTGCATAAATTAACAAATGTGAAAAAAAATTACACACCAAATGATATTGTGGAAGACATGATTACAGAGTATAATGTGGCTATCTCTTATCAACAAGCATGGAGAGCAAAAGAAAAAGCTTTGGAAAAAGTAAGAGGAAATCCACATGACTACTCAGTCATCCCATCATGGTTACACATGCTTAGGAAAACAAATCCAGGTAACAACTGAAAAATCTACGTGACTTTAATATTAAATATAGGTAGCCCAATAAAAGTTATTTGCTTTCAATGATCTGAAATTTTGGTTACCATATGTTATACGAAATTTGGTTACCACAATTTGTATATTGACAATAAGTGAATGTCTTTTGGAAACTGTTTATTTTCTATGTCGTTCGTAATGAATTTTTATTTTTGAAAATTGAATTTTACAAACAATTTGAATTTTGTTTAATGTTGTATTATGCTTTGGTTAAAGGGTGCTTGTTGTAAATATGAAGGTTAAATAAGTTGATTTGAGGAACATTATAATTGTGTTTTGGGAACTGTTTTTGTTATGATTGGTAACCTATGAATATTTATATTGTTACAATGTTTATTTAAGTGCAGGACATAAATTTTGTACTGCCTATATTATTAATTCGGTTCCTAATAATATTTTGACAAATTGGTTACTGCGGTACACTAATTTGGTTACTAATACATACTGATTTGGTTACTGCAAATAAGAAGTTTTCTACACCAACTGGTATATCAATTAAAATTTATACACTATGTTTTTAAAAATATTAATCATTGCATACATAAATTTCATTTCAGGTTCAATAACAGACCTGGAGTTGGAAACAAATGGTCATTTCAAGTATCTATTATTTTGCCATAGGAGCATCCATTAAAGCATGGCATCATTGCTTCCCCATCATTGTAACTGATGGCACATTCATACAATCAACGTACAGGGGAACACTTTTAATAACAAGCACCCAGGATGCAAACAAAAACATTGTCCCGATTGCTTTTGCAGTGGTTGAAAAATGAATCCTCTTGGAGATGGTTTTTAAACAATTTGAAAAAGGCATGTGGAGTTAGAGAAGGTCAATGCATTGTTTCGGATAGACATGAAGCAATTGTAAAGGGACTGAACATTGTGTTCCCCGATGTCATGCACAGCTCATGCACATATCATATATTGAAAAATATCAAAAACCGATTCAAAAAGCAAGGAGAAGAACTGAGGAAAACATACAATGGGGCCTGTAGAGTTTATACAATTGAAGAATTCAACAGCCACATGCTTGTACTTGATGAAATTGATGCTCGAATAAGGAAATATTTGGAAGAAGAGGTTAAATTAGAAAAATGCACAAGGCTACATGGAAATGTAAGCAGATACTCAACAATGACGTCAAACACAGCTGAATCTATAAACAATGCAATAAAGGGAATCAGGGAACTTCCAGTTACAACAATGATTGAATGCCTTCGCTGTATGGTCCAAAGATGGTATTTCACAAACAAACAAGCATCACTATCAACATGCACCCAACTTTCCACAACAACTGAGAGAAGTCTGCAATGTAATATCATTGAATCGAAAAAACTTAAGGTCAGTAATATAACTCTTAAATTATTGAATTCATTAATACAAGTATATGCATTATTACAATTTTAGAAAACCATAATTATCCTTTCTGTTTACTTTAATATGATGAAAAAGGTTGGTAAACATTAACTACTAAATAGTTTGTACCTATATAAATATGCTAAATGATTATATATAATAACTAAACCATTAAATTATGTTGCAGGTTGAGACATCAAATCTAGTGATTTACACCGTTTACGATATCACTAAACAGTTTATCGTGGACATGGAGCAAAGAACATGCAGATGTAATAAATTTCAGTATCACGAGATGCCATGTGCACATGCTGCTGCTGTTATATCCAAACGGAATTTGAGTTGTTATGACTTTTGCTCAAAAAAATACTCAAAGGACACTTTGGTAGACACGTATTCACATTCAATCCTCCCGTTGGATGACAAAGAAAATTGGGATGTTCCAGAAGAAATAAGAAACATATGTGTCAAACCACCAAATACAAGAAGACCAGCAGGAAGACCAAAGAAAGGGAGGTACAATCATGGGTCTGAACACAAAATTCAAAATAAATGCAGCAGATGTCAAGAAAAATGACACAACAGGAAAAAATGCCACAATCCACCAGTTTTGCGACCAAAAATTGTGTGATGTATTACATCTGCCCAAAAAATCTGTGCAGCACATATGTATGATTACAGTATGTAACCTGCAGCAGTGCATATGGAAACCTTTTTAATTGATGTTAAGTAAACAAAGTTGGGGTACTTGTTAATGAAATAATTTTCTAGATTTATTTCTTCTCACAATAATTACTATTAATATCTAAAATAAACCTTCTACATATTGATCGTAACCAAAACTCTAACCAAAACAAATACATGAATCAGTTACCAAACTGATATGTGTTTTTTTTAATATTTTAGAATTTGGTTACCCAAAAAAATTAAATTGGTAACCTTTGTGTAACGAGTTAGTAACTAACTAAACTATGTAACAAAAAGAAATTTTAAAAGATTGTGTATGTTTACTGTATGTGACCTATAACAATACATATGGTAACGTTTTTAATTGACGATAAATAACCAAAGTTGGGTTAAATATTAAAGACATAATTATTTGGATTTCTTTCTTTTTAAACAATTATTATAAATGTCACAAATACACCACCTGAATACTTTTGGTAAACAAAAAACTTGCTACATCGACTACCTTCATAACTTGGCAATATAATTTGTGTTTTTTTATTTATTTTAGAATTACCCAAAACAAGTAAATTGGTTACCGTTGTACAAAGAATTGGCAACCAACTAAAGTACGCTACAAAAATAAAAAAATCAAAATATTATGTATGTTTACTATACGCAACCTATAATAAATACATATGGTAACCTTTTTAATTGATGATAAGTTATCAAAACTGGGTTACATATTAATAAAATATTTATTTGAATTTTTTTATTTTTACAGTAACTACTATGAAATTCACAAATATTGCATGTGAACATTAATGGTAACAAAAAAACTACCAAAACGCCTACCTGTGTCACTTACCAAAGTGATAGGTATTTTTTTTTATGTTTTATGATTTGGTTACCCAACACAATTAAATTGTTTACCTGTGTATAAACAGTTGGCAACCAAGTATAATATACTGCAAAAAAAAATTTAAAAATATTATGTACATAAAACAACAAATGCATATCTGCTTACCTGGGATAAGAAAAAATGCTTACTAATGTAATCCATCAAAATTCACAAATAGTAAATTAAAAAGTTAATAATGCAATACATTAATATACTTAATATGATATCATAAGCCAAAAAAAGTAAACAAGTACCAACATATACATGTTCTGTAACTTAATAGTACTCACTCAGTTAGCTGTAAATCAAATATTACAAAAAAACATATTTACCAAAGTAACAATTAATGAGACTAATTATGATATAGTAAAAAAAGAACATTCATTCATATAATCATTGGTTAAACAAAATATATTCAGACACATTAACAACTAATTATGGAATATCAACCGAAAATCAAACTTAATAAAAAAATTATACTAGTCAAGATAAATTACAAAAAGTAATCCTAATGAACAAATAATCTCTCTGAATATTCACTCAGAATTATAATCCCCCAACTGCTTGTCCCTTGCATGCATATATATATTTACACATAATTTATTTCTGTACTGCAAAATGGGGAATGAAATTGGAATTTCATCAAACCGCTGGTGAATAAAATGTTCGGCAAAACAAATTGTGAACATGCCACAATCCCTGCAAAAAAAAACATAAAAAAAACAAAAAAAAATCAAACCAAACATTCTACTAAGTGGAATAATTAAATAAATATCACAATAAAAAACTTACCCTTCAATATGTTCGGGCAACCTTTCTGCAAACTCCAACTCAATTAGGTTATGTTCACCCTTTTGAAGATATGGTGAACTGGATAAATTAATATCTGACCTACCCTTCCAAAATCCACATTTGCTAAGAATTATGGGTAGAATAAAGATGTAAGGCTCACAGACATCCATCAAATTTGTATGCATGACACTCCTAGTTGGTTGAAGAGAATTATAAATTACGAGACGTCTACGATGCACATCGAATACCAGCAAAAACCAATGTTCTGGAGCAGTCATATGGATGGGGAACAAAACAAAGTCTACATCAACCCAGGGTGTGTTCAAATCCATTAAAGTTCCACGGATGTATTCAGCAATATCACTGTCATCAGTAAGTAGAGATGTATCTGAGTTGTTTTCACAGTATTGACTAAATAAATAGGACAACTTTACGTGAAACCAACAGTCTGTAGAAGTCACCCTGATTTTAATGTTGTCACAGTGCCTACACAGTTTCCTTAAATAGTAGAAGCATATGTTGATATGCTGTACAGGGAAAAAAACCAAAACCAAAAATTAATAAATAATTGCCATACAAACAACTTTTCTCATAAATGAGATCAAAACTGTCAATAATATTAATCAAAACATGGCTGGTAACCACCGAATTATATAACAGTTACCAAAATAGACTATATCAGTAACCAAGGTTGCAAAATACAAGCAATAAACAACCCAACATGTAATAGTTCCTAAACTATAGAATAAAAGTAACAAATTAATCAAAATATTACTTTTATGTAGCAAAACTGTTACAAAACAGTTTCCATAATAGATTGTAACAGTAGCCAAGTTGTCAAAATAAAAATAGAAACCACTCCATGATATAGCAGTTACCAAAATAAAGTATAACACTGACCAATTTGTCAAAATAAAGACAGCACCCAAAACATTACGTAACAGTTACCAAACTTCATTATAGAAGTAACCAAGTTGCCAAACTGTAACTGTTAACAATACCAGTACAAAACAGTTACCAAACATTAGTATAGTAGAAACCATGTAGCAAAACTGTAACTGGTAAATGAAACATTAGGTAACAGTTATCAAAATACAGAATATAAATAACCAATATGTCTTAATATAACTAGTAACCAAACAAGAATGTGACAGTTACCAACTAATTGTATAATGGTTACCAGGATCAAAATATAACTAGTAACAAACCAGTTATATAACAGTTACCAACATAGACTATATCAGTAACCAATGTTGCAAAATATAAGTAATGACCAACCCAGCATCTAACAGTTGCTAAACTATAGAATATTGGTAACAAATTAATCAAAACATTACTTTTATGTAGCAAAACTGTTACAAAACAGTTGCCATAATAGATTGTAACAGTAACCAAGTTGCCAAACTGTAACTGTTAACAAAACCAGTTCCAAACAGTAACCAAACATTAGTAAAGTAGTAACCATGTAGTAAAACTGTAACTGGTAAATAAACCATTAGGTAACAGTTATCAAAATATAGAATATAAATAACCAAGCTGTCTAAATATAACTAGTAACCAAACCAGTATGTGACAGTTACCAACCAATTGTATAATGGTTACCAATATGAAAATATAACTGGTAACCAACCAGTTATATAACAGTTACCAAAATAGACTATATCAGTAACCAAGGTTGTAAAATATAAGTAGTGACCAACCCAGCATCTAACAGTAGCTAAACTATAGAATATTGGTAACAAATTAATCAAAATATTGCTTTTATGTAGCAAAACTGTTACAAAACAGTTACCCTAACAGATTATAAAAGTAACCAAGTTGTCAAAATAAAATTAGAAACCAATCCATGATATAACAGTTACCAAAATAAAGTATAACACTGACCAATTTGTAAAAATAACGACAGTGACCAAAACAGTACATAACAGTTACCAAACTTCATTATAGAAGTAACCAAGTTGCCAAACTGTAACTGTCAACAAAATCATTACATAACAGTTACCAAACAGTAGTATAATAGTAACCATGTAGTAAAACTGTAACTGGTAAAGAAACCATGAGATAACAGTTAACAAAATATATAATATAAATAACCAATCTCCTAAATAGAACTAGTAACCAAACCAGTATGTGACAGTTACTAAACAATTGTATAGAGGTTACCAATTTATGAAAATATAACTGGTAACCAACCAGTTATATAACAGTTACCAAAATAGACTATATTAGAAACCAAGGTTCCAAAATATAAGTCGTAACCAACCCAGCATGTAACAGTTGCTAAACTATAGAATAAAAGTAACAACTTAATCAACCTATTACTTTTATGTAGCAAAACTGTTACAAAACAGTTATCATAATAGATTAAAACAGTAACAAAGTTGTAAAAATATAACTAAGAAACAAAAATAACTAATAAGTAGTAAAGAAAGAACTCACATCATGGTCAAGCCACTGTCCAGGAGTCTTTATTCTATAAAACCACATTTTAGATGATATTGTAACAGACCCAAGGACAAATGCAGGTACAATTTTGTCATTGTCTCCAGGAAATTTATCAATCCTTCAATATAAAAAACATATAAGTACAATACAACATATTTTTTAAAATAGGCAAAAAAAAAAAGTAAACTAAAAAAAAACATACATTTTCCTATTATTAAGTCCAAATTTAAACCATTTATCGAACAATGCCTCTTCCCATTTAGCTGGCATACCCATGCAAACATTGGGAAATGTAGAACAACTTTTGCGTACATTTGAAGGAACCACATTGGAATGGGATGAACCAGCAGACCTGAACTTTGTTGTATATGGAGACCTCAAAGCGGCTCCCATCACTGAAGAACGTACCGGTCTACTAGATGGTTTTAAAACATTTTTTTCTATCTCATCAACTTGAACAATGTCCTGTGTAGTTAAAACCATTTCATCCAAAACAGATGTGCGCCCTGACTCAATTTTATCGACCTTGATCATGAGACATAACATTAGGTAACAATTAGAATTAGAATTTAAAATACAAAAACAAAAATAATTAAGCAATAAGAGCAAGACTATAATGAAGTAACCAATATATTATAAAACTGTAACAAATATTAAAAAAAACAAACCTCAACAGGAGTATAAAGAACAAGTTCTTTCCCAACAGGATTATTAAAAATATCCATAATTGTTGTTTCCTTGTTCTTCCCAACCTGTAAAAGTATAAATCAATAAATAATCACTACAACATAAACATAAAACACCAATAAAAAATGTCACATATGTTAAACCTTATCATCGTCTCCATCGTCAATGTTAATCCCATGCATACCACCAACATTATATTCACTTTTTCCATCACCAACATCACCGCACTCCTTATAAATATCATCAGCATCAACATGACCTTCATTCCCACCCTCACTACCAGTATAGTGTCCACATAAAAACTCTGTCATAATCTTCTTTACATCCCTACATATATCAGTATGAAATGACTGTAGTTCACGTTTCAAATCATTCCCCAACCTCTCGACAGCTTTATTAACTTCAATAACCTTCTCTTCCAAAGGGCTTACACGTTCATCAACTATGTTTCTGAAATCGAAAAGTGAAAGACCAATATATACACCCTTCTTATTTGTATCCTTTTCCGTATCACCAGCAACTGAGCCACCATCATTACCATTTATATAATGAAAACCACCCAAATTCAGTTGGTTCTTCTCAACATCCGTAGGAATGATCATTTCAATCCTCAACTGAAACATATTAAAAAAAGTCAGTATATCATTCATTTAATGTTGACCAAAAAAAAAATCACGACAGTTCAACATAAACTATAAATTAATGTGACAAACCAAATGTATACATAAAAGGTGGCCAAAAATATTTTTCATATTAACCTACGTACCTGTCCAGATTCAAAAACTAAATCAATCATATTCTCTTTTAGAGGAGCTTTCCTTAATTCCATCCACCTACACAATCTCACTTCTGACATGCGGTTGTCAATACAGAAACCACGGGATTTCAAAGTAGGAATGATTTCAAATATAAATACTTGAAAAACATAAGGCAACCCATTCAACTTAAAGTATTTACAATAATTTTTCTTATAAAAATTATATACAATGCCCCCATTCATACCCTTCTTTAAGTGTCCCTTCAAAAGCAAGTGATAACGACATCTTCGTTTGATCAAATGCAACTTTACCCCACGGGTAGCTACCAATGTCACCATATGATATAAAATTAAGCAATACAGAATCAACATGGTTATCCAAAAAAGTAGATAGTAAGAAGTCGAACACCATGAAGATGGCAGACATTCTAACAGCCTCGTCATCATCATAAAAAACAACCGCCCTATATACCCTACCTATACTGTTACGGGTGACCACCTCATCTCCAAAAAACTTTCTAACTAAAAGATTTTCCTTGTCCTTAAATAAAGAAATATCATCATTCCCTTCCCAGCTCAACCCAGAAATTAAACAAAATTATAGCAAACCAAATCTAACCCTTTTCTCACCAAATAAGAACCACATATCTCTTTTATTCCTCTGATAAACTTCTCTGACCAGTGCCAGATGTATTAATTGAGAAAACATCTGCGGCTCACCAAGAATTAAAAACTTCCCAAAATAGGTCATCTTAAACTTTTCTAGTTGAACTCCATTCAATTTATTTATAATTGTTAGGATTTCGACACAGTGAAAGCAGCAGAATTTAATTTTTTTTTCGAAACCCTAAGACAGGATCCAAGCGAAAACAGATTAATCAGAGGTTTAGATTATTTTACCGATTATCTGAGATGGACAGGAGACGATGGAATTCTGGAATGACTTCGAATCTTCAACGCAATCCAGCAACTATGTCTCTACGGTATCCACACAAACGCTCCGCGAACCGTCACACGATCTGCAGCGAAAGGGATCTGCGGTACTAGCCACCAAGATCAGAATTTCTGAACTATTTTTCTCTCTAGCCTCTTTCTGAAAGCGGCTAGGGTTTTTAGTTTTTTCCTTACGTAATTTTAGACTACTGATATATCATATATATAGTAGTTAAACCAAAACCTAATTTAATTAGAAAAATAAAATTCGAATTTATATATATTATATTTTAATTAAGTCTTACTTAATTAATATACATATATACAAATTATCCTATTAATTTAAATTCGTAATTTTAAATACTATCAATCATATTGATATATTTAAAATACTTACAATTTAAATTAATTCCCTTTTAAATACGTTCTAAGTGTGTGACCCAATAGGTTATTATTATGTTGACAATAATTTTAAAATCATATTATAAAATTATAAACAGCGAGCGACATCTAGTAATGCATCAATGCTACTCAAATAATAATAAGATCGGTGATTCGATATAACCTGTTCGTGACCAATGTTTCAAAGTAATTTAATCCTTTTAACCTTATATCCTAGATTAAACTCGAGGCATGGAATGTGTCATACTCGTCATAATTTAATCTGAGTTTTTTCTTGATCAATGAGTAGACTATATGAAATAAATCAATATTTGAGCATGACCATGCATTTCATAGTCCTACTCAATCAAGAGGCCTAAGGATATCACCCATAATATATAAGAGGGTTAAATTCCATCTAGATCACTCATATTCCTCACACGATTCATGATGTACCCAATAATCACCTGTATTGTCCACCCTATTAAAGGTGACATTTGATGATATCAAAGTACACAAATTCTCGTGTAATAATATAGTGACTTCAGGTCGGAGGATCATTACATTATTGTCACTATGAGAATTTCTTATGACACTTTGCATAATGCTCCATGTAGAATTCTCATGATGGGTCTGTCCAGTACATTGTTCTCTAACATGTACCTATGCATTGACTCAAATATCTCATATATTTATGACCAATGAGATTTGGCCATCAATCAATCCACATACTAGTCTCAATGCATCATTGTTGTCCCATTAACAATGATACTCGACTAGAGACATTTAAGATCAATGATACTAATTGTAATTATATAATCTCATGTTCAAGTCACATACTTGAAGCTATATAATTCGTATCACTATTCTAAGGACTTTTATTATGCTAACATTTATATAACGCAGTAAATAAAAACATAATAAAATAATATCATTTATTCAATCAAATATAATATCGAGAAAAGTTAAGCAATTACATTAAATAATTGGCCTCTAGGGCATAAACTCTAACAATCTCCCACTTGTACTAGAGCCAATCACTCATGTATCTAATACCCATGGAACTAGTGTGACCTTCATGCTTCTGCTGCAACAAAGCCTTGGTCAGTGGATCTGCAACATTATTATCTGTTAGCACTCTGCATATATGTACATCTCCTCTATTAATGATTTCACGGATGAGATGATACCGCCTAAGTATATGCTTGGATCGTTGGTGAGATCTGGGTTCCTTAGCATGTGCAATGGCTCCATCATTATCATAGTATAACTCAACTGTATCAACAATGGTTGGAACAACACCAAGTTCAGTGACGAACTTTTTAATCCATACAGCCTCCTTGGCTGCACTAGAAGCATCAATATACTCAATCTCTGTTGTATAATCGGCTATTGTCTCTTGCTTCGAGCTTTTCCAGCTAACAGCACCACCATTAATGCAAAACACAAAATCTGACTGAGACTTATAGTCATCGCTGTCAGTCTAGAAACTAGCATCTGTGTAACCCTTTACTGCCAGTTCATTTTCACCTCCATATATCAAGAATGAATCCTTAGTCCTTTTCAGGTACTTGAGGATATTCTTGACTGCTGTCCAGTGACCTTCACCTGGATTCGACTGGTATCTGCTCGTCATGCTCAAAGCATAAGAAACATCCAGACGAGTACATATCATTGCATACATGATAGATCCAATTGCCGAAGCATAAGGGATCTTTCTCATACGTTCCTCATCATCTTTTGATTTAGGAAATTGGGTCTTAGAGATCTTTACACCATAAGTCATGGGTAAGTGTCCTCTTTTTGCCTCTTGCATGCTGAACCGTTTCAGCACTTTATCAATATATGTACTTTGACTTAGGCCGAGCATTTTTCTCGATCTATCTCGATAGATCTTGATACCTAAAATGTAGCTTGCATCGCCCAAATCTTTCATAGAGAAACATTTTCCTAACCATGTTTTTATAGCCTGTAAGGAAGGAACGTCATTCCCAATAATTAATATGTCGTCTACATATAATACCAGGAATAAAATCTGACTCCCACTAGCCTTCTTATATACACAAGGTTCATCTTCATTTTTTATAAAGCCAAACTCTTTGACTGCTTCATCAAATCGAAGATTCCAACTCCGAGAAGCTTGCTTCAATCCATAAATGGATCGCTGCAGCTTACATACCTTTCCAGCATCCTTTGGAGTGACAAAACCCTCAGGTTGTGTCATGTACACATCCTCAAGGAGATTTCCATTAAGGAAAGCAGTTTTGACATCCATCTGCCAGATTTCGTAATCATAAAAGGCTGCAATAGCAAGTAAGATCCTGATGGATTTAACCATTGCCACTGGAGAGAAGGTTTCATCATAGTCAACACCTTGAACTTGTTTGTAACCTTTTGCTACCAGTCGGCCTTTGTAGGTTTGTACATTACCATCCATGTCGGTTTTCTTCTTGAAAACCCATTTGCACCCAATTGGTTTTACCCCTTCCAGTGGATCAACCAAAGTCCATAATTGGTTAGTATACATAGAGTCCATCTCAGATTTCATGGCTTCAAGCAATCTCTCAGAATCTGCTCCATTCATAGCTTCTTGGTAGGAAGCAGGCTCATCCTGATCTATGAGCATCACATCACCGTTTTGAGTCGTAAGAAATCCATAATATCTCTCGGGCTCTTGGCGTGTCCTACTAGATCTACGAATGCCTTGTGTAATTTTAGCAGGTTCACTTTCCACAATATCTTGTGGTTCCTGCTCATGTTCCAACTCAGGTTCAATGATATTTTGTGGTTCACGAATTTCTTCGAGTTCTACTTTCCTCCCACTGTTTCCTTTAGAGACAAATTCTCTTTCTAGAAAAATACTAGTTCGAGCAACAGCCACTTTGTTCTCAGAAGGTTTGTAGAAATAATACCCTTTTGTTTCCTTAGGGTATCCCACAAAATTACATTTGTCAGATTTGGGTCCGAGCTTGTCAGAAGCCAGACGTTTTACAAACGCCTCACAACCCTAAATATTCATGAACGACATACTAGGACGTTTCCCAGTCCACATCTCATATGGTGTCTTTTGAACCGTCTTTATAGGAACACGGTTAAGTGTGAATGCAGCTGTCTCTAGGGCATGACCCCAGAAGCTTATTGGAAGATCTGCATGACTCATCATTGATTGGACCATGTCCAACAAGGTGCGATTCCTCCTCTCAGACACACCATTCCATTGTGGTGTTCCAGGTGGAGTGAGTTGTGATATAATACCACACTCCTTTGGAAGGTCATCAAAATCTTGGCTTAAGTATTCACCACCTCGATCGGATCGAAGGGCTTTTATGCTTTTGCCAAATTGGTTTTGAACTTCATTCTTGAATTCCTTGAACTTTTCTAAGGATTCAGATTTGTGTCTCATAAGATACACATATCCATATCTACTGAAGTCATCAGTAAATGTAATGAAGTAATAGAACCTACCTCTTGCTAATGAACTCATGGGTCCACATACATCACTATGTATAAGTCCCAATATATCACTAGCCCGTTCACTGTGACCAATGAAAGGGGCTTTAGTCATCTTACCTAATAAACAAGATTCGCATTTCTCATATGATTCAAAATCAAATGAATCCAAAAACCCATCTTTATGGAGTTTGGATATGCGTTTCTCATTTATATGGCCTAAACGACAGTGCCAGAGATATGTCGGATTTGAATCATTTGATTTAAATCGTTTTATATTTATGTTATAGATAGGCATCTCTAAAGCAAGAATATAAAGACCATTAAACAATTGTGCAACACCATAACATATTTCATTTAAGTAAAACGAACAACTGTTGTTCTTTATTAAAAACGAAAAACCTTTCTTGTCCAAACAAGAAACAGAAATAATGTTTTTGCTCATAGCAGACACAAAATAACAATCCTCTAATTCTAATACTAGCCCAGTGGGCAAAGATAAATGATAAGTTCCTACGGCTAGTGCATCAACTTTTGCTCCATTCCCAACTCGTAGGTCAACCTCTCCTTTCGCCAAAGTCCTACTCCTTCGGAGTTCCTACACATTAACACAAATGTGAGAACCACATCCAGTATCTAATACCCATGATGTAGAAGTAGACAAATTAACTTCTATAACATATATACCTGAATCAGAAGTCGTACTTCCTTTCTTTTTCTTGAGTTCTTCCAGATATGCATAACAATTCCTCTTCCAGTGTCCAGGTTTTCCACAGAAGTGACAATCACCTTCTTTAGCTACCCCACCTTTAGGTTTTAAAGCCCGTTTGTTTTTGAAATTGGGTTTGGCACCAGATTTAGATCCTATCTTCTTCTTGCCTTTCCCTTTTCCCTTAACATTCCCCTTTTGCACCATCGTTATGGGATCGGGTCCTGCCTTTTTCATGTTGTTCTCGGCAGTTCTTAACATACTCAACAACTCAGTAAGTGGTTTCGTAATTTCATCCATGAGGTAATTCATGACAAATTGCGAGTAGCTGCTGTTCAAAGATTACAAAACTAGATCAGTTTGGGCTTCCGCGGTAATCGGAAAACCCAACCTAGCAAGGTACTCAGTATACCCAATCATTTTCAGAACATGTGGACCAACTGGATCACGTTCACCCATCTTGCAGTGATACAACGCCTTGCTTGTATCATACCTTTCCTGTCGAGTATGCCCTGCGAACAATTTCTTGAGATGCTCGATCATCTCATAAGCATCCATTAACTCATGTTGCTTCTGAAACTCAGAGTTCATAGTTGCTAGCATGAGACAACTCACGTCCAGAGCATCATCTTGATGCTTCTTATAAGCATTATGCTCTGCACGTGGTGCAGTGTTAGCTGGTGCTGCAGGAATGGGCCCATCAAGGACATAGAGCGCTCTTGTTTGAGGACAATCCTCAAGTTCCTATGCCAGTCTAGGAAATTAATTCCACTCAGCTTTTCCTTCTCAAGGACTGATCGTAGTGAAAGACTATTTGTGTTGTTGGTTGCCATTGATATCTACAATTTATAAGTGCAAAAATAATAAGTTAAATTGCAGAGTTTTGATATTATGTAATTGATAATAGTACATTCCAAAATATACCTCCCACTATTTTAATCAAATTAATAGCCCTCACCATTAATTCGGAAAGCATTTTCTATTAAATCTTTCTAGTGAGCTAAGATCCATATTTCATTACGCCTTAAGTTAGCTTTGGCTAATCTCTTAAAACATAATTATTTAGGTAGACAACTATTTGTCAATTATATCATATATAACTCTTAGACAGTTTGGTGAACAACATTTGTTCTAGTCCATCTAATGGTACCTGCCAAACTCTATGCCTCTAAGTCCACAATCCTATTGAGATAACTTAGTTAAGTCGGGCCCAATGATTTTAACATTTTGGATATCACAATTATCCTATCGCATCTTACCAAGATAAATGGGGTACTTTGCTTTGGCAAACCTACATTCATCGATCCAGGTCTTGATGAGTGTTATTCATTGGAAGACATCTGATTTAGACTTAATAATTTTATGAGGGATTTTATTAATTAATTTAGATCTCACCAATTTTAATCTTATTAGGCATGTACGTTATTTATCATAACATATCGTATACAAGCATAAATAAAGTGCAAAAATTAAACGTGTCACAGTTATGGCCCAACCCTATGTCAATCCTTTCAAGCTAATGAAAAGATTGAAGGTCAGTCTAAGGTGGTAAAAGGTCTTCAAAATAGTAGCTTCGTTGGACCTTCCTCGTTCACGTGTGTCTCTTCTCCATCATCATCTTGTCATCTTGATTACACTTGTACATTACATGTTATAAAGAAACCTCGAGTTACATTCGAGGGGATTTAGATGAGAAGAGAATATTACATTAGAATTTATAGAAAGACACGACATGCAAGCCGTATTTCAAAAACCAAAAACCACTAATCCTATGGGTCAAAAGGGCCATAACTGTGCACCATGCATATCACAATAAGCACATAACACAATTTATATCATTTAAAGAAAATTATAAATAATATTTGGGGTCACGACCATCGTGCGCTACGGCGGGGGGGTCCAAGGGGGGAACCCCCCTGGCGGTGGTCTCGACTAGGGACATTTAAGATCAATGATACTAATTGTAATTATATATTCTCATGTTCAAGTCACATACTTGAAACTATATAATTCGTATCACTATTCTAAGGACTTTTATTATGCTAACATTTATATAACGCAGTAAATAAAAACATAATAAAATAATATCATTTATTCAATCAAATATAATATCGAGAAAAGTTAAGCAATTACATTAAATAATTGGCCTCTAAGGCATAAACTCTAACAATAATTACAACTGGCACTTCCATGTCACACCAGTAAACCGCTTTTCCAGTGAACTTACGATTGATCTCCTCATAATACAAATCCCAAACCTGAAAATTTAAAAAAAAAAATCAGAAATCAATAAAAATACTATCAAACTCAAAATATAAAAATACATTAACTAGTAACCAAAAAAATATACAACATTTACCAAAATATATTATAGCATTAACTAAACCATACTATATCATCAAAAAATTCTTACTACATCACTTAAAACACTATTCTAACAGATATGCATTTATAAGTAACCAAACATAACAAAACAGTTTCCGAGACAACACTCATCATGTTGCCAAAATCAACTTATTGAACATCCATATTATACAAAAAAAAAATAACTACAACCCAATATCATAAAATCACATTTACAAAAACTGCAATTGGAGGGTAACATTCCACATTCAAAATACTATCAAAGTTAAAATATAAATATACATTAACTAGTTCCCAAAACAGTATGCCATATTACCACACTGGTTATAGCATTCACCAAACCATAATATAGCATTAACAAACTCTTATTATATAAGTTAAAAAAGCAATTTAACAAATAAACATTCATAAGTAACAAAACATAACAAAAACAGTTCCCAAACCCAATCATCATGGTTGCCAAAATAAATTTAATGCACCTCCAAATTATTAAAAAATTAACTAGTGACCAAATAATAGTATAACAATTACCAATACTAGACTTGGATGGAAACATACCACAACAAAAATAATGGCACACTACAAATATGAATATACATTAACTATCAACCAAAACATATTAGAACATTAACCAACCCATCTATAGAATCTGATTCCCTCTTTTCCTTCTTTAGCCTGAATATGATCACAATCTGTAATAGTGCCTAGGCACAATCTGTAGCTGAGAAATCTACTACGCAGTATGCACAATTTGTAGCTCAAAATTTTCCTTTTTAGTCTGAATATGATCACAATCTGTAGGATCTGATTCTCTCTTTTCGTTCCAGGCAATAGAACTCATGTTTGTAGATGCCCTTTCAAAATAAAGCTAGTAACAAACACATAATATAGTAGTGACACTAACCAATTGGCCAAATTAAATATAGTAACCAAACCAGTACACCACAATTACCAAAACTCATAATATAAGTAACCAATTTACCAAACTATAACTGTTAACAAAATCATTTCATCACAGTTACCAAACTTTAGTATATAACTAACCATGTTGTAAAACTGTAACTGATAATATTACCAAATATTTTTATTGAAATAACAAAATAATTTTAAACAAATAATCATTAATAATATATCAAAACATAACAACAATCATTTCAAACAACATAATCATTAAATATACAAAGAATGATTTAAAAATCGTAAGTACAATTAGAAACCCATACCTTAAGATGTTTTTGTCTCCGGATAATATTCTTGCTGACAACATTTTCAACATCATCTTTAGAATCATTCCAAACTTTCTTCGTTGAAACTTCAAAATCAGATTCCGATTCAGAAAATTCCTTACGACTCGTAAGCACATCTCTCCTCAAATCCATTTCCTTAACAGGGGGACCAACAACTCCTTTATTCCCCTGTTTCAGAGACTTAGTCTCACTACCAGATTCCTTTTCATCTATCTTTAAATCAACATCCATACTTCTAGTAATTCTTTTACCCTTACCCTCATCCTTATAGTCAACCATCTTCACAGATTTCTTCCTCTTCGAACCCATCCTATAAATGAAGAAAATAATTTCTCGCCTGGAGCAACTATCGACGACTTCAATAAACCACTTTCGATCACACCAAGCATGGTTACAACACTAAGAAAATAACGAAAAATAGCAAATAAAAGCCAAATGATACGAATACCCAATGATACTCGGAAAAATTTAACCGGAATAATTATATTGCAGCAAAAATTCTGTAGAGAGCAAAAGATGTTTTTGGTTTTAGGTTTGAACCTTGCAAGATAAGGGTTTCATCGAAGAAAGAGATACCCAACAATTCAAATTAACACAAAATACGCAATAAGGCGCTTTTTTTGGCACATCATCAGACATATTTTAATTTTAATTAAATTAAAACAGTACTAATTTTAAAAATATATTTCAAAAAAGTACTATTTTTTAAAAGGAATTTTTTTAGTTATTATTTTCTAAAAAGTACTATAATGTGTAATTTACCCTAAATATAAACCCAATGTGGGTATCTTTGTGTAATGGGGCTAAACAAGTGAAGGCCCAAAAATATATTTTAAGATGCTAGCAACAATTAAGTTAAGAGGAATTAAATGTGGCCTAATGTGTTATTAAGTTAAGTCCAATTAACCAAAGCACGCTTATATTATTATTTGGACCCATCTTTTAAAGATCATTTAAACTACTATAAGGATTATAGATAATTTCTAATGGCTCAAGATGGAGTCCAATCTTAATTAAAAGGAGGCCCAAACATGTCGGCCCAAAGTGAGTGATCCAATTTCTAAAAAGTGGGAGATGTATAATAATAATAATAATAATAATAATAATAATAATAATACTCCCTCCCCAAAAAATCAGCCACACCTAGTTTCCCCTATATGTATATTTTCTTTTGAGTTTTTTTGAGCCAAGTGAAGGAAATAATTTGTAAGGTATGACCATTAGTCCTTAAAGTGGAGATTAGTTGATTTCTTTTTACCAACTCTTGTTAATCCATGGGTAATGACTTGTTGGGGGTATAATTATACATGTATACGTACATGTATATGTATAAGAAGTTCACCTACAAGTAAAGCATCCTAGCTCATTTGGAAGAAATTTGGTGCTTTTGCTAAGTTGCTAAGTATAGAGAGAAATAGAGAGTTTAAAGAGAAAATAGAGAGTGCTGAGGAAAAATAAAGAAAATCAAGGGAAACCCTTGTCAAGTGAGGACTTTAAGGAAGAAGAAGGTGGAGAATTTAACCAAGTTCCTAGCAAAGAGAAGAAGGGCATCAAGAAGATATAAAATCTTTAAACCATATATCTATAGTTAATGTAGTGTATATTGGTATATAGTATAGTTACGCATGTTTGATTGTGCGAGATTTGCATGTTGTGGGATCATGAAGGATCCGAAGGTATAAGGATGCGTTATGAAAGAGGTTATGTGTTTTACATGAGTTTATATGTGTTAGATTGTGTGAAAGTGTCAAATGAGCATGTAAATTAGTTAACTCAAATGCTAACTGATAAGTCGATTTTATATCCATTTATTAGGTGTTTTATGCTTAATTATTTATAAGTTTTTAAGTTTTTTTTAGCATTTTAGGTGTTATTATGTGTTTTTATTTATTTTAAATATTTATTTTTGTAGGAATTAAAAGATAATGGCATAATCGTAATTAAATTGACAAGCAAAGCTGGCGCATTACGCCTGGTACACAGTAGCAAGCTTACGAGAATGACACTGTTTAAACAAAAAGCAAGGCAAGAAGGACTCGCGTAATGCACGGGCATGGGCAGCATCAGAAACAAACCGCATCATGCGCAGACGTGGCTTAATGAAGGGGTAGATCATGCAAGCGCCTGGGCGGTAGACTAGGTTTGTTTTTCTCTTACCTTGTGGGTCCCAGTTGAATTTCTTCTTCTTTCACCAGCTCTGAAGCAGATTTTTATTATTTCCGTGTGGGTTTCAAAATAAATAAGAAGATCCGATATCAATTTGGAGAAGGAACATTAATTAATTATGTTATTTATTTTTTATTTAGTATTTATACATTCTATTAGGGTTTGAAAATTGTAGTTCCTATTAAGGTTAGGATAAATTATGTAGCCTATAAATAGAAGGCTTGAGATACAATTGAGGAGACAAATCTTTTGCTAAAAAAATTCCCCCTTTTATTCGTTAGTACATTTCATAGCTATGTGTAGCTAAATTATTTTTCTTTGTTTAAGTAATTGAAGCCATCAAGATTTATACACTGTGAGATCTAATTTATTTTAATTGTGTAATTTATATTTTGAGTGTTGGATATTTTTCTGTGTTTATTTATATAATTGATTCATTTAATTGCTAGGAGGCCTATTAGTTTATTATTCGCGTTAATCTACTGCTAAATTAAATATCAAATCCGTAATTATTTGGTCACTTTAATTTATGAAGCAACTAAGATTAATAATTATTTTGTAGATCAAAATATTATTATATTTTAGGAAGAATATTCATCTAAATTAAATGCAAATGTTTGGCTTGTGTTGTTTAGTTTAACGATCTCTCTATTTCTTAAATATGCTACTAGGTTAAATCTTTAGTGCTTGTCTGAGATTATTTAATAGTAAGGGTTATTTAGATCGCTTATTTCTATTTAACTAAAATTAAGGAGAGATAGAAAAACTATTCGAATTGGAGTAATTATTCCACGTTGAATATTTAAAATATGAATTGAGTTATTCTTGAGTCAGTGATCAGTTATAAATTCTTGATGGTGGATGTTAACTTAAACCAAGGTTTTTTTTTATTATTTATTTCATTAAATTACTTGCATAATTATTTTAGTTAATTTTATTTAAATTATTATTTTTAATTAAACCCCCCTGATTTTGGTTTACGAAAACATAAAATTAAATTAATCATTCTCTGTGGGATCAAATCTTACTTTCACTACTACATTAATATTTTTCCAAAGTAAGATTTTATTTTTGGGTGCCTAACACAGCACACTAATAACATGACTTTTGTGACAATGTGAACTAAAATATGTACATTATTTGGGAGATCTATAAATTTTATGTTGAAGATATTTAAAATACGAAGATAATTCAAGTGGAACAAAAAGAAAAATGATTTAAAATGAATTTGCTTGTGAAAAGGTGTTCGATGGTAAATCCTAGTATTTTTGAACCACTATATTGTTTAAGAAATGATTTTGAAAATGTTTGAAATACTTAAATGTTGTTAAAAAAGTGAATTTACTAAGTTATAGTTCGAGTTTGAACTCGTTTGAAAGAAAAATGAACAAGTTATGAACATTTGAAACAAAAAAAAAATCAAAATCGCAAAAGTTGAAAAATCAAAAAATGAAGAAGAAAACTTTCTCATGACACGATATGACACCTCCAAATCCGGATTCCAATATCTCGAACTCAGTGCCTATGATCAAATACATACAAACACCTCTAAACAACAAATAATAACTAACGCGAAATAAATAAACATATGTTGTTCATTACATAGGATTTACTAAGTCCCAAGATCTACAACCTTAAACAAAGTGCATCACGAATCTTAAAAGCATACAAAATAGTTCGTATTACATAATATAATGTCTAACCAAAATATCTAACAGGCAATTAACTATTAAGGCTTCATCTTTTCTTTGCCTTTATTCTTGTTCGAACTTTTTGGTTTAACTGCAAATAATTTCATGATATAGCAAGAGTGAGCGGCTACTTTGCTCAGCATGTTTAAAATGAACAATAAGGGATATATCATGAATGAATAACAATAACAATCGAGTGATTTGACCATATAAGATCATGATAAATAACTTAACAATATAATAATTGCTCAAATGAAAGAATGAATATTGATTATTTACTACTGAGTGGTCCAAAAGACCATGAACAAATGCTAAAAAATCAATCATTCAACTGACCCTTTTAGGTTGTAATCCACTAGGTTTGTATTTGAGGGGATTAACATCTCGTACACTATGTATATACATAACATTTGTGACGCCCCCAAATTCGGGTTACAAATACCCGGATCCGGTCATCACGATCCAATACAAACATTCACCTCTAAACAACATACAATAACTAAATGCGGAATAATAAACATATGTTGTTCATTCAAAAGGTGTTACTAGTCCCAAGATACGATAACCTTACAAAAAGTACACAAATACCCTTAATAAAGTACTTAGGGTTTATATTACATAACAGTTAATTTAAATTAACTACAGGACTGCAATCTCGAAGTCTATTACTTCATCTTTCCTTTACCCTTGTTCTTTCCCGAAGTCTCGGGTTGCACTGCAATAAGGTTTCATGATATAGCAAGAGTGAGCAACTAGTTTGCTCAACAAGTTTAAATAACAACAAGGAACAATATATCATGAATGAAAGGGAATAGCTGAACAATTCAATAATGTGAATAACATAAGCAGGAATAATAAGTTGCTTTTAAAATTAGGATAGTCAAATAGACTATGAACTATAAATATCCACTGTAGTCAATAGCAGGTTGACTCAATGGTTACTACCAGAAATATGTACCCGAGGGGATCAGCCTCAGTACAATATGTGTATGCATAACATTTAATTTCCGTATTTTTGTACCTAATATTAGATACAGGGTACTCCCCTATAATAAAGGGGTGTTCATAATAGTCTAAGAATCCGCATCTTCAATGATTTGGATAGCTTTTAAAATCTTTAACATAAATGTCTAGCCGAACAATACTTAGACTTACTGTGAACAGTTCTTTAAAGAATAGAACAATAATTAAGTACAAGTCAATGACTGTACAATCTCAAGTGCAACAAGTGCGAATAACAGTAATATCGATGTGGAATAATTGTAAAGTAATTAAACCACTCAAAGCATGCTTGGAAATAACAGTTCAAGCTTAGATAAATAATTTGCTCAATGAAATGAGTTTAGAGATAAGGAACTTGCCTGCTGCTCAGCTACAATATATGTCTAGCTTTAACTAACTGGCTTTGAAAAGACCTAACATTAATAAAGTTGGTCTAATGATTAGTACGGCGTATTTACACAACTACACGCTTACTAAGGTACTTATTTATCATATAAGTACTAACACATAATCTACATTAGTCAAAACAATATTATTAACCTTATAGACCCTTAATCATTTTAGGTTAATAATTTAATAAGTTAGAAAATATTTTTCTTAAGTGTTGGACACTTATTAAACCCTTAAACAACTTATTACAATTGTTTAATTAAAGCATAATTAAGTTCAATTTATTTTATTAACTCGATCTCTATTTAATTACTATTTAATCTTGATTAAATAGAAATTAATTAATTAACTCTAGTTATTATTTAAAATAAATAATAACTAATTGTACTTATATATTATTTAATAATAATTAAATAATAAATAATTATTGATTCATTTTAACCTTCTTTAATTTAATATTAATCAACTAATAGTTAACTAAGTTAATTAACCTTACCTATTATTTAATTTAAGGAAATTAAATAATAGTTTACTCATTTTAATCCTCTTTAGTTATTATTTAATGTCAATTAAATAATAATAAATAATTATTTAATTAATTTTAATTATTATTTAAGGTTAAATAATAATCAAATCATTCTTATTTATTATTTAAATTAAATAATAAATTATTAATCTAATAACTTAATTTTCATTAATCGTTATTTAATGCTAATTAAATAATAATTAATTACTTAATTATCCTTATTTATTATTTAATAATATTTAAATAATAAATAATTACTTTACAAATTTTATCTCTCTTTAATTATTAGTTAATAGGAATTAAATAATAATTTGCTAATTTATTACCTTTATTTATTATTAACATTTTACATAATAAATAACTAATAAATTTATTTAACTTAACCATGATTTAGCTAAGTAGATTAATATTTAAAATATTTAAATATTAAACTTAATTAAAAATATACTCCCAATATTATTTTTGTATTATTATTATTTTTGTTATAATTTTAAATTAGTTTTTTAAATATTTAAATTAATTAAATTAAACCCGAATGACATTTCTGTAATTAAGCTGAAAACTGAACCGAGGGCAAAATCGTAATTTCGCCGAGAAAAAAAACACGGAGGGGCATTTTGGTAAATTCGCGGAAATGTCTTCCGCGCATGGCGCGCGTAATAAACTGAACGGCCCAAAACGGTGCCGTTTTGAAATCCATTCTGCTGGCTTCCGCGCGAATGCGCGGAGTAGTTTATTTTCCTGTGCCAAACGACGTCGTTTGGCTCCGCGTCTGGCGTGAACAGTGGTTCGCGCATTGCGCGGCAGTGTTATTTTTTTTTTGTTCCGGCAGAGTGTGAACATTGTCCGGCAATACCCATTTTAAATAAAAATATACCAATAAGTAAGCTTTAAATCATCAATAAAAATCCAAAAAAATTACCAATCACCTTATATTAATTTATAACATGAAAAATAAATTTTTCATGATTTAATATCATTATTTTTTTTTATAAAATTTTTTACATCACATAAACTACTATAAATCATAACTTTTTGTGTATAACTCCATTTTGAGTGATTCAAACTTTGTTTTTCTCATGATTTAATGTTCTCTAATATTAGAACATCAAACCTAAGTTTTATAAAAATATTTTTGGACATAAATTCCAAAACTTGTTTACACACTATTAAACACATATTTTAGCATATAAAATATACCAAAATACAAACCAAACCTATTAAACTCAAGCATGGCATAAATATTACAACTACACATTAATAACTATATTAACATGTTTATACTAACATGATGATTTATTTAATTTAAAAACAAAACTTTATTTAAAATAATCATTACCTTGATTTAATGGCTATTCTTCTTTTTCTTCCAAAATAGGTGGTGAATCTTGAAGACATAAACCAAGAAATCATTCTCTTGATAATTTTGCTCTCAAAATATTTTTCTACACTCTCAAATGCTCTCTAGCTCTCTCTTTTGGACTTTGAGAAAATAATGAAATAAGCTTTACCAATTTCAAGTATACTTGCAAAATTATTAGATACACATAATATATCTAATAATTTTGCCCATGCCCCTAAATGACAACTTACACATGGAATGGGTTAAATGACACATTAGGTGAAAAGAGGGATGGTCCAAGTACTTGAAAAATCAAACAAGCAATCCATTAATTAAATAAATGAAAAATAAAACAAAATAAAAACAAATCATTTTTTCTCTCTCCTTGCCATGGTCGGCTGATGGGTCTTTTAATTGTCCCAAAATGATAGTCAATTGTTACATTTAAATAATTAATAAGTTTTATAAAGTATTTTTCAAGTGGGCCAATCATTGGGCTTTCATTTAAAATACCAATTGGGCTTCTATTAAATTGTTTGGGCTACTAAATTGTCAAATTTTATTATTCTACACTTGGGCTACTAATTGACCCATGTTGGGCTAATTTAATAATTTACACATTAATTATTCAATCCATGATTAAATAAATAATTAGATTGAATAAATAATTAAATATTCTAACCCATAAGTATTAAATTACTAAATGGACTAATAAATATTATTATTAATATTTCACATTATTTACATTAATTAATAATCATATTAATTAATTTATTATATTTAATTCACTCATTATATTTAATTTAATTGAATATTTAATTAATAGGAAACTTATCGATTATTTTGATATTAAAACTTTAGGGTTTGTTCACTAATTTAATAACATATTAGTGACCCCCTTTAATTAATTTTAGTAATTAATTACATAATTATTTAATCACATAATTAATTAATCACATAAAAAGATTTAAATAATCTCGTAAAACTAACTCGTTGGAAATTAAATTAATAATTTAATTAATAATGACGTGGAAATTCTAGGACATTACATTCTTCCCCCCTTATAAAAATTCCGTCCTCGGAATTGTAAAAATAAGGTTACTCAAATAAAAACGGGTAATTCGTTTTCATATCCTCCTCTAGTTCCCACGTAGCTTCTTCAATTGCGTGATTTCTCCAAAGTACTTTGACCGAATGAATTATCTTATTCCTCAGTTTCTGTTCCTTCCTATCGAGTATCTGAACAGGAACTTCTTCATATGATAAGTCCTTCTCGACTTGAATTGGTTCATAGGAGATAACGTGCTTGTAGTCCGGTTTATATGGCCGTAACACTGACACATGAAACACGTTGTGAATGTGCTCCAGTTCAGGAGGTAATGCTACCTCGTACGCCACTTCACCGACTCGCCTCAAGATTTCGAACGGTCCTATGAACCTAGGGCTCAGCTTGCCCTTCTTACCAAAACGGATTTTCCCCTTCCAGGGAGATACCTTCAGAAATACGAAGCTGCCCACGTCGAAGTCCCGCTTTTGGCGATGCAAATCTGCGTACTTCTTTTGACGATCTTGAGCTGCTACAAGTCGATTCCTGATAAGTTGTACTGTGTCTGCAGTCTGCTGCACCATTTCAGGTCCAAGCATTCTTCGTTCACCGACCTCGTCCCAACACAACGGTGTTCGACATTTTCTTCCATAAAGCGCTTCGTATGGTGGCATACCGATACTAGCGTGGTAGCTGTTATTGTAAGCGAACTCCACCAGTGGCAAATGGTCATCCCAACTGCCCTTTAGGTCCATTACGACCGCTCGGAGCATATCCTCCAAGGTCTGAATCGTTCGCTCGCTCTGGCCGTCAGTTTGAGGATGGTATGCTGTACTCAACCTCAATTGTGTACCCATCCTTGCTTGCAGACTTTTCCAAAAATTTGACATGAAGCGCGGATCTCTGTCGGACACAATCGATACCGGTACTCCATGTCGTGACACTATCTCCTTCACATAGAGCTTCGCTAACTGCTCCAGATTGTACCGTATTCTGATAGGTAGAAAATGAGCTGACTTGGTCAGACGATCCACTATTACCCAGATGGCGTCCAAACCTTTATGTGTCGGTGGCAAACCCACCACAAAATCCATCGTGATGTGCTCCCACTTCCACTCGGGAATCTCTAGTGGTTGAAGCAGCCCGCTCGGCCGCTGATGCTCTGCTTTAACCCGCTGGCATGTCAGACATCGACTGACACATTCTGCCACTTCCTTCTTCATATTCGGCCACCAAAAATATTGTCTTAAATCCTGATACATCTTCGTACTCCCGGGATGTACTGAGTACCTTGTACTGTGAGCTTCCTGAAGAATCTCTTCCCTCAGCTCCAGATCCATCGGTACCCAGTCTCTCCCTTCGAACCTTAGCAACCCTGTGCTATCAATCTTGTACTTAAGCTCCTCGCCTTCAGCAATTCGCTTCTTAATATTATCACAATCTTCATCCTTTTCCTGAGCCTCTTTGATCCTGTCTAATAAGGTCGGGCTTGCTGTTACTGTAAATAACTTCTCGTCTGCCTCCATCGGATATTTGATCTCCAACTCCAAACGTTCGAAATCTCTCACCAACTCTTCCTGATTTGTTAGCTTCAACAACTTCTCCCTGCCTTTTCTGCTCAAGGCATCTGCTACTACATTGGCCTTGCCTGGATGGTACAAAATCTCACAGTCGTAGTCTTTGATCAATTCTAACCATCGACGCTGCCTCATATTCAACTCCTTTTGAGTGAAGATATATTTCAGACTTTTGTGGTCTGTATATATCTCACACTTCTCGCCATATAGGTAGTGCCTCCAAATCTTCAGGGCAAAAACTACCGCTGCTAACTCCAGGTCATGAGTCGGGTAACCCTTCTCATAATCCTTTAACTGACGTGACGCATACGCAATGACCTTGCCGTGTTGCATTAGCACACAACCAAGACCCTTGTGTGACGCATCACTGTACACTACGAACCCTCCCGTGTCGCCCGGTAAAGCCAACACTGGTGCCTGGCTCAACCTCTTTTTCAACTCCATAAAACTTTCCTCGCACTTCTCCGACCAAACAAACTTCACAGTCTTTCGGGTAAGATTGGTCAACGGTGATGCTATCTTCGAAAAATCCTGAATGAATCTCCGATAATACCCCGCTAACCCTAAGAAACTCCTGATCTCAGTCGGCGTCTTCGGTTGTTCCCAATTGATAACTGCCTCCACCTTCGCTGGATCCACCGAAACACCGTCTTTGTCGATAACATGACCTAGAAACTGCACCCTTTGCAACCAAAATTCACACTTCGAAAACTTAGCGTACAGCTTCTCCCTTCTCAAAGCCTCTAATGCGATCCGTAAGTGTTCTACATGTTCTTCCTCCGTCTTCGAATACACCAATATGTCATCAATGAATACGACCACGAACTTGTCCAAGTACTGCTTGAACACTCTGTTCATCATATCCATGAATGCCGCTGGTGCATTCGTCAGTCCAAATGACATCACTAGAAACTCGAAATGACCATAACGAGTTCTGAATGCCGTTTTCGGGATATCCTCCTCCCTCACCTTCAGTTGATGATAACCCGTCCTCAAATCTATTTTCGAAAAGTATTTCGCTCCCTTAAGTTGATCAAACAGATCATCAATTCTGGGTAGCGGATATCTGTTCTTAATGGTGACCTTGTTCAACTCCCGGTAATCAATACAAAGCCTCATCGAACCATCCTTCTTCTTTACAAACAGAACCGGCGCTCCCCATGGTGACACGCTTGGTCTGATGTAACCTTTATCTAACAGTTCCTGCAGTTGAACCATCAATTCTTTCATTTCTACTGGTGCCATACGATACGGCGCCTTTGATATCGGTGCGGTCCCCGGTACCAAATCAATAACAAACTCCACTTCTCTGTCCGGCGGTAACCCCGGAATCTCTTCTGGGAAAATATCATCGAATTCCCGTACAACAGGTATCTGACTCAGTTCGCCCTCGACACGTTGAGTATCGACCACATGAGCCAAATAACCTACGCACCCTTTCCTGAGCAACTTTCGTGCTTGCATCATCGTCAGACAACTTGATTGTCTCGGCGATTTACTATCGTAAAATATAACTTTGGACTTATTCGGAGTCTTTAAGTGCACACACTTCTTCTTACAGTCAATAACCGCCCCGTGACTCGATAGCCAATCCATCCCTAGGATTACATCAAACTCTCCCAGACGAATCGGTATCAAATCTACGTTAAGTCTAAACCCTCGTAATTCAGCACAACAGTTCCTATGAATGTAGTCTACGAGAATGATTTCTTTGTTTGCTACTTCTACGTTCATAGGGTGTTCTAGCTTTTCTTGAGGTAAATCTAATCTCTTAGCAAAATGTTCAGAAACAAATGAGCAGGTAGCACCCGAATCAAACAATACATATGCATTAATATCATTGATCGGGATGATACCTGACACCACGTCCTTGGAGTCGACTGCATCCTGCACAGTCATGTTGAAGGTGCGCGCTGTGGGTCGGTTGGCCTGACTGGCTGGCCCTCCAATGCTCAGCCTGTTGTTATTGTTGTTGTTGTTGCCTCTGTTGCCACTCCCAGCGTCTCCCTTCCTCTTTGGGCAGTCCTTGGCCTGATGATCGGTTGCTCCACAGGAGAAACATACTCCCTTCATCTTCTTCGGGCATTGTGGAGCCATGTGCCCTGGCTGTCCGCAGCTATAGCAAACACTCTTCCCTTTCAAGCATTCGCCCGTGTGGTTCTTACCACAATTGTTGCATTTGCCCACTTTCTTAGCCTCTCCTCCGGATTTGTTACCTCCGGACGATTGGCTCTCATTCCACTTTCATTTATTGGGGTTGCTGCCTCCACTGCTCCCCGTCTTTTGCCCGTCATGACCTTTCTTCCTCTCCTGGTTGAATTTATTTAGGGCCTCACTGCCACCCTCTGCAATGATTGCCCTTTCCAATAGCTCTGCAAAGCTCTTGATCTTTAATACCGCCACAGAACGGTACACCCACGGCTTCAAACCTAGCTCAAATCTCCTAGCCTTCCTAGCCTCCGTATCCACCTGATGAGTTGCAAACCTTGCCAACTCATTAAACTTGGCCGCATACTCGGCCACAGACATACTCCCCTGTTTTAGCTCGAGGAATTTCACCTCCATTTCTTGCTGCATGCTTTCTGGAAAGTAGTTTTCCAGAAACATTTCCTTAAAGCGTTCCCAGGTGATGACGTCTTCTCCTGCACGGCCCTTGTTGGCCTTCCACCAGTAGTTCGCCTCCCCCTTCATCATAAAGGTAGCGAAACTAGTCTTCTGTTCTCCGGCCACTCTAGCGACCTCGAACACCTTCTCCATTTCCTCGATCCAAGTCTGTGCTTCGATCGGGTTTAGAGTTCCCTGAAACTCCGGTGGTCCAACCAGTTTAAAATCCTTGAAATTTGCCAAGTGCGGCGCTGTCTGCGGTGCTGGTTGTACTACCACTGGTGGGGGTCTAGTTTGCATGGCTTCCGCCAGCATTTCTGCAAACATTCTCATAGGATTGGGTTGATCCCCAACCTCACTCTCTGATTCTGGGATACGTTGATTGCGTGGTCTACCTCTCGGTATGATCTGCTAAAGAGCAAATCTTAGACTTATACTTATAGTTCTACACATTATGTTAGCCAAATTAACATTTAAATTCAAACTATATATCAAGCATATTTGATTTAACAAGGAAATAACTGCATTTATATTCATATACCAATGTTTTAGTACAGACTCAACAAGTGGCATACTTCTATAAACGCTCAAGGCACAAGTTGCCTAATAACGACTATCCTCTGACGAACAAAAGTGAGGATTCACAACCATCAACCCCCCCTAACAGAACAAAAGTTGGGGTCTAACTGACATCCTATGCATACATAGAAATATAAAGGCTTACAATAGCTGAAACATCCCTAATAGAAACAAAATGTGGGACTCGCTACTTCTAGATACAAATAAGATAACAATAATAAATCACTGCCTGCTGCGGTGAACAGTCCTACGAATAGCCCTGCGTAAAGCTTGCTGGGCCAACTCCTCCACTGTACGGCGACGAATCCAGCGTCTGCTGTTACCCGCCTCCCTAGGGTGCCTCCTAACCCGACGCCTCAGTCGATCAAACGAAGTGCCAAGAGCATATTCTAAGGTGTCGACCCTAGCAGCTCTCTCCCTATCCAGCTCAGCCCTGACTGTCTGGAGAACTGTCTGACTAGCCATCTCCCTAGCATCAAATCTCTCCACCGTCTGCCTCAGCTGACTATTCTGGATCATCAGCTGCTGCACAGTAGGACCCAACGGAGGTGCAGCGTTTTCCAACTGCTGAATTTTGGCCTGCAAATCGGCCATATTCTCCTTAAGTTCCATGTTCTCACCAGAGAACATGTAAGCTGCATCTCTATACTGCTCCTCAGTCTGCTGGTGAATCTGGTTCTGCTCCTCTAGGTGTTGAACCCTCTCCTCTAGCTCATCATTAGCCGTAGTCAAAGTATCGATGATGTCATTGGCAGTAGTGCCCATGCCATCAGCATACTCTGCTGGCTCCTCCTGCTCGTCATCCTCAGAATCTGCCTCATCCTCAGATTCGGCTTCCTCCTCACTATAGGGCCTCATCACCCCACCCCTGACGGGTTCCGCGGCATCCCTACTATCATCCTCCTCCAGATCGGACTCTCCTACTGGTGCTACAGGTGCAACGGGTGCATACCCTACCAACTGCTGCGTATCCACTGGGATATCAATGAATACCACGTCCTCTCGAGCTCCGCTCGTCTCGCCTATAGCCATCCTACAACACAACAGAAAAACTAACATCAGTACAACAATAAAATATATTCATTGAAGAAATGAAATTATATTTCATTGGGTACGACTCGACTCGATGAATTCCCCAATTCATCAAAACCACATAGGATAAATCTCCTCGATTTATCTCCTAACACTCAATACGAGTTTAATACTAAGGTTATAACTTAGGTTTCGCAATCCTAACGTTTCTAACCTACAGCTCTGATACCAACCTGTGACGCCCCCAAATTCGGGTTACAAATACCCGGATCCGGTCATCACGATCCAATACAAACATTCACCTCTAAACAACATACAATAACTAAATGCGGAATAATAAACATATGTTGTTCATTCAAAAGGTGTTACTAGTCCCAAGATACGATAACCTTACAAAAAGTACACAAATACCCTTAATAAAGTACTTAGGGTTTATATTACATAACAGTTAATTTAAATTAACTACAGGACTGCAATCTCGAAGTCTATTACTTCATCTTTCCTTTACCCTTGTTCTTTCCCGAAGTCTCGGGTTGCACTGCAATAAGGTTTCATGATATAGCAAGAGTGAGCAACTAGTTTGCTCAACAAGTTTAAATAACAACAAGGAACAATATATCATGAATGAAAGGGAATAGCTGAACAATTCAATAATGTGAATAACATAAGCAGGAATAATAAGTTGCTTTTAAAATTAGGATAGTCAAATAGACTATGAACTATAAATATCCACTGTAGTCAATAGCAGGTTGACTCAATGGTTACTACCAGAAATATGTACCCGAGGGGATCAGCCTCAGTACAATATGTGTATGCATAACATTTAATTTCCGTATTTTTGTACCTAATATTAGATACAGGGTACTCCCCTATAATAAAGGGGTGTTCATAATAGTCTAAGAATCCGCATCTTCAATGATTTGGATAGCTTTTAAAATCTTTAACATAAATGTCTAGCCGAACAATGACTTAGACTTACTGTGAACAGTTCTTTAAAGAATAGAACAATAATTAAGTACAAGTCAATGACTGTACAATCTCAAGTGCAACAAGTGCGAATAACAGTAATATCGATGTGGAATAATTGTAAAGTAATTAAACCACTCAAAGCATGCTTGGAAATAACAGTTCAAGCTTAGATAAATAATTTGCTCAATGAAATGAGTTTAGAGATAAGGAACTTGCCTGCTGCTTAGCTACAATATATGTCTAGCTTTAACTAACTGGCTTTGAAAAGACCTAACATTAATAAAGTTGGTCTAATGATTAGTACGGCGTATTTACACAACTACACGCTTACTAAGGTACTTATTTATCATATAAGTACTAACACATAATCTACATTAGTCAAAACAATATTATTAACCTTATAGACCCTTAATCATTTTAGGTTAATAATTTAATAAGTTAGAAAATATTTTTCTTAAGTGTTGGACACTTATTAAACCCTTAAACAACTTATTACAATTGTTTAATTAAAGCATAATTAAGTTCAATTTATTTTATTAACTCGATCTCTATTTAATTACTATTTAATCTTGATTAAATAGAAATTAATTAATTAACTCTAGTTATTATTTAAAATAAATAATAACTAATTGTACTTATATATTATTTAATAATAATTAAATAATAAATAATTATTGATTCATTTTAACCTTCTTTAATTTAATATTAATCAACTAATAGTTAACTAAGTTAATTAACCTTACCTATTATTTAATTTAAGGAAATTAAATAATAGTTTACTCATTTTAATCCTCTTTAGTTATTATTTAATGTCAATTAAATAATAATAAATAATTATTTAATTAATTTTAATTATTATTTAAGGTTAAATAATAATCAAATCATTCTTATTTATTATTTAAATTAAATAATAAATTATTAATCTAATAACTTAATTTTCATTAATCGTTATTTAATGCTAATTAAATAATAATTAATTACTTAATTATCCTTATTTATTATTTAATAATATTTAAATAATAAATAATTACTTTACAAATTTTATCTCTCTTTAATTATTAGTTAATAGGAATTAAATAATAATTTGCTAATTTATTACCTTTATTTATTATTAACATTTTACATAATAAATAACTAATAAATTTATTTAACTTAACCATGATTTAGCTAAGTAGATTAATATTTAAAATATTTAAATATTAAACTTAATTAAAAATATACTCCCAATATCATTTTTGTATTATTATTATTTTTGTTATAATTTTAAATTAGTTTTTTAAATATTTAAATTAATTAAATTAAACCCGAATGGCATTTCTGTAATTAAGCTGAAAACTGAACCGAGGGCAAAATCGTAATTTCGCCGAGAAAAAAAACACGGAGGGGCATTTTGGTAAATTCGCGGAAATGTCTTCCGCGCATGGCGCGCGTAATAAACTGAACGGCCCAAAACGGTGCCGTTTTGAAATCCATTCTGCTGGCTTCCGCGCGAATGCGCGGAGTAGTTTATTTTCTTGTGCCAAACGACGTCGTTTGGCTCCGCGTCTGGCGTGAACAGTGGTTCGCGCATTGCGCGGCAGTGTTATTTTTTTTTTGTTCCGGCAGAGTGTGAACAGTGTCCGGCAATACCCATTTTAAATAAAAATATACCAATAAGTAAGCTTTAAATCATCAATAAAAATCCAAAAAAATTACCAATCACCTTATATTAATTTATAACATGAAAAATAAATTTTTCATGATTTAATATCATTATTTTTTTTTATAAAATTTTTTACATCACATAAACTACTATAAATCATAACTTTTTGTGTATAACTCCATTTTGAGTGATTCAAACTTTGTTTTTCTCATGATTTAATGTTCTATAATATTAGAACATCAAACCTAAGTTTTATAAAAATATTTTTGGACATAAATTCCAAAACTTGTTTACACACTATTAAACACATATTTTAGCATATAAAATATACCAAAATACAAACCAAACCTATTAAACTCAAGCATGGCATAAATATTACAACTACACATTAATAACTATATTAACATGTTTATACTAACATGATGATTTATTTAATTTAAAAACAAAACTTTATTTAAAATAATCATTACCTTGATTTAATGGCTATTCTTCTTTTTCTTCCAAAATAGGTGGTGAATCTTGAAGACATAAACCAAGAAATCCTTCTCTTGATAATTTTGCTCTCAAAATATTTTTCTACACTCTCAAATGCTCTCTAGCTCTCTCTTTTGGACTTTGAGAAAATAATGAAATAAGCTTTACCAATTTCAAGTATACTTGCAAAATTATTAGATACGCATAATATATCTAATAATTTTGCCCATGCCCCTAAATGACAACTTACACATGGAATGGGTTAAATGACACATTAGGTGAAAAGAGGGATGGTCCAAGTACTTGAAAAATCAAACAAGCAATCCATTAATTAAATAAATGAAAAATAAAACAAAATAAAAACAAATCATTTTTTCTCTCTCCTTGCCATGGTCGGCTGATGGGTCTTTTAATTGTCCCAAAATGATAGTCAATTGTTACATTTAAATAATTAATAAGTTTTATAAAGTATTTTTCAAGTGGGCCAATCATTGGGCTTTCATTTAAAATACCAATTGGGCTTCTATTAAATTGTTTGGGCTACTAAATTGTCAAATTTTATTATTCTACACTTGGGCTACTAATTGACCCATGTTGGGCTAATTTAATAATTTACACATTAATTATTCAATCCATGATTAAATAAATAATTAGATTGAATAAATAATTAAATATTCTAACCCATAAGTATTAAATTATTAAATGGACTAATAAATATTATTATTAATATTTCACATTATTTACATTAATTAATAATCATATTAATTAATTTATTATATTTAATTCACTCATTATATTCAATTTAATTGAATATTTAATTAATAGGAAACTTATCGATTATTTTGATATTAAAACTTTAGGGTTTGTTCACTAATTTAATAACATATTAGTGACCCCCTTTAATTAATTTTAGTAATTAATTACATAATTATTTAATCACATAATTAATTAATCACATAAAAAGATTTAAATAATCTCGTAAAACTAACTCGTTGGAAATTAAATTAATAATTTAATTAATAATGACGTGGAAATTCTAGGACATTACAACATTCGCTTGCACTTGTAATCGGATAACCGATATATAATTTTCCCATTACAGATTATTCTCTCAATCTAAGAATCTGCAACAACAACTAGTTTGGATGGCTTTTAAAATATCTAACATACAATTGCCTAGCCGAAATAATTGACATAGACTACTTCTTAAACAGTTCATGAATGAAGAACTTTAAATGATTTACAATTCAATAATGGAACATGGATTCAAATGCACTACGTGCGAATATCAATAATAATGTCGATGTGGAATAATTTGCAATAATTAAACCACTTAGCATATACTTGAAAAAAATATATAACTCGAGTTTGAGTTAGAAAAACTTGCCTTGTTCGTAGATTACGGCTTACACAATTTAAATTACTTTCTTGTAAAGAACTAACATTAATAGGGATGGTCTAACAATTAGTAAAACATATAATTGTTCACTTAACGTTTACATCCGCTATTCACTTATCAATTAATCACATTTAATTATCAGATAACACATCATAAAACAACTTCATTGTTTAATATCACTTATGTAACTTTAACTAAGTGATATATCTTCTAACTTATCAAAACATTTCAATTATTGTTAAGTTAATTTCTTACTTATTATATAATAATCAATAATCATTTTAATTTTCATTATTTATTATTAACCAAATAATAAATAAATAATTTATTAATCACATTCCTCTTTAATTATTATTTAATATCGTTTAAATAATAATTAATTAAATTAATTAACCTTACTTATTATTTAATATTAATTAAATAATAAATAATTATTTTATTAATTTTATGTATTTTATTTAACAACCACATCATGCCATTATTATAATAAAAATGACCAAATTGTCTTTATTTAGTCTTATTAAGCCATTTTAAGCTTATTGGTCGGTAAAATTATATTATATAATTTTCTGACTAAGTTGAAATTAATTTCTTTGATTTGTCTTAACTCAATCGTATTTATTAAAAATACTTTCTTGACATATTATTTTTATATCTTCTGGATATCCTTAATATATTTTATTTTACACATAAAATAATTTTTGAAATTCATTTCCTATTTTTAAATAAACTATTTATGTTCAAATTTGCATCATTTATTAAAAATTGATCTTTTACCCAAAAATTTCGAAACTTGCACAATAGCTTATTTTCATCATAAACTGATTCTTAAAAAAAAATTCATAAATTTTTGAGTTATACATTTCGAATTATTACAGTTTCTTTTTTAAAAATCAAAATCTTTACCTGGCCATTACTCACTCATCTAGAGTTGAAATGATCTCATTTTTGGACAACAGCTTCATCATATCATATATTTTCATATTCCAAAAGGGAAAAGTTTTTTAAATCAAGTTAACTGGCCGAAACATGCCTTAAAAATTTATGGGCTGGAGGTTTTTCATATTTTCTCAACAGTGAACTGTTTTATGAGAAAATTACCAAAAATCACCATTTAAATATTTTTAATTGAGAACGTTTTATAACTTATAAATCTACCAACCGAAGTTGATGGATCTTGAAAAAGATTTATGGAATATGAACAGTAACCATCTAAAGTGGACTAAAAATTTAGGGTTTTTGAAACTTGATTTTATTAAAAATTTTCTGTCTTCTCTTTGCATTATTAGCACACCAACACACATATTGAACTTACCTAACCATAAAACTTCTTTCATAACATAGAGCTATCATTTAAGACACAAAGAATACATAAACACCTTATATGATTCAAACCACAAATAACTAATCTAGACTTTAGGCTAGGGTTTTAACAGTAAACATGCTTTCATGAAATTTTCTTTCATATATTCACATACCAAGCATGTTAACATACATATTAAATATATTAACCCATAGATCTATACTTAGAACATAGATCTAACATTATAAAGCTTCAGAATAATTTTTAAAACCATCAAAACACATTTTACACTTAAAAATATATTTTTGACCATGGAAAATTATTTGTATATATAGATCTACAAATATACACATATATCTCTATTAAATCTTCCTTTCTTATACTTTCAAACCCGCTATGGTTCCACACACAACAAAACTCCCATTACCAACCATGATAAAAACATAATAAAGTATTGTATAACAAAAATAACTAGAGTTTTAGGATGAGAAAACTTTTAAACCTTTGAGATCTAGATGCACACTTGCTTGTTCTTCCAAAGTAGTTTGTGAAACTAGAAGGCATCCACTTGAAGCCTACTTGATCTCCAACACACAAGAGTTCTAAAAACTTTCTAAGATTTCTCTTATTTTCTCTCTCTTTTCTCTCTAGGAGTTTCTCTCTCTAAAGATACTTGAAATTTGAAAAATGAAAGTATTCTAGTTGGTCAAAGACAATCTTATTTAATTAAATCTCATCTACTAATAACTATACATACAATCCATATATGTATAGGTTTATCCCCAACTTTATCCATGAAATCCTTATCTAAGCTTACTTGGAGATTTCTTAGCAACTCATGACCAATCAATTAAGCCATTTAGGAGATTACATGAGACCTAAGGGATCCCTCTCTTATTCATCCACTACCTTACCTTTATCTTCCCATTTTTGCTTTATTTTTTACTATAATTTGGTAGTAATATTGACAAATTGTTTGACTTTCACTTAATGCACCAATTAGACTCTAGTTTGGGCTACTAGTTAATTTTTATTGGGCACCAACAATTAAATCATTGGAATAACATTACCATTAGCATAACTTGGTCATCAAATCAAGTATATGGCTAACAAAATTAAATTACATAATCGCACATTATTGTCTACAAATTCACAACATAAATAAATGTTTGAGCTTGTTTAATTAACTCACAAAGCTAGTCCTTTAAAAAATTAATTACATACTTGGACTATTAAATAAATTCACATAATTGAACATATTGTTACACATTTAATATTTAAATTAATTAAATCACTTGATCCGATTAGGTTTGCTATATTCAAAATTAATTGAATATTTACTTGGGCTCAATAACTTAATAATCACTTGATATTAAAATTCTTAAGTTAATCAATCAATTTAATAAATCCATTAATTGGACTTTTTTTTAATTAAATCTAACACATAATCACATAGTTAACTAATCACATAATGATTTAAATTGATTCACACTAAAATTCACTTCATTAAAAATAAATTCTTAATTTTATTTATAATGTCACATAATATTTGTGGTCATTACACATGACACGATAGCGCCGATCCCTGTTCATTTTACGTCAACGCAACGTCATATGAGTTTTAGAGTATTCTAGAGACATAGAGCGGCAGCCCCAGTATATTTTGTGGCGCGACAGCGCCGTTTAGGCAGAATTAAAAATTCGACCCGGGTCAGGTCAAATCCACATGGGTTGGGTCTGGGTCAAAATAAAAATAAATGATTAAACAAATAAAATAATAAAAAATATTTTATTTGTGAAGATAAATAAATGAGTAATAATTAAATAAATAAAATAATAATTATTATTATTTTATTTGTGAAACATGAGAAATAATTAATAACCAAGGAATAAGTAAATAAATAAAATAATAAAGGTTTATTTTATTTGTGAATATCCATTAATAAAGATTAATGGATAAGTAATAAATAATAATGAGAGATGATTAACCAAATAAAATGATAGAGATTATTTTATTTGTAAATATTAACAAATAGAATTGTAAAAAGAAAATGATTAAACAAACAAAATAATAATGACAATTATTTTATTTGTGAAGAATGATGAATAAATAAAATGAAAGAGATAATTAAACAAATAAAATAACAATAAAAATTATTTTATTTGTCAGGTCTATATATGGAAACTAATATCGAATAATATACCGAAGAAGAAGTGATTAAACAAAATAAAATAATAATAAAGATTATTTTATTTATGAATCCTAGTTGTGGATATTTATGTAATGAATATACGTGAATGTATAAATTGACTTGGATTGATTATGTGAGGTTCCATAGAGATTGATTGTTAAAACGATTTATGATATAGGTTATCCGAAAGGAGGAAACCTAGAATCAACTAGAGACGACAAACAAGGCAAGTACCCTAATTTGTACACCTATCTTATTATTTCGTACAAATAATTTGAATATTATACTTATTGAAAAATGATTCATATTGAACTCATTTATCGATTATCATCTTTATATTCATGAAAGATTAATCTCATATCTGAATATTGAATTCAAGAACTGAATTATTTATACGTAAATACCTTTAAAGGATTACTCATACCTTAACATGTGAACATTGAAAGTCCAAATTATGCATAAGTGATTCAAGAAGAGTGTCTATACCATTTGATTCAACTAGACAGATAATGAATAAAATCAATCATGTTTTAGAAAGCTATACAAACTCATTGCCTTGCTATGAATTCCTATGATATGCTGAGATGAACAACCCTGATTAGGGGAAATATTTTATGTCAAAAAATTGACTCGCGCGCTATGACTAAACGTTATGCATAATGTGGGTACGACGGGGTTGATCACCCCATGTACCTGTTATCGAAGGTTTACAATTAAACACTGTTAATCATTCTATGAGTTCATGGCCCATAGTGACCTCTTGGTAATGAAATTATTCAGATCTTAGAACTGTTGAAACTTGATACTCTCAGTTCATTCAATTCAATTAATAAATTATCCCTTAATTGTTAAACTTTTAAAATTATTACATCTTGAGCATGATTCTCTGTTATTGCTAGATTTATACTTGCTGAGCAAATTTGTTACTCATTTTTTGCATTCATTAAATGTTACAGTTAAGACCGAGTAGGGTGGAGTTTTCGAGAAAGATAAAGGGAAAAACAAGGCTACTGATTAGCCATTATTCTCTAGTTATTGCGTTAGTTATTGTAATGAACCATATTTGTATTGTGTGTTAGACAATGATGTATTTAATGAAGGTTAAGAGAGCCTGGGATAATGTTTGTATATATTATTAATGCATATATTTATGTTATTCTGCATTGAATTGAAGCTTAGTTATAATTTATGTTGTGGATCGCGGGGCACTAAGTTCAAGGTAGAGGTACTTAAATTTGGGGGCATCACATGGACTATGGAAAGGGAGAAAACCTAATCTTGGCTACCTACACATCTTCGGCTATACCTGCTACATCCTCAACAACGATAAGAGTTATCTGACTAAGTTCCAACCAATGTTAGATAAAGGCATCTTTCTTTGCTATTCAGATACTAACAAAGTTTACCGTGTATTCAATAAAATATTGTTAACTGTTGAAATTTCTGTTCTTAAAACTTTTAATGAAACATACAATCTGGAGCTAAGCAAGGCTATCTTATTGATGAGCACGTAAAACAAGTAGACACTACGGTCAATTAACCTGTGATCGTAGGGTCAGAAGCTGAAATCGTAGAATCGGTGCATCCTACGATTGTCAACCCAATAATCGTAGAATTAAATGAAAAAATTTGTAGAGCCAATAGTTTCAGACATAGGCACTCTACGAATTGAAGATCCAGCAACCTTAGGACGAAGAAAACCAAACCTTGAAGAACTCAGACAAGAAGGCATAAAGACAGATGTTCCACTAGGAAAAAATGGGCAAAGGATCACACACAATACCTTATCATAGGTTATCTAACAACAAAAGTTAGCACACGATCTAGAACCTAGAATGAATGCTTCTATTTGAGATTTCTTTCTCAAATGGAACCTAAAACAATCGATGGGGCTCTTCAAGATTCAAGCTATATAGAAGCAATGCAAGATGAGTTAAACCAGTTTGAAAGAAGCAAAGTCTAAAGATGGTGTAATCACAATGAAAAAAACAAGAATGGTGCAAAAAGGTTACTCTCAAGAAGAAGGGATCGATTATGATGAAACCTATGCATTAATAGCAAGATTAGAAGCAATCAGGAGGTTTCTTGACTTTATAGCCCACATGAAGTTTAGAGTCTTTCAGATAGATTTCAAGAGTGCTTTCCTGAATGATTAACTTTAAGAAAAGGTGTATATTGAGCAACCTCAAGGTTTTGTAGATCTTTTCAAGCCAATTATGTTTATAAATTAGATAAAGCTCTGTGTGGCTTTAAAAAAACACATAGAGCATGGTATGAAACTTTAACTAATATTCTTGTTGAAAAAGAATTTACTAGAGGTAGAGTGGACACAATACTATTTCTTAGGAAGCATAAAGACAAAATATTATTAGTGCAAATTAATGTAAATTATATAATATTTTGTTCTACTGACAACAAATTATGTGAAAGTTATAATGACCACAAATATTACGACCTATTTCAATTGTAATTGATGATGTATTAATCAATGAAATGAAATTAAAAATTTATTTTATTGTGCATTCATGAATAATCAAATCAATGTGTATGAGGTTGGAATTAAAGGAAAGCTCACTCGGTGAAAATTTTAAACCAAGTGACTAATCTAGAAATAATAAGATCGATAACAATAAGATCGAAACCCTAAACTGATGACCTAATTAAAAGCGTTAGGGTTTATAATTAAATCGATGTATGGTAGATCGAATAAATTTTAAATGAGAGTCTAATTGGATAAATTAATTAATCCAAGTAGGTCATTTGATACCTATAAACCATAATCTATTGAGTAATAACAATTAAACATGCTAGGGTTTATTTTGACCCCTAATGTTTAATGGTAACAATTAATGCCTAATTTATTGGAATTAATTTACTAACCCATGAAATTAATGATGAAAACCCAAATGAATTTAATTGGGAGCCCAAGTGAATTTAATTATTACCCCAAGGAATTGAAATTCAATAGCCCAACACGAGTCAAAATTGGTCAAAGCATACAAGTTGGTTGATATGTATATATATATGTATATATGACCAATTAAAACATTAAAAGAAAAGCAAAAATCATGGGGAAGAGGGGGCTGATTTCTACAGCTTTGGGAGGCTCCCAAGGGGGGGGGGTGCAATGCTCAAGATAGTTGGGAAGTCAAGAGCTAGTAGGCCTATGACATTGGGTGTTGTAGTTGATGTATATGCTTACAAATTTTGTAAGCATACATATCATCCACCACTCTAAACTCTCTAGCATTTTCTTCTCTCATCCATTAGTCATTCATTTTCACCAAGAGTTAAAGAGAAGTTGGAGAGCAAAAGAGAAAAGCTAGAGAATGTTAGAGAGAGAAGTAAGAACACTTAGAAGTTCTTAAGAGATAACCAAATAAAATACCAAGAGGGCTTAAGGGGGAAGGTCTCGACAACTAGGAGGAGCCTATTGGATGTCATCAACCTTCATCAACTACTTTGTAAAGCAACGAAAACAAGCTATTAGGAGCAAGAGGTATAAAATCGCTTAAAACCCCTAGTTTACTTCCTTTCTTGGTATATTATGTGATTTCTATGGTAGAAAACTAATTTTCAAAGTCTAAATGGATAGATCCATGCTAGATTGGTAGATCTAGGATTACACGGGTTTATCATGGATTTTTATATGTGTTTATGTTGAAAAATTTCATCAAACTCGGTGAATAAATTTTTACCGACGAAAACAACGTAACCTAAAACATAGCAGCCCCTTATCGGAATTACTGTTCATGATCCATAAGTTGGATTTATGATCCATTAATTTTGGGTGTTAGATCTATAAAATACGAAGATTCTCCAAGTTGAATGACTTAAATCCGATTTAAAATGAGCAAGATATGAATTTTCTACCAAAACACCCCACTGATTTTAGGGTTATGCATAACAGTCCTGTTTGGAGCTATTTTCAGTGACCAAAACAAATCCAAATTTGATGTTTGATAATGGAATCATATAGTTTGGAAAGATATAATTCCATCGATACCTAGTAGAGCTCCATCGGAGTTATAGAACTCAAGATATTCAAGTTTTCATGAAGGACCCCAAATTCGAAAATGTTCAAAAACATTCTGCCTATTTTTGGAAAAAAAAAACGACCGGTTTGATTTTTTTTTCCGGTTTTCTATTTTCTTGGGAGGGGCCGGTTCGGGTCCTTCAGAGCCGGTTCTTGGATTGACTTCAAAAGAGAAAATGTTTGTAATTTAATAAAGAATATTATAAAATTTTAAAATTTGAATTTTAACGACAGTTGGCATTTATTAGAATTAATGGTTGATTAAACCTTACTAATTAAACGAAAAAAGCTAAATTAATATTTTTAATTTCTGAAAAATCATAAAACTACTAATTACTTATTATTTAAGTAATATTAAATAATAAGTATGATTAATTAAGAAATTAATTATTTTTAATAGTATTTAAAGTGTAAAGAGTACACTAATTAACTATTAATTAGTTATAATTAGATAAAATTACTAATAAATTATTATTAAATAATAAATATGTGATTTAAGTATTTAATAATAATATAAGAAAGATAAAGTGAATAAATTAATTATTTATTATTTAATTGAGAATTAAATAGTAAATAAAGATAAGTAATTAACTAATTATTAGTTAATTAATATTAAATAATAATTAAAGAGAGATAAAATTTAAAAATTAATTATTTATTATTTAAATGATAAATAAAGATAATTAAGCAATTAATTATTATTTAATTAACATTAAATAATAATTAAAGGATGATTAAATTAAATGATTAATTATTTATTATTTAATTAAGATTAAATAGTAAGTAAGGGTAATTGATTAATTAATTATTATTTATTCAACATTAAATAATAATTAAATGAGGATTGAATCAATAAATTAATTATTTATTATTTAATTAAAATTAAATATTAAGTAAGGGTAATTGATTAATTAATTATTATTTAATTAACATTAAATAATAATTAAATGAGGATTAAATTAGTAAATTATTTATTATTTAATTAAGATTAAATAATAGGTAAGGATAATTAATTGATTTATTATTATTGATGTTAAATAATGATTAAAAAAGATTAAAATAAGTAAGTTAATTATTTATCAATTAATTGAGGATTAATGATAAATAAGGAGGATTATTAGCACGTGAATAATTATTTATTGTATAATAATAACTAATAATAGTTATCATTTATTATAATAACGATAAATGAGGTACTAAAAAAATTGCAATAAATTGTTTAATAGTTTAAATAGTTAAGCGATGGATGTTTTAATTGATATTACTTACAGAGAAGTAATATTTGACAGTTAAGTCAATAAGACGGTTGTGCTATGTGATAATTTTAGGTAATTGAATGAGAAGTAATTAATAAACTTAAATGTTTAAGTGAGCAATTATGTGTTATACTAATTGGTAGACTGACTTATCAATGTTAGGCCTTCCAAAAGAGAATTATTTTAAGCACTTAGCAGTAAATCGACAGACAGACAAGTTTCCTAACCTTACTCAAATTTCTATTGAGCAAGTCCTTTGAAGTTAATTATTATTATTCAAGTATGAGCTGAGTGATTTAATAATTGGTGAATTATTCCACGTCCATATGATCCTTAACATCCGCACTTTGTGCATTTTAATTCTTGTTTCATTATTGAATTGTGAAAGATTTAAAACTCTCAAATTATGAATTGAATTGAAAGAAACGTCTATGCTTTTGTTCGGCTAGACAATTACCTATGAATTTTTACAAGTTATCCAAACCATAGTGGTACGGATTCTTGTACTGAGATTGAACAACCCCGTATGGGGAGTAACCTAAGTATCTGAAATACGATACACGTGAAACTGAATATTATGAATACACATAGTGTACAAGAGGCTGATCCCCTCAAGTACAGTTCTTATCATATAACCTAAGGGAGACAATTATATGATTGATTTCTCAAGAGAAGTAGTTCATGGTCTACTTGACCGCTCAGATTTTAATAATCAATGGTCTAATATTATTAAAGACTTTGATTATACTGTTGAAAAATTATTTTAAATCCTTTAGTTATTCATTTCGTATTCATTCATGACATATCTCATATCTATTTAATTAAACTTGTTGAGCAAGATAGTTGCTTATTCTTGCTATGTCATTGTAGACGCCCAAATTTTGCGTTTGTATACTAACCTGGGCAGGAAGGCAAAATCGTCATTTCGCGTGGACTGTGAAAGGGAATGATGGATTTCAACACGGTCAAGTCAAGCAAACACGAAAACAAATCGACATCGAATTACGCGATCTCGGGATACGAAGTAATCCAGACAGACCAAAACGACCAATACATCCTACCAACAGTTCTCAGGTTGTGAGGTACAAATAATACAGCGAAAATGATGATTTAAGACTGCGTGACACGAGAATCAACAAAAAGGAGCCGGGCGGCCGAAGAGGCATCTGCGGCCAACGACAATGTGGCGTTTTCGTGGCTCAAGGAAACACACGGCAGCCGAGGCGTCGGCTTAGACGATGAGAGCAAGCAGCCGTAGGTGCACCTGCAGCTGCTCCCAAACAGCTATATAACGACAATTGGTTCAGCCGAGAGAGGGAGAAAGAAAGAAAGAAAATCTAGAGAGAGAAGGCGAGATATAGAGAGAGAAACCCACGGGTTGAGCAAAAAAGGGAGGATTTGTCTTCTTGTAACTTCCATATTTATCTCATCTTGTGTTATAGACTTAGTTGTGAGATATAAAGCGATTTTTTTGAAGTATTGCAAGGTGAAAAAGGGAATTTCTTGAAATTTTATCTTATATTTTTCTTGTGATTTCTTGTGTTGGATTGCTTGGATGTAGTATCTTTGTTATATTAGTGATGATCCAAGGATTATGGATTATTAGTGAGGGTTCCATTGGAACAAAATTTCCTCCTAATTTCCCGATGATATCCAGGTGGTGATATATAGTTCATTGTGTTAATATGTAGTTCATAGTGTTTAACTTGCGATTTTGGGTTATTGTGGTATAGTAGTCAATCTATTGTTGTTGAGTTTTCCCTTGTATGGTTGTGTGGTGATTTTGGGATTTGTGAACCTAGGAATAAGATCCTTGTGATCAAATTCCGAAGACGGACATTTTGGTATATGTAGTCACGGCAATAGGTCCGTTATTGTACACATGTAAATTATGGGCCTTAAAATGATATCTATATCAAAAATCGGGTTAAGGCTCCGTAATAGTGAAATATGTGATTATGGGTGTTTGGGGTTATTTGGATGGCTCACCTGCCCATGAATAGCCCCGACATACTTTTTTGAATACTTGATTTGATTTGCGAAATGGAAAGTGGTTTCAAAAGCAAAAAGCAAAACGGGAAAGACTTTCTAAAAATAAATCAAATTAGGGCTCATAAGGCTAAAAAATTGAGAGTTTTAATGAACGTCGATTCCTATTTAATGAAAAGGCTACAAACGTTTTTTAAGAAATTAATTTTGTAAAAAATAGATAAACGTCTTTTCATTAAACTTTGGTGCATAGGGTTAAAAAGCTCCTAGAAGTTGCCTTCATTTTATTTTACTCTACTGTCCCAAGGCAATGTATAGTCTCGATTCCTATTTGACGAAAGTTTAAAAAACCCTTATTTTCTAAAACGACACCTAATAAAAATCTCATCGCTTTCAATCTATATCTATTATAAAGCAAAGCCTTTGCATATGGGTCACATATGAGCCATTACGAACCAGAACTCTATGAATCTCGGCTCGCGGAGCAATTAAATAGGAGTCACATATGAGCCATTACGATTACGAAAACTAAAAATTGGATGAGTTGGTACATCCCTTTCAAATATACCAACTGACGACTCTGGTCAATTGGCTCATTATAAAATCGATCTTTCAAATCTCGTCGATACTTGTGCTGATCTTTTCCAAGAATCACATCGTAATCAAAAGGCTAAAATTGGAAAGGGTAATTATTAATAAGCGACGATTTTCCCGGCGACGACAGCTGGCGACTCCGCTGGGGACCTTAGAGGGCTTAAGCCACGTTCAAATCTTGATGATTTCCTATCCTTTTAAAAAATTTCTGAAAATGTGTGGTTGCGTTATTTGCGTTGATTTACCTTTTTTGCGCGTATGAATGAATGTGCGATTTTTGTGACTGCGTTATCTTTTCAAGGCTTTATTTTATTGTCATCATATGCATACGGTGAGATTCGATGAATGTATGATTGAGTAGTTCCTCCTCCTGAGGCAAACCCGTCGGATGTGGATTACTGGACTCAAAAGCATCCACTCAGATCCAATCCAATTGAAAGACCGGATTTATTCCCGTCTAGTATGTTGCGAAGATCTGGGAACCTTCATGCCGAAAAGCCCGCGAGAGTAACTTAGGGTAGGTCAGCCTCAGATAAACCCGACGCATGAGAAGTCTCTTCATACCCTATTACGCTTTACGCACATGATGTCATGTTTAAAGTCAAACGATTTCGTATATCTCCCACCTTGTCAAAATAAAGTGTTAACCTCTGTTTTACAGGAAAAGCTTGAAGAGCATCATAAATTCACATTTGCATACCTTAGTTGAAATAAAGGACCACTGACACTGTTTTGCAGGAAAAGATTAAAAAACGCAAAAACATAGAGATATTTGCTTTAGCATGCATCCACTTGTGTCATTCCCCGAAACTAAACTTGGGTTATTTTATTTGTAGGATTGCTCCTCAAACCTTCCTTCGATCTAAAAAAGCCCGGGATTCAACAATCGAGATGGCTGAATATCCTAATCCTAACCGGCTCCTATATCTTGGGAAAAGTTTGAGGCCGTAAAAAATCAAATGACCGAGATAACCATGTTACTAAAGGAACATTTCAAGTTAAAACCGGGGTCGCAACCGGAGGATCCACCGGGGCGATCATCACAGGGGAACGACACAACCCAAGAAACTCCTAAAATTGAGCAGTCAAAGGAAGTTATTGTTATTCCCGAAGACCAAAATACAAGTAATTTTAGCAAAAAGATGAAACAGATGGAAGAGGCCATCAAAACCATGAAAGGGATTGGATCATACGGCAGTGTCAATTATTCTGACTTGTGTGTTTTTCCGAAAACCAGATATCCCGAAAAGTTTAAAATCCCAGAGTTTGAAAAATACAACGGGGTGGGGGACCCCTACACTCACCTAAAGGTCTACATTGGAGAGCTTGGGGCATACGCTGAGGATGAATCATTAAGGATGCAGCTCTTTCAGAAAAGTCTAACGGAAGAGGCTAGGACTTGGTATGCCAGGCTGGACAATGCAAAAATTCACAACTGGGAGGAGTTGGCCCACACCTTCCTGGCCCAATACAGCTTCCAGTCACAAATGACCCCTAATCGATACCAAATGACGAAGATTAAGAGGCAGCCCAAGGAGTCCTTTAGAGATTATGCCCAGCGATGGAGAAGGATAGCCGCTCAAGTAAACCCACCAATGAGTGAGACAGAGAGAGTGATGACTTTTATAGATATCCAAGAGGCTCCTTATTACGAGAGGGTAATAGCTGGAATCGGGAAATCGTTTGCAGAAATGATTAAACATGGGGAAATGGGATTGAAATTTGGAAAGATCCGAGACTTCACGGCTCTCGAGGCTGTTGCAGAGCAGATTCAAAGCGAAAATTATGGCAATACTTCCCGTAGGACACAGAAGCGAAAAGAGGATGATGTATCCCTAGTCTTGCAAGGGTTGTCTGGGAAAACAGAGAATAGCCCTCCTGTTTGGATGCAAAGGAGCATGCCCCCTTGACAGTCAGCTTTCACCAATCAGAGGCCGGAGGGGCGAAGGAGGTTTAAAAATACCCAAGATAGAGAATTTACCCCATTGGGAGATCCCTTAGAGCAAGTATTGGCTTTGTTAATAACCCAGAAGAAGATTACGGAACTAGCACCACCGGCTGACCTAAAGGGGAAGAGGTACGATCCGAGCAAGAAATTTGTCTATCACTCGGGGTCCCTGGGGCACAACACTCAGGAATACTGGACGCTGAAGCACAAGATACAGAATATGATTGATAGTGGAGAAATTATGGTGGAACAACCGGAATCCCCAAACGTCAAGGTCAACCCTCTGCCCGAGCATAATGGGGGAGGTGTCAATGTAATTGAAACCAACAAGGCGGAAGGGCCTTTGAAACTAAGGTACGTAAGAAAAATTGACGAAGTGGTTGGTATGGCTAATGTCCAAGAGAGCACGCAAAGTGAACCACTTAAATTGCCTGGAGTGATTAAAGGTACCAAAGGGGCACCTATCCGGTTGTCAACTCCGAGACCCCTCATTATAGCAGCCAGATCGCAAATGCCAATTACCAGTTTAAAATCTGTTCCATGGAGTTACGGGAGAAAACCAGAGGAAATGGCCAACTGTGCGTCAGTTACCTCCAAAGGAAATCCTTTGTATCTGCCGAGGCGAGTCCTTGAGGGCCCGAGAAAAGGAAGCGGGAGAATCTCAAAGGAGAAAGCCTTGGAATTTTTTAAGAAAATGAATCACAACAAAGCCAGGGTGGTTAAGGGGTTGGAGGAGCAACCGCCTCTGACGTCAATCCTAGTCCTGGTATTGGCGTCCAACGATCACCATCAAATATTGAGCAAGGTCCTGGAGGAGGCTCATGTCGCTAAGTCAATCAGCATAGAAAGATTCAACCATTTGGTGGGCCATTTATTGGACAACAATGTGATATCATTCACCGATGACGACATCCCCGAGGAAGGGAGAGGGCACCGAAGGCCGTTGCACATTACGGTCGTCTCCTCGGGGTATGTAATGAACGGAGTACTAATTGATAGTGGATCGGCTCTAAACATTTGCCCATACAGTACCCTAGAAAAAATGAAGATCAACCCCAAGCGCCTACGGGCCAGCCAAGTGGTGGTTCGGGCTTTCGATGGATCTCAGAAGGACACTGTGAGAGAAATTGAACTACCGGTTGAGATCGGGCCCTATACCTTCGACATTTCTTTCCAAGTGTTGGATATTACTGCAAGTTACAACATGTTGCTGGGGAGACCCTGGATTCACATGGCACGGGCAGTCCCCTCCACCCTGCATCACCAAATCAAAATCATCATTGACGAAAACTTAGTGACAATTGCCGTAGAGCCCGACTATCCTCTTCACTCTATGAAAGGCATGCTAGTGATCAATCTAGATGAGTCAGTCAAACTAGTCAACTATCAAGCATTCAAAATTAGTACCCCTCAATACCGGCATCTGAGGACTCCAACTTTGAAGCCTAGAATATCTCTGGAGCTCACATTTGTTGCTCGGGAAATGATGGCAATGAAATTCCAGCCAGGGCAAGGATTGAAAAAGAATGGTCAGGGGATCACCGAGCCCATTCAGATGCTAACACAGTTAGGCAAAGCAGGGCTAGTATATTACGGAGGCATAGGGCGGAAGAACCCGTACAAGAAGATGCTTACTCGGCTAGTCGGAATCCCAATTCCAGGAGCCAACAAAGAACATTTCCCGAAGATAGTCAAGCCTGAGTCTGAAGCAGAAGGTGAAGAATAGGCTCCCCCAGCCAAAGAATTGGCCAAGAGGGAGGAATTCTTGCAAGAGATCATGGAACAGTTCGAGATAAAATGTCATCTCCCAGGACAGTCAGAAGGCGAGCAGATCATGCCTTTCATTAATTGGGTCGGATTGGCAGTTCCCAAAAGAGGTATGATTAAAAGCGAAAACCAAGTCGCTGCTATCATCGAGGAGGTTCCAGATGCAGAGGCCCCCTCCATCACTCGCTTTAAAACCAAAGTGATCACCACAAATTGGACCATGCAACCGGTGATATCCAAAAAAGGGTAAATCCAGGAGTGGTTGGGAATCCCGTCCACTAGGGGGATCAAGGGGTTTTAAAGACGGTGTTTTTGTTTTATGTACCTGCACGTCTATATCATTTTTTGTCATGATTATTGAAAAAGAAATTCATGTACTGAATGTTTATATATATGACAAATATTTTTGTTTTATGTCAGGTGTCCCGATTTGAATTATTCTAGCCTAACAAACGATTTTCCAAATTTGAAAGACGATTAAGATTTTGATATAGAACTGGATTTCGATTTGATGGGAATTGAGCAGGACGAGAAAGGTAATGACGACACTCCCGACGAAATCAAGGAGTGGGTTGAGGATAAACCCAAACTCAACCTCAACCAAACCATTACCATCAACATAGGAACCCCTGAAAACCCCAAAGAGCTGAAAATTGGGGCAAACCTGACCCCCAACCAGAAAGCAGAGGTAACTAAGTTATTAAGCCGATATGAGGATGTGTTTGCTTGGTCACATGACAACATGGTCGGATTGTCCACGGATATTGTGGTACATCGATTGCTGATAAGTGGTTTTATACCTATGTTTTGAATACACTTGAGCTTGATAAATTGCTTATCTTTAAGTAGTTATGTTAGTTTGTATGTGTTTTATGTGTTTGTTGTAATTTAGGTTGTATAGTAAGTTTATGTGTTTTCTGTTAATTTACACGTCTTTTTACCACATTAGTATAAGATGTGGTTTTCCATTACTTTTTATGTGTTTTATGTTGTTTTGTAGTTATTACAATAAGGGTTTGCTAGTTCGTGGTTTGGATTGCCCGGTTTGTATTTTCGGCGTGTCGTGTGCATAGAGGCCAGTTTTTGACATTGTTTCGGCTAGAATCTTTGCGTGTGCAAAACATGAAAGTTGTATAACTTCTTCTCAGATTTTCGAAACATCTTGAATTATATCAATCAGAGATCGGATGCAAAAGCTACACCAAAAATACGAAGAAATTACACAGTAGCTACTTCACGCCCAAGTTTGGCCTTTATCCTTTCTGATTCTGCAATTTTGTAAAACATCAAAGTTGTATGTCTATGAATTTTCTTTCCATAACATCTTTAATTACCTTTATTGGAGTTCGTATGAAAAAATTACGCCCAAAATACGAAAGGACCCTGAAGCTGTCAAATGTCAGTTTTCTGCAAAACGGCACAGCTGCGCCCATTTTGTACTAGGGAGTGGCGCAGCTACGCCTTACGCCAAGCAGACCACAATTTTTCACACAGTTTTCTGCAAAACGGCGCAAATGCGCCCATTTTGTACTAGGTAGAAGCGCAGCTGCGCCGTACGCCAGTCAAGCCGCGAACAGTTCGCTATAAAAGTCAATTTTTGTGCCCTAAAACATAACATAATCAGTTTCTTCCGAGAGGAGGCGACTGGGGAGATTTTGGGAGGCCAATATGGTGCTTCCATGGTGCTTCTACATCAATTTGATGCCATGATTTAGGGAGTTTTCTTTATTTCTTCTTCTTGTCTCTCTATCTATCTTATGTAATCTATTGAATGCTTATTGTTTAGATTATTTTGGATGAATGTTCTTCCATAAATGTAATATTTTGTGGTTTAATGTTAATCTAAATGGTTTTGATTCCTTATATGTGCTATTACTCACTTGATCAATGATGTTTTGTGCATGTGTTTTGGATTAAGCCATGAATCTAGGTTTTGTTATGGAACCCAATAGGTTGTTCTAGTTGATTTACTCTCTCTTTGGTTGGCACCATATGGATTGGTTCTTGTATTTTGTGCTTTGTGTTTAATTTCTAGGGTTTGCATTTACTTAGTAGCCTATACAGAACTGAGAGAGGGAGTATAGTGTTTGACCCAAGTATGTTACACATGTTCGTGATTCCACATGGCATTGGGATTATGATTCGTGGAAAGGATAAACATATACCGATCCACCATGTGCACCATTTAAGAACTTGACCCTTAACCCTTGTTATTCTTAGCTTGGGCGTTCCTTCTTATTTCTGTTGCCTTGTGTCGGATTTGGGTAGGATGTCACTACATGATGCTCGAGAGAGGCATGTTAGTACCATAGAGAGTTCTCAGTTGACCATTCATTGGCTACGGCCGTGTAGATGTGTTTTCATATTTTGCGCCTAACGCGTATTTGTTTGACCTAGTTATTAGTGTGGTAACTCATGCGAAACTGAGAAAGGGAGTACCAGTTTAGACCTAGATACAATGACACGTGTTCGTGATTCTTCCTTGAGTTGGAATTCATGATTCGTTAGTTAGGATAGAGATATGTCAGCTCGCCTCGTGTAGCCAAGAGAGAATCTGTTCTTCAAATCCTTTTTAGTGTTGACTCTCATAGAGACATAGTGAGCTGCCTAGTTAGGGTGTTCCTTCCCGTTTCTGTTGCCCTTGGGTCAGATTTGGGTGGATTCGGGTATGGTGCAACGAGAGTTGGCCATATAATTGAAGAGAGAGTTATAAGACTTAAACGAACTATTGGGGGAAGTTGCAATATGAGATTCACCTATCTTTAATTGTTTTCTAGTGTAATTCAAGTATTTACATTTTCATTGCCATTATTGATAATCGTTTTAATTGAGAGATGCTCGATAAAATTGATGTTGGAAAATATTTGCACTAATTCCTCGTGGGATCGATAATTTTACTTACTCTATATTACTTGTTGACCACGTATATTTGCGCGTTTTGTTCATTCAAATGAACTCGTCGAGGTCAGAACTCGATAAATAAATAAAAATATAAAAACAGAATAAACAGTTCCGATTTCAGCACCAACAATTGCCCATCAAGGAGGGTTTCAAGCCGGTTAAGCAAAAACTGAGGAAATTGAAACCGGAGTGGAGCTTAAAGGTGAAGTAAGAGATAGTCAAGCAATTCAAAGCGGGAATCATCACCGTGTCCACTTACCCATAATGGCTTTCCAGTATAGTCCTAGTGGTGAAGCCCAGAGGAAAGGTGAGAGTATACGTTGATTATAGGGATCTGAACAAGGTCAGGCTCAAAGATAATTTCCCAGTGCCTTTCATACACATATTGGTGGATAATACGGTCCAGTATGAAATGTATTCATTTGTCGATTGTTTCGTAAGATATCACCAGATAATGGTGGTGGAGGAGGACCGAGAAAAGACTGCCTTCATCACCCCTTGGGCACGTTTTGTTATAGACGACTTGCTTTCGGCCTCACAAATGCAGGAGCCACTTATCAAAGGGCAATGATGGCCCTATTCCACGACATGATGCATAAGGAGATAGAGGTCTACATGGACGACATTATTGTAAAATTAAGGGTTGAATCTGACCATGTGACTCATCTCAAGAAGCAATTTGATCGGCTCAGGAAGTACAACTTGAAGCTCAATCCAGCAAAGTGTGCCTTTGGAGTTCAGTCGGGCAAGCTCCTTGGGTTCTTGATGAGCAACCGGGGCATTGAGTTGGATCTGGCTAAGATTAAAGACATTGTGGATATGTCAGCACCTCGTACAAAGAATGAGATAAGAGGATTCTTGGGGAGGATAAACTTCATCAGCCGGTTCATATCACATTTGACGATCACCTGCGAGCCAATCTTTAAACTGTTAAGAAAAAATGCCTCCCGAGAGTGGAACGAGTAGTGCCAAAATGCCTTTCAGACCATTAAGAAGCAATTGACGGAGGCGCTAGTGCTGGTACCCTCAAAGTATGGGATCCCTCTGTTCATGTATATATCTGTTAATGCCATGGCGATGGGTTGTATGTTGGGGCAGAAAAATGAATTAGGCAAGGAGCAAGCCATTTATTACCTCAGCAAGAGATTTAGCAGCTGTGAACAGAATTACACCCCGATCGAAAGGACATGTTGCACCTTGGCGTGGACTGCTATGAGATTACAACATTACCTTCATGGACACACTACCTATTTGATCTCGCGAATTGATCCCCTGAAATATATATTTGAAAGACCAACGTTGAATTGTCGATTGTCGAGGTGGCAGTTAATCTTACAGCAGTTCGATATCCTTTATGTTACCCTGAAAGCTGTAAAAAGGCAGGGAATTGCAGATCAGTTATCGGAGATGCCGTCTGGAGGAATGGAACCTTTAGAAACTTCTCTACCAGGTAAAGACATATTGTGGGTTCAACATACGAGCTGTGATGACGAAGGGCAATTTTGGAAAATGTATTTTGACGGTGCCATGAATGCTGAAAGGGCTGGAGCCGAAGCGGTCCTGGTTTCTATTACGGGCGAGCAGTACCCTGTTCTCACCAAATTACAATTCAGTAATTCGAACAATACGACTGAGTATGAGGGATGTATACTAGGACTCATATTCGCCCGCAATACGGGAGTGAAAAGATTAGCCGTGTTCGGAGACTCAGAGTTAGTAATTAGATAGGCGACAGGGGTGTATGGCACTAAGGAGCTTCAATTACTCTCATACCACCGGTGTGTTGTCCGGTTAATGCAAGAATTTGAAGACATAGCCTTTCGGCATATTCCCAGGGGATAGAATGACTTTGCCGATGCATTAGCCACCCTGGCTTCTTTGGTCTACATACTCAAAAGCAAAGCCACTCCCCATATTGAAATAACGGTACAAAATGCCCCCGCTTACGAAGAACACGTTGCGAAGTTATCCGATGAGGTGGTTCACCCAAATTAGCCCCGGTATCATGACATCCGGGAATATTTGAGGGATAGATCTCTCCCTGACCAAGCGAACCGAACGGAGAGGCAAAGAATCCAAAAGATGGCGATGAAATTCTATTTAAGCGGAGATTCCCTGTATAAGAGGGATGTTGGCTTGAGATTGTTGCGATGTGTGGATGAAACTCAAGCACAAAAAATCATGAGCGAAGTACACGGTGGGGTATGTGGGCCACATATGAGTGGACCGATGTTAGCCAAGAAGATTTTGAGAACGAGACACTACTGGTTATCACTTAAAGCCGACTGTGACAATCATGTCAAGCGATGTTACCAATGCCAGACACACGGTAATGTGATTCATGCGCCTCCTAATGAACTGCACTGTATGACTTCCCCTTGGCCTTTCTCCATATGGAGTATGGATGTAATCAGACCCGTGGAGCCCAAAGCGAGCAATGGCCACCGGTTCATCTTTGTCATGATTGATTATTTCACCAAATGGGTGGAAGTACCTTTTTTCCCTAAAGTAACACAGGAAATCATAGTCAGTTTCATTAGGAACAATGTCATTTGTCGGTACAGACAGCCCGAAATCTTGGTGTCCGACAATGCCAAAAATCTGAACAACGCCCTTATGAAGGAGTTATGCGACCAATTCAAGATCAAACATCTCAATTCCGTCATTTATATGCTCAAAATGAATGGGGCCGTGCAGGCTGCAAATAAGAATATAAAGAAGATTATGGCAAGAATGTCCGCCAATCATCGGGGATGGCCAGATTTGCTGCCTCTCACACTGTTTGCATATCGGACATCAGTTCGTACGTCTACAGGGGGCAACCCCTTACGATGGAGGCTGTTTTGCCAGTTGAGATGGAGATGGCGTCCCTCCGAATTTTGCTCGATGCTCGAATTGACGAGGAGGATTGAATGCAAAATCAGTACGACCAATTAGCCCTGATAGATGAAAGGAGGGTGGCTGCTATATTACACGGTCAGTTGTATCAGCAACGCATCTCTCGATCGTACGACAAAAAGATACGGTCCCGAAAGTTCAAAGAAAATGACTTAGTACTGAAGAGGGTCATACCCTGTCAAGACGAAGCGAGAGAGAAGTTCGCTCCAAATTGGGAAGGACCTTTTGTGATCAAGAAAGTCCTATCTGGAGGGGCCCTCATCTTATAAGAAATGGAAGGCGAGGTGTTTCCACAACCCCTAAATTTTGACTCGATGAAACGGTTTTATACTTAAAAAAAAAAATCTCTCCATCTCTCTTTGCATTTTGAACTACGTAGGACCTGATCTCCTGACCTTGTGGGAGTACGTAGGCAGCCATCATGGCATGGTCTGTTCTCTACAAAATAATAAATCCTGTCCCTGTACGAAAGTCGTTCCCAAAAGCCCAGAAAACTCCTTTAATAAAATACCTTCAAGATCTTACCAAAGCCAATCATATAATCAACCCAAAATCCGAGACCTACTCCGATGAAATCAGAGGGTGGTGCGGCGATATCAGTTGAATCCCAATCAAGACTTGAAAAAAGAAAGAAGGCAATATATCAAAATCGTAATCAGTTGGATAAAATGATGATCCAATGGAGGGCGACGATACATCAAAAAGAGAAATGACTAAACCATAAATATTTCTCTATATATACAAAACATTTTGATTACAAAGTTAATCTTTTAAATAATAATGATGAAACTGACATAGTCTATGCAGGGAGTAAAATAATCTACAGATCAGAAACCAGCTGAAGCAGGAGAGACAGAATAGCTGATGCATCATAAACCTCGGGCTCGCCTGCAATCTGCTGCCCCATCATGTCAATTTGGGCCAAAAGAGCAGCAGCACTGCGTGGGAAGTATCCCTCTCAATCTCAGTAACACTTAATGCTGACTGGAGCCTGGTACCCTCAATCATCAGTCTCCGGATACGATCCGCCGAATCAGAGCAAGAGACATGTACCGAAGTAGGAATGTCCACAATATCAGATCTGGGCGCTAATTTTGAAAACTCCGGGGGGATAACCGCGTTTGAACTAGTCTAATCTGGGGAAAACCTCGAGAACCATCCAATACCCCAATCTGGTCAAAATCAGCAATCTCAGGATCTCCCCGCAACCATCGCAGATAATCGGGTGTCTGACTAGGATGACTGTCCCTAAACTCGGTCGAGACCCTGTGAGACCAAAGATCATATACCATCAACATCTCCCTCTCTGTCTGAAGTGATATAAGAAATCGGTAATCAGCTGCACCCGCAAAAAGATGAAACTCATGCGTCTGGTCAAACTGCCCCATAACAGCTCAGGGATGATAAGTCGTCACCCCTCTCAGGCCGGGAAGAGGGAGAAAATCCAAAGGGGGAACATGAGTCAAGAAAATCATGAAGGAGCAATAACCCGAGTAGATCAGGAGATGGAAGGGCTCCTCAATGGCCGATAAGAACTCCCTCCACGAAGCCACATCAATGCATCACTGGGGGAGGAATGAGAATTGCATGACCAAGCTGTGGCTGAAGCAAAACTCGTGCCGACGAAACTGTCCGATGGGCCTGAGGTAGCTCATAAACCATACAAACAATAAAGTAGAACTTCCTCTGAATATACTGCCTGGGAAGGACTGACAATATGAGGCCGACATGTAAGTCTCTGCGAGTATCATAGGAAGGATGGTATGATCCTCCTGAAGGGCCTGTACCGCCACAATAACCCGCATATCCAGGAGATCGGCTCCGGCAAGCATGTATAGAACTGATATGACACAAGCCATCAGGACATCCACTCTCAAAGCACCCCAGCGCTCCTTAGATACTGAAAAATCACTAGAAAATAAAGAGAAGCTATTCGCTGAGAAAGGACCCCTCCAATGGCATCCACAGCCAGAGCTCCCGATCGAATGCTACGGGCCTTAAAGACCTTGTCCTGAGGAGAGTACCCCAGCAACGATTGAACAACTGCGGGAGAAATGTCGGGCTCCAAGGGAACACGGGGTCCGGAGAACTCCACCCCGGTAATATATCGTCAGTCAAGGGGTGTCAACACCAGCTCGCAATCCAGAAGATGAAGCGACTGGGTCTGATGAAACCACCACTCAGATAATGCCCGCATATAGCCCCATGGACATCGGCGGGGAGCGATGGTAAAAAAATGGCTGAAACCCCAGGAATCCACCATCCCGCGATAATCAGCATGCAGCGCATGATAGAGTGTGTAGATGCTGAACCAATTACCCCGAGGCTGGGTAAACTCAGGAACCTGTGACAGCCACCAAACAGTCAGTCAGGGTAACCATGTGAGTTTGAATGAATTTAAACAGCGGATATACCTCGTTAGCCACAAGATATGCCGATGGATGACTATTGAGATCAGGACCGAGCAGATCCGACATCCTAACACGGGCCCCTAGTAAGATTCGACGCATGGGGGGAGGGACCGTTGTGCTAGAAGGACCCGCCTCTGCCTCTACCTCTACCTCAGCTGGGCATCCTCATCGACATCAGGATGGACGGGGCGAATGACAGACTCCGCCAGCCTACGGGAATGATAGGTCAGAACAGGAGCTGGAGTCGATGTGACCGCTCTACGTCGACGGACCCCAGCAACTCGGGGCACCGTGGAACTGCTCGAAGCATCAGGATCCATGGCTGAAACAGCACCACGAAAAGGAGGTATATCCTTAGCCCATTACTTTTCAAAGAACTTACTACATATTGCTAAGTGATAATAAGGCAGCATCGCATGATTATCTATGATGATATGAGATTTGAAATGCATAAATGAGTCCCTAGAGATGCGCTAGATTTCTCAAAATTTCGGCAGAGTTTCGTCTGTAAAATGGGCGTCCTATGCACAACTAGGCATGTTTAATAAAATCATACAACCAACAAATCCCAAATGCAAGTGAAAGTAATGCATCGTGGTCATAAAACGGCTAAAATAATAATGTTCCCAAAATAGTAAAGTAGTTTACGTGACCCGTCGTTTACGTACACTACAATGAACATGAATATCTCATGTGGGTATGCATGGCTAAGTCAAAACATGTAAACAAGCAAATGTATAGCAAACCGAAAATGAAAATAAAAGAAAAATGAGTCAAAACGTTACCCAAAGTGTGTAGAGTGGTTTAACCGGAGCGGATTTTGCGGGAAAAGTCCAAAAAGACGCAAAAGAACGAGGAAAACCGAAACTGTTTGGAAAGAAAAGAGTTGAAAGTGACCGATCGCGGGGGGGGGGGGGGGGGTCGCGATCTGAAATAGTTTCGATCCCAGGCGCAGATGCATCTGCGGCTGGTCTTGGTGGGGCCCCGGCTTCTCCTTTGTTATCCCGAACCAGTATAAAACCTATTACGACTTAAATACAAAATTATAGAACTTAACGAAACGACCCGTCGGAGACAAGACCCGAAATTTACGAGATAAGCAGTCGGAGACGAAACCCGATGGCTACAAGACGACCAGTCAGAGACAAAACTTGACATTCACAAGACAACCAGTCAGAGACAAAACCTGACATTCACAAGACGACCAGTCAGAGATGACACCTGACGTTTACAAGACGACTAGTCATAGACGAAACCTGACATTCACAAGACGACCAGTCAGAGACGAGACCTGACGTTTACAAGACGACCAGTCAGAGACGAGACCTGACATTCGCAAGACGGCCAGTAAGAGATGAGACCTGACATTCGCAAGACGACCAGTAAGAGATGAGACCTGACATTCACAAGACGACCAGTCAGAGACAAAACCTGACATTCACAAGACGACCAGTCAGAGACAACACCTGAAGTTTACAAGACGACCAGTCAGAGACGTAACCTGACATTCGCAAGACGACCAGTCAGAGACGAAACCTGACATTCACAAGGCGACTAGTCAGAGACGAAACCTGACGTTTACAAGACGACAGTCAGAGACAGAACCTAGCGTTCATGAGACAACTCATCAGTGACAAGACCGACACCTACGAGGAGATCAGTCGGAGACGAAATCCGACAGTCCCAAGTCAATCAATCGGAGACGAAACCCGAGCGATATTCTTTCATAACTTTGAACTGACCTCTGCATGAATGTGACATATGGCATTACATCATCTCATATATCTCGTTGCGCCATTAATATATGTTGTCATTATCATGCGTCAGGTGTCTACTTCTTTATCATGTTCATTACATATTGCATTGCCTAAACATGATAAAGAGGGGCAGCTGTAGACACCGAAATTTTGCATTTGTATACTAACCTGGGCAGGAGGGCAAAATTGTCATTTTGCGTGGACTGTGAAAGGGAATGATGGATTTCAGCACGGTCAGGTCAAGCAAACACGAAAATAAATTGACATCGAATTGCGCGATCTAGGGATACAAAGTAATCCAGACAGACCGAAACGACCAATACATCCTACCAACAGTCCCCAGATTGCGAGGTACAAATAATATAACGAAAATTATTATTTAAGACTGCGTGACACGAGAATCAAGAAAAGGGAGTCGGGCGGCCACCGATGCATCTGCGGCCAACGACAATGTAGCGTTTTCGTGGCTCGAGAAAACACACGGCAGTCGAGGCGTTGGCTCAGACGGCGAGAGCAGGCAGCCGCAGATGCACCTGCGGCTGCTCCCAGACAGCTATACAACGGCAATTGGTTCAGCCGAGAGAGGGAGAAAAAAAGAAAGAAAATCTAGAGAGAGAATGCGAAATATAAAGAGAGAAACCCACGGGTTAAGCAAAAAAGGGAGGGTTTGTCTTCTTGTAACTTCCATATTTTTCCCATCTTGTATTATACATTTAGTTGTGAGGTATAAAGCAATTTTTTTGAAGTATTGCAAGGTGAAAAAAGGCATTTCTTAAAATTTTATCTTATATTTTTCTTGTGATTTCTTGTGTTGGTTTGCTTGGATGCAGTATCTCTGTTATATTAGTGATAATCCAAGGATTAGGGATGATTAGTGAGGGTTCCATCGGAACGAAATTTTCTCCTAATGTCCCGATGATATCCGGGTGGTGATATATAGTTCATTGTGTTAATATGTAGTTCATAGTGTTTAACTTGCGATTTTGGGTTATTGTGGTATAGTAGTCAATCTAGTGTTGTTGAGTTTCCCCTTGTATGGTTGTGTGGTGATTTTGGGATTTGTGAGCCTAGGAATGAGATCCTTGTGATCAAATTCCGAAGATGGAGATTTTGGTATATGTAGTTATGGCAATGGGTCCTTTATTGTACACACGTAAATTTCGGGCCTTAAAATGATATCTATATCGAAAATCGGGTTAAGGCCCCGTAATAGTAAAATATGTGATTGTGGGTGTTTGGGGTTATTTGGATGGCTCACATGCCCATGAATAGCCCCGACACATTTTTTTGAATACTTGATTTGATTTGCGACATGGAAAGCGGTTTCAAAAGGAAGAAAGCAAAACGGGAAAGATTTTCTAAAAATAAATCAAATTAGTGTATTAGAATCACAAGGCTAAAAAATTGAGAGTTTTAATTAACGTCGATTCCTATTTAACGAAAATGCTACAAACGTTTTTTAAGAAATTGATTTTGTAAAAAATAGATAAACGTCTTTTCATTAAACTTTGGTGCATAGGGTTAAAGAGCTCCTAGAAGTTGTCTTCATTTTATTTTACTCTACTGTCCCAAGGCAATGTATAGTCTCAATTCCTATTTGACGAAAGTTTAAAAAACCTTTATTTTCTAAAACGACACCTAATAAAAATCTCATCGCTTTCAATCTATATCTATTATAAAGCAAAGCCTTTGCATATGGGTCAAAAGACATTCTAAAACGCTTTCCGAATAAAGCACGTTTTCTACAGGAAAAATCAAAGCGGCTTTTTATGCAAAATTCACCACAACATTCATTTAATTATACATGCACATACACACATGTTTTAAGATTTTAAAAGGATTAGAAAGCATCAAAATTGTGGTAACCGTGTTTTTACGAAAATCGGGGGGTGCCTAACACCTTCCCCTCGCTTAAGCAAGCCCCTGAACTCTATGAATCTCGGTTCGCGGACCAATTAAATAGGAGTCACATATGAGTCATTACGATTACGAAAACTATAAATCGGATGAGTTGGTACATCCCTTTCAAATATACCAACTGGCGACTCTGGTCAATTGGCTCATCATAAAATCGATCTTTCAAATCTTGTCGACACTTGTGCCGATCTTTTCCAAGAATCACATCGTAATCAAAAGGCTAAAATTGAAAAGGGTAATTATTAATAAGAGACAATTTTTCCGGCGTCGATAGTCATAAACCTTATTGCAGTGAAACCCGAGAGCTCCAAGGGAGATAAAGGCAAAGGGAAGCTGAAACCCTAAATGCATTTGAAATGTTAATTGCCTAAGTTAGAATTATTTTATGAACTATTATGATGTAACACGAACCCTATCACATTTGATTTGACTCATGATGTATTTTGTTAAGGTTTCGAACATTGGGACTAGTAGTAAACCTTTTGTATAAACAACATATGTTTATTTTATTCCGCATTAATATATTATGTTGTTTAGAGGTGAATGATTGTATGATGACGTGAGCACCAAGTTCAAGGTACTAGTATCTGAATTTGGGGGTGTCACAAAAGATTTGCGAAGCTTATACAGAGCAAGTTTGAAATGAACATGATGGGTGAGCTGAAATTCTTCATAGAACTACAAGTGAAGTATATTGATAGAACTTCTTCAAGGATATTCATCAACCAAGCTAAGTACATTAAAAAAACCATTAAAGAAGTATGGTTTAGAATCAGCCACTCCCATGACTCCTAAAACTAAGCTAGAAAAAGATAAAAATGTTAAAAGTATTGACATTACTCAATACAGAGGTATGATTAGCTCTCTCCTATATCTAACTGCTAGTAGGCCTAATATTATGTTCGTAACATATATTTGTACTAGATTTTAAGCTAATCTTAAGAAATCTAATATGATGAATTCTATTATTTTCACAAAACTGGTTCACATCAGAGACATCAAATTCTCTTTCATGATCACTCCTTATTGTCTTGATCTTCTCACCCTTCTCATTCTTAACCAGCATAAATAATCTAATTAAGTTAGAGCTAGTTTCATTCTTAGAGGCCAGAAAGAATACTCATGTGCATTTGTTGTAGTCATCTACTATGACTAAAGTGTATTTCTTTCCTCAAAGGCTGACAGTAGGTATGGGCCTATAAAGATCTACATGTAGAAGTTGTAAGGGCCTTTTGTTGGAGTTAACTGTCTTGTTCTTGAATAAGACTCCTGTTTACTTCCCTAGCTGAAAGGTTTTGCATGGCTTCTCTTTGATGAAGGTCAGTTTAGGTAGTCTAGTAACTAGATCTTCGGTGACTAACTTGGACATGCCCTTGAAGTTGAGACGGAAGAGTCTTCTATGCCATAATCAGCTTACATCTTCTAAAGCTTTGGCAAAGACATAAGTTATTGCAAATAAGCTCATCTTCGCCAGATCCACCACATAAACATTGGTGTTTCTTGTCCTAATTAGCTTCATAAAATTTGTTTTCAGATATCTGACTTCACACTGGTTGTTGAGAAAAACTACTTGGTGTCCCTTATCGCACAATTACCTGATGATTAGTAGGTTGTGTTTCAACATGAGCAACTTTCCTAAATAAAACAAAATCATTCTCTATGGTGTCATATACTCTGTTCTTGCCAGAGTTGTTATCTCTAAAAATAATAGTTAGACCATCATTTTCTATGAAGCTTGACAGGAAAGCTCAATTTTCTGTCATATACCTTGAACATCCACTATTTAGATACTATTTTATATCAGTGGAGTTCTTTTCCTTCAAGAACAGATTAAACTTCATTTTTATACCCATACTTATTTGGGCCCGGATGGGGTTGTCCTCTTTAAAACCCAGATTTTTCTTATTTTGGGTCTTTCAAACATAGGATAAGCATTAAGATTACACATAGTAGTAATATGACCATAGATATAATAGTTATAACACTTTGCATATTAGATGATTGTGTTTGTAAATTGAATCCTTTTCTTCCGAGATAAGTGTAGGGCAATACAACATTTAGTCTTTCTTTTTGGCTCAGGTTGTTTTTACTTCCACACTATTCTATAATTTTGAGAGTTCGTAGAGAAAAATGTAGAACTATAATTTCTACCAGATAGGTTCTTAGAGTGAGTTTTCACTGACTCTACGATACTTCTTGGTTTGATCGTAGTGCTGGCCTTATTCTGTGGTTCTTTAAACCCCATACTAGTTTGAGATCTATTATTTTTAAGAACAATGAGATCAATAAAAATAGTAGAGATTTAAGTAATTGGTTAATTGATTTATTTAGATTTAACAAACACAATGTTCCTATGGGAAGTAGAAGCAGTGTGATTATTCATTTTAGTGCATGTGCCCTCACACTGATTTGAGGGAGATTTCTCAAATCCTAAACCTGATATGTCAGAGCTCAGTAACTAACTTGTGATTAGGAAGTCCATGAAAAATGAAGACTTACTCCAAGTGGAGATATTTTTCTATAGCTTCTTAATCTTATAGACTAGTTTACACTCTCTAAGGGAAAATTCTTCAAGAGTAGATCTCAAGATGTTATTTTTAGCCTTAAGTTTAGACAATAAGATAGTATTTCCTTGAATTGTTTCTAACTCAAGTTGTACTTTTTTCTTTTCTACTTGAAGTAAAGAATGGTCCCTTGAGAGTACCATGAATCACTTCATGTATTTATTAGTAGTTATGCCACATAAAGCAGTTCTTAAGTCATGCACATCAACAAGAGGCAGAGGTTGGCTTTGTGAGGTCCTTCATCTTCACTTGACCCAGAGTCTAAGTCACTTTCAGTTGCGCTCCAGAAATCATCAGCAACTAGCCCTCTGTCCTTCTTATGAAATTTCTTCAGATATATCTTCTTCTTCTTTTAGACATATTCCTTCTCCTTGTCTTTCTTTGGCTCCTCTTTGACCAGCTTGCTACAATCAATAATAAAATGTCCTAGCTTCTTATAAATTTCCATATAGCTACTGCAAAGTTATCTCATGGAGGTTGTTTGACTTTCTGATGGCAGTGGTCTTAACATCCCATTTGCTAGGTAGAGCCCGCATGAATTTGATGTTGACATACTTTTTTGGGTAGATCTTATAAAAGGCCTTTAAAGTATTGAGAAGGATGTTAAATTTCTCATAGGTTGATGAGATGTCTTCACCGGGTATGTAAGAGAACATTCATACTTTTAAGTGATGAGAGATTTCTTATTTTCTCGGACTTCTTCTATCCCTTCATGCATAACAAGGAGAGCTTTTCATACCTCTTTTGCAGTTCAACAGTTCACCATATTTTCAAAGAGATCATCTTCGAGAGCCATGAACAAGATGTTCTTAGCCCTCTTGTCCAGAGCTGCTAGTTTTTTCTCACTATCTGTCCTTTCAGCTCTTTGTTTGACTGTGACTTTATTTGGATCTTCAAAGGATAGAGCGAGCTTCGTGGGAATATATGGACCATTGAGCACAACATTGAAGAGCTTCTCATCTATGGAATCTATGAATGCCTACATACGCACTTTTCAGTTAGAGAATTTATCTTTATTGCATAATAGTGGCTTATTTCTACCACTAAACTCATAACTGATTTTGTTGTGTGCTATTGGATTAACTCAAGCAGTTAAGTTATTCAATTGAGAACGTTGCTTTGATACCAATTGTTATTCCCAGATAGCACAATGAGATCTAAAAGTGGGGTTGAATAAATCTTTATTAAAATCTCTGATTAAAATTATTTACCCAATAATTAGTTAATCTGATTCAGTTAAGCACAACGGAATATTGGGTTTTGAACAACCCCCTTTAAGATTGAATTAAGATCTCAAACCTGACTTTAATGATATGGAAATATGATAGCCATTCAGATAATATTGCAATTATATAATAGTTTATACGATAGTTATATAGCAATTATATAAAGCACTAAATGACACAGAGATTTTTAAGAGGTTCGGAACCTAAACTGCTCATAATCCTCTCTTCCACTTCGCTGAACATGTATCATCCACTATAGGATAAGGTTCCACTAAACTAATTACAAACTCCCACGGGAGAACTGATTCCCATATAATAAGGTGAGCACTTTATTTTGATTTCACAACCTCCCTCTAGAGCTGATCCACTTAGGACCAGGCGAGATATCCGTCTTAACTTTACAACCTCCCTCTGGAGCTGATCCCCATAAAATTAGGCGAGATCTCTGTCTTGACTTTTCAACCTCCCTTTAGAGCTGACCCACTTTGAATCAAGTGAGATCCCTATCTTGACATTTTAGTGTTCCTGTTGTTAAGTTTAAGATGCTACTAAGTTGTGTTTAAGCTCGTTTTCTAAATGACTTAGCAATGTGATCGATTTCTTTTCAAGGCGTAGAGTGGCTTTTTAGAAAGCTTAAAGTAACCTTTGGATTGTTGGGATACTTTGAGCGTTTAGACTTATAGGCTTTATCTCATGTTTATACTAGATTGATCGATAACTTGAAAGTCTGAAGAGAAAATCTATTTATAGATTTTCTCTAACAAATGCCTGTTAGAAAGTCCTATAGCATACCTGCAAAAGTCTTTGTGTCTGTCTATTGTAGTCGCATGTGACAGACTTATTTTTATGTGTTGTGGCAGACAGTCTTTACTGAATATAGTTATTAGAGTTGCAACTAATTAGACCTTTCTCTTTCTGTCAACACACTTCAGGATCTTCACGATAGTTGTGTGTTCAAGAAATTATGTGCAAGCTGTCCCCACCATCAAATCAGTAAGCAGCTCCTTATCTAATATTTCTATAACGGACTCATGTCTACCGATAAAAGCATGATTGATGCCGCTAGCGAAAGAGATTTGGTGGCAGGGCCGGCCCTAAGGAGGTGCAGAAGGGGCGACCGCACAGGGCTCCCAAATTCGGAGGGCCCGCGAATTTTTTTTATGTATATGTATTTTTGTTTTTTTTTCTTTTTAATTGATAATTTGTTACGGGACGTTGACATTTATTATTTTAATTAATGATGAATTTTGATATAAATTGTGTTTTATATATTAGTGTTGATAAAAAAATTAATATTTTTATATGCGAGAGAGGGCCTCTATTTTTTTCTCGCACAGGGCCTCCAAACTCTTAGGATCGGCCCTGTTTAGTGGATAAGACTCCCGAAGCTGCAAGGAACTTGATTGCAAATATGGCGGCTAATTCCTAATAATTTGGCACTAGACTTGAATTTTCATCTAAAACTGTTAATGAGGTAGATATTTTTTCTATTGATCAAAAAATTAATAGTCTAACCTCTCTTGTTCATCAATTGGTTGTAAGTAATACACAAGAAGTGAAAGTATGTGGGATTTGCGCGGCAATAACATCCAACTGATATGTGCCCAACACTTCAAGAGGAGTCATATGAACACGTGAATGCAACAGGTGGTTTTCTTGGTCAACTAAGAAGGAGATATGATCCTTATTCAAACATGTACAACTCAGGTTAGAGATATTATCCTAATTTTGGCTATGAAAATCCACAAGAGAATCAACCCACAAATCAGAACTTTACAAGCTACCAACAATACAAGCAGTCATATCCCAACAAACAATAGAGCCAATCACCTAATTCTAATATATCTTTAGAGGATTTAGTTAAATAACTTACCACTAACACTTTACAATTTCAACAAGACACGTAGGCAAATATGCAGAATTTGGACACGAAGGCAAATAACGCAGATGGGACAAATGACAACTACAATAATTAGATTAGAGGCGTAAGGTTTTGGAAAGTTACCCTTTCAAACGGTGGTGAATCCAAAAGAGAATGTTAGTACAATCACTTTGAAAAGCGATACAGAGATAAAAACTCTGAAAAAGACAGAGTCTATACCACAAGAACAAAGCAAAGAAGAAGTGGACAATAAGGAAGCTGACAACAGTGTTCTAGATGACAATGGTACTCCTAAGCATAAATTTTTACCTCTTTCTAACTATAAACCAGTACCCCATTTTCCTCTTGCTTTAACAAAAAAAAAGAAAATATGTGAAAATTTCAGATTTATATGAAACTTTTCGTAAATGTAAGGTAAATATTTCACTGTTAGATGTTATTAAACAAGTACCTTACTTTGCTAAATTTTCTGAAAGAATTGTGTACAATCAAGAGGAAACAAGCACTTAAAAGATATGAAAAAGTGCAAGTAAGAAAGAATGTGTCTGCAATAATTCAAAAAAAAACTCCCTCCTAAATGCCAAGATCCATGAATGTTTACTATCCCTTGCAAGATAGGTGACACTAGATTTTAAAAGGTTATCTTAGACTTAGGAGCATCCATTAATGTCATGCCATGTTCTATATATGCTTTTTTAAAATTTGAACCTTTGAATAAAACTGGTACGATTATTCAATTAGCTGACAGATCTAACGCTTATCCTATAGGTGCAGTAGAGGACATTCTTGTGCAAGTAAATAATTTAATTTTTGTACTGATTTTTATGTGCTTGATATGGAGAATGGTGATCAGAATACTCCTATTTTGTTATGAACACCCTTCTTAAAGACCTCAAAGACTAAGATCGATGTTCATAGTGGTACACTAACAATGAAGTTTGATGGAGAAATTGTTAAGTTTAATATTTTTTATGCTATGAAATATCCTAATGATGATACTCATGTTTACTCTGTTGATGTGATTGATTCTTTAGCACAAAAAGTTTTTGAAAATGATGAATTGAAAACGACATTTAGTCAGAATCTTGGAAAAGATAATGAGGAGTTAGTTTTGAGTATTAATTTGAAGAAGACTGTTGCGGCTTTAAATGGTTCTCCAAAGATAAGTAACGATCCATATTTTGATTTACAAGTTCCTAACAATAAATTTTTACCTTCTGTTTTATAGGATCACAGTCTAGATTTGAAGCCCCTCCCTAATCATCTCAAATGCCTATTCATTGAAGATGGAGTAAAACCTTCATATCGACTGCAAGGGAGATTGAACATGTCCATGATAAATGAAGCAAAGATAGATGAGATTTTCAAAACTTATGAAGTTGGAGTGATGTAGTATTTAAGCATGCTATCAAACCAATGACAATAAATAAAAGCGTTGCTTAGGAGGTAACCCAATGAGAGTATAATTTTTTTTCTTTTTCTTTTTTCTTTTATATTATTTATGTCTTTTTCTTTGCATTTTACTTTACATTGGGGACAATGTAAATTTTAAGTGTAGGGTAAGGGATTTATGATTTTTTTTATCTTATTTTATTTTTTAGGAAATTTTTAAAAAAAAATTAAATTTTATATTTTGTGGGTATATTCATTGTAAACCCTCACGAGACACAACTCGTCCACTTGGGGTAACCTTGGGGTTTAAAGGCTTGTTGCACATGCTAAGTATAATCGTGTTTCCTACGAAAATGTGATAGTTTTTTATTTTATTTTTAGGATGAGTCGCTTGAGCAATGAATTAATTAGATTTTAATTTTTTAGCCAATGATAAAATTTTTATTTTTTTTAATAACTCTTGGAAAAATAATAAATTTTTGACCTATTATTAGTATTTTCTGTATTTGAGACTTTTTAAATTTTTATGCACATATCCATATATGTTGAACTAGTTTTAACTTGGAGGAAGTTTATGCGATTAATTACTTGTGGAAGATGTGAATTTTCTCTATACCTTATTCTGATCATGTTTTAAAGTCTGATATAGAAAAATGTATGATTGGGGGATTGAGAGGAAAAAATAGTAAGTAAAAAAATAATTTGACTAGTTTAATTTTGTGACATTTGTTACTCGAGTTAATAGATTCTTATGGGGGATCTCTATGCTTAGTGCCCTAAAGCCAACTGGTTTGAGAGTCATTAGTCAAAAACTAACTACATGGGTAACTCTAAAAAGTCTAAAAAAATTAGACATTGTACAGTCAAATATGCAAAAGAAAAGTGAGATGGAGCATCAAATGGACTCACTGAGAGGAAAAATTGGTGAAATATGAAAATAAAATATTATTGAGGAAAGAAAAAAAAGAAAAAACCCTTTGATCCTTTAATTTTTGTTTTGTCTATATTAGCTTTGAGATATGTTAAAATTGAGTGTATAGAGTGTTGAGTATCTCTCGTTTGGTATTTTATTATATAAATTTATATGAGTTATGATTGGTTTGATGTATTTGGATTCACACACGCACAAAAAGTCTTGAGTGGAGTAAGATTAATAAATATGTTAAAATTCTAAGTTTTGCATTATTTTAAAAAAAAAATTGAGTTATCATTTAAAAAATCTTTGAGGCTAATGTTAAATTCATATTCATTGTTGCTCAGGTAAGTCAGTAGGGTTACTTAATTTATTTAGTAGAGTTTTAATTTTTATAGTTTTTGTTCTTGTTTTGCTTGAAGACAAACAAAGATTTAAATATAATGGTATTTGATAAGTAGATTTTATATCTATTTATTGGGTATTTTAGACTTAATTATTTGTGAGTTTTAAAATATTTTTAATATTTTAGGTAATTTATTTAATTTTATGCATTTTTATTTTTTTAGTATTTTATATTATTTTTAGTATTTTTATATTATTTTTAATGTTATTTTGTAAGGAAATTGAGGTTTGATTGCAAAACGGTAAATAATTAGTATGGATGGCAATTTTGTAATTAAGGAGGCTGGAGTGGAGCACGCCATGCGCGGAAGAGGAATTAACAGCACCAACCAAGGACGATGCCGTTTTGGTCTAAGCGGCTGAAATAGAGATTGCGCAATGCACAGTCACCCTTATAAGGAAAATGAACGCGCCATGGGCGGGACGGGCCAGAAAGGAAGAAAAGCACGCGTGACTACGTGTGGACATGGCTGGTAGCTTCTTTTTTCTTTCCAAATCGTGTGGGTCCCACCTTCACATGGCTTTAATTGTTGCGAGCTTAATACTCCTTCGACAGATTGGATTGTCTCCTTTAATCCGTGGGGATCCCACCCAGCAAATAAATTAAAGGATAACAGGATTAATAAAATAGGAATTTTATATTTATTTTATTTATATTTTAAATCTTATTAAGGTTTGAAAATTATAATTCCTATTAGGGTAGGAAGAATTATGTAGCCTATAAATAGAAGGCTTGAGATACAATTAAGAGACACATCTTTTTGCTAAAAAATTCTCTCTATTATTTTTTGGTGTTTTTTATAGTTATGTGTGGCTAAATTATTTTTCTTGGTTTAAGTAACTGAAGTCATCAAGACTAATACACTGTAAGATCTAATTTATTTTAATTGTTCAATTTATATTTTGAATATTGAATATTTTTCTGTGTTTATTTATATGATTGATTCGTTTAATTGTTAGGAGGCCTACTAGTTCATTATTCACATTAATGTACTGCTAAATTAAAAATTAAATCCGTAATTATTTGGTCACTTTAATTTATGAAGCAACTAAGATTAATAATTATTTTGCAGATTAAAATATTATTATATCTTAGAAAAAATATTAATCTAAATTAAATGCAACCACTTGTACTTATATTGTTTAGTCCAATGATTTCTCTATTTCTTAAAGCTACCACTAGGTTAAATCTTTAGCGCTTGTCTGAGGTTATTTAATAGTAAGGGTTATTTAGATCGCTTGTTTCTACTTAACTAAAATTAAGGTGAGATTTAAAATTATTCGAATGGAAGTAATTATTTCACGTTGAATATTAAAAATATTAATTGATTTATTTTTGCATCAATGATTAGTTGTAAATTCCTGATTGTGGGTATTAACTTAAACCAAGCCTTTTTCTTCTTATTTATTTTATTAAATTACTTGTATAATTATTTTAGCTAATTTTATTTAAATTATTTATTTAATTAAAAATTCCCTAATTTTGATTTACGAAAATATAAAATTAAATTAATCATTCTCCATGGGATCGACTCTTACTTGCATTACTACATAAATATTTATTAAAGTAAGATTTTATTTTTGGGTGCCTGCGACAGCACATCATCAATCATCATCGAATAAAAAATAGGCTTAATCATAAGTATGCACTAAGAGGTTGGTTTGACATGTAATTTGGTTGAGTTGATTTAGATTTCGATGTTTTGCCTATTTCATCCTTAAAAATGGTAGGGATTGGAGCTATGAGTGTTTTACCTGTTGGGAACATAGTGGGTGCAATTAAACATCTATTTTAACTTAGGGTGCAAAAAAATAGTTTTAAACTTTGGGTGCTAGAGCACTTTGTACATAAATGTTATATTTGTTTGTAAAAAATGATGGCTGAGATAACAATTTGTTCTAATATATAATACTATGAAATATTTATCCCATGATTTGTTCATTATTTAATTATATCACCTATGTTTTATCATTTCCAAGGTCATTAATGAGAGATTATAATCTCAAGTGAAAATATGATATTATTTTGAGATATAAAATAATATTTAAAATGCTAACAAAAATAATTTCAAAATTAAATGATAAAAAAATTGTCCAAAATTAATTTTTTTTTCCAAGGCATATTAAAAAATTAGTGTAAAAATACAAATTTGGCCCTTTTTTCTTCTCTGGCATTATATTAGAAATGTTAAATGACATGAAAATACACATGAAGCTTGAGCTAGAGAGAAGATCATGACTTAGTCACGTGCTCTACTATTTTAATGCTACACTGAAGCCATAAGCCTTATTTGTGCCAAACGAGAAGCTATGCTCTGTTGATGAACTAGGGTTTGAAGACAGACTATCGACAGATTGAAGGTCGATTGGTATGAAAATTTTGGGGCTTTTGCTAGTTCGCTATCTCCTTCCTATTTCGAAGCCATGTGTAGAAGTAATGTCGTCATCTTTTTTTAGGTCATCAAAGATTGGTCCCGAGGTGAAGAAATGTTATTGTGGAGTTGTTGCTAGAAAGTGCATATCTACAAAGGAAAAAAAAACAAAAGGAAAGTGATTCATTGGGTGTGGCAAAATTATTATGTAAGCATATGGCTTGTTTTTATTTTAGTTTTTAATAACAAAAAAATTGTCCGATGATAATGGGTATAAAAAAATTGCCAGTAACTTAGTAATAGTTGGTTGATTTAAATCTGTTTAGGTTGTTTAGATTTTTATGGTAATTGTTAGAGTTGGTTGTTTTATGTCAGTTTTATTTATTTAGATTTTATTAGGTTTAGTTTTGCCTAATTTTTTTATTTAACATTTTTTGTGGTATTATTAGTATGTATAGTTGGCTTAATTTCAGCCTTATTTTTTTTTATTTAACATTTTTGTTGCTGGGTAGGATGTTGATAAATTTTGTAGATTCTTTGAGTGGTTGGACATGCTTGTGGGTGATTCTTCAACTGAGATGGATGTAAAAGCATCCAATGATGAAGTCATGAGTTCGATAAAATGTACTAGTGATTAAGTCATACTCATAAATAAAAGAGTTACAAAGTTGGGTGAAAAGTTACAAAAAATAGAGAATAAAACACTAAAATGGGAGTTGGAAGCTGTTAAATTAGGGTGGAAGCTGTTACATTAGGGGAGACATATAGAAAACAACAATTGTGCATTGTAATATCTTGGATGATTACCTTTGTTGTAATAAGTTTCAGTTGTATTGTTTTGTACAACTAGAGTTTTTATGTTATAAGATGTCAATGAATGAATTATGTTTCACTGAATTGTGATGTAGTTATTGAATGAATTCTGTTTGAGTGTTAGAATGAGTTCATTATGTTATTCCTTCACCTAGCATAATTTTGTTGAATATATCTAAGTCCATATTCAACCAGAACTTGTATTCAATTTGTGCAGAAGGAATAACCATAATACCAATAACTACAATCATTCTAAAAATACTTCATTCCAAAACAACTGAACATAACCACATTCATTCTAAAAATAGGTCAACCCAAAACTACAATAACCAAAATAACCATATTCAACAAATAGTTCATTCCAAAACACATTCATTCTAAAAACAGTTGAAACATTCAGTTTAATAGGCACACATTTGAAGTTTGACATCCATTCCAAAAAGTAGTTCATTCAAATCTAGTACATTAGTTTGACATTAAATATCCATGACCTAGTACATCCAAACTAGTTTAACATTCAATAGTCATGTCCCAAAACATTACATATGGCTCTTAACTACTACAACAGTTTGAACTGTATAAAACTAAATCAATCTTACCTCAGTCTTCCCCCAGTTGAAGTGTTTTCTGCAGTTGTAGCACTGGTTTTTCTTTTTACCTGATTACCAAAAAAAAAAAAAAGAAAGTTCAGTCACAGTCACTGAAATTTTAGTAGTTAAGTTAATCAAAGGTAGTTAATTAAGTAAACTTATAGCCAACTTGGCAATTCTGGATCCACTATGACTGACTTGGGTGGCTTGAGTGTGCTGACTTTCTTCTACAGTTGTTGACTTACACCCCAACTTGTTATGACTATATTATTTGCATTTTGAACATTTCATTAGTGTATCATTCCTGGACATCTTATTTTTATTATTTGGCTCTTCACTTGCATTCTATCTTCTATTTTTCTTTGGTCTGTCAGCCACCCTCTTTGCAATTGGTGGCAATAAGGTTTGAAAATGAGTCTCTGGTCAATCATTTTTACCACTCATTGGCCTTAACAAATGATTTTAAGAGTCTAAGTATCCTTATAGTACCAATGTGCCACATAATCTTCTAATGACCTCTCCATAAATAAAATTCTTGTAACTGCACGGTGGCAAGGAATCTCAGATAGTTGTCAAATTCCACAAGAACATGTTTTTTCCTTTATGTTGACTTTATACTTGCCATTCCTGTTACTGACCTTAAATTGGTGTCCCCCATCCCATTCATGTTCACAATATCTTGTCAGTTCAACTACATTGTTCATTTTTTTCAATATTCTTGGACAAAGTTTGACATCCTTCTTTACCATGTCATCCCTCTTAATATGGATCCTCCCCATCACTTGTGTCTTTATATCCTCAAACATCATCAAAATAGGCTTATACCTAGCATTAAGTATCCAACTATTAACGCATTCACTCATGTTGTTGGTGACCACATCACAGTTAGTATGAGTTCTGAAATAAGCTTTACTTCGCATTTTTGGTTGGTGCTTAAGTAAGGCAGCATGAACATCTTTAGATTCTTTTCTTATGTCTGTCATAGCTCTTTTAAATTCATTAGTATTATTTGCCCTTGAGGCCTTCCAAAACATGCACTTCAGAGCCTATCCTGGGTATAATTTTCTCCAATTAGCATAGATGTGTATAGCACAATATCTATGCTCTGCTTCAGGCATTATCTTATCATTGACATGCATCAATCCCTAACATTGGACAAAATGTGACTTAACTGAAATGAATGACATAATACTTAATTGCTATGGTCTGCTGAAATGGATGATAAATGAATGCTAAGATTACAGTTAAAATAAATGCATAACATAAATAATGGTCAGTAATGACAAAATAGATTAATGAATTAAAAACATATATTTACCTTTTACTGGTCAGTAATGACAGTTAATCTAACTCTAAGGTCCATCTCAATGTCATTAAGTAACAGTTTCAGAAATTAGGTCCATGAGTCTTTGTTTTCACTTTCAACCACAGCCCAAGCAATAGAGAACATATGGTTGTTCCGTCCCTCCCCACCATAGACAACAACTCCCCTCGGTAGTATGTTTTAAGGAAGCAGTCATCTAGTCCTATTACAGGCCTACACCCAGCTTTTCAATTCTGTTTGATTGCATCAAAATAAATATAAAATCTCTAGAACCTAGGTGGAGTGCCAAGGTCACTACATATATTGACAATGCTACTAGGATTAGTTTTTATGATTTCTTGGCCATAGTCCCAAACTCTTTCATAATGTTCTTGCATAGCATGCTCAAGATTTGACAAAGCAATTTTTTTGACTTTAAGGGACTGTGCCAATGAGCTTTTTAAACCAAATCTTTTCTTTATTACATCTTGTACTTTCCTCAACCTTATTCTAGGTTTTGATCTGATTGTATTCCCAAACTTGTCAGCTAGTCATTTTGCTCTCACTAACTTTATCTTTGTAACTCTAATGCAACAATGACTGTCTTTAATGCTTTTTGATCTTAAATGATCTGTCAAATTCCACATAACTGGCCCAAAGATTCCATGAACAGTTCTTTGCACACTTTACTTAGAGTCTTGTCTTTTCATTAGCTGGTATAGTAATAGCTTTTCCCTTACCTACAACATAGTTTACTAAAGCATGTCTAAGCTGCTCAACCCCTGTGAATGTCATACATAACTCAAATTTTATTTCTTTCAAACTCTTTCCTTCTTGTCTGTTTATTCACCCTCTTACTCACTGTTGGAACTGCTTTGTGGGGTAGTAGGTAAATCCATATCTGAGTCTTCATAGTCACTGGTCCAGGGTGTCATTCCAATAGTCCCAAACACACCATCCACATCTGACTCCTAAGAGTAAGTAGGTTCTTCATAACCATCTTCAGCAGTATCAACCTTTTTCTTTGGACTTGCAACTTTTTCTTTTGGTATTTCGGGAGGCAATTTTCTTTTTCTTGACATTCTTGCACTTTGAGTTCCACTTGAAGAGTTAGCTTCAGTCCCAATAGGTTGAACATTAACTAATCCACTTTGCTGAACTGTCTCATCATTTAATTGAACCTCACACTTTACTACAAGCTCTCTTTACTTCGCAATCTTGATTTCTGTTTTTTTTACCTAGCGGTGATTAAATCTTCATCTCCATAATCATCAGTGAGTGTAAACTCTATATCAGTGTCAGACTGAGTTTCATTTTTAGAGTCTTTATTGTCTATTTCAAGCGAAGATGCATCCATGGTGACATCAATCTCATTAGCCTCTACTTCACTTAAATTCTCATCACCATCATGATTACAGTAAAGATCAACTGAACCAGTTTTTTCAGCTTGTTCAATCAGTAATCTTACACTATAATCATCATATATCAGTTCTAAACCAACTTCCAACCTTATCCCTGATATGCTAAAGTAAATAATAACTCATTTTTTATAACCTAAATTCTTGGGTAAATCCAATAACTTCTGCACATTTAACTAATCACCATCATGATAATATTTACATTTACCTTCATAATGGTATATGGGTGTGTCCACAATTTTTCCCCTATGGTTCAGTTCTATTGAAAATAACACCATATGCAATTAGGAAATTTAAAATAATTTTAATTTAATTTTAGTCAAAAAATAAACAAATTTTAAATAATATAAATTCAATTTCAGTCAGAAAATCAAAGTGGAAAAAACATCAACAGTTGTTGCCTTAAGAAATTTGTAAAACACAACAAAGAAGTTCAAATCCAACATATTTTAAAATGAAAAACCCATATACATTATATCTTAAGAACTTCACATTATTAAATTAAAAACCTTAAAAATGATATTATCTAAGGCCTAAATGCCAGATATATTTAATTAACAACTTTTGACAACATACAAATATTCAGCATGTATACCAAAAATCATAGACAAACTAAATTAAAACTTAAAACAACACTTACGGTGTTTGGAGTCATAAATATATCTGATTAACAGCTTTTGTTGGAGTAATAACCCTTGTTCACACTTGTTATTTCCCCAATTTCTCAGTTCCAGCAAAGCCCGAACCGATTCTAGTAAGAACCCTAGCTTCCTTTCTTTTTTCAATTTCTAAGTTCGTTTTCACCAAGTCTGGAACAAAAATAAGAGCACTTCATTTTTGATTAGAAGTTAAGTATAGGTCAAAATACTTCATTTTTGTCGGCTCAAGCTTCATATATATTTCTACGTCATTTAATATTTTTGATATAATGTCACGTCTAAAAATTAGCTAACGTCTGTTAGCTAATTTTAACAAAATTACTTGATTGAAAAAAATTAATTAATATAATAATTTAATTACATAAATTAAAAATTCAGAAATTTAATACAAAAAACCCAACAAATTTAGTGGTCAAAAAGTTAGTTTTGCCCCCAAAAAAACTCCGTGGTTTCGTGTCATTGCAGGCCATTTTGACGGTTTGCCGCAAATACGGTCCCTTTTACCATGGAAAATTGTTCGGCGGACATGTGAAAAGAATAGCAGGGTGTGTGGCACGTAAATATATATTTTTTTTCTTGGTGGGATTTGTTCAGTAAAAAGAAAAAGGAAAAGAAAAAGAAAAAGAAACCACATCGCCACGATTCCACCGTCTTCGAGTGTTTCTAGAGAGCGGCGAATAAAGCGTTTATCTGTGTAAGCGCGTAGTCACCAGCAGCAGGAATGGCGGGTGGTTCTTCAGAGGCTGGAGGTCACCATGAAAATATACAGGTAATGATAAGTTCGAAGTTTCTGGCGACGTGGCTCATCGGAGGGGTATTAGCAGGGGTGGCCGTTCTAGGATTCTGGTATGATTTGCCTCAACGTTCTCTGGGAATATGGGGGAGGAGGAAGAAGAGGAGGCCCATACGGGTGTACATGGATGGATGCTTCGACATGATGCACTATGGCCACTGCAACGCCTTGCGTCAGGCACGAGCCCTTGGTGACCAATTGGTTGTTGGGGTCGTTAGCGATGCCGAAATCACGGCTAACAAAGGTCCTCCCGTCACTCCTCTCAACGAGAGGTCTGTCTAGTTCACTTCAACCCTCAATTGATTTGAGTTAGCTTAAAACTGCAGATTTAATGTTATGTGCTTACATTTCTTTATTTTCTGGAAGTCCCTTCCACTATCTATGTTCTTTATCTTGAACTAGTTTAGGGATAATTTCGCAATTTAAAAGCTGAAAGCTGGAACTCTCATCTCTACCCCATTTCAATTCTATCATTGTAATGGTTTCATGGATTTTGGTTTGCCCCTTCCTTTCAAGTTTAGGAATGAGGAAAAGAAAACAAAATAAATTTTGGTTGATTTCTGATCCCTGCAAATTTGGAGCAAATGTAATTCAAAAGCAGTGGCCATTGAAAAATTAATGAAAGGTAATCAGAAATACAGGAATGGACAGATGAGAACAAGACTTGCTATCCTGCGTACAGGTAACACACATCAGAAGAGAAGGATTTGTAAGGTCTACACTTCTTATGCATGTCAATCAAGGACCGAAAAGCTTACAACCGTTGCTTTCCAATAGAAATGATGAACCAAAACAATTACCCTACAAGTGAAAAAGAATGACAAAAGAAGAATCCAGATGAATCAAAACTCCTAACACATCTATCCAAGGATCGAGAAATAGAGGTTGAGTTAAGGAGTTGATTAAATGAAGAGAATTCCTTTACATCCCTGTCATGTAAATTGCGGAAGAAATAAAAATTAAGGAACTGACTCACCCCTACCCATATAGAAGTTAGAGATGGGAGAATCCTGCTAGAGTGAAAGGTAATAAAGGCAAGGAATAACTAAAAGGAAAGGGGCGTCCTCAATTCAGATATGCTCCCAGTATCGAATTTTTGCATCCCATTACCAACTCGAAGCTGAATAGGGAACTGAAGGGAAAGGTACCCCAACATCGAATTTGCACCTGATTACCAACTCGAGCTGAATAGGGAACTGAAAGGAAAGGTATCTTGTTGAAGTCCATGCTTCTATTCACGTGATACCAAAGAGAGTCAATTTCAAAGAAGAACGCGATAGCCATTTGTCCATCAAAGACGGTTTGTTAGATGCCAGATTCCCAAGTCCTAAACTTCCCTTTTTTTTCTAGGACGGGACATGAAATCCTAATCAACCAAATGATCTTTCCTATCTTTGCTATCTCCAACCCATAAAAACTTGCACATTATGCACTCAAGTGACTGAGCCACCCCCTATAAGGACTTTAAAGAACAAAAGATAATAAAGAGAAATTTTCACTAAACAAGCCTAAATGAGAGTTATTCTCCCACGTAAGTGAAGTAAGCTCCTTTCCTGCAGTCAAGTCTCCTACCCACTCGCTCTAATACAGGATCCCAAAAAGAATCTCGCACTACTTAGCAAAGGGACACATAATGTCATAAACATCCCAAAAAGAATCTCGGACTACTTAGCAAAGGGACATAATGTCATAAACAAGTCATGGGTAAAGGCTCAACTTCACACCCAACCAGGGTAGCATAGGAAGCAAGAAAATCCTTCTCAATATCAACACAAGTGAGGTTACACTCTGAAAGATTAACTCTCATAATCGAGATTGCGTAAATAATTTATAGGATCGGTAATATATTATTAAAACCTGCAGCTCCCTTAGAAAGGGATAGAATAATATCATCTGCAAATTGAAGATGAGAAACTCTAACTTCATCTATCTCAATTGCATAACTATTAACAAGACTCTCCAATTCACTCTTCGTAGCATCCTACTCAAAGCATGAGTAAACAGAAAAGATGATAGCGATGTCCTTACCTAGGCCCTCTAGATGCTTAAACAAGCCTTAGGCTCCCCATAAATGATTGCAGAATGACGAGGATGATGAAAAACACCCCACAATTCACTACCTCCATTTAGGCCCAAAACCTTTCTTAGCCAACACTTCATCTAAAAGTCCCAACTAGCCTTCTCATAGGCTTCTAAAAATTGAACTTCAAAAATAACACCCTACACCCTCTCCATCTCCCATCCTCCTCCATCTCATTAGCAAACTAAATTCACATCCAAAATTTGTCTACCTCCATCGAAAGCACTCTGGTTAGTAGAAGCGGTTGCATCAAGCACATCCCCAATTAGCCTAGACAAAACCTTGGTGAGAATTTTACACTTACTAGTCACTAAGCTTATAGGTCTAAAATCTCTAGCCTTAATGGACCTTCTTCTTAGATTCTAGAGTAATAAAGGTTGAGTTAATGCTCTTACACAAAACTTTGCTAGCATGAAACTAGCAAAAAATCTTAATAGGTCCTCCTCAACAATACTTTAACAATGCTGAAAAAAGGCTAACGAAATCTAGTTTTCTAAAAATTGCTAGGTGGGCCATAGGTGGTGGACGAGGAGCCTAGCTTCTAGGCATTTTCCTAGGCGGTCTTGGAATTTCTTATGCAATCTCATTTATTTATCTTTCTATTGTATATAAATTTATATGCTATATAAATTATAAAGTAGATGAAAAGATTCTAAATTTATATGAAAAATTACCATAAAAATAATCCTACAATGCCTAGCAAATTCATTTCTAATCATTTTAGAGCTACAAAGCCTTCATTAAATCCATGCGGTAGAAGACTGCCTTGCTGGGGTTTAAGAAAAGCTTAGGATGGGATTTTTAGAACATTGATGAAACCCATCTGGAATTGGCTCTTTATCACCCTCCATCCCAAAACAGTCGTGTAATGCGTATATAAATTGGACTTTGACTGGATTGGCTAGTCTTGAGGCTTGTGCTACTCCGAACTTTATTTTTTCTTAGATTCATCATTTTAAATTCAAGTACTATCCAATCCAACCCCACTATCTCCGAGTACCTAAATAGTTTTGATTGGACTCAATCCCCTATTCAGTTGCACAACCCAAGTTGCATGCCAGTGTACTAGGTGTTTGAGTAAACATCCTCTGCTATGAAAAATACCCTTGCACTCACTTTTGGATCTCTTAATATCCGTATAAAAAGAGTGAGCTCTTCAGAAAGCGCTCACAAGAAACCCAAATAGGGAACATCAAACATGAAGAATTGCACTTTTTTAGCAACTCCTATGGATAATGTGCTCATTTTTTAACCTCTTCCACCAAAATGGGATCACTTTCAATTGCAACGTAATAAAATTGAAGGTCTAGAATCCTCAGATGTCGAGGTAGATTGTTGATGAAGAGTCTTTTGTTTGATGAGTGTTATTTCCTTGGGGTCATGCGTACTTTACATATCTTATATTCTGTTGTGGAGTTTTATTGAAGGGTTTGCATCAAGATAAATATTGTCTTCCTCATACAAGGTTGTCTAGTTCTTTCTGGGGGATTTTTGAAGGGTTTGTGAGATTCTCCTTTGTCACGAGTATTTTTAATTGGTTCCTACTTGCATAGGGGTTTTGTCCCCTCTATCTGCTTTTTTTACCTATTATACAAGTACTTATGAAGAAAAGTGTGGATAAATTAATATTCTCTGAAGGTGCCCGCAAAAAATAAGAATCTTATCAACAAAGCTAAACTGACAACAGTTTGTGAACTACTATAATCTCCGATTTTTGACCCTCAAGATATGAAGATCCATTGCTCGAAATTATAACATGCTTTAAGATTCTATCATAGTGATGAAAAAAATTTGTTTTTTTTTTGGGGGGGGGGGGGGGGGGGGGGGTTGGTCAAATTCTTGAACCGAAGAGCATCTAGAAAACCAATTTCTCCACTTTGCCTCAAACCTGTCCTATCAAGGGAGTACAAAAGAAACATGATTAACACGATTGCATACTTTCTTAATATCCATATTCCAGCAAGATTTGGATTATGGACTATTAAAAGTGCAGCTGGCAATAAAAAAAATGTCAAGTGTACAATAGCAGAACTTGACTCCGCATATTCAAAAGATGTAAACTAGAAGCCGTCGACGCTTCCGATTAAAATTTTCATTTTGCAATATAAGCGTTTAACGGTTATAGGTCACAATGCGCACACTAATATCTTCATTTTGCTCATTCTTTTTATTTCTTTATTTTAAATTATAATTATTCTTTTTCTTTTTGATTATTTTTATATTTAATATTTGATTTTCCCTTGTCTTTCTACTTTTATGCATAGTTGTCAAATCATGGATTGTATTGTGTACCAAATGTAATGGTTTCAGTAGGTTTGAACAATAACAAATAAAAGAAACAGAGGAAGATAAAAGAAAATTAAGAGATGGCAAGATCAGGAAATGGAAGAATCATGTATTGAGAACAATTCAACAGATACAAGTTTCAGAAAAATAGAAACAGACAGAAAAGAAACACAAAAATGGTGGAAGGATAAAGAAATGTAATAGAGACCCTTATTGTGTATTGAAGCCTCCCCCACTGAATGCTACTACATCTAAAAAACAGAACCGTGGAGGTGGCAGAGGGGGAAAGACCCATCTTTTCCTCATGGTTAATTTTTGTTCATACAATATTAGGGGTGTAAATAAGCAGCCTAAGCAGGCTTCCGTTTTTAATTTTATAACTGATAGTCATATGTCTTTTTTGGGGCTTATTGAAACTAGAGTTAAAGCTCACAAAGCTCACTCTATATACAGAAACATTTGTAAGAAATGGAAATGGGAATTCTCTTATGATCAACATGCAAATGGAAGAATTTGGCTAGGGTGTGATCCTGCCATTTGGGATGTTACTATTATTCACAAAACTGACCAACTCATTCACTTTATGGTCCAATCTTCTGCCTTAAAGCTCTATGCTTACATCACTATTGTCTATGCTCTTCATATCCTGCTGATAGGAGGCCTCTTTGGAAGGATCTTTCTGACATTGCTAAACATGTCTTGGGTAACTGGGCTATCTTGTGTGATTTCAATGAAGTTATTTCTCTTGCTAAAATTGATGGGGGAGATCTGACTGGGGATGTGGGGATGGATGACATGAAGGCCTGTCTGGACCATCTTGGGGTTTCGGACCTTAGAGCTTCTAGTTCTCATCTTACCTGCTGGAATTCACAATATTTGAACCCCACTTATAAAAAGGCTCTTGTCAATGGCCAGCGACTCTCTTATCTTTTTGAGACTCAAGCATGCTTTGCTCCTAGAGACCTTTCAGATCACTGTCCTGTCACCTCAAGTTGGAGAAAGCCCCTAAACTTTTTAAATTCTTTAATTTTATGATTGATACTGTCAATCATGCCTGGTCCATCCATGTGTTTGGGGATCCCCTCCAAATTCTAGCAGGTAAGCTTAGAAGTGTTAAAAAAGTACTTATTTCCTTGCTAGACACCAGTTGCTTAAGGTTCAGACTGATCTTATTAGTGATCCTAGAAATGCTTAGTTGCTGGATTCCCAAAGAGACTTTCAGCCTTTGAGGAACTATTCCTGCGCCAATGGCTCTCCCCGATGCTCAATGAAAATCGATCTTAGAAAAGCCTTTGATTCAATTAATTGGGATTTTCTTATTTGAGGCTCTCCATCTGTTCAAGTTCCCCGCCAAGTTTATCTATTGGATTAAAGCCTGTATCTCCATTGCAGGGTCATCTGTCAAATTTAATAGGGCTTTATGTGGGTTTTTCAAAGGGGCTAGAGGTTTGAGGCAAGAGTACCCTCTACCCCCTATCTCTTTGTTTTGGCTATGGAAGTGCTTTCTCTTAGCTTGGTGTACTAGACAAGTCAGAATGTTTTAAGTACCACTAGTGAACTAAACCGCTTGCTATCACTCACCTCTGCTTCGCTGATGACTTGATGTTGTTTTGCCATGGAGATATTCATTCTGTCTCTGTCCTTTATAACTGCCTTATGAGTTTCTCTTCTGTCTCTGGTTTTGAGCCTAATCCATCTAAGAGCTCCTGCTATATGGCTCATGTCCTTCCTGACCAAACTTCTGCTATTATAAACAAGCTTAACTTCCAACTGAGAACTTTACTGTCCAAGTTCTCGGGGGTTCCTCTTATTTCCTCCAAGCTTTCTATAGTTGATTGTATGCCACTCAGAGAGAGGATCACCTCCCGGATCTCCACCTGGACAGGTTCTTGTCTTTCTCAAGGAGACTCCAGTTGATAAAGTCTACTTTATTCTCTATTCAAGCCTACTGGTGTTCCCACTTTATACTGCCTAGTAGCGCACTCAATGTCATCAAGTCCATTTTGACTCGATTTTTGTGGAAGGGGCTTAGCCTGGCAAAACATGGTGCCAAGGTTGCGTGGAAGAAGTTAACCTTACCTTAGGAGGAAGGTGGGCTCGACATAGAGAATCTTGAGGAATGGAACCAATCTCTTATTCTGATTCATCTTTGGAATGTCATTCAACCTATCACCTCCTCCCTTTGGGTCAAGTGGATTCATAATGTGGTGCTCAAGAGTAGACCATTTTGGGGCATAACTATTCCTTCTGATTGCTCCTGGATATGGAGGAAAGTTCACATTGCACTCCCATTTGTTTCCTACAAAATTGGTAATGGTAAACGCACCAATTTGTGGTTTGATTCATGGCTTAATCACAAACCTTTGGCTACTACTGCGCAAGATCCCATCATTCGCCATTATGTACTTCCGGCCACTGCTAAGGTAAGTGATATTATTGATGGCCACGAATGGAAACTTCCAGTTTCCAACCATCATGAGATGCGTGTGTTTAAAACCAACTTTGATTTCTCTAGACAAATTCGACTTAAATAGGGAGGATCAGGTTAACTGGGAAGATAATTTGGCTCAGAATGTTTGAGCTGCTACTGTCTGAGAATCTATTAGACATAGAGGTCCTTGTCTAGCTTGGCCCAAACTGCTATGGCATAATCTCCATGTCCCAAGGTTTTCATTCTTCACTTGGTTGGCCATTCATCGAGGTTTTAGAATGGCTGATATGCTCAATTCTTATGGCTATGAGGTCAGTTCCACTTGTAGGCTATGTGCACTAGATGAGGAATCTTTGAACCATTTGTTCTTCAATTGTTCCTATTCCTTTCAACTCCTGCATTCGGTGCTTAGACAATGTGGCTAGTCTGGTTTCTGCCGTGAATGGACCTCCTTGATTAACATGTTTTCAACATGTCCAACTAGCTCCTTTAAAGGATCAGTGTGTAAACTTGCATTTACAGTAGTGGTGCATGCAATCTGGCGTGAGAGAAACTGCAGATGGCATTAAAAACAAAGCATCCCAGCCAACATTCTTGCTAAAGAAATAGTACATGTTATAAAGTGTCGTTTACATAGTAGTTTCAAATCATAGAATGCTTGTAATAGGGCAAACTTTCCACATTTGGCTCTGTAATTTATTATAGTTATCACATCATTAGGCATGTCTACTGATGCTCTCGCTATACTGTGATTGGGGACACCCTCTTTTGTATGTTTGGTTTCCTTTTTAATATACATTAATTTTAGAAAAAAATAATAACGTAAAAATAGTTGAATAAATATTGTTATAGACTAGAAAAAAACTTTGAATAGTTAAATATTTGTCAAAATACTCTAAATTCAAGTATTAATTATTGGCGTAAAATTCATATCACCACTAGAGTTTTACACCTTTTTGCACATCACCACCTTGGTTTCAAAAGTCGGCACATAAACACCTATATTCATGAGGTTAAGTGAAAATCTGTTAGCTAAAGTGTGTAAAGATAATTTTACCCTTTTTATACGTAGTTAACATTTTTCATTTATGCGGGGATCATTCTATATTTAGCAACTTGACCGGCGAGCAACCACATTATCAGTAAATTGTGAACAGGAAGTACTAATTTTTAAGTAATACGTATAGTTATTAATTTCAGTGGTGATATTTTGTAGTTTTTTGAACAATTTTGATCAAGATTTCAGAAGAGGAAGCCCATTAATCTATTTTGCTGCTTCTACATTAATCTGGTTCCATATTGAAGGAAGAGGAAGCACTGTGGTCTTAACTCTTGATGGGAGGAAGCATATTGGTCCAACCACCCCACCCATAACAGACTCCAAAATAAGCCAAAAAGAAATAAATTAGTAGGTATGATCACTACTAGGATAATCACGTTAAAATGTCCTCGTTATACCTCAGAATATTGACTATATGAAAAATTCATCACGCGCAGTTGTTGGCCCAAAAGCAGAGCATCTCGCAGCAGGTGGGTTTTGATATGATTTTTTGCATGTTTGTTGTCTGTTCCACTTCCAATTTGCTCAAAAGTTCTAGCCAAATAAATCCCAGTGGTTCCTTGATGCAAAAGAAGGATTTATAATGTGATTTTGATCGATGATTTTTGTGGTAAAAAATATAGTCGCACTAGTACCGATAGAGGATAATTTATCATTTTTTGAGATGATTTGCAGTTGTTAATGGCTGATTAGGGCTTGAATCTAACGGAGGTTGAATGTCCAGAGGTTTTCAAGCCGTAGTGGATGAATTTAGGGGCTTCGTCAATGATTTTTTATTCCAACCAGAATATGAGAAAGAGAGAAACTCGAAGAACAAAGATTAATTTGATGGGCGATTAAGTTAGAGAAAAAAATAAGAGGATAAAATTTGAGTTGTCAAAGTTGTTTGGAGGAGTTGTGCCTATGTGATTATGTTTATAATTGCTTTTTTGAGTAGAGTATTCTTTGTTTTTTATTCAAATTTTGTAAAAGTTTATGTACATGAATATTAGTATATAAATAAATATGGTAATGACTTGGATGTTTTGTGAGTGCAGTTGAATGATTTTAAAAGTGGTGAATTGATAATTAGCAGTTGTTAATGACTGTTAGTATTGAGTATGTATATGTGAATACACTTGTGGGAAAGATGACAACAAAAGCTTTGTTTGGTCTGAAAAATTAGAAATGGTTCCTAAAGGCATGTTGGACTGTACAACATTTTTTTTGACACGCCCGTAGCCCTTCTTTTTTGCGAGTGTAGTCACACAACAGTTATTTTGGATGAAAAATTAACAGTTTCATTTAATCTCACAAGAATAGGTGTTTATGTGTCGACTTTTTGGAGCTAAAGTGGTGATGTGCAAACACGTGTAAATTTCAGTTGGTCATATGGATTTTTCCTTAATTAATATTTAGTATTATTATTTATAGAGTAACAACTAAGAAGAGAATATGATGATTTGGCTTAACTATAAAAACCAAAGAAATGCCCCAATTTATCAAGTGGAGTGTAAAAGTTGATTATGAAGTTATGTATTTATGTTTCTTTGTGTGAAAAGTTGCATGAGAATAATGAAGCGTCATTTTGTATATGAATTAAAAGAGCATTTTGAGGCTCATCAACACGTATAAAATGTGTGAACACTAAAAACCTCTAATGTTGAAATGATAAAAGGCTTTCCTTTTGGATCTCAATTTTTTTTTGCCAACTTTAAAAGCATATTGCATCGTAAGTCGTAACTGATACATGCAATATGATGCCATTTTTGATACACCTGCGATTCCGTATCAAATTTCCTTCGTATGGTACAACATGTTTTGCTTACGAGTTTAGGGATTCATTTTCAACCTACTCAGCTAGTTTGGGATAAAATTTTTTATTGAGCTGAGAAGCTCAGGGGATACATCCATCCGTAGTGATAATACTCATCTTATTTGTTTAATTTTTTGCATTAAAGGTTATACAGTTTATTTAGCAAAAGGAACCTTCTATTGCACCATTAAGCATATAAACAGTTGTTCCCATGCTGGTGTTCTGTTTTAGGATGATTATGGTTAGTGCTGTGAAGTGGGTGGACGAGGTTATATCTGATGCACCCTATGCAATAACTGAAGATTTTATGAAGAAGCTATTTGATGAGTACAATATAGATTATATCATTCACGGGGATGACCCGTGCATTCTCCCTGATGGAACTGATGCTTATGCTCTTGCTAAGAAGGCTGGCCGCTATAAGCAGATCAAGCGCACAGAGGGGGTATCTAGCACCGACATTGTTGGTATATATTCTGTCCTACTTTGTGTGCTTATGAGGTTTATTGAATTATTCTTTTATATTCTTATTTTTTGTTACCTATTTTTCAATTAGAATTTGGGTGTATATGAAGGTATCCAATATTGTCTGGTGAACCTGGTGGGTTGTTGCAGTGATAGGAATGATGTTTATTGTGACTAATTTCACTATGTATCTGACATTGTGACAGGCATCAAAATCCATATTGCATATCAACATACTTGATTTTGTAGATGTTAGAAAGCTAAGTTATTTATGCTGATGGTAAAAACTGAAAGTATGAATTGTTTGGCAATGCTCCCGTATAGGTAGAATGCTTCTCTGTATGAGAGAGAGATCCACTAGTGACAGCCACAATCATTCTTCCTTACAAAGACAGTTCAGCCATGGTCATAGCCAAAAATCTGATGATGGTGGCTCTGGCAGTGGAACACGTATTTCTCATTTTTTACCCACATCTCGCAGAATTGTGCAATTTTCTAATGGGAAGGTACTTATTATAAAGCTTGTCCTTAAATCATTTTTAAAATCTGAAATCTGATTATGCTCAGAAATCCATTTTCTATAATAATATGTAACTTTAATGTTTGCCATTTATTGATCCTTATTTTTATAGTTCTTGCCTCTCTATATACAGTCAAAAGACTAAAAGGTTCAGTTTAAGGCTCATTCTAAACTGGGTTTTTAATTAGCAAGGATGGGTTTATCACTGTCTAAGCTGTAGTACTTGATAATTTAGTTGTTGATTGAGAAAGTGAGTTAATGGTTCATCTCTAATTGGTTTTCTAATGAGAAAGAATTGGTGTCACTAGCATATTATCCTTTTCTGGCAACTTGAACTCAAAGTTGACTGCTCAAACTTGCCGACCCAAGTCCAGGGTCTGCTCTGGTTGTGTAATGCGTATACAGGTTAGCTATATCCAATATAGACTCTGTTAAGTTTCATAGGTCTATTATGTCTATTCCTACTAGATTAGTTTTCCTATTGTAAATTGGATAATTTAGTAGTATAAATATAGTTTAAGTTTGGTGTAATAAGACACATTTTCTCTATTTTTCTCCTCTTCTATTAGTAAATCATTAAACATAGTAATTAACTTGTTACAGTAGACCGATTCTATTACAACAAATTAACTAAAGCAATTCGCCTACCCAAGGAAATCAGATGCTGGCATCAGCACACACAGAGCTTATGTCAGCATAGACCTTACAGTGGGCTATTTGGTAAATGTTAACTGGCCGGGTTACCTTATTTCACAGAGATATCCGCGACGTGAAGTCTAATGAATGATGGCGGAGGGCTGATGAACAATGAAGTGCAGTGCCGTGACACTGTACACTTCGCTAAAGACGACTGCCCCCCCCCCCCTAAAGTAGGATACTTTTTCTGGAACGCAGTCCGAGATAACCGTAACCATGTATATATAGAAATAGATCTTCGATTTTGTCATTTCGAAATGTCCGCTTCAACCGCTCTTTCACGTCCCAAAGAGCAAAGTTGGCTTGTGATTTTATTATTTTTTATTTTTGCTTGCGGCAGATATGGCTTTGATGGTGGTTGATTGATTTTTCAAACTTGAATGATCAGGTTTAGGTCTACTGCCACTTGATGCAGGAAAATATAACAATGGAGCAAGTTCTTGAACAAAACTGCTGCATCAAGTGCTTCAGTCGTGCTATATCAAAAATACGTTGTTAATAGGTTATCTGTGTATAGGCTGAAACTTTGAACCATGTTTCTACTTTACCACTCCGATAATCTTTCCAGTAGTTCTGTTTATAGTTATATACTATAATAGTGCACTTGAGCTGCCTTGTGATCCTTGATGACATTTTCTCCTTTGGTTGTAGGGGCCTGGACCCGATGCTCGTATAGTTTATATAGATGGTGCTTTTGATCTTTTCCATGCTGGACATGTGGAGGTAGGTGGATTTGTTCAATTTTACATCATCACATATTAATGGGTTATGAAGCTCATGGTTAGATGGATGAATGATTACTTGAATGTTTTCATTCAACATTTTGATCTTTGATATGTATAAAATATTGTCATGAAAATCCAAAATAGACAAATAGTAATTGACTGCTAAAACTACTCTAGTTATTGTTGTCGATATCTGTTAAGAACGGATGACTTATTTTCATTCCTTATTTATAGTTGTGTTTCTTTTCACATTTATTCTTTTCTAATTGTATATTTTATTCGATACAAACTCTTTTTTTGTGAGGATCCACTATGATAATGAGAGAGATTTCTGAACCCAAGCAGATTAGCTAGAATTTGTTTAGAGGGGCACCCAGACCCCGATAAGAAGAAAAAAGCCTACTATAAGGAACCCGGTTAATTACAGAGTCCATCCTCCTTGTGGCCTAACTCAGGCATGGTCTTTCATACTGATATGTTAATTATCATTCACAAATGGTTTGTATGAAATCATAAAGAAAAAAAAAGTTAGTTTAGAGATATCAGAAGCAAAAAAGGTGATTACAAAACCTCTTTCTGTTTACAGATATTGAGGCTTGCTCGGGGCCTTGGAGATTTTTTACTAGTTGGGATTCACACGGATCAAACTGTCAGGTAACAAATTACAACTGCCCCCCCTCTCTCACTCTCCCTCTTTCCCTTCCTTTTAGATAGCTTACATGCATGAGCTTCTAATATAATCAACACATTGATGGCCGATCACTAGTTTTATGCCATTTTCTTGCTAATAGAGTTTTAACACTTGAATGGTTTGATGTTTGACCAGCACATGGTTCCTTCAATAATTCAAATCTGACTGTCAAATTTGGGCTGTGCCCTAGTTATTTAATGAATCTCTTCATCACATTTTGTGTATGTTTCAAGTCTCACCAGCTGCTCAATACAACAATTATTCTCTCTTACGAGAGAGAGAGAGAGAGAGAGAGAGAGAGAGAGAGAGAGAGAGAGAGAGAGAGAGAGAGAGAGAGAGAGAGAGAGAGAGAGAGAGAGAGAGAGAGTGGGAGTAAACTATGTAGCTCATAATGTACTTTTGAAAATCTTAAAGGGGAAACTTACAAAATCCAATTTTTTTTTTTTTTTTTGCTTGGAAACTTTCTGAATCACAAGAATTAATTTACATGATACTGAACCTAAATTGATAAGAGAAAAGTATGAGGATAATTTTTTTTTGTTGGGTAAAGCCGGCGCAATGGTGGCTATAATTTTGTAAAATTATGTTTTGAAGACAATCATTTAATTGCATGTCTTTCATATTGGCAATAATTTTGTAAAACTATGTTTTGAAGGTTATGGTACATTGTCATGTATTGGTTGCTGAGACGTAAATTTAATTGTTGCCTTTGAAACTTTTTGAAAGTTTGACTTATTCACTCCATGTTAGAAGAAGATAACCTTACATCTTCTGTTATATGTTGTTTTGTGGCTCTTGCAGTGCCAATAGAGGAGCACACCGGCCAATCATGAACCTACACGAAAGGAGCTTAAGTGTTTTGGCTTGTCGTTATGTAGATGAGGTGATAATTGGTGCTCCGTGGGAGGTTTCAAAAGATATGGTAATTTTCCATTTCAAAACTTGAATCGTGACATTGTTGTAGGAGTGGTGTGACATCTTAAGGGGGTGTTTCGAGAGAAACATATTTTTATACTATAGTTAATTTCTCTGTTGGCGATTCTGCTATTTCTGATCCTTGGCTAGATATCAATACTGATGTTGGCTTAAGCAACAAAAAATTTGTAAAATCAAAGAATTTATAATGAGGACGGACTCTGTAGGAATTTCTACCTTATTGATAGGAAATCTAATGACGTTTTATTTATCCTTAATCTTCTTTCTTCATGTTCTCTTTCCTCGATCCCAGATAGGAGGGTATGGTCTTTTAAACCCTCTGGAAATTTTACCCTCAACTCATATTTTTGGTTTCTTATTCTTCATCAGCCTGTTCAGTTCCTTCTCAATACCTGTATTTGGAAGGCTAAGGTTACATTAAGGCTTTTTGTATGGTCCGCTGGGTTGGAAAGGCTGAACACAATTGACTTGCACCAGATGCATTGACCTAAGAGGCTCTTTTTTTTCTTTCTTTCAGATAATTGTCTTATGTGCTTACATAATTAGAATCTCATGCTTGTCTTTTCTTCATTGTTCCTAGGCAAGTAGACGATCTCGTATTTTGTAACTTATGTTTGATGAGGTTTGGGGCTCTGCCCTTTTACTCTTGATAGTTCACTGCATATCAAGTTTAAAGGTACACTGGAATAGCTGCTGCCTGCTGGTTATTAATATATTTGATTGGGATATGGGCAGAATATCAGTGGTTTCCATATTGTAGTTAATGAGTATTTTACTGATAAAGAACGAAGTATAAAGGTTAAAAAGTTATTTGTTAATTATGTTATATTATTATTTAGAGATAAATATATTGTAATTAAGGTATATTTTTAATTATAGTAATAGTTATTTGGGATAAGTGTAACAAGGGGCTAAATGCACTTGCGTCCCTAGAAGTATAACTCAACTTACAAAATTAACGCTAATCTACATATATTAATTGGGTATATTATTAATGTTAATTATTTTATTTAAGTTAATTAATGGGATTAATTATTAGATGTGTAGTGTGGTAATGTGTAGAGAATTTTATTTATTTATATAGTATATACATGTTTATATTATTTAATTGTATTATTTTTTACAAGAAAATACAATTAATTTTTTGTTAAATACAGTCACGTTAAAAAATACTAAAACTGTATAAATACATGACTTTATCGTGACACGTAAGCATTCCAACCAAAATTATGGTTGGAGGGTTACTTTTGTTGACTTAAATTCACTTGGGGGTTTCTTTTATTAATTCTTTGTAGATTAGGGTTGATTTTGTAAGTTGGGTTATACTTCGACAGACAAAAGTGTATTCAGCCCTATAATCTTATGGTTTGATGTGCATATAATTGGAGTTTAATTATTTATGAGATTTAAGCTTTTAATTTTTGTGTGTTTCTATGGGTTCCCATTTGGATATCTTCTTTACCATTCTTTCCTTCTCATTTATCTCTATACTAATCCTTTCAAACCATATCTGCATCAAAATGGTATCAGAGTAGGCATTTTACCACCCAACCACTGTTAAAATTACTCTCAACCCTGTCAACCCAGTTATTCACCAACACCCAAACCAACCTTTGTATTTCATTATTACCTCCATTTCCCATCCATCTAGCAACAGTAGAACCACCCCAACCCCAAATTTGCAACAATCGTGAACCTCCCCATCCAACCTTTATCATAGAAAGCCCCAAAGCAGAAAGAGAAGACACCTTACCGCTTTTAGGGATCGTTGAAGAGCAGACCTAATAAAAACATAGGCAAACACAAATAAAAAGAAAAGAAGAAAAAGACTACTTATCATCATTGAAAAAATATCACCAAGAACCCTAAATCCAATGCCATCTAAACATGGTGAACTTGTCATCCAAGAAGCCAACTTAACTTAGAAATGAGAAGGAAAAAAAATTGACCGTCGCTAGATTACACCATCTTCAACACCCATTGCGGACACCGGATGTAGTCGTCACAACCAATTGATTGCAGACTATAACGAGCGACTCTTCTCACAAAACTTCGCTGCTGGACAACCTCGTTTTAAGCAAGCCATCAGTGACAAAACAATGGAGAAAAAGAAAAGGGCGGAGAATAGAAAGAGAGGTGGCGTCGTTTCTCATCCTTGCTCATCGTTGACTTGTTCCACCAGTCGCTGCCATCACACAACTAGTGACTCCTTTGTCTTTCCTCTGTGTCTCCAAGCCACAATCCAACTTCCAAACAGAGGTCTTTTTCTTTTTCATTTATTTTGTTCAAATTACAGTTAGTCTCCTCAAAGTTTCGCCCAATTTTTAGATGTAGTTCTACATTTTGTTTAGTAATGATTTAAGCCTCTGAACTTTAAATTGTTACAGTTTCAGCCCTTGTCCTTCTATATCCTTCAGTTAGACCCCTGCAAAGAAAACTCAATTAAAAAAAAAAAGTCTGTTAACAAAGGGTTTCCTTCTCAATTACAAAATCCATAGAGAACGACAAGGAACTGAATTAGGAGAAAGTGAACACAAACCTCGATACTCCGATGAAACACAAAAAGAGGACTATAAGGAAATTGAAGAATCCATCAAAGCACTTAATGCAGCTCTTCAAGCCCTTTTGGACAAACGTTCTGATAAGACAGAAGAAGTCAGCAAAGACAAATAAGGACAAGGACTTTTTCATTTTGATGTTGAAGTGGATTATGAAGAACAAGACGTTGAGTTTGTTAAGCAGTTTGAAGAGACCATGCGATGCAAAGTTGAACTTAAACCCCAAGTGAACCATGCAGAAGTCCAGATTGATTTCATCATACATGACAACTTCGACAGCATGAATGAGAGAAACTTGTTTATGCGACTCGCAAAAGATCAATTGAACTTCAGAGGATTTATAGATTTTTAATGTTCGTGGAGTCGAGACCATGATTCATGATGCCTCACTCCACACTTTAAAACTCAGGACAAGTTTTTCTCAGTGGAGGGGAGAATGATAAAAACTGAAGTATGAAGACTAAAGAATTAGTAGTTAATTATTTTATATTATATTTTAGAGAACAACAAATTTTAGTAATGTATATCTTTTACTTATAGTAGTTGTTATTTTAGATTGGTAGTAGGAGTTGTTCCTTATTAATTAGGTTAATTTATATTGCAACTAGAGTTTCCTATAGTCTATATAAACTGATGTGATATATGTTATTAGTCAGAGTTCAGTCATTTATGATATTCAAGCTTTAAGCTTTTGTGTTACTACTGATTCCCTACGTGGATATGTTTTTTTACCCTTCTTTCTTCCCCTTTATCTCTATAAGTCTATTCTAATCTCCTCCCAATCCTTGTCTTGCATCAGTTACCCAATTTAATTTGTTCTAAAAAGCGCAACAGTTGTATAAGAGAAAAGTATGCATATTTTTATTTTTTTTGGGAAAGAACTTTTCAATCTCATCCCTTCCCTTTCCCCAAAATTAAACTTGCAAACTATAATTTTTTACCAAAAATGAAATGATTACAATAAGAAGAATTGAAAATAATCCCTCCAAACAAAATAACAAATAATCAAGAAGAAGGGCAATCATATCAACAACTAGCTGACACCACAGATAATCCTAAAGAACAGTCATATTACAATAATAATAGAATATACAGATTTGAACAGTTCATTAACACGAGCAACAGAAGAACAAGCCGCCATGATAATACCACATTGAAATCTAAACAATCTATCTTCATCAATTTGCTTACTAGAAAATTCTCACAAACGAGAAAAATAATCTTCAAAACAAAGAAAACAAAATCTCACAAGAGATATGATGAAACCCTGTTCAAAAAGAGAAAGAAATCAATTATCCCCCCACAAAAGGGAAAAACAAGCTTTACAAGAAGGGAGAATAAATTATTACGAGGCAATAAAAAGCAAAAGAAAAGAGATTTGAGGGAGGGTCTCTCCAAAAATAGGAGAGGCCTCCCCATAGCTAAGATGGAGGGTAGGGTTCTTGGCTAGAGAGAAAAGAGGGAGATAAATTCTTTGTTGTTTATGCTTGGAGAATTGATATCTTTGACAAACCACATTTTTCCTATGCGAATTTGTGTTTTCATTTGGTAACACTGAAAATTCTTTTCATTGCAGATAACAACCTTTAATATCTCTATAGTTGTTCACGGAACAGTGGCTGAAGATAACGACTATCAGAAGGTATTGTGAGATTTTTGTTTGTTTGTATGAATATCTAATAATAACCAAGTATTACGAGTTCGCTGGTCACTGTCATGTTTATCTTACAGGAAAGGGGCAATCCATATGATGTTCCATTCAATATGGGTATCTTGAAACTGTTGGAAAGTCCTCTAGATATCACGACTAGCACAATAATTAGGAGGATTGTGTCAAATCATGAGGCTTATCAGGTTCCTCTACTGTTAATATATCATCAATGCCTTTTTTCTATTTTAGTTTGTTATAGATGGAGGTTTCCTTGAATTTCGTTACCTCTAATTTTATGTTTCTGCATTCTCATATGTTGACCTGGAGATAGATTTGATCACTACTAGTAAGAAGCTTAATAATATTAATCTCGCGATGCATGAATGACATTGGAAATGTCCTATATTATAATTTTACAAACATAGCGGGGGCACTTTCTCAAATGAATCCAATTTCCTTTGTTTGCTTTTATAATGTACAATGATACAAGTAGTCTGGATAATCTTTGTGCCAGAATTTATGTTAGTTTGACTTGTACTTGAATGTTGCTGTCTGTTTATATATCTGAAAGAGTCTAACAGAAACAGATTTCATTTATGTCTCAGAAACGCAATGAGAGGAAGGCAGAAAGTGAGAGGAGGTATTACGAGGATAAGAGTTATGTGTCAGGTGATTGATTCTCTGAGAAGATTTGAGGTATGCTGTGAACAGTAAGTTGTATGCTAGTATGCGTACTGGGGAGAGTTATTGTTACTAAGATGACAGGTTTTCAAGTTAAATTTTGAAGATACCTATAGCAATGATCTGCGTTTGTATTTTCGGTTTTTTAAGGAAAACTAGTAAGTTGGGAGTAGAACAAACATGTCACGATATTGACCTAATACCAAATGACGCATATAAAATCATATTATGCTTACTGAATTTGTTTGACAATCTAATAATGACTGAAACTTCTTAAGGTATGATGCTTTACCTTGTGATTGAGAAGCGTTATTACCACCCTGGGTGTGACACACTGATGGGTAGCTCCATCGCTGTATACTTTATATTGTTTATTTTATGTTGTAAGTTTCACTTTTTCCTTTGTATTTCCTTCGTATTCACTTCAACCGTGGATTCATTACTTTGACTTGGCAAATTATATTTCTAGTTTGCGGATCTGTTTGATTTGTCTCACTCGTGCATACGAAGGTCAAATGTAGAAACATGATGACCTGAATCCTTAGATGTAAGTTGTATAATTAGTTTACTTATTTTGTAACACACTCAAAATGGCCAAACAGTGGTTGGAAAGTGGAGTAACACTGACAGCCGCTGATGCTGTTTCCCTATCCCGGGAAAACTAGCGATCACACAACTTAAATTTTCACTTGAATTATCTTATTATTTTCTTTTAAGACGAACAAATCTTTGCATGTAATTATTATGTTCTTGTTTTGGATTATACTAAGAACTACTTTCTCTGTTGCAAAAAATATATTTAAGATATTTTTAAATTCAAAATTGATATGAATTTTTTAAAATTTTATGTAATACAATTATGAAATTGTATTCTAGGTTTAAAGTATTACTAATTATAATATTTATTGTTTTTAAAAGTTAAATGAATCAGCATAAATTTGAATTTGAAAATACATCTCATATTAAATTTGAAAAGTTAATTTTAATCATATATCTTGGAATGGAGGGATTATGTTTATATTAACTGAATAACACTAACTGAATAAGTATAGTTACTATTGAGACGCTCCTCAAGATTTTAGATATGTTTTTTCTTGTTCTCGCTTCTGCTTTATGATCCTGAGTCCTGACATTCAGTAAAGTATTAGTAATGTTTACGTTACACAGAGTATTTATTGAACTAGAGGAATTCCCTTTCAACATGTTCTTAAAAGACTCCAATCCAATATTCTTAAAGTCATTCTAGGTTTGCTGTACTGCATTTAGAGGCTATTAGACCATGGGAACCAGCCATAGCACTTGTCGACTCATGTGGCAGATAGTATGGCAGAATGAAAATGATTTTCTCAAAAGTCGGTATATTAGCGACATGGAGTGTTCCAAATTGTTCCCCTGGTATTTTTGTTTTCTCAAAGACCGAAGTTGTGTTGAGATAAGTTGGATTGGCGTAGGTGGAAGCTCAAGAAGGTAAACAGATCCAAAATTTGTTCATCCAAAATCCAAGTGAATCAAAAATGCATGCCAGTCAGTTAAAGAGTGTCGTATCCGATCTACTTGCAAATCAATACAAATGTTCAATTTCAAAGCCATTTGATAAATTATGACATGGGTTAAGAACAGAGAACAGGGGTAAATGGCTTACAGCCTCTGATGCGATAGATCCAGGATACTTACCCAGGCCATTATGAGCTCCAGATAAAAGCCTGGTTGTACACCCAGTGTGAAAACGTCGTTGCTCAACAAAATGGTGGTGTGATCTCTTCCTAGCTATCGTTGCTGCCGCTGCTTTGCTAAAGGATCCCTCTACCTTCGGAATTGGATCCATTGTTATTAATATTTCCCATTCCCATGAAGATTTCTGCTGCCGCGCATGCATTCGCGGCTTCTGTGAGTCAGAACTGAAGTTCTCTCATTGTATATACTCTACTAGACTTTGGATGACGACTCTTTCCGCTTCCCTGCCTCCTTTACGTGCGTTCCACTAGTATTTGCATGCTGAATATATCCATTCATCAAATATATATACACTGCACTACAGTTGTTTAATCGGATGCAAACTAGCTAGTGAAACTATTTAATTTCTCTTTTGGTAAATAGATTTCCATGTATAGAAAAGACCATCACTTTTTTGCCATATGGAAAGCAAGTCTATTTTTCACCGCATTTATACTTGTGACAATGATCAGATTAACTGTACTACGATGTAACGGTACTCCCATGATCAGTTAAAGTAAAAACTTTTCTGCTGTTCTCCATCTCCCTAGTGCAACTCATGATTAGGTAGATTTTAAAATCAACCCTGGCCGTAGAGAAAATTAAGTGGTATATGGTATATATGCTAACAGCTATTAACCAAGTGTACGTATTGTCATCAACGACAACAATAACAATATATAGCAATTAAACTTGCATATTAGCATGAAACCAATTATATTAATTAGGCTGCAGACATGTAGGCCTTGTTAACTTGAAACCAACGCTAGTATAGTTTTTGTTTCTGTCTGTGCTGCTGTATCATTATTATACAAGTAGATTGAAAGATCGAAGTTGATTCATCCGACGTAGCTAGGCTAGGAAAACATCAACGTGTATACCACTATTTTACTAGAAGGAATTTCTTTGACCGAAAAAATAAGGGAATGTAAAAACTAAGAATGATGAGAGATCAATGGAATATGGGAGGCATATGCTATGATCCATAGTTGTAATGATGACTATAATCTTACAACACATCTCTGGCCGTCCAAAATAAGATCGTGTGACCAAAAAATTAGACTAAGTATTGCTGTGCGGATAGAGCAATTAAATTGCAGATGAACACTAACAAATAAATGACAAATTTATCTTTAATATATAAAAAGAAAATTGATATTTTTACGTGTAAACTCCCAATGAGATCATTACCCCATTCGCGTAAATTTGTATGGAATTGGTATTTACGCATAATACACCGAACCCAGAAGAAGAAGAAATTTGGTTAGATTTAAAGACGGATTTTTGATTTTTCTTATTTCTCTCTCTCTCTATGCTATTTGCGAATATATTAGTGGTAAAAAAAGAAGAATTCTATTAGGCACAGGAGTAGTATTTCCTTTGCTTTAGCAAGGTTTGCCTTGTCTTTTCATCTTTTCCAGTCTTATTCTGTTAGGCGAGGTTAGGAATAGTATTGTTTAAATGCTCGGAATGTAGTAATTGGAAGCTTGTAATTGGAAGCATGCGAATTATGAATAAAAAATTTGTTTCTCCATCTAATTTCTAAATTCTCTCTTTAATTTCCCCCTCTCAGTTCTTCTTCCCTCCCAAAACTCCATTTCTGATCATTGATTCTTTGAATTTACTCCATAGTTTGAGCTTAATAAGTTATTGATAACTCAGTTTCTTATAATTGGTATCAGAGCCACTCGATCCAGCCATAATTACTAATAATAAGAGATTGGGCAATTTGGAAGTTCAAGTCAATGAGCATACAAATTCCATTCAGCAATTGAAAGTTCAGTTGCAGGAGTCTCTCGATAGCTTCAAACATGACTTTGAAGAGATGATGGGTCAGAAGCTGGAACAAAAGTTGCAACAGATGATGAAGGGATTCGAAGCTCTTCTTTCAGTTTGATTACCTTATTCTCAGTCCAATATAGGTGCTTCCAGTAATCCAGTAAGTTCAATGTTAGGATCATTTGAAGCTGGATCTACTAATGAAAGAGTTAATAATAACATATTCAAAATAAGCAAGTATGAATTTCCTAAGTTCGATAGTACAAACCTGAGATTGTGGATTAGGAAGTGTAACAAAAAAATTTCTCATCATATGGTGGTTGAAGAATAAAAACTGTACCTAGCCACTATGAACCTAGAAGGAAAAGCTGAAGAGTGATTTTTAGGATTTGTTCAGGAAGGAACACAGTTGACTTGGAATGTTTTTGTTGAAGAAATTATTGCTAGGTTTAGTTATGAAGTTCAGGTGAATCCAATAGGTGATCTGAAAAATCTGTAGAAAACTACTACTGTAGATGAGTACAAAAAGAAGTTTGAGGAGTTAAGAGGTTGGTTATTAGCCAGGAATGCTACATTGAATGAAGATTTTTCTTTATGGAAAGTTTTGTTGGGGCTTAAAGGAGGAAATCAAGCTGGGAATTCAGGAAATTAAGGTTACTTCTCTTAAGGAGCTCATTAGATTGGTTAGGGTAGAGGAGGCCAAATTAGAGGCTTGGTTAAGGAAGAGTAGAATAAATACTAAGCCCGTGGTTGCTGGAACTCAAAGGAGTGTGGTGGTGCCATCTTATAAATCATCAGCTGGAATGAGATTAGTTGGTAATAATGTTGCAGTTGACACTAATTATGGAGCATTATCTATTGTAGAAATTAGCAGGACCATACCAATTAAAGGCTTGACCAGAGAATAAATTTCTGAAAATAGGAGGAAGGGTGTTTTTCATGTGATGAACCATATACCTTATGCCATATATGCAAAAATCCCCAATTATTCATGATGTTACATTCTGATAACTGTGTTGAGGAATGTGATGGAGATGATTGTGATGCAGTAGAATTTAAGGAGGAAGAACAAGGTTGTGAGCAAACATAAGCCCATATTATTCTACATGCATTATCTGGCCATAGCGACAATAACACTATCAAAATTGTTGGCATGACAAATGGGAAGTTCTTAAGGATTTTGATTGATAGTGGAAGCACAAATAATTTTCTGGATTTTCAGGCTGCAAAGAGAGTTAAGGCTTAAATTAGGGACACTAAACTAGTCTCAGTTTCTGTGGCAGATGGTTTCAAAGTAATTAGTTTACAAGAGTGTCTTAAGTTCAGATGAACAGTACAAGGAGAGGAATTCATCACTGATTTTAGAATTATACCATTGGGTGGTATTGATGCAGTTTTAGGGGTCCGGCTGAAGAACTTCAATCCTGTAACCTTTGATTTTGATCAGCTGCAAGTATATTTTATTAAAGAAGAAAAATCTATTGTGCTGTAAGGGGAATCAAATGTTGTAGCTCATAGTGTGCAGTTATTGTCCTCTGGTGAATTTAAAAGAACTCTCAATGCCTCCACACATGGGTATTTTGGGTATATCATTGGCATGTATCAGGAAAAATTGTCTGATGAATCTACACCTCAACAAGGGAATTCCACTGTTGCAGAAGAAAAAATTAAGGAACCATATCCACAACTGGAGACTTTGTTAGAGGAATTCACTAAAGTATTTAAGGAACCAAGATCTCTACTTCCAGACAGATCTCACAGCCCTAACGAGAAAATATACTAGGGACCCATCAACACCCAACTCGCAGTACTGACCCAGGTACTTAGAAATGGGGATAGATTCCTTCTTCACCCGTTCATCACTGACTTTCACGACTTTGTGAGGATCGACCTCGCCCAACTTGTCCCCAATTCATACATCCATCTAGTTTGCTATATTGCAGCCTACAAATAATTTGGCATCAAACTAACCTAGACTACTTCCACATCTTCACTCTGACCAAAATAAAGGAACATGGATTTCGAGCTCTTAATTACCTCCTCAATCAAAGGGTCTGGATGCAACCTCCGTCCAGTAATAAGGGTTGGCACAACAACTGGTTCTATGTGTCCAATCTAGACACTTATCTTCTTTAACCCTGGGGCAATCTGGAGAAACTAGTCATCGATCCTATTGCCGATGACAAAAAAGATGAATTTGAATGGTTCTGCTAGGCCATTCCTATAGAACTATGGGACATAAGCCTCTTGTCAAACCTCTAATGGTTGCACAATCACATATGTAAGTCCTCAACCCCTCCCCTTCTATATCTTTTCTTTGAATTAATTTAAATCATTCTAATCTCTATTCCTCTATTACTTCTCCCTTTTTGTTCCAGTAGTAGTCTATAAGACCCAGCCGAACGTCACTAGGTCTCAACCAAACATCCAATCTGTCCCCTGCCATCCTCAGAATAACCCCGACCCTAAACAAACATCCTTTCAACACCACAACCTACAACCATCAAACCCAATCCTTCTCCTACCATGCCTGAAAAGAACGTCTTAGACTTAACTGACCTAAAAAAATAACAATTTAGAAATAAAAAACGTCGTAAAATAACCAAGGCTTCAGATGTCCCTAAGAACATCCCTTAACCCTTACTCGTTGAACCCATAACATTTGTTCGACCTCCACCTCCTTTACCACCATCATCTCCTTCTTCTGTCATGGCTAATAAGGATGTATCCCCTCAACCATCACCCCTACAATCTCCACCAATCATTTATATAGACTCTGAACTTTTTCCTGACCGACACCACCCTCACTCTACTTTCGAAGCCAAACCCACAACATCAAACCCCCAACCATCTTTAGCTGAACCTTTTCCTTTAATCCCCGTCAACCTTTTCCTTTAATCCCCGTCTCAATTTCTCCCCAATTATCTTTCTTCCCATTCAAACCCATCACCTTTATACCAAAAGAACTCTACAACTTCTTCAATTTTCCATCAGATGAAAGCCACTACAACATAACAGACTTCGGTACACTCTTGACTACAACTAGCCTTCACTTCGGACAAGTACATAAGTTTGACATTTTATAAGTCTGATTTTACCCCATCATCAAAACTTCCGATTCTAATGCACTCCCATCCTGACCAAGCACTTGGAGGTTTCAGTCGGTTGCTAAACCTACAAAACAAAGCAAGGACCAGTCCGACACCATCAATCAAGTGTAAACTGAGCTCCAACAACTCCAGTCTGACCACGCCCAAATACACGAAAAACACTCCAAGCTCCAATATGAACATACTTCTCTTCAAGTACAATTAAAATTTAATGACGCCCTCACCAAGTCCCTATAAATCCAATTCCCAAAACAAATGATCGAGAATCAAAGTTTGGAGGAAAAACTAGCTGCTATCGTGAAGGAAAGAATCATCCTCTTGGAATAATGCAGTGAACGGTGATCAAACTTGAAGAACTCCAAAAATAGAACAACAAGCTTCAACAACAAATCACCAGACTAGCAAAAAAAGCCAATAAAAAAACTGAGGCGCTCCAAATCTCTGCCGTCACTAACAAGATCCTAGAAGAAGAAAACCAACACCTGAAGACCAAAGCCCAGACCCTTATTGAAGACAGCCACATGATTATTGAAGAGTACAAAAGATCCAAAGAGCTGATATAAGCCATCGTGGATCAATTTAACAAAGGGTATATCTATGCCAAGAACATGGTGGAAAAAGCCGGAGTGAATCTGATCACACTAGGCTTCTCCTCGGACGAAGATGCAAACGAAGAAGAAGAACCTCAAAATTAGCCGAACTCCCAAGACCCCTCAAACCCTCCAACTTAGTCATTATATATCCGTTATTTGCTTTATACATGTAATGAGCAAAGTTCAAATTAATGAAAAGATATCTTATTTTATTGATGTTTGATGATTATAAACTTCTATCTCCTCCCTATGACACAATAGAGCCAAAAAACTAATTTTTTTTAACCAAGTACAAAACTAAACTAATAATAAACCAACTACTAATAGTATTAATTTAACCTACTGGTAAAACAATAATTCTTAATCTCAAAACCTGACATATCCTTAAGACGGTAAGTGACTGCTTCACAACTTCAGTAACTTCATATGGACCTTCCTAATTTGGCATCACCTTACTAGTGTTCTACGGAGTTGAGGCCTCTGCCTCCCGAAACACCAAATCACCAACCTCGAACCTCTATTGCTTAACCCTTCTATTGTAGTGCCGAGCCGTCTTCTGCTGATAGACAACCAACTTTAAAATCACAACATCCCAAACCTCGTCCAATAAATCCAAGTTAAGCTTTATACCCTGATCATTATATACTTCTTAAAAATTCACTACCCTAAATGAAGGAGACCCGACCTCTACAGGAATAACAGCCTCACTTCCATAAGCCAACTAAAAAGGAGAATCACCTGTTGTAGACCGAGGCGTAGTTCTGTATGCCCATAACACACTGGAAAGCTCCTCATACCACCTTCCCTTAGAATCGTTTGGCCTTCTCTTAATACCATTAAGTAAAGTCCAGTTAGTAACCTCAACCTGACCATTAGCCTGAGGATGAGCCACTGCCAAGTTAGATAAGAAATCTTCAAATTCTGACCCCACAAAATTATAATCCATTATCTGATACTAACACCATGGGAATGCCGAACCGATAAACAACATACTCCTTCAGAAAATGAATGCAATCCTGCTCAGTGATACGTCGAAGCGGCTTCACCTCCACCCACTTTGTCATGTAATCAATCACTACAATTAAATAAGTCACCTGACCCTTTCACTTCAGCATTGACCCCATCAAATCAACTCCCCACGCCGCAAAATAAATGGGAGATAACACTGAAGATAATTCCTCAGGGGGCTGATGAGAAACAGAGCTGTTCAACTGGCACTTAGGATATTTCTGACTTAGCCTCCTGAAACATGGTTAACCAATAGTATCGCTGTCGAACTAACTTGTAATAAAGAGACTTCGCCCCCATATAGTCTCCACAAATACCCTCATGCACCTCCTGAAGGGTATGTGTTGCCTCAGATGGGACCAAATGTTTTGCCAAAAGACCATAATATGTACACCAATAGAGCTCCCCATCAATTAGACAAAAGTAGGCACTCCTATATTTAACTCGCATTGCCAATAGTTTGTTCGAAGGCAACTTTCCATCAGCCAAATAGTCCAAATAAGGTGTAAGCCAACAATTCAATCTTTCTGAACACTTCGCCTCCCTTTTCAGAGTGTTGGGTTTGTTTAGAACCTCTAAGTAGACAAACCCTCCAAAAAACTCCTCTTGCGTGATAGCCAACTTTGAGAGAACATCAGTAACCGTATTATCACCTCGTTCTATACCTTGAAGAGAATATGAGTCAAATCGATGCAGTAACATTTTTACCTCGACTAAGTACTTCATTATCCTTACCCTCCGAGCTTCATACTCTCTTTGGATTTGTTTGACCACCAACTGTGAATCGCTAAAAATAAGAATACTCTAAACCTCCAAACTCCGAGCCAACCTCAATTGAGCCAAAATCGCTTTATACTACGCTTCATTATTGATAGCCTTAAAGTTAAACCTAACTGCTTGTTGTACCTTAAAACCTTCACGACTAGCTAAAATAACCCCTTCCTCACTGGCGTCGGCAGTGGAAGACCCATCAACACACAAGACCCAAGAAGAAGCTGAAGCTGAAGCTGACTGCCCCACAACTATCAATCCAATCGTATCATAGAAAGCAGGCTTTAGGTCCTCTTCAGAGAACATACATTCCACCATAAAGTCTGCCAATGCATGTCCTTCTATTATCGTCGTAAGTTTCTATTCTATAGTGAACTGACTCAACTCCACTACCCAAGCTACCATCCTACCTGAAGAGTCAGGTTTATGCAAGATTTTCTTCAACAGTTGATCTGTGTACACTATGATTGCCCGACCCTAAAAATAGTGCCTCAGCTTCCTACTGGCTACCACCAATGTGTATGCACACTTCTCCAAATTGGGGTATCTTGTTTCGATATCTCGTAAGGCACGACTGATATAGTATACCGGTATTTTCCTTCCACCTTCTTCTCGAACCAACACAGCCCCAACTACTATAGAACTAACCATCAGATATAAATAAAGTGTTTTTTTTAGATCTGGTTTTTGTAACAAAGGAGCGAAGACTGGTATCTCTTGATTCATTGAAATGCATCTTCACACTCTGAAGTCCATTGGAAGGTCTTTTCGTTCTTTGGATCTTTCAACGTGTCAAATAAGGGTATGCATCTTTCTGCTGACCTCGACATGAACCTCCTCAAGGCTGCTTTGGACCTATTAGTCTTTGAACGTATTTTAAGGTTTGAAGTGATCTCATGTCTAGGGTTGCTTTAACCTTTCTAGGTTAGCTTTTATCCCTCTCTTACTGACCAATCCAAGGAACTTTCTTGAGTCGAGTCCAAAAGTGCATTTAGTTGGGTTAAGATGTATGTTGTAATGATGCATTGTTTGGAGGCACTCCTCTAAGTCATACAGATGGTCGGGCATTCTCCTACTTCGGAGAATCATGTTGTCGACATATACTTCCATGTTCTTACCAATCTGCTTTTGAAACACCTGGTTCATCATTATCTGATAAGTGGCTCCAGCATTGATTAGCTTGAACGTCATCCTGTTGTATGCGTAGATTGCCCGATGAGTAATAAATGATGTCTTTGGGATGTCCTCCTTCACCATCAGAATTTGATTATATCCAAAAAAAATTCCAAAAAGCTAAATATGACATTCCTCGATGTCGCGTCAGTTAACTGACCAAGGTATTTGAGGGGATAAAAATCTTTTGGGCATGCCTTATTAAGGTCTGTATAATCTATGCAGACCCTCCACTTACCATTATGCTTTCAAACTAACACCACGTTGGCCAGCTATTCTGGGTATTCAATTTTTTCTATGATCCCAACATCCAAAAGCTTTTTGACTTCCTCATCAATAATCTTTTGCCTTTAGGGAGCAAAAATTTGACGCTTTTGATGAATCGATTTCTTCTAGGGATTAATCGATAACCTATGGACAACCACGTCTTCTGCTATTCTTGGCATATCGTGCAGTGTCCATGCAAAGATATCTACATAAGTCTGAAGCAACTCTACCAGTCCATTCCTGACTGTATCTTGCAACCTGACACTTATCTTTATAGTCTTTTAAGCATTATCTAGTATCAGCTCAATGTCCTCTGTCTCTTCTGCAGGTAAGGCCAAGGGCTCGGTCATTCCTTTTGTGAAAGGTTCTATATCTATCATCATTGTCTGTTTGTGTTTACTGACCCCGACTGTAGATGGCGTTAGAGTGTGGCGGAAGCACTTTCTTGCTATGTTTAAATCACATTTTATGTCACCAACCCCATTGGTTGTTGGGAACTTCATCTTAAAATATGGGATCAAGGTTATTGCATGAAGGGCTGAGAGAGTTGTCCGACCCAAAATTGCATTGTATGCTGAGTCCACCTGAACCACAAAGAACTTGACGTCAACCCGAACCAGTTGCGAAGCTGTACCAAACACAATAGGTAACTCAACAATACCAATCGCAGGAACTAGCTCATTCCCGAACCCATAAAGAGAAGCCTTTTGACCCACTTCAATCTTGACGAATTCCAAATTCATTATCCGATATACATGGCTATACAGAACATCAATGGACGACCTGTTGTCTATCATCATACGCTTTATATTGATTGGGTTAACCTGAGCTATGATCACCAAAGTTCCCTCATGTGGTTCCACTGCGTTGGGTGGATAGTCCTCATCAGAAAAAGAAATCACCATCCCAGGGAAAGGGAACTCCTGCTAAACTGTGACACTCCCAAATTCGGGTCCCTCGAACCACTGGTTCGGTGCTCACGATACTACTCTACCATTCAACCCCAACCATTCATTTTTGAATAATAAAACTTAATTTATAATAATACATAACTATTCCCACGTTTACAGACCTTTATACAATATAACCCATTCATACCTGACATATTACACAAATGTAATATTTACAACTGTTTTCTAACTATACATTTACTTTACTACTTGCTAGCCTTTCCCTTTACTTTATCTACTCCTGATCCCTCAGCTTGTTCAGGTTTAGCTGAAATATCATGTTTAAAGCAAGGGAGAGCATAAAATAACTCAGCAAGTACATAAATAAATGATGACATGATATTTCTAAAATAATGAAAGAGAATCATTTACAATGAAGCTGAATCAATAACAGTTCTGTGAATGAACATAAAAATATAACATAAATCTTTGCACGAATAGCCTGAAACATGAAATTTGTTTGCTGTACATAAGACCAAGAACTCGTTAAGAACAATACCAATCATAAAGATTGATACTGCTTGAAAAAATACCAATGCAACCATGCCATAAAATTTACATTTCCTTTATCCTTTATTCCCCTTTTTTATCAGGGTTGTTCTGTTACAGCATTTCATAGAATTCACACCACAACAATGTGGATTGGAGGACAAAACAATAAATATTTGAATTCAATATGAATCATTACAAATGTCTAGCAGGATCAAAATTGGCATCGATCTTTCCCAATAGTAGTTCAATGATGAATGAACTTTAAAATGGCTTATCAAGAATGCATAACATATATTAATGTTCAAGAACTACAAAAGTGAGTTCGAAAAGAACACTTGCCTTTTTCCTCGTTTACCTCAACTGGTAAAATCTTATCTCGTTTATGTCCTACATAACCATAATATTAGTTCATGCATTAGTTACATACACATGTATTCTTTACATTGCTATATAAGCTATCATTTACCTTTACATAATCCTTAACACATAACACATTGTTCATTCATATCTTAATACCTACCATTATGGCTTATAATACATGTCTCTATCATTTAATATCAAAACATTTTATTTTGGATAAAAATAATTTATTTTTCAAGAAACAGTACATCTTGCTGGGGGCGAGATATTTTTTGCCATGAATATCTCGCTGGCCACGAGATATTTTCGGCCACGCCTCGCCCCGGCGAGCTCTGAATTCACCCCGGTGAGGTCTTCACAGAGTACTGCGCCTTGGCGCAGTCCTACAGATTTTGATTTTTTTTTCCTTTTCAATTTTGATGCTATTTTTGGCCCTTTTTTACAAAACTAAATTTCATATAATATGTATATGACTTGCATGGGCCTTCAAAATATTTAAAAGTTTTCAAATTGGTTCATTTTTCCATTAAGTTCGTTTTAGGTGCCGACGAACGTTTTTAAACGTTTAAAATTCACATTAATCGCCATAAGCACAAAATGACTTCCAAAACGACATTAACATGTTTATTTACATAAAATTTAGCTATTTAGCTTCATTTTACCTTCATTTGCACAAAATGGCCAAAATCACTTTTTGGCTGGATTTTTGCCAACTTTCAAATCTTACACTTTAACCTTCCTTGAATTCTTGAACTCTACACCACATATACATTAACATATGCTCATATAGCAACTTTGTAAGTCCATATTACTTCTATATGCACCTTCCAAAATACTTTACAGATTATGATTTGGTTTATATACAAATCATAGCCTAATATTGTAATTTTTCCATATAAGTCATGCTTTTAAACCATTTGTGATCTTATGATGCTATCTAGCATGAATTTTCACATGTATCAAACAAGTTCAACACTTCCAACTAGGTTTTCATCACTTCTATCAGCACATAACACATGATCATCCTTAAATCATGATTTCTAACTTTGAATACATGCATGAATATTTCATCACATTTGTTCTACAACTTCAACACTTAGGGTTTTTATCATATATCAACCAAATAGCATATAACTCACCTAAATCACACCTTTAATCATAGATATATGCATGACTACACCTATTCTTGTATTTAAACACATAAATGGTAAGTTTTATGGTTAGAACATTGTTATACCTTCTTTGTGCTCTTTTTCTCCTAGCTACAAAGCTTGCTAAGGTTAGATTCTCCACTTTGATGACTACTTCTCACTTGTATTGAACACTTTTCTTGAAATCCTTCAAGGTTTTGACAAACCCTAGCCTTTCTACTCTTTCTCTCTTCAAGCTCTCTCACTTAGCAACTTGATAATGAAAATGAAGATAACTTAGCTTGATACTTGAAAGATATATACATATATAAGTTGTATATATTTCTTTAGCAACTAACTACACTTGGTTGGTTTAACTCATGCATGGTTAGGGTTATCTAAGTTATTTCACATTACCAAGTAAGGATAGTTTAGACATTATATGCCTCTAGGATACCAAGGTCATTCTTTAAGTTGTCAAGGGCATTTTGGTCATTAGTCAATAATTCTAGAGAATTTAATTCAATTAAATTCCCATTTTTGCTTATATCTCCTCTAATTTAAATCCTTTTTGTTCTAAATTTGTTTCATTAGTCTTGAATTTTATTTTATAATCAAATAAATCCATAATTGACTTATCCCAAAATACATGTCACACTTCAAAAATTTAATTTTCATTAATTATTAATAATAATAATAAAAATATTTTTCTAAATTTGCATACCAATATATTCTTCTCTCTTTATAAGGATTCCGTCCCCGGAATCACTATTACAAGGTTACACAAACATATTTGGATATTCCTTCTTTATTTTCTCTTCTATCTCGCACGGTTTTAGCAGCGATGTGGGGGGATCGTTAACACGGTTTCTCAGATTTTGATGCCGACTTTGTGGAGTAATCCCCCGAGACCCCTTGGATGTGGTCTGGGGGTCGTCATTTCCTTTCAACTTCGATAATATCTCGTTCAACTCTTATTGTTGCACCTGCAAGGCCTTCATCGCATTCTCTATTACTTGAATTTTTATTTTTTTGATTGTCTCCTTTTCATCATGATGAGTTCGACCTCTTTCCTGAGTGCTCTTGTGTGAACCCGGATTCACCCTATTCAAAGAAGATGATAGCTTGTGTCGGGCTAGGATAGGTTGTGTACCCGTCGAACCAATTCTCCCACCCCAGGGGCCTAACCTATCTTTCGTTGACAGTCGAGTATGACGTGAAGAGGGTTCTACAAAGGAACCTGCTTCCTCAACTAGTCACCTCGAATTACCATAGTGCCCGATGTGAATTATAGTAAAACTTCCAAGAAAAAAGCTTAGACCACACATAAACTTTCCACCAAAACTCTTAAATTATGATTTTCTACCAAACAGAATTCTAGGCTCTCCTTCTAGTGCCAATGTTAACTCTTGATTTTGTGAGCCCGTTAAAAATTACTAAAAGCACGAACACCTGCACTCAGTAAGAACCGTTAGTCACCCCCAAAGCTAGTGACGACTTGGGATGCCCTGGGATGCTCCGCTATAAAAGTAAGTACATGCCAAAAGCGTTATCAATGAAGAATCGTAATTATGCTGGAATAATAAGAATTCTGTATATAAAGAGTTGTGTACTATAATTGTGAGCTATTGGCTTATTTATATACTTGTTGAGATCCCCGGAGTCAACTTAGGAATATGATGTCCACTTCCAAATTAACTTATAAGTTCCTTAAGTGTATGCTTGATTCCTTCCCAAATTAAGCCAATAAACCCTATTCAAATAAGGAAGGAGTATCCAAATAGAATATGGACATCAGTTATCCCAAGCCGCATCAAAATTCATGGAAGTGGGCCGACTAAGCCATAACCCAATCCATTAAAAGCATGTAACGCCAAACTCGAACCAAAAATAAAATGGGATGCACCAAATTTAAGCCCAATCACTTATATCCCAATAGTAAGTAATCAAGCATGTGCTATTTTGTGTGTATGAGCAATATGAAAGTACATATATAAATATATGATGTTTGTATGAATATATATCAATAAATCTCTTTGCTCACTATTTTGAACCCACTAGAATCTAATTTTAGAGAATAAAATAGATGAAGTATAAAAAGAATATGTGGTTATTTTTTAACTTTGGCTATATTAGAAATAAAGGAAGGAATAGTTGAAGTATTCATAGGCAACACAAGTTAGAATGGATGACTTAGATTAAGTTTTAAAATAGTTGACCAAATGGCCCACAATCATTCTTGTTAAAATGATTGAATTTTTTTTCTCAATTTTAAGCCCATATAGCTGGTTGGAAGAGAGAAAAAATGATCTCATTTTGATTTTTTTTTATAGTTTATAATACTCATCTTCTTTTGCTAACTAATGAATCAAAGTTGACTTAATCCTTATCAAGCATGCACGACAGATTAAAGGAGGAAAAATGAGAGATTTTTGTACTTTGTATATCTTTTCCTCTCCTTTGCCAATTAAAGAGTTGATTTAAGCACATGTTCAAATTTTCTAAATCCTTTTGCATTTGGTTGGGGTATTAAAGAGATAAGAGAGTTTTATTTAATTTCCCACATCTTGTACTTTCCTGTTTTACTATCTATCTATCTATCTATATATATATATATATATATATATATATATAGGGGACTGATCCATTAACAACGTTGTAAAAAGGATATATTCTTACAACAGATCTCAACCGTCTATGTTGAGATCTAATGGTTAAAAGTTCTCTCATCCGCAATTTAGTTTTCAGGATACCGTAGTTTAATATTGTGAACGATATTAAATATCAAAAATACCCCCAACATTTAGCTGCTACACTCACATTCCACAATTTAATATTGTAGACGAAGGAAATTGTAAAAATCCCATTCGCAATATTAAAATCCTGATTGCATTTTTGCAATTTTTATCGTCCACAGTATTAAACTGCAGACGTGATAATTGGATTTTATTCTTATTTATTAGATATTTTTAGCCTTAATTAATTGTGAGTTTTTAAGTATTTTAATTGATTTTAGTTAATTTATTTAATTTTATGTGTTTTTATAATTTATATTATTTTTATTTATTTTAAATTATTTTATATTTTATTTTGTAGGAAAATAATTCCTGGTGGCATTGTTGTAATTTCTGCAAGAAGCTGAGGGCAAAAGTGTAATTACAGCAAGCTTGGATGGCAATTTCGTAAATATGAAGAACCGGCAGCAAAATTGTAATTTTCGTAAATTGGGATAGCCGCGCATGGCGCGCGTATAGGCAGCGAGGAAGTGCGCGCATTGCGCGGTGTAGCCAAGACACGGAGATCATATGACACCATTTCAATCAGGAGAAGCTGGCCTTCGTGTATTGCGCGGTCATGGACAAAACGGACGTAGAACGGCGTCGTTTCAAGGGACGTGGTAGAAGGACATCCGTGTAATGCGTGGACGACCATAATAAGAACAGTCCGCGCAATGCGCGGATGTTCAGCAGAATTAAAAAGCGCGTTGACCAAGTCAATGCTGCGTTTGGCTTGTGCGTTAATTTTAGATTTCGCGAATTTTGAGACTTTTTTGATTCCGAATTGGATTTTAATTCCTATTAGGGTTTGGAAAAGGAAATCCTATTAGGGTTTGGATATATTTGAGGCCTATAAATACATGACAAAGGGAGAGCACAAACACACAATAACCTAGAGATACATTGAAGCATTGAAGCAAAGGAGGCGACATCAAAGGTTCAAGGATTCAAGATTGAAGAAGTGCTACACATATTTTATCCTTTATTCTTTTATCTTTAATGTTTGCTAAGATGTTGTTTAATTTGTGGAGTTCTTTTTATTTACTTATGAACTAATTTTATTTTAAGATTACAATGGAACCCAATGTTTAGTATAAATTAATTCTCTCTTGTTTTAATTATTAATCTTTATAATTCATTTATCATATTTTATGCTTACATGTTATAATTGTTTGGCCATATAATTATTTGATTTCCTAGATGGCATTGGAAGATAAAATCTAGGTTTTGATCTAAATATGATAACATGTATTGCGTATAAAATAGGAATATATTTATACGTTGCATGTAAGTGTTTTGGGAAATTTAAACTTAAAGAATCTATTCTTAATTATTTTACATAGGAATGTAGTAAAATAATTAGAATAGATATTGTTGTCAAACTCTTGGAAAAAGTTTAATAAATATTTATGAATTTCCACTTAATGAATTGTATCGATTAAATAGTTGTCAAGAGAGTAAAAATATGTATGCGAAACATTGGGGGAATTGTAGTCTTAACTTTTAAATCTGATATTCATCTTTGCTTAATAATTTGCTTATTTTAGTTAGTTAATTTAATTTCATAAAATTTGAATCGGTTGTTTAAATAAAATTGAGTTGATATAAAATTAGTACTTGAATATTTTTAATAATAATTTCTCGTGGGATCGATACTTTACTTACTATTATATTACTTGTTGGCCACGTATACTTGTGAGAATTTGTCTATATATAAATCTGACAATAAGTTTTTGGCGCTATTGCCGGGAAAATATTTTTAATAATTAGTTCAATATTAGTTACAATCAATTCAATTTTAATTTAAACGTTTATAATTTTCTGTATTATTTGCTTTTGCAGGTTTTCATCTAGAAGTGTTAGAAGTTGCAAGTCATCGATCATAGCTTAAAATTCCGCTAATGTAACATTACGTTTTCCCGGAATTTGAAGTTTGATCATCAATCATTCATAAATTTCATAGTGACCACACTTAAGAATCCGCTAGCAAATACGTTTTCCCATAATTTTAAGGTTTGGGGATACAAAATTTTTGTATGAACACGAGATCGAAGGGACAAGAGCCAATTCCATACGTAGACGAGATCGAGAGGAGGTGCTGAGCCTTGAAAAGAGTTTGCCAAGAGACCGAACAAGAACAAGACAACATGGAGGCTGAAGAGCAGAAATCATTGAGGGACTACGCAATGCCACGAGTCACGGAGATCCAATCAAGCATTCAAAGGCTCGCAATTTAGGCTAATACCGTTGAGATCAAGCCTGGTACAATCCAAATGATTCAAAACTCTGTGCAATTTGGGGGTTTACCGAATGATAACCCAAATGATCACTTAGTTAGCTTCTTGGAGATTTGTGACACCTTCAAGTACAATGGTGTTACGGAGGATGCAATTTGACTCAGACTATTTCCTTTCACACTCCGTGACAAAGCAAAGAGTTGGCTTCATTTACTACCGTCAGGTTCCATCACTACATGGAATTATTTGGCGCAGAAGTTTCTCGCAAAATTTTTCCCACCAGCCAAAACAGCTAATATGAGGAACGATATCACTTCTTTCGTTCAGCATGATGCAGAATCACTCTATGAAGCGTGGGAAAGATTTAAGGACTTGTTGCGATGATGTCCTAACCATGGCATTCCCAAATGGTTGCAAGTCCAGACGTTTTACAACGGGTTATTTAGTAATACAAGGACGAGTATCGATGCAGCGGTAGGAGGAACATTGATGGCCAAGAATTTTGATGATGCCTACGAGTTCCTGGAGACAATGGCAGCAAATAATTATCAATGGCCATCTGTAAGGATGAATCAACCAAAGGTGGCTAGAATTTATGAGGTAGATGTGGTAATGGCATTGGCAGCACAGGTCACTACATTAACAAAGAAAATCGATGCTTTAGGAGTAAAGCCGATACATAATGTAGCAGTTATTTGTGATTTATGTGCAGGAAGCCATCTAAGTGAACAATGTGCAATCAACGCAGAATCAGTTCAGTTTGTTGGAAATTACAACAGGCAGCAAAATAGCAACAATTATAATCCAGGGTGGAGGAATCATCCCAATTTCTCATGGAGAAACAATCAAGCGCAACAACCTGCTCCAAAACAACCAGACCCACCTGGATTTCAGAATCAAGTCCCACCACAGCAGGAGAAGAAGACAAATTTGAATGACTTACTTTCTAGGTACATTGCACAGAACGAGACAAGGATAAACAGTCAGGAAGTCTCAATCCGGAACCTAGAAAATCAGATGGGGCAGCTTGCTAACGCCATCAACAATCGCCCCCAAGGCACCTTACCAAGCAGCACGGAGGTCAATCCTAGACGAGATAGTAAAGAACAATGCAAGGCAATAACACTTTGTAGCAATAAGAAGTTACCCGAAGTATTTGAGGAAACTCCCAATCAGACACAGGAAGATGATAGTGAGGGTGCCAAGCAAGATGAAAATAATGGAGAGCATGAGACCCTAATGTCAAAGAAAGATGCAGGCAAACAGAGCTCTATTGTACCACCTGTGCCTTTCCCCCAACGACTGCAGAAATCAAAGTTGGATAAACAATTCTCAAAATTTTTGGAAGTGTTCAAGAAGCTGCAGATCAACATTCCATTTGCCGATGTATTGGAGCAGATGCCGAGCTATGTAAAGTTCATGAAAGATATCTTATCCAAGAAAAGAAAGTTAGGCGAATTTGAAATAGTGGCGTTAACTGAGGAGTGCAGCGCAATACTTCAAAAGAAGTTACCACCAAAGCTCAAGGATCTGGGTAGCTTCATAATCCCTTGCATGATTGGCATAAATTTTTTTGGAACAACATTATGCGATTTGGGAGCCAGTATCAACTTGATGCCGCTATCAATTTATCAGCAGTTGGGATTGAAAGAAGAAAAACCGACGAATGTCACACTGCAGCTTGCGGACAGATCACTCATTTATCCACGGGGCATAGTTGAAGACGTTTTAATCAAGGTGGTCAAATTTATTTTTTCAACTGATTTCATAGTCTTAGACTTTGAGGAAGATCAGGATATACCAATTATTCTTAGGTGCCCATTTTTGGCCATAGGGAGAACACTGATTGATGTACAAAAGGGTGAGCTAACTATGAGAGTCCAAGATCAAGAGATTACATTCAACATATTTTCAGCAATGAAATTTCTAAACGATGCAGAAGAATGTTTTCAGATTGATTTAATTGATGAGACAGTGAATGAAGTATTCGAAGGCAGTTGTTTCTCGGATTCTCTTGAGACATCATTAGTTAGTTAATCTGCTTCGGACTTCCCAGCTTCCTTGGAGTATGTGCAACTGTTGAATACGTCTCCACCATTTGTTAAGTTTTAGAAGCAATTTGAACCTTTGAACATTCAGAAAGTTCAACTACTCGTGCAAAGTCATCATTGGAAGAACCACCTCCATTGGAGCTAAAACCTCTTCCTACTTATTTGCGGTACGCATATTTGGGAGATTCATGTACTTTATCGGTTATTGTCTCTGCTTTACTCGACAAATCTCAAGAAAACAAACTCTTACTTGAATGCATAAGATCAAATCTCAAGAAAGCAAACTCCGAGAATACAAAACGGCGTTAGGATGGACTATTACCGATATAAAAGGGATCAATCCTTCATTTTGCATGCATAAGATCTTACTTGAAGATAATGTGATGCCTGTGATTGAGCAACAACGTCGATTAAATCCGATCATGAAGGAGGTTGTTAAAAAGGAGATCATCAAGTGGTTGGATGCTGGAATTATCTACCCAATTTCAGATAGTTCGTGGGCAAGTCCAGTCCAATGTGTTCCAAAGAAAGGAGGCATGACGGTAGCGGCCAATGCAAATAATGAGTTGATCCCTACTCGGACAGTAACTGGATGGCGAGTGTGCATGGACTATCGCAAACTTAATAAAGCAACTCGTAAAGATCACTTCCCTCTTCCATTCATTGAGCAGATGCTCGACAGATTGGCGGGCCATGATTTTTATTGTCTCTTAGACGGATATTCGGGCTACAATCAAATTGCAATAGCCCCTGAAGATCAGGAAAAGACAACCTTCACATGCCCATATGGAACATTTGCTTTCCGAAGGATGTCTTTTGGACTATGCAACGCACCAGCAATGTTCCAGCGATGCATGATGGAAATATTCTCAGACATGATCGAGCAAAACCTTGAGGTATTCATGGATGACTTTTCGGTATTCGGGGATAGTTTTGATTTGTGCTTAGAGAATCTAATACTTGTGCTAAAAAGATGCGTGGAAACTAATCTGGTGTTGAATTGGGAGAAACGCCACTTCATGGTTCGTGAAGGTATAATTTTAGGGCATAGGGTGTTGGCTAATGGAATAGAGGTGGACAAGGCGAAAATAAAGACTATAGAAAAGCTTCCACCACCTGCATCAGTGAAGGGGATTCGAAGTTTTGTGGGACATGCAGGTTTCTACAGGCGCTTTATCAAAGACTTCTCAAAGATCACAAAGCCTCTTTGCAATTTTCTAGAGAAAGATATACCCTTCAACTTCGATAAGGCATGTTTAGAGGCCTTTAAAGTATTGAAAGAAAAGCTTATTAGTGCCCTCGTGATAACTACACCAAATTGGGATCTTCCATTCGAGCTAATGTGCGATGCTAGTGACTTTGCGATTAGTGCGATCTTAGGCCAACGTAAAGAGAAAATTTTTCATGCCATATATTATGCTAACAAAACATTGACTGATGCACAACTTAACTATACAACCACCGAGAAATAGTTACTAGCAGTTGTATACGCTTTTGACAAGTTTCGTTCCTACCTCATTGGCACAAAGGTGATTGTGTTCACAGATAACTCCGCCATCAAATACTTAATCTCAAAGAAGGACGCCAAGCCACACTTGATTCGATGGACCCTTCTACTACAGGAGTTTGATCTTAAAATTCGGGATAGAAAAGGGACCGAAAATCAAGTGGCGGACCATCTCTCAAGACTCGAGAATCCTGAATGGCAAAAGGGAGCTGGTACATTAATTAATGAATCATTCCCAGATGAGCAGCTATTTTCAATCACAACGAAAACACCGTGGTATGCAGATTTGGTGAATTATATTGTGAGTCAAGTGCTTCCTCCTGAGTTGAGCTACTTGCAAAGAAAAAAGTTCTTACATGACGTCAAGAATTACTTGTAGGATGAACCATTTTTATTCAAGCAGTGTGCAGATCATATGTTAAGAAGATGTGTACCCACTGAGGAAATTGAAGGTATACTTCACCATGGCCACTCATCCGGTTATGGAGGCCATTATGGAGGAGAGAGAACGACAACAAAAGTTCTTCAATTCGGATTCTATTAGCCCACTCTCTTCAAAGATTCCCATGCTTTCGTGTCAAGGTGCGATAGATGCCAAAGGGTTGGCAACATTTCAAAGCGACATGAGATGCCCTTGAACAACATTTTGGAGGTGGAGATTTTTGACGTTTAGGGTATCGACTTTATGGGCCCATTCCCGTCCTCCTACAATAATTTGTATATTTTGGTTGCGGTTGACTATGTCTCAAAGTGGGTTGAAGCAGCGGCGTTTCCAACCAACGACTCTAAAGTGGTGTTAAATTTTCTGCGAAAGAATATCTTCACCAGGTTTGGCACACCAAGGGCGATCATTAGTGATGAAGGCACTCACTTTTGTAATAAGCAATTTGCAGCCCTTATAGCTAAATATGGAGTTACTCATAGATTGCCACAACTTATCACCCCCAGACAAGTGGCCAAGCAAAAATTTCAAATAGAGAGGTGAAGCGTATTCTGGAGAAGATTTTTAATCCAAACAGGAAAGATTGGTCGAAGAAGCTTGATGATGCTTTATGGGCTTATCGAACTACTTATAAAACACCAATTGGAATGTCCCCATACAAGTTGGTATTTGGGAAAGCTTGTCATCTACCAGTCGAATTAGAGCATAGTGCATATTGGGCTATTCAGAAGTTAAATTTTGACTTGCAAACGGCTGGTGAGAAACGTTTCCTACAGCTCAATGAAATGGATGAATTTCATCTTCAAGCATATGAGAATGCCAAGTTGTATAAAGTAAAGACCAAGAGGTGGCATGACAAGCGGATCATTGAGCAGAGGTTCAAACCAGGTCAAGCTGTACTCCTTTTCAACTCCTGATTAAAGTTGTTCCTAGGTAAACTCAAATCAAGGTGGTCTGGTCCATTTATCATTACCACATTATTTCCACATGGAGTAGTTGAGGTCGAAGAGCCGAACACGAAGAAAACTTTCACAGTGAATGGTCAACATCTTAAGCATTATTGGGGTGGTGACATTGCTCGTTAAAGAACCTCCATTAATCTTGCCGAATCGGAATGAGAAAAGGGAGTAGTCTGGCTGACGACTATAAAACAAGCGCTTATTGGGAGGCAGCCCAAGTTTATTTAATTTAATGTCATATTAGCTAGTTTTACTTTTAGTGATTATCTTAGTATTGGGGTATTTAGTTGTTAAAATGTGTTTCCCTCGTTTTGTGCTAGGTTATTCATACTAACGCCATCCAACTTGAATGCCAATCCACTTTATTTTCCAAAGCCTCGAGTTTATTCGATTTACCTAACTCCACACTTGGATGATAAAGAGGTCACTCACGACGATTGATCTATTCAAGGGAGTCCTTCCTTTAATTCTTTTAATATTTACTCCATGAGGACATTGTCGTATCTAAGTTTGGGGGTGGTTTACATGCATTGTATTTCATTATTCATTATAGTTTGTGCATTTTAAAAAAAAAAAAAAAAAAAAAAAAGAAGAGAGCATAACAATTTTTTAGAGCATGCATTTGGAGTCACTTGAGCAATGTTTTGATTTCAGTGGTAATACTTTTGGCCAATGATAATAACTCGGTGAATCAGTTAATCGTTTTTTGTGAAATGAATACTGATTATTAGTCCAATTCTTAATTGTTTACTAGTTTTGGCATTTCTTGAGACCCTATACACTTTTATGCACATATCCAGTGTGTTGCATCAATTGAAATTTGGACTAGGTTTGTGGATTACATGTTAGTAAAAGATAAAGAAAATCTCTATTGCTTATTTGATTATGTTACAATAAATAACTGCTTCAATGACTATCGAGAAAGGATAATTGAAAAAAATATTATTAATTATGATAGTTAAAAGCAGATTGGCTAAGTTTATTTTTCTGGCCTTAATTAATCGAATAAGTAAGCCCTTAGGAGTGTCTTTACACTTAGTGTCCTAAAGCCATCTGATTTGGGAGTCATTGGTGGAAAGTTCGCTAAATGAGTAACTTTGAAAAGCCTAATAAAAATAAACATTGCCCATGCCAAGAAAGAAAAATTATATATATATATATATATATATATATATATATATATATATATATATACACACACACGAGATGAAGCGTAAGACGCACTCGTAAGAAACAGAAATATATATGAAAATAAGTATATAGAGGAGCGTTGTAATTTGTTAAATATCTTTTAGAGGGATTGAAATTCATTAGACTTACACGAATTTTGATTGATTTGATGCATTGGATTCACACACACAAAAAAAGGGTTGATAGTAATGTGATACTAGTGATATATTAAGTTATGGATGAAACATGATTGTAAAATTTTACGTGAGTCGTTACTAATGAATCTTTAAAGCTGATATTTCAATCATTATATTGAATCATTGCTCGAGTTATTAGAGTCTTCATATTTATTATTATATTTACTTAGTTTTTATTCTTGTTTTGTTTGAGGGTAAGCAAAAAGTTAAGTTTGGGTGTATTTGATAATTGGATTTTATTCTTATTTATTAGATATTTTTAGCCTTAATTAATTGCGAGTTTTTAAGTATTTTAATTGATTTTAGTTAATTTATTTAATTTTATGTGTTTTTATAATTTTTATATTATTTTTAATTATTTTATATTTTATTTTGTAGGAAAATAATTCCTAGTGGCATTGTTGTAATTTCTGCAAAAAGCTGAGGGCAAAAGTGTAATTACAGCAAGCTTGGATGGCAATTTCGTAAATATGAAGAACCGGGGGCAAAATTGTAATTTTCGCAAATTGGGACATTCGCGCATGGCGCCCGTATAGGCAGCGGGGAAGTGCGCGCATTATGCGGTGCAGCCAAGACACGGAGATCATACAACGCCGTTTCAATCAGGAGAAGTTGGCCTTCGCGCATTGTGCGGTCATGGACGAAGCGGATGTAGAACGGCGTCGTTTCAAGGGACGCGGCAGAAGGACATCCGCGCAATGCGCGGACGGCCAGAATAAGAACAGTCCGCACAATGCGCGGATGTTCAGCAAAATTAAATAGTGTGTTGACCAAGTCAACGCCGCGTTTGGCTTGTGCGCTAATTTCAGATTTTGCGAATTTTAAGACTTTTTTGATTCTGAATTGGATTTTAATTCCTATTAGGGTTTGGAAAAGAAAATCCTATTAGGGTTTGGATATATTTGAGGCCTATAAATATATGACAAAGGGAGAGTATAAACACACAATAACCTAGAGATACATTGAAGCATTGAAGCAAAGGAGGCGACATCAAAGGTTCAAGGATTAGAGATTGAAGAAGTGCTACATATATTTTATCCTTTATTCTTTTATCTTTAATTTTTGCTAAGATATTGTTTAATTTGTGGAGTTCTTTTTATTTACTTATGAACTAATTTTATTTTAAGATTACAATGGAACCCAATGTTTAGTATAAATTAATTCTCTTTTGTTTCAATTATTAATCTTTATATTTCATTTATCATATTTTATGCTTACATGTTATAATTGTTTGGTCATACAATTATTTGATTTCCTAGATGGCATTGGAAGATAAAATCTGGGTTTTGATCTAACTATGATAACATGTATTGCGTATAAAATAGGAATATATTTATACGTTGCATGTAAGTGTTTTGGAAAATTTAAACTTAAAGAATCTATTCTTAATTATTTACATAGGAATGTAGTAAAATAATTAGAATAGATATTTTTGTCAAACTCTTGGAAAAAGTTTAATAAATATTTATGAATTTCCACTTAATGAATTGTATCGATTAAATAGTTGTCAAGAGAGTAAAAATATTTATGCGAAACATTGGGGGAAGTTGTAGTCTTAACTTTTAAATCTGATATTCATATTTGTTTAATAATTTGCTTATTTTAGTTAGTTAATTTAATTCCATAAAATTTGAATCGGTTGTTTAAATAAAATTGAGTTGATATAAAATTAGTACTTGAATATTTTTAATAATAATTTTTCGTGAGATCGATACTTTACTTACTATTATATTACTTGTTGGCCACGTATACTTGCGTGAATTTGTCTATACATAAATCTGACAACAAGACGATAGGAATTACAAAAATGCCATCAGTAGTTTAATATTGCAGATGACATTTTTCCAATTTCTATTGTCCACAGTTTAATACTTAGGATGCTAAGTTTTAAAAATTTTAAAGTTTGCATGGCGTCGTTTTAAGGAATGACTCATGTCCCTCGTTCGCAGTATTGAGCTGCAGACACTGAGCTCTCGTTCGTAGTTTAATATTGCAGACGTGGACTACTTAAAATTCTTACATTTTTTCCAATCTTTCACATATAAGATTTAGATGACCCAAGCACATTTGCGAGAAAAACGACTAAATAACCATTCTGATCAGCAAATCATTGCTACAATATGACATATTTGCTAGTACACACTTATGTAAGTTGTTATATCTGTATTTTATAGGGTTTAGGGTAAGAGAAATTGATAATATTTTTGATTTTTTTTGTTGTATACAAAAGATCAACCTTATGTCTATATTTATTTTTTCAAAGTTTTTTGTATACAAAGTGTTGTTGCAAAATCAAAGATACATTATTACTATCAACAAAACTTTTTAAGCATTCTTGCTGAGTTAAGGTTCTTCTTAATATTTATTTTTATATGTAATGATAATACCATCAATGTTTTCTTGATATATGTTTATTTTGTTTGGTTTAGTTATCAAAATGGAATTCAATGTTGGACCAGTTTATAGTTCCCTATTATAGGATCAAGCCAACTACATCCCCAGTATTGTATGGAATAATTCTCATTTTACACTTTCCTTAAGAACAGATGAGAGTGAAAGATCTATAGAAATGTGGGTGTTAAATGATGTCCAAAAATAGTTATTACAATAATGGGGTTTAGGGTATTTTGTAATACAAATCTATGGAACCAGTTAGATGCATCGTTGATAGAAGTATTGGTGGAGTGTTAGCGGAGTGAGATAAATATGTTTCACTTTCCCACGGGTGAAATGACAGTAACCCTTGAAGATGTCTGCTTCATTCTAGGATTACCGGTTATAGGTTAACCAATAACATATACGTTAATAAAAAGTCCAAAATTTATTTTTGAGCAGAGTGAATCTAGTACCTATGTATTGAATAATGATAATCCCTATAGCCGAGCAAGTATTGCCTTATCCAGGTTAGCCGTCAGATTTTGCAAACTGCCCCTTGATATTGACATGGAAATGGTGGTGACATACACCAAAGCGTACATATTGTATATACTGGGGGAGATTTTATTTGCATCTCTTTCTCTCGATGTCATACATTCTAGATATTTGTTATTTCTACAAGACATTGACAAAGTCTGTAATTATGCACGGGGAGCTACGATTTTGGCTTTTTATACAGCAACTTACATAAAGCCCCGCCTCGATGCTAAAAGTATCTCGGGATGTTTATCACTTCTTTAGTTGTCTTATTAACTATAGTTGCATATCTATTTATATTGATATTAAATTTACCTCGTACTGTATTTGTAATTTCTAACTTGAGCAATTACGACATAGGTCTGGGCTTATGAAAGGTTGGCAATCGGGAGGACTAATTAAGGAAGAGGGGTCGACCACTAGTTGCCCTGTGCAAAAGTTTGGTCATACAGAAGAAATAAGGATAGGATTAAAGAGTCCAGAAGACCATACCCCCACCACAACCAAATATTTTATCGAGGGGAGTTTGATGGGATGACAGCTGCAATGGTACGCTAGATGCCATATTCAAATTTTGACAATTTAGTGGCACGAGAGTATTGGGTAGCTTGGTATAGTGGGGATTCACGTATTCCCCTTATTTGGCTCGACGTCGTCGAATTTTAAATGCCAGATGGCGTGTTAAGGTAATTTGGGGAACTATAGGACATTCCTGAGGCCCCGATAAATATGATTAAACTCCATCAGGAGTGAGATATCTTCAGCTTAATAGTTTATATGCAACTGGGGGCCGAGTACATAGATACGTGGTATGCGTGGCGAGATATCGTTCTGGATTTTTTGGTGGCTACTAGATAGGAGATTAGTCTTGGGGAATACCTAAGGTGGTATAGGCGCATGACCCGTACAAGAATTAGCCGACCACAAGTTGAACCAGATGAGACATATATACCACGTGGCTTATTTCAGCAGTATGAGGCTAGAAACCCTGTAAGTCCAATATATATATTCTGCATTTTTGTTATGTTATTTGCTAAGTACACACACACACACACACACACACACACACACATATATATATATATATATATATATATATATATATATATATATATATATATTCTATAGATTGATGCAGCTCGAGATTTTATGAGGAACATTCTCAGTGTACCACCTGTGCACAACCCTTAGCATATGTACGAGGATTGGTATACAAGGTCCATCTTGTTCAAGGAAGAAAACCAGGGCATGTTTAACGATCCAAATGACATGATCCCCAATGTTCCTTCGTATTAGTACACCTAAGAAATGCCATTTTTCGGTCCTAATCCGTTCAACAAAGTATCTCTTTATCGACCTGACATCCCATTTCAAAGTCTGCTGGAACCCAAACCGCAGCTAACATTTCTGCCCACTTACTCATATCACTGAAGTCCTTCTACCAATGTTGAAAATATGGGACAATTGCATTATATACAATTGATTATAATATTTGAAGTGACACCCGTCTTTGAATCACATTCTGAAGGAATGTATCACCATCTTCCTAGGTGGCTACAGTTGGAGTGGACATTCGTGTATAAGAGGGATTCGATAAAACCATTGAGGGAGACTAAGGTGGAATGGCTGAATCGCAATTGGTTTTTAAATGTGGTGGATCAGTCACAGTTCCCTCATGTAGGGCTAGAGAACGAGTACGTATTGATGTATAATGATGTACTCTCGCTTCGACCAGGGAACTTGATATGGGCTCAAACGATTGACAGGTATCTCAGTTTGTTGAAGCTACATAAATATCGTCTGTAACAAGGGCAATACGACCTGGAAAAGTTTTATTTCATGCCCTGTTGTTTCTTCTAGTTATTACAAGTGTGGTCCCCGTCTTACAACAAGTTGTTTACCTCATAGAATATTAAATAAGATATTTTCAATGTGTCTTTGTATTTTTCAACCATGGATGATAACCGAAATTGTCTGAGTGTAATTATGCATTTTCTCGGTCAATCACAATAACGAACATTATTTTTTATCCGTTTTAGACCTCATTAATTGGAGACTTATACTTATAGATCTATTGTACGATGATGAACCGAGCCATAAAATAAGCAATTGATATCCACTCGACTAAAAATAAATGGTACGTCACTACTTTTGGCTATTTCATTTTTAAATTTCATTTACTTAATCACAAGAGTAATAACAAGCTTGGTTTTTTAATGTACATCTTGATTTTCTTGCGAACGCCCTTTAGATTTTTAGTCCTACCAAAATTTCACAAAGAAAAAAATATTGTGGGAGTTCAAAGTCAATTGAACTAAACAAAAGAATGATGTTGATTGCAGAGTCTACTTAATGAAGTATGTTAACTACGTTGTCCAAGGCATAGCCATATGAGAGCTTGATTGGTCCGAGAAAGACGCATCGCTATTTAGTTATAGAAATGCCCATGAATTGCATAAGCATAGGGCTAGAGACATGAGTTTTACAATAATGACTACGAGTGTTACAAATATATATTAAATTGTATATTGTATTGGATTTAATGTTGTATATAAAACTAGATGTATATACAATTAGATTTAATGTTGAATATACAATTGGGTGTAATGTTGTTTGTAATATTGGATGTGCATTGTAATAAAATGGATTTTGTGTTTATTGATTTTGTTAGTAAATTGGCAATACACTTTCAAATATTGGATTTTATAGTTGGTTTTGTTTGTTTATGACACGGTGCAAAATATTTTGGCTTGTATTGTAGTGGATATAGAGGATAAACAAAGTTTAAAAAACACAAAACGTTCGCAGTTTAATACTACGGACGAGTAAAATAAAAGAAATTCCCTGGATAAGTGAGACACCTTTTGTATTTTAATATTGCGGAAAAGTAAAACAAATAAAACTCCCTGGATAAGTGAGACACCGTCCATAGTATTTGTTTAATACTGCGGACGAGTAAAATTAATTTTTTATTTTATTTTACCCATCCGCATTATTAAACTACGGATAATACCTCACTTATCCAGGGATTTTAGAATGAGAAACGTGTTAGAGTTAATGCCCTAGAGACCAATTATTTGATGTAATTGCTTAAAAATTTGATATTATATTTGATTGAATAAATGAATTATTTTATTATGATTTTATTTATCGCATTATATAAATATTAACATAATAAAAGTCCTTAGAATAGTGATACGAATTATATAGCTTCAAGTATGTGACTTGAACATGAGAATATATAATTACAATTAGTATCATTGTTCTTAAATGTCCCTAGTCCAGTATCATAGTTAATGAGACAACAATGATGCATTGAGACTAGTATGTGGATTGACTGATGGTCAAATCTCATTGGTCCTAAATATATGAGATATCGAGTCAATGCATATGTACATGTTAGAGAACAATGTACTGGACAGACCCACTATGAGAATTCTACGTGGAGCATTATGCAAAGTGTCATAAGAAATTCTCATAGTGACAATGATGTAATGATCCTTCGATTTGAAATCACTATATTATTACATGAGAATTTATGTACTTTGATATCATTAAAAGTCACCTTTAATAGGGTGGACAATAAAGGTAATTATTAGGTACATCATAAATCGTGTGAGGAATATGAGTGATCTAGATGGAATTTGACCCTGCTAAATATTAGGGGTGATATCGATAGGCCTCTAGATTGAGTAAGACTATGAAATGTATGTCCATGCTCAAATAGTGATTTGTTTCATATAGTCTACTCATTAATCAAGAAAACTCAGATTAAATTATGAAGAGTATGACACATTCCATGCCTCGAGTTTAATCTAGGATGTCAAGGTTAAAATGATTAAATTACATTGAAATATTGGTCACGAAAATGTTGCATTGAATCACCGATCTTATTATTATTTGGGTAACAGTGATGCATTACTAGATGCCGCTCACTGTTTATAATTTTATAATATGATTTTAAAATTATTGCCAATATAATAATAACCTATAAGGTCACACACTTAGAACGTAATTAAAAGGGAATTAGTTTAAATTGTTATGATTTAAATATGTCAACATGATTGATAGTATTCGTAAATTACGAATTTAAATTAATAGGATAATTTGTATATATGTAATATTAATTAAGTAAGACTTAATTAAAATATAATATATATAAATTTGGATTTTATTTTTCTAATTAGGTTTTGGTTAATTTATTTTAACTGCTATATATACATGATATATCAGCTGTTTTAAGTACGTGAAAATCAAAACCTAAGCCCTAGCCGCTTTCAGAAAGATGCTAGAGAGAAAAACTCAGTAAATCTAGATCCAGATCTTGGCGGCTAATACCGCAACTCTCTTTGTTGCAGATCGTGTGACGATTCGCGGGGCGTTCGTGTGGATACTGTAGAGACGCAGTTCCATTGGATTGCGTTGAAGATTCGAAGTCATTCCAGAATTCCATCGTCTCCATTCAAGCTCGGATAATCAGTAAAAATATATCTAAACCTCTGAATTAATATGTTTTCGCATGAATCCTGTTTTAGGGTTAAAAAAAAATTTTTTAAAAATTCCGCTGCGTTTATGTGTTGAAACCCTACAAAATGTCCGTAGTTTTATACTACAAACTGGAAAAATAAAGTAAAAAATTCATTTTATACGTCCACAGTATTAAACTGCGGACGGTGTCTCACTTATCCAAGGATTTTAAAATGAAACATCGTCCGCAGTTTCATACTACGAACGGGTAAAATTAAAAACATTTTTTTTAAAAATTTTACTCATTCGCAATATTAAACTGTGGACAGTGTCTCATTCTAAGTCCCTGGATAAATGAGACACCATCCGCAGTTTAATACTGCAGATGAGTAAAAAAAAAAAAAATGTATTTAAACTGTGACTCAAAATAACAATTTAATCACAACATTTTATTTAAAGAATTCACAAAATACAAACATTTTATTTAAAGAATTCAATAAATGCATTTAAGTACATGACTCAAAATAACAATTTAATCACAACATGACAATTTATTTAAAGAATTCACAAAGTACATACAATTTATTTAAAGAATTCAATAAATTCACACATTTTATTTAAAACAAATGATTTTATAAAGGTTAAGGATTTTTAAATCCTATATCTTTATAATGGTTATGTTTATCATGGTTTGTTAATATTCCACATATTAAACACTTTTAAAGTGGCTTTTTGTCCTGCAATTAGTTCGACAGAACTTTTCAATCGTCTTGCTTTTTTACAATCTTTTGTCTGCGAACAAATTGGATCAAAAACAGATTCATTGAGGTCAACATCATCATCATCATCACACAATTCCATCACTTCCTCCACCTGTGGCACATGTTGCACACTGTTGTCCTGTACTATATTTACCCATTCGACAGGAATTTTGGCCATAATTTATTCCTCACGATCAAGCATTTTATGAACATAAATAGTGGCCTCTTTATAACATGAAGCATCCAGTACAAAACCCAAGAATATTTTGCACAAGTTATTGGATCGACTAGTTTGCGATTCAACATAATCTATCACCGAGCTCAACACATACAGGGCGATACCGTTGGTTTTATTAGCATCTTGGGTCCATTGCTTATGTATCAATGATTCGGGAATCTGAACATAGTTTCTTGAAGTTAGTAGCTTCAGAATTTGACAACATATAGTACCAGCATGTTTAAACATTTTGCTATTATATTTCGCTATCCCAGTATCCATCAGACCTGGCAAACGGGCTGGCCCAAACGGCCCGAGCCAAAAACGGGTAGGGCCAAAATGGCCCAATTTTTTGTGGGCTAAAAATAAGAGGTCCGTGGCCAGGGTTGTGTCAGGTCAGCCCACAAGATTTTTTAAAACTAGAAAAAACATACTAATAATGGCTATCTTGTAAAGTTAGACCACATCTTACAATGCTCCAACACTGAAACTATAAGTATGTAACCAAATAATTACATTCCCTTGTAACAACATAGATGCAAAGAAAACATTAAAACAAAAAAAATACATCAAACAACTGCTATAGTTCCACTTCTATGACAACAAAATTTCGTATGACAAACAATAAAATAAGATCAAGACCAACTGTTATAGTTCTACTTCTATGATATTTTTCTAGGCCACAACAATTTTGATAATATAGCTAGCTAAAAAGAGTACACATGTTTAAAATTTGCAAGTACTATCACTACAAAAAAATGGGGCTTTAGCAACAACCGGTTTTCATTACTAAAGGTGCCAAGTTTCGTTGCAAAAGGGATTTAGCAATGATTTTCTTATCGTTGCACCTTTCATTACGCAATGAGCATTACTAATTGTTCCGCAACGAACATATTGTGTTCGTTGCAGAAAGTGATACATTTTGCAACGAAAGTTGGCTTTCGTGCAAAAGCCTCGATCCTTTAGCAACGAAATTTATTGTTGCATAATCAATAAAAAATCTGTTAGAGTTTATGCCCTAAAGACCAATTATTTGATGTAATTACTTAACTTTTCTTGATATTATATTTGATTGAATAAATGATATTATTTTATTATGTTTTTATTTACTGCGTTATATAAATGTTACCATAATAAAAGTCCTTAGAATAGTGATACAAATTATATAACTTCAAGTATGTGACTTGAATATGAGATCATATAATTATAGTTATTATCATTACTCTTAAATGTCCCTAGTTGAGTATCATTGTTAATGTGACAACAATGATGCATTGAGACTAGTATGTAGATTGACTGATGGCAAAATCTCATTGGTCATAAATATATGAGATATTTGAGTCAATGCATAGGTACATGTTAGAGAACAATGTACTGGACTGACCCACCATGAGAATTCTACGTGGAGCATTATGCAAAGTGTCATAATAAATTCTCATAGTGACAATGATGTAATGATCCTCCGACCTGAGATAACTATATTATTACACGAGAATTTATGTACTTTAACATCATCAAATGTCACCTTTAATAGGGTGAACAATAAAGGTGATTATTGGGTACATCATGAATCGTGTGAGGAATATGAGTGATCTAGATGGAATTTAACCCTCCTATAAATTAAGGAGTGATATCCATAGGCCTCTTGATTGAGTAGGACTATGAAATGTATAGTCATGCTCAAATAGTGATTTGTTTCATATACTCTACTCATTGATCAAGAAAACTCAGATTAAATTATGAATAATATGACACATTCCATGCCTCGAGTTTAATCTAGGATATAAGGTTTGGATTAAATTACATTGAAACATTGGCTACGAAAAGATTGTATCGAATCACCGATCTTATTATTATTTGGGTAACAGTGATGCATTACTAGATGTCGTTCACTGTTTATAATTTTATAATATGATTTTAAAATTATTGTCAACATAATAATAACCTATAGGGTCACACACTTAGAACATATTTGAAAGGGAATTAATTTAAATTGTAAATATTTTAAATATGTCAATATGATTGATAGTATTTAAAAATTACGAATTTAAATTAATAGGATAATTTGTATATATGTATATTAATTAAGTAAGACTTAATTAAAATATAATATATATAAATTGAGATTTTATTTTTCTATTTATTTTAAGTTTTGGTTAATTCCTATTAACTACTATATATATGATATATCAGTAGTCTTAATCACGTAAGGAAAAACTAAAACCCTAGCCGCTTTCAGAAAGAGGCTAGAGAAAAAAATAGTTCAGAAATCCTGATTTTGGTGGCTAGTACCGCAGATCCATTTTGTTGCAGATTGTGTGACGATTCACGAAGCGTTCGTGTGGATATTATAGAGACGCAGTCGCTGGATTGCGTTGAAGATTCAAAGCCGTTTCAGAATTCCATCGTCTTCTGTCCATCTCGAATAATCGGTAAATAATCTAAACCTCTGAATTGATATGGTCTTGCATGGATCTTGTCTTAGGGTTTCGAAATTTTTTTGAAATTCCATTGTTTTCTTTATGTCGAAACCCTAACAAAATCGTTACTGAAAATCACATTTCCTTGCAAAATCCTACTAATTGACAACGAAATGAACTCTTTTTTTGGACAACGGACATGTGTTTTCATTGCGGTTGGTTCACTTTTGCCAAAGATTGATTTTGTTGCAAAAAAGCTTGGAAATTGTTGCCTAAACCTATTTTCGTTGCTGATTGTATACTTTTAGCAACGATGTTCGTTGTTGATTATACTATTTTGCAACGACATTATGATTAATCAGCAATAATAATATTTGTTGCGGGTTATTTTTCAATAGCAACAAAAGTTGTTTATTAGCAACAACACTATACGTTGCCGTTTCTTTATGTGTAACGAAAATTGATATAATTTGCAACGATATTAATTTTGCCTTTTTATTTTGGTATATCAATAATATCTTCCCCGTTGTTATCAGGTTAATTTTTTATGGCCAAAAATTATATTTTAATGCCATTAGCAATGAAAACTTGTTGCTAAATGTATAAAAAGTTGTTGCTATATCCTTAATTATACAACGCTTTAGTAACGAAATAGTCATCGACTGTATCGTTGCTAAATCAAAAATTAACAATCTTGTTGTGTACTTGACTAGCTCAATGACCCCATAGCAAAAAAAAAAACTAAAATATTATTAACTTAATAAAATCATCCAGTACATAATCATTTGTCATCTTTATAATCAACTATCTAAAGCCGTCACAATTTTTCAATCAAATATATATATTTACATATATAGATAGTACACTTCTTATTTCGTCCATTTTCTTCCGTAAACATAGTGCATCATATACTGGAAATTTAGTACCCAATATTGTAAGGCAGATAGAAGCAGTCTTACTGCACATATTTAAAAATAATAGCAAGTTGTAGCAAGTCGTAACTGTAGGAAAATGAAACAAATAGGCTAACAGAGGCATGTAGTGCTAAAATCAATACATAAAGACAATAGAGTTACAGCGTGGTATTAATGTACACCATATTGCACATAAGTAGAAAAAAGCAAATAGACAATCACAATATCATTTGCTTCAATTCCAAATAGAAAGACTGACATACCATACTGTCCACTTTGACACAATTATGTACGATGCGTAGACATGCTCATATAGCATATCAGTTGATTCAAAAGTTTTTAATTATGCCAATGACTGATATCATAATGTGTAGATAGTTCAATTTAACGCATCATTTAGCAACTTGACATTCTTAAAATAAGTCAGTTAATCAAGTTTGAAGTTTTATATCATGTAAAACATGAACAGGGTAAGAGACCATGCAGCAAAAATGGGACAAGGTCTGCAAGATGATTATAAATCTTGGTACCATTTAGGTCAAATTCCTTTTTAAGTGACTCTATATTCATTTGCTTTAAATATCTACTAATTAACTTAAACTAAAATAAGGAATAACTCATCTAAGTGATGGTTTTGATAAAAGAACAAATTAATAAATATAATAGTACGAAAAGGTGTGTAGCCAAGATCATTAAGCTTGTTATCCTCTATGTATTAGTTATTATTAAGATAATGGTAGAAACATACATACATACATACATATATACATACATACTTGCATAACTTCTTATATTTTCAAAAAGCATTTTTTTTATAAAAAAATTAAAAGAAAAAAAAGAAATAATTATTTGTGGTTATGGAGTATTATATTACCATTCTCTTAGTTCACACCCAAAATCACTACGTTTTTTCCCACCCTATGGAATTTGACAGAAGCATGGCTGGGAGCAGTTAATCCAGACAATCTCTGATTGAAGAGCTTGCAGAACAGTCAAGGACACATTTAACGTTAACAAAACTTTATCATTGAAATAAGTATATATGAAAATGGTAACAAGGCCAAAAAAAAAAAAAAACACAAAGCTTAACTACTTTGACTCCATTTTTTTTTTAATCGGTAATTCATGATCCAAATTAAGATTGGTTAATATGACGTTCTACAAGGTTAATGACAACTGCATTATGATTCATAGCATCTCTCTCATAGACTTTAGAGCAAATCCAAATTCTAAAGTGTCACACTGCTAATGTTACCAATTTATTGAGCCCAATCGCATAATACGCATTGTGGGAACATGAAAGTAATGTTCGTGTACTAAAGAAAAGAAAGAGAGTGTACTAAAGAAAAGAAAGAGAGAATAAGAAAGTTAAACTTAAAGCAATGACAAGAAGGTACAATTATGATATATCGAGAAAACATCATTTTCCTGGCTAAAGAAGCTTAAGAAGCAAATGCTCCTATGAAAATGAATTAGTTTTAGATATAGTAAGGAGATCATTAGAACCATTTCGTATTAAAATAAAATTATAATGATATTTAACTATTTGAGTGAAAACAAGCATATGAAAGAAAGCTCCAATCTTTATGTTTGTGGAAACAAGCATGAAAGAAAGCTTCTATATTTCAGCTCGTACTACAATGACATGTGATCAGTGATTTAATCATTATAGTCAACACTTAATTTCTAGTATTCTACTATTTCTAAAAATACTAGGTACACGATAAAGAAAAAAAAAACGCTATGAACATTGTTACTCAAGAAAAAAATTGATTAAACAATCACATGAACAACAATTTATTTTGCTTTACAAACTAGAACATAAATTCATACAATTTTTTTTTGTTAAAACACGAATTAGAAAGATGGGAACAATACCAGCTTGATGGCTACTTCTTCACCACTTTGTACATTAATACCTAAATCAATAAATTACACAAAATATTGATACCCAAACAAAAGTATTACCAAAAAAATTATTACTACCTATAACTTCAAATTATATTAGAAATCTTAAAAATCTATGTGTTCTTTACTTTTCTGCAATTTAGTTTTGAAGTCGTTTTATGATTTCTTTTTGTGACTAGATGTGGAAGGCAACAACACAAAAATGATCAAAACAATGTTATTCATCCAACAAACATATATTTATTCTTATAAAGGCGTGTACCTTATTTTTTATTAAAGCATCTCTCCTTCCGTTTCTCACGAAACCTAACTAGAGATGCTATTCTTCGCAAAAGATTTGAACGTTTGGGTGCATCATCCACAACTTATGTGCAATCATTGTAGAAATAATATGAAAAAAGAATGTAATATTAATAACGACCTCAACATCTTCCACAGAAGAATTACCCTATTGTTCGAATCTGTTTTTAAGAAGGAAGCTATATTTGCAGCATAAAAAGTGATAATTCTTCAATGCTTAGGTCGAATGCTTGTACTACATGCATCAATAGTTGTACATTTGCATTAAATTATAACTTTTTAGCGAGAAAATATCATTGCACTTTAAGGATGCCAAAAACATTTACACAAAAAAATCACGAGGTCGCACGAATGCTAATATGACGAAGGTGAAAAATATCTTGGCAAATGGCATGATATTTTGCCAATACTAGAATATGTCAAATGACATATTTTAAGAGCTGTAAATGAATACATACCAAAGTTTAATATCAAAGCATGAGAAACCATAAAGTTTGATATAAAATTGGAACACCGCTACAGGAATAAATTCTAATATTACAGTTAGCTTAGATTGTGTTTCATTTTCATCCCTTATACTAGTAAAAAAAAATGAGCTGAACATGAATCAGGCAAGTCATTGCGAGTTGAGCATAACACATTTTCTATTAACAGGATGCGTTATGTCAATTACAGAAAGTGAACACCTTGATAAATCCCAATCACGTCCATACCAACTATCTTATGGATCAAAGTTAGATATTGATGAGTATCTTCACAAATTGTAGAACAAATATGCCCGTAGCACAGAACCATTAAAAATCGATGCACAATAGACCCTTAACTATGAACAACCAGATAAATAGTCAACCTACACTTGTGCCTCTACACCTTGATGTTCACCACCTATAAGGCATTGTTGCCCCAAGGAACCAAGATCAAGCAATGACAACCATTCAAACAACTACTAATCATTTTCAAATTCCCCTACGGAACACAAAAGTCCATATGATAACAAACAGTAGATCTATAGGGAAGCATTATCCCTTCACAGTATGAAATTATACCACAAGCTCTACCTCTAAAAACCCAACTTAGCAATTAGCTCAAAAGGTAAAGAAATGCAGATAGTTCCAACAAAGAATGAAAACCCCAAAATACCAAAGCAGAATTGAAACAAATAAACAAAGGGGGAAATTAAACTACACATTTAACACCTAAAAATACATTTAGTATATAAATAAGAAAAAAAAAACAAATAAATTAGAAGATAACAAAAAGCTGAGCATTTAGGTTTGAAATGAAACTCTTAACACCCTTATCCTGACTAAGCAGCAATGGAAGCCCATATTTATTTACCTCTGCAAAAACTTTCTTCTGGATAAACTCCTCAATTGTATAGAATACTAGAAATTTTCCCATCATAAGTAAAATTTCTTAAACCTCAGAAAGAATTAGAAATAATTTAAGGTAAATTTATTCCCCCTCCCCCGAAAAAAAGAGAGTCTCATTTGTCAAAATCTTTTGTCCTTTAAAAAGAAAAAAATTATTTTGATGTTAGTATAAACAATTTCACAACCAAGTTATCTTAGTAAACTAAACATTTAACAAAAAACAACTAACTACGACCAGAAATCAAAATATGAAAACTCTGTTCAAACCTTTTCAATTAAAAGGAATAACCACAAAGCAGAAGCTCAACAATGATAGGGAATATATATTGAAATCTTGACGAATGAGAAAGATGCTATAACAACAGGCTAGCTATTTATACAGATTTTTTGCTAATGCTGAAGAGACCCATATAGTTATATTTAATCATGATGACATTACTAAATACAACTTTCCAGAACATTTTACAAAGAGAAATAGTTACAATTCCAATAAAAGAGAATTGGACAAAGACAAATCTAATGGTCATTTTTCACAAAAACATAACTGTCTGTGTGCTTCAAACATCGGAATCACGGTTGATTACCCAGAGGTGAAATTAAGTAAAGTGTAATTACTTCAATTAGATCCTAAAATCACAAAACCCCAAATCAAAAGTAAGAAACTGAAACAAAACCAATAAAACACAATCAAAAGAACTAACAATAAAGAAGAAACAAAATAAATAAATGAGGTTACATGAATGCTAATATGACGAAGGTGAAAAATATCTTGGCAAATGGCATGATATTCTGCCAATACTAGAATAAAATCATGCCACACTCATGAGGAGCAAAATAAGTTGTTCATACCCTAGCATAGAAGCAGAGCTCTTAATCACACGAAAAGGTGTAGTATTACCAACCAATCATTAGTTTTCTTATTGGGGAGACTACTCCAATAATGAGACCGATGATCTGTGCCATGAGATCGAAGAGAATCATGTCGAGCAAGTGAAAAAAGTTAACCTTTTTACTTCCTTCAAAAATTTATATATAGAGGGGAAAATGGCTCAGCTGCACAATATTTGTTATGTTCTGTTGAATAATTTTGAAACCCTTTTCTTTATATTAATGTTAAACTACTAGTTCTATATATAGATAGTTTTTAAGAGATCAAGTATTAATTAGAGTCATTAGACTATTTCAGAATGTACCAAGAATTGCAATCATATCGTTGCAATGGTAAAGGGTGTGAATATCATCTTCAAGTTGACATGTTCTGTTAAAGAGTTGACATACTTCTTAATCTTCTTGTAACTTGGAACCTGTCAAAAGATACTGGAAAGGTTTATTAAATGAATGTAACATTTATGTAATCAACATTTAACTATAATAACGGCAACAACCAGAACCCAAAATTTTTGAGATGTAACAAATTGTTATTTGAGATGTAACAAATTATTATTACATTGATTATTTCAGAGATGTAATAAATTTTTATTTAACGACGACAACCAGAACCCAAAATTTCTGTAGCAGCACGTTTTTCACTAAAGAAGGCTCACTGTAACTTTGCTTTTAGTCATTTACTCCTATATATTGAGATTTATGTTCAATATATTATGGTGTAGCTAAATAAAACAGTACATGTACTAGTAAAATTGTAAAAAGTAAATAATGTTTACAAATATTTCATAAAACAAAATATTTTAACTTTCAACTTCCTAAACAGGCATTTGTATTTATAAGATGATTAAAAGAAGAAAAACTATGGTGGAGTTACTAGAGTACTTAGAATATATATATATATAATCTAGCTAGTTGTGATTTTAGAGCTACATAGAGTTCTTTGTACACAAATCAAGTAGAATTAACTTATCCCAAAAACTCTGTTATACCAAATATAGTTAAGAATCATATTAAACAAATCATACTTTACAGGCTCAGCATGCCAAAGAAAATGTTCTTGTACCTTCTGCACTCTCATTTGCATCTTAAAATACTTTTCCTCTAAGGTAGAAAGCGATATGTTCTTCAAATTCAGAATATCCTTCTCCAAGATGAAAACAATAAAAGATTCCCAGTTCAAAACCTCGAACAAATGAGGCAAATAATTATCCGATATAATAATTGGCACACATTCGTAGTATATTGATTCCACAACTCTTGGACTATTGACAGCAAAACCTTTAGCACAAATGCAGTGCTTGCTGGTCTTAACTGAAGCAATCTTGAACCAAATCAGGAAATGAAAAGTAAAATAATATTTCCTCTTTTTAGAAGAGGAATCAAACTTAATGTTGCTGGGAGAAGCTCTTTTAAGCATGTTTAAACTCTATATGCAGTGAATGTGAATATGTAGGAGGAATGTGCACTAAATCAATTCTAGATAGCCTATATATATATACAAGGTAATCATGATATGTATATCAACAAGCATGGCATTGATCCGATAGGGGGTCACCAATGAACACATGCACAAGTAAACATTTAATGCTGAATAGAGAACTATAACTAGAAAGTAGTCAAATTCATCAAATCGTACGGTTTAAATTGAAGCACAAGAACAATAAAGGCACCTGATCAAACCATTCTCATTACACGCCATGTTGCTCCTAAATCCACTGATTTTCTCTGTATCGCTACACTCATTGTAGAGGATAAATCTGTAGCCGCCGCATCCCTCGCAAACCCCTGGCTCTGCTGCCGGAAATCCTTCCAGGAAATTATTCAGCTCAGCAATCTCATTCAGCTGTTGGATTTCCTCTACACCGCCAACGTACCTGTCGCCGATGTAAACCCTAGGCAGGGTCAGTTGTTCTTTTTGTGAATGTTGAGAATCCTCTGTAACTCTTCCGTGAAGGCCAAATCCATTAACAGATCTCGCTCATCCATTGTCAAGCGGAATCCCTATAGGATCGATTGGATTTGAACGATGAAGGAATCGGGTTTTGTTTTTTTTTTTGGTTGTAGAGGAGAGAGATTGGAGAGATGGGTCGGCATTTCTTTTCCTTTCTATTCTTGAAATGTGTTAGAAGCAGATGATATTGCTCAGAAAAATGAGAATAGTATTAATTTTTCTAACTGAATTATCAGAGTACACATTCCTATTTAAGCTGTTACAAATACACTAACTCTTAACAAAACTATGACAGCTGTCAAGAGTATTACATCAGCACTACCTAATACATGAGCACTAACCAACGTAACCAATCGTATTACATGAATAAATTAAATACATTCATTATTTCCACCATCTCAATATGGCATTAATCTGGTGCTGCACTATGTTGCTGCATTATACCACTGTTGTGTTGCTGCTGTTTATAATCTGAACTGCTGCCATTATCTAGGGTTGTATTATGCTAATTAGTCTGGTCATCCTTAACATCCCCCCTCAAGTTGGATGTGGAAAACAAATTATAAACACCCAACTTGGAAAGAAAAGAATGAAGTTTATCACTAGATAAAGCTTTTGTAAAAAGATCAGCTGGTTGAAGATCAGTAGGTAAATATTCTGTAGCAATGATGCCTTGTTTAAGTTTGTCTCGAACAATGTGACAATCAATTTTAATATGCTTGGTCCTTTCATGAAATACAGGATTGGCAGCAATATGAAGGGCAGACTTGTTATCACAGTATAGCTGAACAGGAGTAAGGTTAAAGACATGAAGATCCTTTAGTAGAGCAAGCAACCATTAAACTTCACAAACTGTATTTGCCATGGACCTATACTCGGACTCAGCAGAAAACCTAAATTGAGTAGATTGTTTCTTACATTTCCAAGAAATAAGAGAATCACCAAGTTTTATACAATAACCTGTTAGAGATTTTCTGGTCTCACCACAAGATCCCCAATCAGCATCACAGAAGGCAGTAAGAGTTAATGAACTATTAGCTGAAAATAGAAGGCCTTTGTCCTGGTGCTGATTTAATATACTTGACTAGTTTTAAGGCAGCATCCATATGAGCTTGAAGAGGATTTTGCCTGAACTGACTTAAGATATGAACTGCATATGTAAGATCTGGTCTAGTAATAGTGAGATAGATTAGTCGACCAACTAGTCTTCTGTAAGAACTAGGATCAGAGTAAGGTGAACTCGTAATTCTGCTTAGGTTATGATTCTGCTCAATGGGAACCCTGGATGGTTTAACACCTAATAAACCTGTATCTGTTATAATGTCCAATGCATATTTCCTTTGACAAAGGAATATACCAGTAGCAGAATAGGCAATCTCAAGTCCCAGAAAAAACTTCAATAAACCCAAATCTTTGAGTAAAAACTGAGAGCTTAGATAAGCTTTCACCTTATCAAGCATAAAGGTATGAGTACCAGTTAAGACAATATCATCCACATACACAAGTAATATGGTGAAAATATTTTGATATTGTAAAGTAAAAAGAGAGGAATCATTATAAGATTGCTGAAAACCATAATGAAGTAAGGAGGCAGAAAATTTAGAGAACCATTGTCTAGGTGCTTGCTTAAGACCATAAAGAGACTTCTTCAATTTACAAACCAGAGGCTGAGCAGAGTGAATAGAAGGATGTTTAAAACCTGGAGGAAGAGTCATATAGACCTCTTCATCTAAATCTCCTTGAAGAAAAGCATTGGTGACATCCAGTTGAAACAATTTCCAGCCTTTGATAGCAGCTAAAGCTAATAAGGTCCTCACAGTGGTCATTTTAGCAACAGGAGCAAAGGTCTCAAAATAATCCATGCCAAGAGTCTGAGTAAATCCTTTAGCTACTAATCTAGCTTTATATCTATCAATGGTACCATCTGATTTATATTTAATTCTGTAAATCCACCTACAACCAACACATTTCTTTCCTGCAGGTAAAGAGGTTAATTCCCAAGTATTATTCCTTTCTAAAGCATGTATTTCAGTTTGCATAGCTTGACACCATTTAGAAGATTTAACAGCTTGAGCATATGTAGAAGGTTCAGAAATAATAGAAGTAGCAGCAAGAAACTGATGATAGGAAGGAGAAATTTGAGAATAAGAAAGAGATGCACTAAGAGGATAAGAACAATGAGAAACAATAGATGAATGAGCCTTAGAAGAAAGATCATAGTCTTTAAACCAAGTAGGTGGGTGTCTTTGTCTAGATGGTCTGACAGTAGTAGTAGAAGAAGAAATATCATCAGTAGAAGAAGATGGAACAGTAGAGTCATGAATAGGAGTGGAAGATAGAGAAACATTATGAAGATCAATATTAAGTAATTCTTCCTGAGTATAAGAAGGAAATAGAGAATGAGAAAAATCTGAAGAATGTGCAGAATCTGAAGTAGAGGTTAGAAAAGGAAATTGATCTTCATAAAAAACAACATCTCTAGACACAAAAACTTTCTTGGTGTCTAAATCAAAGACTTTGTACCCCTTTTTGCCATAAGGATAGCCTATGAAACAACATTTGACAGCTCTAGGAGAGAATTTGCATCTGTTATGAGAGGAAGTAGCAGCATAACACAAACAACCAAACACTTTAAGATGCGAGTAATTAGGAGAATGCCCCAATAAAACCTCATAAGGAGTTTTATGTTGAAGAACAGAATTTGGCATTCTATTTATGAGATAGGTGGCTGTCAAAATACAATCTCCCCAATAAGAAATAGGAATATGAGAATGAAACATTAAAGATCTGGCAACATTTAACAAGTGTCTGTGTTTCCTTTCTACCACTCCATTCTGTTGAGGAGTGTTAGTGCAACTAGTTTCATGAATTATACCAAGAGACTTAATATAAGTTTGAAAAGAAGATTCAAAAAATTCTGAACCATTGTCAGATCTAATATGTTTAATAGAAACAGCAAATTGAGTGTGAACATATTGAACAAAATTCTGAAAGAAAGACAAAGTCTGAGATTTATATTGCATCAAGTAAGTCCAAGTACATCTTGTGTAATCATCCACAATGGTTAAGAAATACACACAATTATCAAATGTCTTGTACTTATATGGACCCCATATATCAAAATGAACAAGCTCAAGAGGCTTATGAGTTACAGTAATACTATGAGGAAAAGGATGCCTAGATTGCTTAGCCTTGTGACACACAGTACAATGAAAAGGTGCAGTTACAGCAGTACTAGGAATAGAAGAAAGATGTTGCATTGAGGATGGTGATAGATGGCCCATTCTGAAATGCCATAAACTTGTTGCTGTTGCTACAGAAAGTGAAAAAACACTAGAAGAAGAATCAGAATGTGAAGTTGGCAAGTAAAGCTTGTACAGATTATCATCAAGTTTACCAATCACCTTCATGCTCTTCAAGACAGGGTCCTGTAAGAGACATAAATTGGATTGAAATATGATATTATATGTAGAGTCCCTTGTGATTTTAGCAATAGAAATCAGATTGAACTTGAATGAAGGAACAAAGAGCACATCAGCAAGAATCAGATTATTAGGTAAAACAACAGTGCCCTTATGTGAGATAGTAGCTTGATTTCCATTTGGCAAAAGAATAGAAGAATTAATAACAACTGGATTTTGTAAATGTGAAATGGAACAAGTAAAATGATCTGTAGCCCCTGAATCAAGAATCCAGGTGTCTTTGCTAGCAAAACTTGATAAACACATAGTGACAGGAATAGTACATAAAGAATTAGTAATTATACCTGCCAAATGATGAGAAGAAACTGCAGAATTAGTAGGAGTTGTAGAAACTGCAGCTGCAGTAGAAACATTATTGAATTTCATCATAGTCATCAAGTATTGCAGCTGAGCAGGTGTAAAGAATATATTCTCAGATGAACCAGTGTTAGTTTGATAGTGTGATGAAGTATGCATCTGGTTATGTTGTGGTACGGAAGTAGTCAAATGGGAATCAAACTGCAGTGGAGAATTTTTAGAAGATGATCCACAAAATGAATTCTGATGTTCAGAAATGGGAGTTTCCACAAAATTAGCACTGTGTTGTCCTTTGATCTTGAAACCAGTAGAAGGAACTTTCTGAGATGATGCTAACTGAGTTTGTGCTTGATTGGCCGGATGCATTTTATGCCAAGAAGGATATCCATGAAGTTTGAAACACTTGTCCTTAACATGTCCTTCTTCATGACAGTAATGACAAACAGTAGCAATTTTCTTTTTGAATGACTTTGGACCTTTTGAAGTTTCAACAAAAGTTTTAGCTGCTAAGGCAATAGTGTCAGAAATTGTAGTCCCTGGTGTATTTAGAATAGCACACTCTCTCTGTTTTTCTTCTTGTAACAATAGAGCATAAGCTTGGTCAACAGTTGGAGAATTAGTCATAAGCAGGATTTGCCCCCTTATACTAGTATAGGTTTCATTAAGCCCCATCAAAAGCTGTGTTAAGACTTCATTCTGAATGTTTTGTTCTTGGAGTCTTGCAGATCCACAACTACAAACACAGGAACATTTAGGTATTCCATTCAAATTCTGAAGTTCTTCCCTCAAGACTTTGAACTTAGTGTAATAGCCAGTGATAGACAAATTTCCCTGAGTAAGATCTCCTATATTCTTCCTTAACTGATATAGTTTTGGTCCATTAGCTTGAGTGAATCTGGTTTCTAGATCAGACCATATTTCATGTGCAGTTGGTGAATACACAACACTAGATGCGATTTCAGGAGTTAAGGAATTAAGTAACCAAGAAATCACCATATCATTACATCTTTCCCAGTGCATCAGATATGCAGAATCAGAATTTGGTTTAGTATATGTGTAAGACCCCGAATTTATGAAATACAAAATTTAATTTTTCTTCATATATATTTTTCCTGAAACAGTAAATGGTTAAATTGACAAAATTGAAAGTTAAGGATGTTATGTGCAAATTTTATTTTGTCGGACAATATTCTTTTTGTCGGGGAATATTCGTTTTGTAGGGGAATATTCGGGCCGTACGACGGCGCCGAAATAACAAATTATTTGTGGACCCCACAACGGAATATTTGTCGGGTATAGAAAACGACAGAAGTAACCTTTTTAAATAAAAATAGTCAACGGTGTTAACTGTTAAAATACCGGTGATAAAAGAATAGTAGCATACGGTAATTTATGGTATTCTACAGTAGCATGCGGTACTCTACAGTAGCACACGGTATTGCACAGTGTCTTATATTATTGATCTGAAATTGACACCCTAACTGTTGCACATCATTTCATCAATAATTGTTGTTGTATAATATTTTATGTTATCAATTCAATAATTGTTGCTACACAGTATTTTGCATTATTGATTTAATAATTGTCATTACACTGCATTTTATATCATTGAGTCAATAATTGCTGGTGCGTTGTATTTTAAAATTATTGAACCAAATAATTGTCACAGTAGCAAATACACAGTAATTTATATTATTTAAATTAATAATAATCTGTAACATGTTTATTACATTATTGTTATCATTGTTGTAGCATTATTTTATATGTTGGATCCACAGGTAGAATAAATAAAATAAAATAAAATAAAATAAATATTATTATTTTTCAAAAGTTACTATTCACTGACGGAAGTTACTGTTCACATCGGAAAAGTTACTCCGGAGTCACTGTTCACTCCCGGAAATCACTATTCATCGGCTGACAAAAGTTACTGTTCATTACTGTTCACTTTTTGAAAATTTTAAAGTTACTGTGCAAAGTTACTGTGCAAGTATTGAAATTTTTAAAAAAAAAACGTTTGCGCAGCCTCTCTCACCTACCAAATGCACAGTGCCCACCTACCACGCATAGTACCCCATTTTCCCCTATAAATAGCTTGTTCAGCTGAATAGAAAAATCACACCTAAAACATAAAATTTTTCTATAAGAATTTTATGAGTTTTCTCTGAGAATAGTAAGGTTATTTTGAGAGTTTGAAAGCCAAAAGGAGTGCAGGAATTTTTCAAGTAAGTGTTTTATTAAAGAGTAGTAATTTCATAAATTCCTATTTTTCACGGTATTCACAAATCTTCCTTTAGAAGACTCTTCTTTGAGAAGATTCATTTTTAAAAGCTTTCTTTGGAAGATTTATTTTGGAATATTATTTTAAAAACTATTTTAAAGTTGTTATTTTATACTACAAAAATTATGTTAAATATATATAATTTTGATAGTTCATAATATACGAGTTATCATATACTTTGAAATTTATATGTGGTAATTACTAATTATATTAAAAATATATAGGTTGATCAATCTCATTTAAATCAATATCCAGTCACGTGTTAAGGTAAGGGGTATCACTCTTTTCATCATCATAAATGGATATTATTTTCTTTCTTACTTGAAGGGATTATCATTCTTTGATTCTCGAAAATAATATCGTTTCTTTCTTGTGCCATTTATTTCCATGTATTAAATTGTGGGAATAACCTTACGGCGCGGTTTACCGCCTGTTGGTGAATAACCTTATGTATTCATTCCTTATTAATCTTTGAGAATAACCTTACGGTGCGGATTACGCCTGTTTGGTGAATAACTCTTCGTGTTCAAATTCTATTAAATTGTGGGAATAACCATACGGTGCGGATTACGCCTGTTTGGTGAATAACTATTCGTATTCAAATTGATGGGAATAACCTTACGGTGCGGATTATCGCCTGTTGGTGAATAACCCTTTTTATTTGTCTCGTGTGGAAATAATTTGTCTACACGAATTATCACATGACACTTTTATTCCATATTCGTAAGTGATATCATTTTCCTTTATACTCATAAGGGATACCATCTTTTTCATCTTCCATTATTCAAACTTACTATGGTAGGGGATATTAATTTCCTTCACCTTTTGTTAATCAAACCTGCTACGATAAGGGATATTATTTTCTTCCATACACCTAAATCGAAACTTATTATGGAACTATTGCTTCTATAATTCCTGAAAATATTATATGTTCCATAATAGTTGAATTTCATTAGTTCAACTGAACCTTCCTATTTTCTGAACATTTCTATTGAACTGTAATCGTTATTCTGAACTGTGGATCTTGAATATCATTTTTAAATTTCACTCCACATCATGTTGGCAATTTGGACATTATTTGAATCTGCACAAAGTAAACTTCCGATACTTATTGTTTATCCTGTTCTTCTGTTCATCATTTGTATCACTGTTATTTGTATTAATCATCAAGAATCAAGCTGTTGTGAATATCTGTGGCCGGGGGCACAGATGTGATATAATTGTTGAACAGATGATAGGTTAAAGGCGATATACTAGGTTAAAGGCGATACATCTGTTCGGTGTCTTTTATGACACGTGGTGAATGTTCTCTTTGGCCCGTAGTGCAAAGATGAACTGTTGGTTGGTATGATTATGACCAAAGGCTGAATCTGGTATAATCATGACCATTGGTGTTATATTGAATGTCTTTGGCCCGTAGTGCAAAGACGAACTGTTGATCTGCATGATTATGACCAGGAACTGTGAAGTTGTATTATCTTGACTAATGGTATTTCAGATGATAAAAGTTGATGATATTTTTACTAAAAAGAGAAGCGAGTGGACATTATAGTCTGCATTATTCTTCTAATAGATTGCTCATTCCGCTGCTATTATTGATCTGAACGTTGTTTAAGAATTTAACTGCAGTTTTTGATATAAACCTTGTAGTCTATTGTATTCTATCAAGAACTCAACTGTTGAAGGCTAATGATAAATTATTCGTCATTATCTTAGTCATGATATTTCTTACTGGGCTATTTGAGCTCACCATTTCTTTTCGTTCCATTGTTTTTCAACAGGAGATGAGAACGTAACGGGGTCTAGCCGGGGAATGGAGTGAGAGTGCGGGGATAGCTATCATAGTCTTCACGTGTTATAAAATAGTGTGGCAATAATAATGAAGACTTAGTTGTGTTGTATTATCCACTGTATTGTTGTACGTTGTTGTAATAATTTTATTGTAGTCTTTTGACGACTCAAGTTTGGGCTGTGTGGGCCTAGATTTGGGGGCGTCACAGTTGGTATCAGAGCTTAGGGATATGGTCTTTAATGGAGATCTGGGGTTAGAACTAGGAGGGGAGAGACGAATAGAATCAGTCACTAGTGTGTCCTACCTAAATTAGATTTTATTATCTAATGAGTTGATTTGAATATAGGGACATGAAGTGATGAGTCAGTTTATTTGAACTAACATTTATTTTGTGACCACAGTTAAGTATGTCATCTGGAAATCAGGAGGTTAACCACGGAGTACCCAAAGTGAATGTAGAGGCCACAAACAATTCTTCTACAAACTCAGAGTTGAATAATTTGCCTAAAGCAAAAATTATTTGTATCCAATCGAAAGAAGAAGAAGGTGAAAGTTCTACCGTCGTTCTTCCAAATTCGTTCTTTAAAGGATATCCGGAACTTGCGGAAATTGTTGCCTTTAATTTGCTCGACAGTTGGAAACATATCATCACCTGGTTATGCTCGATAACAAAGGATCGGAATATATGGACGTTTCATATAAGTCTTTGGGATTTATGGTGTTCGAGCTATGATTTTCAAGATTATTTAAAAATGATGTATCTATACTTTTGGGCGTTACAATTTAGAAGAATTCAGGTTAAGTTAGTCACTATCGTGGAAACTGTAGTCTATCGAAAATACTATTTTAATGGAAATCATTGGTACGCTACTACTGATGAAGTTGAAGAATCTGAGAAACAGTTCGTTAGAGAACTATTTCGTGGTATCCCCATGGTTGAAATACGTGAAGATTCGGATGAAGTATATGGGACTCGATTTGATGATGACAGCCTTGATGATCAAGAAATCGAATGAGGTGATGACCGGTAAGCTATTCATCAATTCTCGAGAAGTCTATGCCATGTTAGATATTGGCTCTATCCACCCTTTTATCTCACATATATGTACTCAACGTTTAAATTTGCCTATTGAAAACTTAAATCTTGTCTTATCAGTTGAAATCTCATTGGGAGAAATACCTATTACATTTACTATCTATAAATCTTGCCTAGTTTAAATCAACAACCTCACATTACCTGTTGACCTTATTTCTTTGGAGATGCATGAATTTGATGTGATTTTAGGAATTGATTGGTTGACTACCCATCATGCTAAAATTGATTGTTTTCATAAGATTATTAGTTTTCATATTCCTAATCAACCTGTCATGCAAATTCAAGCAACTAAACCATTGAAATCTATAACTATTATTTCTAGCCATAAAGTCATTCGTTTATTGAAAAACGGATGTCAAACCTTTTTAGCCCATGTCATTGATTTGAACAAAAACACGTCAAACTTGAATGATATTCCTATTGTTAATGAGTTCCTGACGTTTTTTCTGAGGAACTTCCTGGCTTATCCCTAAACCGAGAAATTGAATTTTGTATCGATCTTGAACCCGATACTAAACCCTTTTCCAAAGCTCAATACCAAATGGCTCCCATAGAACGCCAAGAGATGAAAGTTTGATTATTAGATATCGGTATCATTCGAGCGAGGAATGCGAGAAGAGTTTTCAAGAACTCAAGAGGAGACTTGTTTCAGCTCCTGTTCTGACCATTCCATCAGGATCAGGAGAATTCGTCTTATATAGCGATGCTTCAGGCAAATGTCTAGGTTGTGTCCTTATGCAACATGGAAATGTTATAGCTTATGCCTCTCGACAACTCAAAGATTATGAGAAAAATTATCCTACTCATGATCTAGAGTTGGCAGCAGTCGTTTTCGCGTTGAAGATCTGGAGACACTACTTGTACGGAGAAAAAGTGGATATCTATACGGATCATAAAAGTCTCAAGTATTTATTCACCCACAAGGAACTCAACATGCGACAACGACGTTGGTTTGAGCTATTGAAGGATTACGACCACACAATCCAGTATCACCCGGGAAAGGCGAACGTTGTAGCTGACGCTTTGAGCAGAAGATCTTATGCGAGTACAAGTGCACTGCTGACAACACAAAAGTGTATTTTGTACGACTTGCAAAAGATGGAGATAGAGCTAAAGACACCAGGGACCCACTCGAAGATTGCTCACGTGCGAGTAGAACCAGCTTTAATGGATAAAATTAAAGCTGCTCAAGCTACCGATCCGGAACTGATAAACATGATAAAGAAAGTACAAGAAGGTACCATTCCCGAAGCAAGAATCGACGAGAAAGGAATACTTCGAGTCAACTCTCGACTCTGTGTTCCTAACGATCCTGAATTAAAGCATAAAATCATGATGGAGGCATACAACACGCCATTTGCAATCCACCCTGGAGGTACCAAGATGTATCGAGATCTTCGACATACATTTTGGTGGAACAATATGAAAAGGGAGATTGCAGAGTTTATCTCAAGGTGCTTAACTTGTCAACGTGTCAAGGCAGAGCATCAAGTACCTAAGGGTCCTTTACAACCACTTGAGGTTCCCGAATGGAAGTGGGAACACATCAATATGGATTTCGTGACGGGTCTTCCCAAAGTTTCTCAAGGCTTAGATGCAATTTGGGTCATCGTAGATAGATTGACCAAATCCGCTCATTTCTTGCCTATACGAGAAAACTTTTTACTTGAACGTCTTGCCGGTATGTACATAAATGAGATCGTGAGATTGCATGGCATGCCAGTTTCCATAGTTTCTGATCGAGATCCTAGATTCACTTCACGCTTTTGGATCAGTCTACAAAAAGCTATGGGCACTGAACTACGTTTTAGTTCTGCATACCATCCTCAAACGGACGGACAATCGGAAAGGACGATCCAGACCCTCGAAGATCTTTTGAGACTTTGCGTACTAGATTTCAAAGGAAGTTGGGATAAGTACTTGCCATTGGTGGAATTTTTCCTACAACAACAGTTACCAAGCAAGTATAGGTATGGCTCCATTCGAGGCTTTATATGGACGCAAGTGTCGCTCTCCAGTATGTTGGAATGAGGTAGGAGAAGCAAAACTGTTGGGACCCGAGTTGGTACGCTTGACGACCGAAAAGATCCAAATGATCCGACAACGAATACAGACAGCACAAGAACGACAAAAGAGTTATGCCGATCTTCATCGGAGAGATGAGAGATTCAACGTCGGAGATCATGTATTCTTACGTGTTTCTCCATGGAAAGGGGTTACGAGATTCGGAAAGAGAGGAAAGCTCAACCCTCGATTTATTGGCCCATTTGAAATTCTCGATCGAGTAGGAACCGTAGCCTACAGACTAGCCCTACCACCAAGTATGTCTCGCATCCATAACGTTTTTCACATATCTATGTTACGTAAATATGTGAAGGACCCAAACCACGTCATTGAGTTAGAACCAGACGTTATAGCAGAAGATTTAACGTATGAGGAAGTACCTGTTAAGATCCTAGATAAGAAGGAACAGATCTTACGCTCAAAGGTTATACCTCAAGTTAAGGTTTTATGGAGGAACCAAGATATTGAGGAAATGACCTGGGAGCTAGAATCTGAGATGAAGTCTAGGTATCCATACCTCTTCGAAATGCCAGGTACGTCAATTTCGGGGACGAAATTTCATAAGGAGGGGAGGTTGTAAGACCCCGAATTTATGAAATACAAAATTTAATTTTTCTTCATATATATTTTTCCTGAAACAGTAAATGGTTAAATTGACAAAATTGAAAGTTAAGGATGTTATGTGCAAATTTTATTTTGTCGGACAATATTCTTTTTGTCGGGGAATATTCGTTTTGTCGGGGAATATTCGGGTCGTACGACGGCGCCGAAATAACAAATTATTTGTGGACCCCACAACGGAATATTTGTCGGGTATAGAAAACGACAGAAGTAACCTTTTTAAATAAAAATAGTCAACGGTGTTAACTGTTAAAATACCGGTGATAAAAGAATAGTAGCATACGGTAATTTATGGTATTCTACAGTAGCATGCGGTACTCTACAGTAGCACACGGTATTGCACAGTGTCTTATATTATTGATCTGAAATTGACACCCTAACTGTTGCACATCATTTCATCAATAATTGTTGTTGTATAATATTTTATGTTATCAATTCAATAATTGTTGCTACACAGTATTTTGCATTATTGATTTAATAATTGTCATTACACTGCATTTTATATCATTGAGTCAATAATTGCTGGTGCGTTGTATTTTAAAATTATTGAACCAAATAATTGTCACAGTAGCAAATACACAGTAATTTATATTATTTAAATTAATAATAATCTGTAACATGTTTATTACATTATTGTTATCATTGTTGTAGCATTATTTTATATGTTGGATCCACAGGTAGAATAAATAAAATAAAATAAAATAAAATAAATATTATTATTTTTCAAAAGTTACTATTCACTGACGGAAGTTACTGTTCACATCGGAAAAGTTACTCCGGAGTCACTGTTCACTCCCGGAAATCACTATTCATCGGCTGACAAAAGTTACTGTTCATTACTGTTCACTTTTTGAAAATTTTAAAGTTACTGTGCAAAGTTACTGTGCAAGTATTGAAATTTTTAAAAAAAAAACGTTTGCGCAGCCTCTCTCACCTACCAAATGCACAGTGCCCACCTACCACGCATAGTACCCCATTTTCCCCTATAAATAGCTTGTTCAGCTGAATAGAAAAATCACACCTAAAACATAAAATTTTTCTATAAGAATTTTATGAGTTTTCTCTGAGAATAGTAAGGTTATTTTGAGAGTTTGAAAGCCAAAAGGAGTGCAGGAATTTTTCAAGTAAGTGTTTTATTAAAGAGTAGTAATTTCATAAATTCCTATTTTTCACGGTATTCACAAATCTTCCTTTAGAAGACTCTTCTTTGAGAAGATTCATTTTTAAAAGCTTTCTTTGGAAGATTTATTTTGGAATATTATTTTAAAAACTATTTTAAAGTTGTTATTTTATACTACAAAAATTATGTTAAATATATATAATTTTGATAGTTCATAATATACGAGTTATCATATACTTTGAAATTTATATGTGGTAATTACTAATTATATTAAAAATATATAGGTTGATCAATCTCATTTAAATCAATATCCAGTCACGTGTTAAGGTAAGGGGTATCACTCTTTTCATCATCATAAATGGATATTATTTTCTTTCTTACTTGAAGGGATTATCATTCTTTGATTCTCGAAAATAATATCGTTTCTTTCTTGTGCCATTTATTTCCATGTATTAAATTGTGGGAATAACCTTACGGCGCGGTTTACCGCCTGTTGGTGAATAACCTTATGTATTCATTCCTTATTAATCTTTGAGAATAACCTTACGGTGCGGATTACGCCTGTTTGGTGAATAACTCTTCGTGTTCAAATTCTATTAAATTGTGGGAATAACCATACGGTGCGGATTACGCCTGTTTGGTGAATAACTATTCGTATTCAAATTGATGGGAATAACCTTACGGTGCGGATTATCGCCTGTTGGTGAATAACCCTTTTTATTTGTCTCGTGTGGAAATAATTTGTCTACACGAATTATCACATGACACTTTTATTCCATATTCGTAAGTGATATCATTTTCCTTTATACTCATAAGGGATACCATCTTTTTCATCTTCCATTATTCAAACTTACTATGGTAGGGGATATTAATTTCCTTCACCTTTTGTTAATCAAACCTGCTACGATAAGGGATATTATTTTCTTCCATACACCTAAATCGAAACTTATTATGGAACTATTGCTTCTATAATTCCTGAAAATATTATATGTTCCATAATAGTTGAATTTCATTAGTTCAACTGAACCTTCCTATTTTCTGAACATTTCTATTGAACTGTAATCGTTATTCTGAACTGTGGATCTTGAATATCATTTTTAAATTTCACTCCACATCATGTTGGCAATTTGGACATTATTTGAATCTGCACAAAGTAAACTTCCGATACTTATTGTTTATCCTGTTCTTCTGTTCATCATTTGTATCACTGTTATTTGTATTAATCATCAAGAATCAAGCTGTTGTGAATATCTGTGGCCGGGGGCACAGATGTGATATAATTGTTGAACAGATGATAGGTTAAAGGCGATATACTAGGTTAAAGGCGATACATCTGTTCGGTGTCTTTTATGACACGTGGTGAATGTTCTCTTTGGCCCGTAGTGCAAAGATGAACTGTTGGTTGGTATGATTATGACCAAAGGCTGAATCTGGTATAATCATGACCATTGGTGTTATATTGAATGTCTTTGGCCCGTAGTGCAAAGACGAACTGTTGATCTGCATGATTATGACCAGGAACTGTGAAGTTGTATTATCTTGACTAATGGTATTTCAGATGATAAAAGTTGATGATATTTTTACTAAAAAGAGAAGCGAGTGGACATTATAGTCTGCATTATTCTTCTAATAGATTGCTCATTCCGCTGCTATTATTGATCTGAACGTTGTTTAAGAATTTAACTGCAGTTTTTGATATAAACCTTGTAGTCTATTGTATTCTATCAAGAACTCAACTGTTGAAGGCTAATGATAAATTATTCGTCATTATCTTAGTCATGATATTTCTTACTGGGCTATTTGAGCTCACCCTTTCTTTTCGTTCCATTGTTTTTCAACAGGAGATGAGAACGTAACGGGGTCTAGCCGGGGAATGGAGTGAGAGTGCGGGGATAGCTATCATAGTCTTCACGTGTTATAAAATAGTGTGGCAATAATAATGAAGACTTAGTTGTGTTGTATTATCCACTGTATTGTTGTACGTTGTTGTAATAATTTTATTGTAGTCTTTTGACGACTCAAGTTTGGGCTGTGTGGGCCTAGATTTGGGGGCGTCACAATATGTACCATTTATCATTCCTAGTTTAAGCTTAGCTGAAAGTGCTAAGGTCATAGATCGTTTCCATTGAGAGTAATTGATACCATTCAATGGTTGAGAAACTAGAATCAAACCTGGATGATCAGAAGGTTGCAAATAAAGTGGATGACAAACATCTAATTGTATTCCAGAAGAAGCATTATCATACATATCAACATGAACAGATGTAACAGGAGCCATGAAATCAAATTGAGTAATACGCAGTTTGATTGTAGTACAGAACAATCAGATCAACAAAGAACCTTTCTGTGTTAATTCAATTACAAAATTCACTTCACAGAAATAGCACAGAATTCTAGTTATCAAATTCAGATATAGAGAATCTATACATAATCAAAAGATCAGAAGATAGTCTGTGTAGAAAACTCAGAGTGTTGCAGAAAACCCTAAACCAATTAAGCAAGAATTGGTTGCAATTTAGGGAAGAATTGATTGCAAGAATCAGTGCAAGTGATACACTGAACTCAGATGAAGAACTGAAACAGAGTATGATTCTCTTAAAGAGAGAATCAATGAAAATTGAGAGAAAAAAATCGAATGAAAACCCTATAGCTCTGATACCATGTTAGAAGCAGATGATATTGCTCAGAAAAATGAGAATAGTATTAATTTTTCTAACTGAATTATCAGAGTACACATTCCTATTTAAGCTATTACAAATACACTAACTCTTAACAAACTATGACAGCTGTCAAGAGTATTACATCAGCACTACCTAATACATGAGCACTAACCAACCTAACCAATCATATTACATGAATAAATTAAATACATTCATGATTTCCACCATCTCAATATGGCATTAATCTGGTGCTGCACTATGTTGCTGCATTATACCACTGTTGTGTTGCTGCTGTTTATAATCTGAACTGCTGCCATTATCTAGTGTTGTATTATGCTGATTAGTCTGGTCATCCTTAACAAAATGTTATGCTTCAACCGCATGATTTGGCCTTAGAAACCCCAATACACATGGCGATTTGGCCTCAGAAACCTAAACCTTTACAGGTTTAGATGAATAAATCCCATACGATTATGTTAGAAAGAGAGATCTGTGATTATGGAAGGTAAAAGGGACATGGTATTCGGTAAAGTGCAGAGAGTTTTAGGAGTTCATTCGTGAGAGGACGAAGATTTTGAGAGATTTAGCAAACTTGAGAGAGTTTTTTGGGGCGTGAAAATAATGGAGGGACAATTTGGCGTATAATTTCATTTTTTGGCTAGGTAAAATATTTGAATCTAAGTGGCGTTCTTTTATTGTAGTGATATATGTGTATATATATATATATTAAAAAAACTTTTATATATAGTTATAAAAAATTGAATATAATTTAGATATAAACTTTTAATAAGTAATTTTGAAAATTTTATACATTAAAAAATTATAATTTAGTAAAACATTAATAAGTAAAATTATGAGTGTGAATGTAAAAAATAAAAACAATAATTAATGATATATTTTTTATTTTATTAAAGTTTGTTATTTTATATGTTTGAACTAAAACAAATAAATACATCTATGTGATTAACGAATGATTAATATATATATATATATATATTACGATATTAATGAAACTATAAGTATTAGTGTAGGAATTCAAATACCAAATATAATTTATAATTTTAAATTTAAGTTAATGTAACTGAAATGATTAACATATATATTTAATAGAGTATATGCAGTAAATAATAATTTTTTTCTATTTTTAAATAATTTTAGTATTAACTAAATATTCGATTGTGACTACAAATAATAATAAAAATAATTAAAAATTAAAAATATTTTATCATTCAATAATTTTAAAATACTTGTGGCTGGTTAAAGCTGTAAACGAGTTGAATTGATCTGAATTCTGAGTTGTTCGGATTCGACTCGTTATATTAAATTTGTACTCGAATTTGAACTATATTTAAAAAAATTACTCAGATTCGACTCGACTCAAATTTTCTTTACTCGAATTCGATCCGACTCGGATCAAATTATATTCAAACTACTCACGAACTTCAAATTCAAAGTCGAATTCGAGTTTTCACATAGTAACTGACTTTATAATACATACAATTATTAACTGAACTTATTATTTTACTTAGAAATAAGAAAATATAATTATAATTATACTTTACAAATATGAAATTATAATTAAAATTATAAATAAAAAAATAATAACTAATTATTCAAAATTTGTTTAATTGTGTATATATTTTAAAAAAATATATCGAGTATTTATTCAAATATGTATCAAATTATGATTGAAAATTCGAGTAGTTTGAATCCTAAATGAGTCAAGTATAATCTTACTCAGATTCTAGTCGTATTTTTATTCGAGCTATTTTTTGTGCTCATATTTGAATCGTATTATTATCGAATTTGAGTCGAACTCACACTTTTTCGAGTCGAGCCCGAATTGAGCCCGAACTGTTTGATTCGAGTTACAGCCTTATGGCTAGTAGACATGAAAGTAAGTTAATTAAAATTTAAATTAAACAAACTTACCTTAAAAAAAATTGAATTTTGTTATTCATATTAATTAATACTTGTGGCTAGCAAACATGAAAGTCAGTTAAAGAATAAATAGATCCTCAATATCACCAAGGTTATTATATATCTAATATGTAAAAAAAATATAGTACTTTTACTTATAAGAAGTAATCAAACCAACACACATGTGTGAGTTCTAATCCTTAATTGTTGTTCGCTCGAATTCAAGAACATAGTCGAATAACATCATGTTCACGAACATCTAAACGTTCACGAATACAAACTCATTCGCAAACAATTCATGAACATATCTGAAAAATAAGTTATAAATAACAATTGTATTTTTAATTTTCTTTCTAGGTGTTTAGAATATCAACTACATTGAGATAATAATTAAATAAACTTAATATTTTGAAAAACAATCAAAACTTAACGAGTGGATTATATTATCAAGTCTCCCTAGATTCTAGAACCATCTAGCTTCGTGAAGCCTTTTAGATTCTATAAGGGTATAAGCCGACGAGTATTTATACCCGGTTGGTATAAATTAGGTGAAAAATATGGCGCCAATTTACTAATACTGAAAATATATGACGACTGTAGTACCGTCGCTATAGGATCTAAAATATCGTCGCTATAGGGGTATAAGCCAGGAGGGAAGACTGGCGCCAATTAACTAACAAAGATTACCGTACTACCGTCACTATAAGATCTAAAATACCGTTGCTATAGAATCTGAAAAAGACGAAACAAAAATTAAACATATAGAAAAATATATAATAATAAAATAACAATTATTTTCTTAAAAAAAAGTAAAAGCTACAATAATCCTTTTCTTTCCCACACCCTTTTCTTTCCCAATCCCGCTCCTACCTAGGTCCTCTATACACTATTAGAAAATTCCTTTGCCAGTTGTCTCTGCTTACAAAGGAATTTCTTTGTTACGTCCTATAATTTTTTCTCTATCCAAAAAATTCATTTGTTGCCTCTTACAATTTTTTGTTCTTCCCTTCAAATCTAACTATTTTCTTACCTAGATCCCAAAATTCCTTTGCCATGTTGGCCGTGGGCATAGGCTGACATTTGATGATTAATTTTGGAGTAATGCTAGTTGTTGGCTGTAACAAATTGAAAGACACCAAATAGTTTTCGAGGCAAGATCCTTACGTTATTCTTAAATACAGTAGCACCAAGTTCCACACCAGAACCTGTACAGGTTAATTTTCTTCTCTCTCTATATATTGTATGTATATGTGTGTATATATGTATCTGGTGATTTGCGTGTTTGAGCTTTTATCCAACTTTGATTAATGTTGAGAGGAATTTATTGCGATTAAGATTCAATTAGGATTCAGAATTTGAACTTGATTTATGGATTTTTGTAGATGGTGGCAAAAATCCTACTTTCCAAGAGAAATTTGTTTTTACCCTAATTGAAGGGTTAAGAGAGTTGAATGTTGCTATCTGGAATAGTAATTCCATCAATTATGATGATTTGATCGACACAGGAAAGTAAGTGATTTTATACATATTGGAATTTAAGCTATCAGATTGTTTGATTCAACAGCCTTTTTTTGTTGCTATAAAATTCTAAATTACCTGACTTCTTTTATGGCTATTTCTTAGGATTCAGTTGAAGAAGGTTCTATCGCAAGGATATGATGATACACCGTGGACAATTCAGACTAAAACTGGTAGGTACTGCCTCAACTTCATTATCAGTTTTTTGATCTTCTTTTACATATAAAAGACATGCATGTTTGTATATATGTATCTTTGTGAATATTATTTGTTTACAAAGGTCTTGTCATATAATCCAGTTCAATATTGTGGCATTACGTGCCCTTTTATTTATAGTAGAAAGGACTTTTTTAGTAATCTAGTTATCCATAAATTGCGGGATGACCTGGGATTATTGACTAAGATAGGAGAATGAATTACCATATTTTTTAATAGGTTAAATTTGGTCCCAAACATGGGGAGAAACACTACTAATAAAGAATGAATTACCATCTTTATGATATGTTTTTCTCTCTATTAGTATATTTTATGACAAAAAGGCTAGAGAATTTTTGACACAATACAAGGGTGACAAGATGAGTGTTCATATGGTTTTTCTTTGCCTTGGCTTGTTCGCTTGTGCTTACTGTGTTGTAGGGTTTAATCTTGTCCAGGATAGATGAGAAATGCTCGTGTATATAGACATTGGTGGAGAAAGTTTGTTCAATTTGATTTGTATTTTGCTTAGTGAAAAAGTGACATTTCCAATAGTCGTCTAGGTAAAGAAGACTTATCGAGTCAGAAAGGCAGGTAAAACAGGGGGCAAAGAAAGCTTAAACTTGGAATCTACTTCCATACACAATTAAAACGCCAGTTGCCAATAGTACAAGTGTCACACGTGCACTCAAAGCATCATTTTTGTTGCTCAACTGCTACATATACCTTATTGATTTGCTATATGGTCTAGTTTTATCAAAGAAACACAAGGGGTGGTGTCTGATTATAGTTCTTAACATAGGCACACTATTTTTTTAAAACTTTTTATCATGTAAAAAACTGCATCCATTCCTTGATGTTAGGCCACTCGTTGCAGCCCTCAAAATACTTCTAGTTGCACCTTTTCACTTTGAAAACTATTTTTTCTTTCTTTCTTTGACATAGATGGTTATTACATCTTGATACTTATTAATACATCGTATATGTTTTCACTTTTCTTTGTTGAATTTTTTCTTCATGTAATCATTTATGATCATACGTGATAAGTTGGTTGTAATTTCATTATTTTTTAATTGGTAGGATATTTTTGTTGTCATCTCATTGTCTAAGGTAACGTTAGGACTACTGTCGTATTAAGGGTTGGTTTATTGTAATTTTTTTGCTTCTAGGATATCCTAACTGCATGTTTAAATACTTCAAAAATTGCTGATCTAAAACAATTTTGAGTTATTTCAGTTCCTTGACAACTTCAATTAGCTGACATACCAAAAGTGTTGATCTAAAATCATTTTGAGTTGTTTCAGTCCCCATGACAACTTCATACCTAAGAACTTAGAAATAGCTATAATTTTGTTGAGGGGTTCATTTTCTTAGGGTCATAGTGTTTTTTTTTTGGAACTTAGAGTCGTAGTTATACGTCAAATAGTTTTATTTGATTATATCTTAGCATATATGTGTGAAGGATTCTCCTTCCATAACTATCAATCTATATTGTTCTTACTTTATCTCGTTTAGTCATTTTTATATTACATTTTGCAACATTGAAGTATTTAACTATTATATGTTAACATTAAGTCTTTTTTCTCCTTGTGTTTCTCTTACTTGGTTTTGTGAAGAATTCTTCATTCTCTTACCATCTTCTCTTGACTGTTGAATGAATATTTTACCGGTTTGAGTTTAAGGGTTTGAATATTTTAACTTTAATTTGATTCTATAAAATACTTTTTCAGTTTTGAGCAAATAATTTTCTTGGGTTTGTGTTACGGTACTCATACTTGCTTACACTGATTCACCAATTATCGAAAATAGATAACTGCATGATTTAGGAACTAGACTATTGATAATGATTATGTTGACTACGACTGCTTCTAGAGATTGAGAACGAGTATTGAATATAAGGTAAAAAAAAACTTGGAGATGTTAAATTGATTTGACCTTTTTCCTTTTGTTAAAATTATTTTGGAACTGCATTATTGATAGTTATTACACTAGCTTCATCTAATTTTTGGTGGTATACTATGTCTTAGAATCTAAAATATCATCATTTTCTTTCTAGAAGTACATTAGATTTGATTAATAGGATATCATTGTACGCATATATATCAAATGTTTGGTTTTTGAAATCTTATTTATACATACCATGCATGTGTTTAACCACATAACTGGAAACATTAAGATTTGAAGCTTCGTTTGCAACTTATAATTGAAACATTTAGATTTAAAACTCAATTGCAACACAACAGTAAGAAGAATAATAGTTTCTAGCTTATTACAAATGGTTTAACTTCATATACTTTCAAGTTTGTTAGAGTAATATTTTGTGATAGTTATATATCGTCTCTCTATTTTCATCAACCTTTCTCTCTTGATTTAAGCCTACTATTTTGATATATTCTTATTGGTCTTGGTAGTTTAAATAGAATTTTGATGTTTTTCTTACAGTATGAAGTTTAGGACCATACCTTGATTTCTCTGAAGATGAAGAAAATGATGATGAGGACCAAACATGATGCAATTATGATTCATTCGATCTCGTTATTTTTTCAGTTTTCTTATGTTAGTTATAAATATCATGGATATTAAGTCCTTAGGAGACCAAGATACAATACCAAGTCTTGTAGTAGTCATGAGTATTTATCTTTTGGGATGCTCATATTTGATTATATTAGCTCTTTAGGCATTCTATTTTTTTGGTAATAATATAATTTGTTTATCCTTTAGTTGTAAAATATGTATTTTGTGTTATTTATATTCAACTGAAATGTTAAATCTAATATTTGTGTATAGAGGTTAATAAATAATTTAATACATATAAAATAATTAATTTGAAAATTTATTATAATTTTCAATGAATTTGATTATTTACCGATTAATTTATCAATGAAGGATTCCCTCGCACTAAATTGAAGAAAAACTCTCGATATATGATTAGTGATGGAAAAGCTTCTCTTACTAAATTAATTTGTTTGTCACAAAATATTATTTGTGAAGGCTGACATCTATTTACAAATTAAAATTAGTCCTTCGCAATATATTACTAATAAAGGAAATTATCCTTTCACTAAATAGCATTGTTCCATTACAATATATAATTTATGAGCTTAACGTAGTTTTTGGAAAGTGCCGTGATTGTGGTTCTTTTTTCCATTGGTGCTTTTTCAATAAAAATTTCTCTTATAAGAAAGAAAGTAGTAGTTTTGATGCTTTACTTGATTTTTTATTTTTTTTATTTATGAATAATTATTTGTAGTGTTTTCTGCCACGTGCAATTATTAATTCTTTCTTTCTCTTTTTTTTTAAATCAGAAACACGAGGCCCTTCCTGGTGAGAAGCCAGAACTTGTCAAGACCCACCTTTGCAATATGATCAGTGTACCTGAGATGATTGAAAGTGTTGTCGGAGTCTATAATGGCAAGACCTTCAATCAGATAGAGATTAAGTCCAAAATTATTGGTCATTATATGGCTGAGTTCTCAATTTCATACAAGCCAGTTAAGCACGGAAGACCTAGTATTGGTGTCACTCACTCTTCAAGGTCCATTCCCCTTAAGTGAGATGTGTTGCAGTCTGCTTATAGAAATCATATTTTGTGTTAAAGGATGGTCTATATTTGGAATTTTGCTAACAACTTCTGCCTGATGCTGGATTTTTCAATTTAGATTATGAATGTTTAAACAAATTTTAATTTAAAGAGATTATGCCTACTGATGAAACAGGAAATTAATTTAATTAATCTTCTGTTTTGTTATATGACTCTGTATATTAGCAATATTTGATAGTCTCCCTCTAATCTGCAGCATACACAAGGGATTTTTGCTTTTGTCAAGGGATTTCATCACCTATTTGAAATCTCACTGAGAGATTGCTCTTAGAGGAACGCGATCCTGATGCAAAACAAGCCCTTGCTCATGCTTGTATTTTTATTATTGTAGTATTTCTTGTTTGATTCTGAAATTAGGTGGACATAAAAGCCCTTGCTCATGCTGTAGAGCTTACAACAGAAGGGGTAGTTGATAGCTTAAGATTTGCTAAGGGTGACTTGCTCAAGGCATTTCAGGTTCTTAATGTTTCTAGTTGAATTGCTTATGAACAAAAAAGTGTTAACAAGTGCTTGTTAGTATATATTGGGATTGATATATAATAAATTTCTAGAATTGTGGATTCTGGTATTGCATCGAATACTTGTCTTTATCATACGTTATTTTTATTTTTATATGTATTTATTTGTTTCTAATGTTTCTTTTAACTGATTTTATTTTAAGGTAGGCATTTTATTTCTGAACATGTTAAAATTACTCAACCCGAGCCTGGATGTTTATCGAGGACTTGTTCTTCTGATGTTGAATATAGATCTAGTATAACTGTTTTTCTTTTGTTCTGTAGGCTTGTGATAAATCATCCACATTAGATGTTGTAAGCAATAGGGAAGATAAGTATGAGATTGTGCTTGGAATGGAGGAATTAGTAAACAGAGGAATGGCTGTAGAATGAGCTTAAGAGGCTTATAATTTATGCTAGCTAGGTAGTTCAAATGCGTGAATGTTATTATTTAGAATAATGAACCTGTGTTTTTTTTTTTTTTTTTTGGGGGGGGGGGGGGGGGGGGGGGGGGGGGGGGGTTTAAGGAATTTTGAATTTTAAGAAAGTAGTTATTTTATTTATTTGTTTATTTTTTTTATAAATTGGTTGTTGTTCTGGTTCAGGTGCTCTATCTCAGTTTCTTATTTAGGGCATATTATACTTCGGTTTAAGATTAGTTAAGGTTTGCATGGAAAAATGTAATCTTTGGTTGCTTTTTAGTGTGATATTTTTGGATACTTTTTGTGATGCGTTCATTGGATTTTCAGCTTTTTGAGGTTTCAATATGACAATAAATATAGTCTACAAAGATTCTTCTATTGGTCAACATAAATTTTGTCTTGGTTCTTAGAAATATGACTATGATGTGTTGAACTTGGTAAGTTGCTTTCTGGCTAGACAACTCAAATATATAGCTTTCCTTTATTGGTATTATCTTTCTTCTCTTTCTTCTTAATGCAGGATGAGCACACAATTTTGTGACAAGATAATATAACATAGTTATCACACGCAGAATTATTTTGAGTATTCAGAAGAACATGTTATTTTGAGAAATCTACTATTGGTTTTTTCCTACAGTGGAACATGTGAGCTATATTATAATAAACCCAAGTGTGAAAGTAAGACGTTTGAGTTCTAGATTTTCTAATTTATAAGGGAAATCCTCAGTTGGTAAGCTCAGTTAGTTTTGTGTAAAGCAACCTCTATAAACACTGTTTTTAGATTATCAATATGTTAAACTATTCTGTCAATCATACACATTTAAGCCATTTTAATATTCTATTAATATTATTAGTAAAGGGACTTTAACTGGTGACATACGGATCAGAAATTTTAACTTTGTTCATCAGTTATGTCTCCTATTTATTTATTTAACTAAAGCTACCTTCGTGTCATTTTATTTATATATTTTGGTTTATTGCATTTGACAGCTTATAGGGAAGACAACTATGGTGTATTTAAACAACATTATAAAGGGTTCTGCTGCAAATATAGTTGCCAAACTTGAGATCATGGAGCCATGTTGTAGTGTAAAAGACAGGTGATGAATACAAAATTGTTATGCCTTGACGATATGCTTCTGAATCTTAAAGTTGCATGTACTGATATGCCTTGACGATATGGTAATTTTTCTTGTTTCAATATAAATTCATCTATCATCTAGCAATGAACATTTCAATTTTGGTGATCATTATATTTTGATCTCTCTCATTTTGTTGAACTGTTTTCTTAATTTATGTTTAGCTAGTTAAAATTTTGTTATTCATGTTTTTAAATTTTAGTTTTGATACTTTTATTGCAGTATGAAGTTAAAGGCTCAACCTTGACTTGCTTAAAGACGAAGATAACGAGGAGGTGACAATTACCACGCCTTATAGCTAGAGATTTTATTCCTTGTGTAATATTTGTGAATACATATTGTTGGTGATATGACACATGCTTTTGGTAACAAGTCTTGTAATTTTAGTGTGTATATAATGGCTATACTAGCTTTGTATACAATATATTATTTTGAAATGCTATAATAATTAGTTTCTCATTTAGTATATATAAATTTATGTGAACTTTTTTGTTATTTATATTTTAATGAGATATTAAATTAATATTTTGTTAGTATAATAAGTTAACAATATAATAAAATAATAAATTAAAAAGAATAATCTGGAAATTCATTTTAATTTAGTGGTTCATTTGCCATTCATAAGTTCAACTTCAGTGAAGGAATTTTTTTCTTACTAAATTCATAAAAAAAAATCACAAATTATAATGAGTCATAATCTGATTGGCACAAGGGACTTGGTATAATGAATCATAATTTGCCAACGAATTAGTAGCAAAATTTTGTAACGAATTGGCAAAAAATTTTGCAACGACTTATAAAATTCGTTACAAACAATGAAAACTTTTGACAAATTATAACGAATGACAAATTTTGCTGCTAAACATGCATTTTTGACAGCAATAATAATTGTTGTCGAATGTCCATCAAGAATTGGCAACGAAAAAAGTAAATATACGAGGATTTTTTTCCCCGCCAAAGAATTGACAACGAAATTTTGCAACGACCTATGAAATTCGTTGCGAAAAATGAAAGCTTTTCAAAATCTGCAATGAATGACAAATTTCGTTGCTACCCGAAAAATCGTTGTCAAATGTCCATTTTTTTGTAGTGTATTGAAAAGTGAACAAGAATAAAAAACCAATAGTGATAGTTTATTGATCAGATGATTCAGATCCATTTCCAAGCACCAGTAGTTGACTACACAAATATTCTAAAATATGTAAAAGGTGTAGTTTATTGGATATACATTAAAGCACAAATAAAACCAACAGAATACTACTCCCACTTTATCTTCAAAATCATCAATAACAACAGTAGAAACAAAACACCATTAATCTTCACTCTTACCATACAAATACATAAGCACAAAAAAATTACTATTTTACTAAAATTAGATAAATTCAACAAGTAAAGAACCTCTAGCATCAATTCACTAACTACATAAACTGATAAACATTAAACGCTAGTTACTGTTTACCGGAGGAAAAGGCCGAAAGATGATGAAACAGATCGGGATCTAAGTAGAACGGTATGTGAGATTGGACTAAAAATATTTTAAATGGACTATTTTTTGTAAAAACTTCTTAGATCTAGTTAGATCTAAGTTTAAATATATAAGATTTGAGAAATGCTTTAAAGAGGTGAGATAGATCGGAACTTGAGAGTGAATTAAGAAGAGAGAGAAATGTGAAATGAAATTAGGTGGCAGGTTACTTTACTTAAAATGAGAGAAAGGAAAGTGGGTTTAAAAAGAGAGAAAAATAAATAATAAAAAATATGATTGAAGATTGTAGTAAGAATAAAAGGCAATTGTCAGTTAGTTTGAGTTCTTATTTGGTAAGTTGGAGGTCATTAATTCAAGTCTCATTAGGAAGCATTATTTTTGAATAAAAAAAGCCCATGGGCTGGCCAGGCCAAAACGGCCCAAGGTTTCCTGGGCTAAAAAATATAAGCCCATAACCCAATATTTTAAGGGCAGGCTAGCGAGGCCCGTGGGCTTGAACTAGTTTTTCCAGGTCTAGTATCCATATTATGCACAACGATGAAATGTCTACGACAAGATTCAGGAATTGTGACTTTGAACATCAAGTATGTTCTCGAATCAGGGATAGACATCTCATGAACCTTTTTACTAGTTAACTTGTGTAATTTTGTAAGTTCAATCTAAAAACACCAAAACATTTCTTTGATATATATTTGAGCTGCATGTATCTCTAATGGATCTCCAAAAAGAATTTTTCTTGTACGATTGATTGTAATGAAATCATCTTGTTTATTTTTGACACACTATTTCTCAATTGCTTACTAAGACTTTAAAACAAAATCTTTAATCCCCATACTACTATTTACATATTCCTTAAAAAAAATTGTTCATATTTTCATTCCTAGAGGTGGTAGTCATTTTCGCTACAAAGTAATTTTTTGAATACACCCCAACCCATTTTTCTTTTAAGTCATACGAAGCTTTCAACTATTCATGATTATGCAAACCATAGTTTTTCATCAATAAATTCCATATGCCCTCAAATTCTTTGATACTCAAAGACTTAAAGACACAGTAATTAAAATCTGACTTAAAAGTCGGATGTGCAGAATAAATATGACCAAGTTTTTTAGGATATTTTTTAGTAATGTGCCACGTACACAATGCATGATGTGTATTAGGGAAAACCCTAGAAATCACATTCAACATAGCACGATTTTGTTCAATGACAATGGTTATGGGATGTTTGAAATTGATTGCTTCAAGCCACTGCTTAAACAACCATACAAATATATCCTCAGTCTCATCGCTCAATAGTGCACACCTAAACAATATAGAATGGTAATGATGATTTACACCTATGAAAATAGCAAATGACATGGAATATTTGTTTGTTCGGTATGTGGTGTCAAAAGTAACAACGTCACCAAAATTTTGATAAGTAAGTATTGACCTATAATCTACCTACATAATACATCCTATTTGATTATCCACGTCTAGTTTGACACTAAAATAAAATCTGTTAGTGCTTTCATGCTGTAACTTTCTCAAGTAATCTATTGCAGTCTATGTATCATTCAAATCTATATTATCACGTCTAATATCTCTAACTATATTTCGCACATCCATTTCAAAAAATTCAACATTACCTATACCTCATCTCAATGAACTCAAAACATTCATCATCCTACTTGGCCCAATCCTAACATTATTAAGGGTTTCAATCAAATTCCTAGCAACTCCTGAAATATTTTTTTGCGTTTGAATTTGTGAACTTGGGGACACAAATTCATGATTGTGATTAAGTTCAATTGTAGGCACAAACCACTTGTCTTTCATCTTATCATGCACAACATAAAAGTTTGTTCTACATTTTGTTCTATCAATACAGTCCATTCTCCTCTTTCCCTTGGTATTATTTTCTTCATCATCAGTGACATCTTCACTTTTTTTAATCGCCTTATATCCAGCTTTACGACACAGATAAATTATAAAACAAAAATCATTAGTGTTGGCATGTTTTCTGCTAGTTTTTATTCTTACTTCAAATTCAACATGTTTCACATATTTTCTATAAAAAAACTCAGCATTTTCCAACGTATCAAAAATTTGACCAACATAAGGCATTGTATCATTAGAAATCTTATTAGAAATCTGACCGACAGTTGTTATATCACTATTATCATGCAGTTCTTCCTCATTACTTAAAATTGAACTAAATGATTCTTTAGCAAACAGATCCATGGCAAAATAAATAAATAAGTTTCAAAAAGAAATTACAGATTATCGATTTTTATTGTATGCTTACAAGTAGGCATGCTCTGATCTAATCGTATGCTTTTGTGAGGAATGCCCTATCAAGCTGATTGTATATTTTTGGAAAGTTTAGTCAGACTCAAGGAAAGTTATCTAAAATCAGTCAAGGAAGGTGTACCTATTATTCATAGTTTAATACTGAGGACGGGTCTAGTGTCCGCAATATTAAACTGTGGACAGGAGAAAACTCCTTAAAATGACGTCGTCTTAATTAACATTTTTTAAATGGTGATCCGCAATTTAATACTGTTGACGGTTAGCCTTCGCCAGCAGTATTAAACTACGGAAGATGAGTGTAGCAATTGAATGTTGGGGATATTTTGGACATTTAATACTATCTACAGTATTAAATTGCGGTATCTTGAAAACTAAACAGCAGACGAAAGACTTTTAACCATTAGATCTCAGCATAAACAACTGAGATCTGTTATAAGAATAGATCATTTTTACAACGTTATCAATGGACCAATCCCCATATATATGTAAAATAGGAATTGATTTTGTCTTCTTGAAAGTTCTCTTAGATAATTTTTAGTCCAATCACTAAATATTGACTTTTAATTCCTTTTAGACTTTTAATCAAATATTGTAAGGAATAAAGTTTCTAACCAAAACTAGTTGCCTGTGAAGAGTTTCATATGTGAAATAAACTTTATTGACCAATAACATTATTTTGTTATTGTCCAAAAACAAAGTTTGTAGCAGTTTATAAAATCCTTGAAAATAGTTTAAGAAAAATAGATTAAGAAAATATTTATGAAAAATAGATTTATAAAATGAATGAAAATACTTATGAGAAAATAATGAAAATAGTAGTATATATATTAAGCATATAAAAATGCAATGCAATATGAAATCATATAGAGAGGATTCTAACCTAGATTTTCTAAATGATTTAAATTTTCCATTTTATTATCATCACAACTTTTAATTAATTTATTCCTTTAGTAATATTTTCAAACAAATAATAATAGATAAATAGGAATATGACCAATCATAATAATAACTAATAGATTCCATAAATACCCTTGAAAAATATTTAAATTTTAAAAATAGCAATAACATATACATATATAAGTAGTTCTTAACATGCAATGAAATAATAAGTCCTTTATGATAACCCCACACCTGTGAGTTATTTAATTTATTAAGTATTTAAATTTTTAGTGTTTATATGATAGTGTAATTGTGATGATAAATTTAAGAACCTTGCAAGGTCGTAGTAAGAAATTTGAGTGAGAGTGGCCCGAAATTATTATGAAAATATTTTAAGCCCAAAAAAGTATTCAAGTGGTGTTAAACAAATATAAACATAATTAAAACTTTATATATTCTTAGTTTTAACACATGAATTAATTTATCAAAACGTTTTAATTTTAAGGTAATGATAACGGTCTCAAATTATTTTGGATCTCAAATTTTTTGGTCTTAATTAAATTAATATGTTTTAAATACAAATTTCATCATTACAATAATTGTCTATTATTATGGTGGATCCTAAGAAGTCATTGCATACCAATATAATGATAACTTATATATTTGAAATAATTTGAGACACGTAATATTATTCTTAATATTGATTAACCTTATTCATTTGAATTTAAAACTAAGTGAAGTTTTTAATATAAGCCTTAATTAATTACGTAACTCTGAAAATTAGAACTAGAGTACTTTGAAATGTATTTAAACTTTGAAATTAATTAATATGTTATTTTGAGTATGGTATAGTATAAATTTATATTCTCAAAACATAAGTACACTGTTAAATTGGCCAATATCAAAACTAAAAATAAAAATAAACTATAAACACTAGTATATTACAAGGGGAAGGGGAACCTTGTCTCCTGCCGGTTCCTTTCTTACTATTCCCTTAGAACATTGTATAATTTTTATACTATGACGAATAAATGTGCTTTCTTTCTAACAAGTTAATAGTACCATTTATATCTCAAAATTAGATATGTATGAAGGAATTTAGGAGGAGTGTACAGTTAAAAGAGGAGTTAGACAACACAAAAGGTACAATTGTAAAACTTAGGAACAAAAGTGCAAACCTCAAAAGACTTGTTAGGAAGCTGGCAATCGATGCCAAAGCAGTAAGGCATGTTTACATAGTTAGTGTTGCCAGCCGCCATGCAACACCTGCATACCAAGCACACTTGAAAGGGCTCCTGCCTTCTTCGGCTAGTCATCTTAAGTTGCCCCCAACAACTAATTCAACTCCCAAGCTGTATTCAGTTTTCCTTACTGGCTGCAATTTACAAATTTCACCGCTAACCACTTCTAATGATGATGATGATGCCACCTTCCCCTTATGAACTAAGGTGTTATGCCAATCAATAGCATAACATCCTACATCTTATGGATCGAAGTAATCAATAAATTGTTATTATTATATATATATATATATATATATATCCACAAGCAATACTAGCTACTGTAAAACCCACTACTAACACACACACATGCATATATACATAGAAAAAGATTCATAACAACTTATGGATGTGTAGTGACACAGGAAAATCAGGATCAGAGGAAGCTGACCTGTCCAATAGTATATTGTTGGCCCTTAGATACCATGAGTTGACGGATCGACAACGATAAGTCTGTCTAATTGACCTCGGTACCAACCCTGGCATTGGTCGATATGTATATATATATACACTACACCAAAAAAGGCATCTAGTGAAGGACAAATTCTTCACAAGACATAATATATCACTCACAATAGATTTATTGTGAAGAAATATTTCATTCATATAGTTGCTCGCATTAGACCTCGCAATAGGGTATCCTTCGCTAAGTAGTGACTATATGTTTTTTGTGAAGGACATATTGTGACTAACTTTTTATTCACAAATTATATTTGGTAATGGAATATTGTTATTTAGTGAAAGAATAGTTCCTTCACAAATAATATTTTAAGGACTATTTGAAATTAGTGACTAACTTTATTCCCTCACAAATAGTATATTGTGACAAATAAATTTATTTACCGAAAGAATATTTTCCTTCACTAACAATAAATTGAGAATTTTTCTTCAATTTAGTGAGAGAAAAATTCCTTCACAAATTATAAATTTGTAAAAAAATAATAATTTCTAAATAATCAAAACTCATTGCAAATTATAATTGATTTTCAAATCAATGATTTCATATTTATTATTATTATTAATCTAAATATTACATTTAATATTTCAAGTAAATATAAATGTCATACTTGTTTCAAACTTATTGATAAACTAATGCATAAAGAACCGATAAAACCAATACTCCACATATAAATACATAATGCACGAGTCACGACAACAACAGAATTTAGTTTTATATCTTGGCCTCCCAAGGACCGTAGTACTTACAATATTTATTAACTAACATAAGAAAACTAAAAAGAATAATAAAGAACTTGAAGGAATAAAATGTCATGTTAAGCCGCAAGTTCAACATTATTTTCTTCAATGAAATCAAGGTTGGACCGTAAACTTCATGCTGCAAAAAAAATACCAAAATTCAATGAGATGAGATGAGGAATAAGAAAAGATGAAACTAATGAACTTAAATTATGAGAGAGAGAGAGAGAGAGAGAGAGAAATTAATGAAAGATAAAGAAAAAAATATAATTATCAGTAAATACCTCAATTGATTCATAGTTGGAACTCCATGTATGTTGCAATTCTCTGTAGCCATAGTTTGTCCGTAACCACAAAAGCCATGCAGTAAAGCAAGTCAAATGCCCACTCATTCTCTGAAGTTGCATCAAGAACTTTAAATAATTTTCACATATTGATAGACGTAGTGTCATAAAATTAAGACTATAAACATCAATAAATCCGAAGGTTTCAATTTATCAAATAGGCTTCAACTTATCAATAATAATAATAAATCTGAAGGCTTTGTATTGTCAGTTGGCAAGAGATTCCTTAGATTCAAGGTGTGCGCACTAATGTTTGAGCAGGTAAACAAAGTCGCTTCTCATAAGAATCAGTATAAAATGAATTAGCTACTACATGAAATTGCAAGTTACCTGATAACATCTGTATGAAAATTGATCTAACAACCTCCTCGCCTTTGCTGCAAATAAGCGAAAAGGCTTGAATTAGCAATCTTCCAAAAGAGTTCAAACAGGTCATGAAAAAACAAAAAACAGAACTGGGTGTGACTTGGACTGTTGGGACCAGTATAACTCAATATTCCATTTGTTACGCACATGTAAACCAAACATTTCCAAAGCTTCGAACAATAGGTTTGTTCTATTAAGAGTCCTCGATAATGTTAAGAGTGACATTCCTTAAATCAAGAAATGGATTTGTTCAACAAAATTAAGCAATCAAACAACCTAAAGTATAAAGTATACAAAAATTTCGTAGAAGAATAGCGTAGACTATCAAAAGGCCCTCAAAATCACATATAAGATAAATTCTTGTTTTAATTAAAGATAAGCCCTGGAAATAGATATTCTTCATATTTTTGGAACTACAGAGTTTTTAATGTAACAAAAGCTCAAAGCAAACACTTTTTCCATAATGAAATTTAAGGCAATATGGAAGATAAGAGTTGGTTCATTTAGTGCCCATAAAAATAGACAAAGGAGTTTAAAAGTAGTGTACAAGTGCCCAAAATATATTCAGATAAAAAATTTCCCATCTCAGTGTAGAAATGAAAACATTTACTTACAATAACATACATGATTGAGAAGCTAACAATTGTCTAGTATCTGCCCAAGTATGCATTAGCTAGGAAGGCACCAATCAATGGAGTGATGTAGCATGTGCACCTCAATTTGTAACATTATTTGATGCAGTTACATTTCCTTGGTTGAGACGGTCCATAATATAGTTAACCAGATTGGTACTCATTCCATAGTATGCCAATCTTTCACAGTTCAGTTCCTGTAAGAATAATTTTTTAGACATAGACATGAAAAAAAGACATATAATACATCCCCCACCGCCAAAAGAGGCCATTGCAACTTCTTGAAGTAAATTAGCAAAATCCTAAAATTAAAGAAAAAGCATGTGATCTATGCAAGTTTTGAAAATAACAAATTTTATAATTAGTAACACTTTTAAGCTGACTTACAATAATTTCAATTGTATAAACTAAATTAAATATACTAATATCAACTTTGAATATAGGATTTATTAAATTAACTTCAAAAAGATCATAAATCATACCAAGGATGAAACTGCATGCTTTCCAGTTCCCAATTTTCTTAATGGCAGGTTTCTTATGGACATCAAAGGTTCCATCGTTCATATATATATCATCTTCTCCCATACTACCGTTCCAGCTGAGTTATCTGCTTGCACTTTTTTGCCAAATGATAAATTTCAAAGCTTCACCTGTAAAATTAGTTGCTTAAATCAACAAAAAAAAAAATCTACACACTAGAAAATTCTAATCAAATGTATCACTGCACAATAGAATAACAAAGAGTCAATTTTTAATCAAATGATTCACCACACAATAGACAATGGTTGCCTCACAAATTAAACTAAATACTTTTTTCCTTCCCACTTAAGCAAACAAAATTATTTTCTCCCTTGTTTCAAATTGATCATTAACAACAATAAAGAATGCCCACAGGAACCTCCAAAACGATGAGATGCATATTTAAGATATATATACAAGTGCAAACAAGATACTTATAATAACAGGGGGAAAGAGAGAACCATGGATTAAAGCATCCAGGAATCCTATATATCAACCACGTAAACAATTAGCAAAGATAACTTGGCAATACTCGGAAAAAAAAATCTATAACTAAAGGAAACTTTATGAAATCCATACATAGGGAAAATTCTGGTAACTCCTAAACATCAAAAGCTATGTTATGCACCAGCAACTTTTGTACAGTCACAATAACAACTTCACTACATCTTCCTTCTCCATTTTTACACCCTTATAACTTGTACAGTAACATTTTTATCTCCTCTGCAGGGGCATCAGGTGTGTTTCACCATCTCAGCCTCAGGCCCCAAAGTAATATATCTAAGCAGAAATATTTTAAATTTCACAGAATGAAAGTTCAAAGCAATGAAGAAAGTTTAAAGCAATCAAAGCACATTTTAATTAGCTTCTGACCTTCAGTGAGAAATTTCGTCAAACACTTCATAGGCAAAAAAATATTGATACAAAAGATGGACAAAAGTTAAACATAGATGAATATTGAATTCTTTTGTATTTGTAGATTCGTAGGTTGATAGTTGCAATAGACTATTTCAACATATATCAACCGTTCCATTCTTTTATACACACACACACACACAAATATATATATATATATATATATATATATATATATATACATATATATATATATATATATATATATATATATATAGTTTATTTGTAAAGAGAATAATAAATTAGATTAATTAAATGGTTGTTTTTCGTACCTAAGAAAGCTAGAAGCTTAAGCAAAATTAGGGAATCTTGGAACAGAATTGAGGACTGAATTGTTCTTCGAGCTGAGACCTAGGATTGCGATGAAGATGGAAATTTAGGGGTTGTGTATGGGAGATTTAGGCTTGGGTATGAGAGACTAGGGCTGGTTATGATAGATTTAGGGCTTGAATTGCAATGGTGAGGGGCTTGAATTGTAACTGCGAGGGGCTACAATTTCATTCTCGAGGGCTTGAATTGCAACTGTGAGGGGCAACTGGAGTCATTCGTGAGGGGCTGGAATTTCATCCATGAGAGAATATGGATATGGCTGGGTATGATATTCAGGGAGTTAGATTTTCAGGTACAAGAGACTAGGGTTGGTATGAGAGGGATGGTATGAGAGACTTAGCTGATACTTAGATCAAAGAAATAGTCGATACGGTAAGCTGCTTAAAAAATATTATTACAAATAAATTTATTATTATAAAAAAAATGTATTTATATTACAATTTATATTTATCGTAATTAATTTTTAAAAATTATTTTAGAATAAAACAGTGATTAATTTTATCTCTCGCAAAAAATCTCGAAACAAAAATATATAGTGAGTAATAATTCCTTCATTAATAGTTTTGTTCCTCGCAAATTTTTATTATAAATTGGCGCCAAATATTCTTCTACCACTTCAATTTTGCGAGAGAAAAAATATAAATTATGAAGGATATTTCTTTCACTAATAACTATATTGTCACTACATTATTTCCTTCATTGTTCATTCGCTAGAAAACTTCTCATGTGAAGGAATGAATTCCTTCACAAAATTTTCTTCACTGCATCCCTAATTTCTTGTAGTGATATATATATATATATATATATATATATATATATATATATATATATATATATATATATATTTATATTTATATATCCACAAGCAATACTAGCTACTATAAAACCCACTACTGACACACACACATGCATATATACATAGAAAAAGATTCATAGCAACTTATGGATGTGTAGTGACACAGGAGAATCAGGATCAAAGGAAACTGACCTGTCCAATAGTATATTGTTGGCCCTTAGATACCATGAGTTGACGGATCAACAACGATAAGTCTGTCAAATTGACCTCGATACCAACCCTGGCATCGGTCGATCGACCTTGGCATCGGCTAGACCTCGGCATCGGCCACTAAGTTCCAGTAATATTAATTTTAATTTTATTTATTTATGTTTTATAGTTGTCAAGTATTTTGTATAGTCCATGTGACTACATTGCGTGGGTTGCAGGATGGAACAGTTTTGACAGAAACTTTACTTTCGGCGATGTAAGTTTCTGATACGCGCCTATGACGTCAGCAGCACCTTCGCGCATTGCGCGCGCGCTTTCTATTGGCGAAACGGCGTCGTATTGATCCTCCATGTTTCTGCTGTCTGGCCGCGCATCACGCGACCCTTTCTTTTGCTGTAAAACGATGTCGTTGAAAGTAGTATGCCCTCAAGCCAATCATATTTGATGTGATAAACATATACTTTGTAATTTTTTTCATTTATTAATAAAAGTATCAAGACATTTCTTTATTCATGATTAATTACTTGAATTAATCAAATGGATAAACCCATAGTTTTCGAGCAATGATTTTAGAACCATGATGAGGATCATGCTAATGAGATCTAAATTCAAGATAGCTCAAAAACTAAAATTATTCCTAATCATTGGATCACTAAAAAGGGGATTAGTAGATCCGGATAGATTAGTACATACTATGCTTGCTCTTATGAAGAGGATGATTGATCTCATAATCATTTGTGTAGAGACACTAAAGCAAGTATGTAAGTGCTTATTAGACAATAAGTTCACTGAACGTGACTCGCTCAAGGAACACCTAATGGAGTTTTACTTGTCTGTCAATAGGAGTTCCTTATGTGATAGTCGTACAAGTGATCCTTAGATTTGAGATCATCTTAGTATCTTGTGTGTACTAAGTTATACTTTGACATATTCCTTAAGACTTATTCGTATATCAAAGGATATGATTGTGTATAATAAGGTACACATGGAGATAGATGAATTATCAACAAAGGATCTACCACTTCCAGTAAAGGGAGAAAATGTCCTATGCGATTCAATAAGTGACAACTCAGAAATTCCTGGCCAAGGTTGAATGGAATTAGAAAGGAGTTTCTAATTTACATTAACTAGAGTTGTGTATTTGTGAATTGAAATGCATATAATCAAATAAATAAGACTTGACAGAAATTTCGTGTCTTATATTTGATTGGGACATTGTATGGTAGAAGGATTGAATTGTACGGTAACTATTTGCTGAAAGGTTCTTTTACGATTAAATGTTATACTGTGGTGATAGAATAAATTAAATAGCTTAATATTTATAATTTAGTATTTTAGAAATACTAATTATAAATTAATAAGAGGAGTCTTATTATTATTATTATTACTATTATTATTATTACTAGTATTATTATTTATTTCCTAAATGGTTTAGGAATTAATTAATAAGTAGTAATAATATTATTAAATAATTAAGTTCCTAAATAGTTTAGGAATTATAATTATAATAATTAATTAAGTTACTAAATGGTTTAGTAAGTAATTAATAAGAAGTACTCTCATTATTAAATAATTAAGTTCCTAAATGGTTTAGGAATTGTAATTAATTAATTTAGTTCCTAATTAAATTGGAAATTAAATTAAAACCCTAATCCTAAATAGTTTAAGAAGGTTGACTAGATCTATAAATAAGAGGAGTCTTATCATAGATCAAGGTTACACATTCTTTCATAAGAGAGAGAGAGTACTCCATAATTCTCTAGATCTAAGGAGTTAGAGAGAGAGAATTAGGGCTAGCCACCCATGGTTTAGAGAAACCAAGATCCACTTCTTTAATTCATAGATCTCTTGGTGGATCACTTCTAGAGGCTCAACACTTGGGGAGCTAACATTGATCCGTGGAATCTAATCGGTGAATTTGAAGAAGAACATGAAGGATTAAAGGGAGATGAACTTGTACTCGTGGAAACTTGGTTCTACAAAGGTATAAATTCTTTTATCCTTCCTCAATTAATAATAGTCGCATAAGAAAGATCCGGGTTATTGGTTTGTACAAAAAATTTAAAATATGATTTTCTTGCTTCCGTTGCGCTTATATAATTTGATTATATGTATGCCATATTTTTGCAAACCAACAGTCGTATTACTCTGCCCGCTGAGCCTTCAATACTCGCGCAATGCGCCGTCGCGACTTTCAGGAAATTACATATTTGCCCCCGGTGTTTGCAGAATTTACAGATTTACCCTCCAAGCTTATTTTTCCTACAAAAATAAATATAAAATAATTAAAAATAAATAAAAATAATAAAAACACATAATAATTAATAAAACACCTAAAATACTAAAAATAAATAAAAACACATAAATAAAAAGAAATATAAAAATATTATAAAATTACCTAAATTAACATAAATTAACTAAAATTCTATAAAACCTATTAAAATAAAAATAAGCTAAATAATTAAACATTTAAGCACACAATAAATATAAAAACTAAGTATTAGAGAATAAAAATATCGTATAATTTAACCCTATCATCTAATTGGATTATATATTTAGTCCAAGGAAGTTATCGAATTAAGTTCAAGTTTAATTAAACTAGTAGCCTAAACAACATATTAGTAGGAATTAAATGATAATCCAAGCGTGATAACTAAATGAATTAAGTTAGTTGACCCAACTTAAATTAATTAGAAACCCAGTGTAAATATGGAGAGACCAAATGGTAGATTTATTTTCAAGCCCAATGATTTAATTAAATTGTGGCAAACTTTAGCCCAATGAGGTAATTATGGTAGCCCAACCTTGAGTTCAATGGATTTAATTGTTGAGAAATAGGAATTAATCTAGTAGCCAATTGGATGTAAAAAGGGAGCCCAAACAAATTAATTGGAAGAGCCCAATGTTTTATTTACTAGAAGCTCAAACACTAGCCCAAGCATGTGTGTGTTGGTGATTATATTTACACACACACACACACACACACACACACACACACACACACACACACACACACACACACACACACACACACTTAATTAAGGCATTAAAAAAAAGAAAAAAAATTGAGGTCTTGTGGGCCCTAAAAATCTGTTGGACAAGGAGAAATTAGGGTAGTGTTAAGCTTCTCTTGGAAACTTTGTAGCTTGGGTGGAAGCAAAAGAGAAGTGAATTAATAAGTGGCTAAGTGTAGGAGTAGCTTGTGTGGGACAATAGAAGAGATAATGATGTTGTATACTTATATAACTTCTATATGTATACATTTTTACTAGATAACCCTTTAGCATACTTACAGTATCTACATTTCATTCACTTTATTTTCAAAATGCTAGAGAATAGCTAGAAAGCAAAGTGAGAGAAAGATAAAAAGATAGAAAGAAAGAGAGCATAAACCCTAGATCAAAGGAGGAAGAAGAAGATCATCTATACATCAAGATGGATCATCTAAGCTTGGTTTCATTTCAATCTAACAAGAAAGAAAGCTTACAAAAGGTTTAAAAGAGTTCAAACCCTAGCTTATTTAATCTATGCTAGTATAATTTTTGTGTGTGGGTTTTATTTATTTTTATGATGGTTCATAGTAGAACCAAGGAGATCAAGAGTGAATCTAGGTAGAGGTATATATTTATATATATCTGTGTGTGTGTGTGTGTGTGTGTGTGTCTAAATATGCTCAAGGTATTTTCATGGTTAATATACATTTTATATGGTCAAAATATATTTGTAATGGTTCAAAACCTATTTTTATACTCTATAATGTTAGATCTATAATATTTATATAGATCTATGGTTAAACATACTCAACATATGTTTTGATATGTTGGTTATATGAATAAATAAACAAAAAGAAAGTTGAAATGAATTTCTAATGATTGAAGAAGAAAAATATATTTTTATGAATGATTTTTGAAGATAAGAAAACCTAGATACTATAATAATTTTCTAAACTATGAAACTCAAGTGTATAATCTATTTTGAAGATGTGTATTATGTATTACAATTTTATAGTCATAAAACATGATGGTCTAGCAAAATAATGAATGTAGCATCAAGTTTGAAGTAATCGAATCAATAATTTGTGAAACTAGTTTTCACTTTGTTCTTGTGAGTTATTTTGAGTTAATTTTCGTTTAGAATTTGAAGGTTTGATCTAAATATAGATTGTAGAGTAAGAAGTTATGGACGTGTGAGAGCTTGAATCACTCAAAAATGTTGAGAAATGAGAAAATTATGGCCATCAGAGTGAGTGTGGGTCAAGCAGGCAAAACCCTAAAAATATTTCTACAAGACTAGGGTCGGGGCCTTAGTCCAATTTTTTATCTGGGTCGGGTCGGGCCATTTTTAATGGGTCGGTTTAGAGCAGTTTGAGTCAAAATATTTAAAATTTTATATAATTAATTTGGGACCCAAGTTTAATAATTATTTATATAATAAATAAAGTAAATAAAAGTCATTATTATGATTAATTATTATTTAATTAATATTAAATAATAATTAAAGTAAATAAATATAATAACTAATTATTTATTATTAAATAATAAATAAAGGAGGACATAAAGTTAATAAAATAATTATTTATTATTTAATTAATATTAAATGATTAATAAGGATAATTAGTTAATTAATTATTATTTAAATGCTATTAAATAATAATTAAATGAAGATAAAGTTAATAAAATAATTATTTATTATTTAATTAATATTAAATAATAAATAAAAATAAATAATTAATTATATGATATTAAATAATAATTAAAGGAAAATAAGGTTAATAAGGTAATTGTTTATGTAATGATAAATAACAAGTAAAATTAATTATTTATTTAACTAATATTAAATAAATAAAGTGAAGGAATTAAGAAAATGATAATGTGATTAAACAATTTTTATTTAATTATTTTAAGTCTTTAAATATTATTAAATAATTAAATTATTATTAAATGATTTATGATAATTGTAAGTGTTTAAATATTATTAAATGATTAATAATATTAATAACCAATTAAGATGTTGGTAAATACTTAATAACATTAGTAAATGGTTGAGGTACTATTAAGTGTATAATAATGCGGGTTGATAACTAAAATATTATCCAACGGTGATAATATTGTCTTATAATTTATATGTTTGAAAATAGGAAATTATATGCTTATGTGTCAATTCATTTGAGATTGATATAGGAATCCCTATGTGTTTTATAATTGAAAGATAAACTTAGTTAAAATTAGGTTTTTCAAATGAGGTATTGTGAATTATGTGAGCGTTTTTGATGGGCGCAGGTGTAGAGTAGTAGCGTAAGTCAATACGCATATCAAGCAAGTTTCTTAGTACTATATGATGTTCTTGCAAACATGTTGCTATATGTATAAATTGTTATGTGTGCACTTATTGTATGTGCGGATTAATTTTAAATATGCATTCGAACAGTCATATGATGTGAATAGTTGATATACAATTAATACTATGAAATTCAATGTGTTATATGAATTATATAACTTATAAATATTGAGATGCATTGTAAGCATGAAAGAATTGAATAAATGCAAAGCATAGGAAGTATGATGCCTATATAAAATGTGAAACATGAAGCATGATTTAAATATGAACTGTGTTATGTGATAACTGTTAAACTTACTGAGCCATTGTATTCACTCTTGATATAATCAAATATTTTTAGCGAGGTGCGAGAAATTTGAAGATCCCAATAAATATAAAGAAAATGACTGAAGTTATTTTTGGGTTATAAAGCCTTGTTGTTATAATTGTTTATATCTCTTGATGTAATATGTTCGGATAATTATACCTTTGTATTATTCTTGAATTAAGACACTGTAATAATAGTGAAATGAAGTTATACATTTAGACGAGTGCTAATAATTGTAAACTCGGTTAGTTAAGAGGAGTCGACAGATAGTCTTAGCAACTCATTATTCAAGTGTGAGATTTTGTATACTCACAATAATTGTAATACACTATGTCATAATTTATAAATGATCTGAGTTTGTAGGATCAGTGTAAAGATTTCAATTCTGAGGCAAAGTTCAAGGATATATTATTAAAGAAGATAAACATTCACCTGTAAAAATGATAGCCGTGGATTTAGTAATGAAGAGAATTAGAACTGATAGCACCTTGGCATGTCTTAGTGCTAAGGGATTCATTGGCTTATACATGAAAACGCTACTTTTCACACCTACCAGACGCACTATATATATATATTATTGAAAGAATGACTGTTACTTGTATTGATGAAGTGGGTTTAACTGATAAAGTAAATTGTTGCCTTTCACTTTGTTATTGTGGACTGAATGAGACTTATGTCCATTAATTAGCGGGACTTCTATAAAATAATTTTTTATTAATTTGATTCTTAAAGTAACACGTACATTTATTGTAATTTTAATCCTTGGACAAAATTTTCTTTATGGAGGCACGACCACGATATGTGACATTTCAAGAAGGACAAAAATGATAATACAGAATATCTTATTCATATTATTAATAAAATTAAAAATTAAAAATTAAAAATTTATTTATATAAATTATTTTGATATTTCTATAATGGTTTCCACAATTTAAATAAATTAATTCATTTGTGGCCAATATACCCTCACATTTGAGACAAGAGTTCGTAGGCCCCCTCTCTCACCTCTCTTTCTGCAACTCATTTCTTACTCCACCATCTCAGTATGCTCTCCAACTACACCCAAACCCACTACTAAATCTCTATTCTTTCCCATTTGATTTTAATTTTAAGGCCTTCAAGCAAGATGTAATGGAAGATCATATCTAAGGCGAGCCTTCTTCCTCTTCAATAAAATTGAACTCAAAGTCTATCAAAGCTTCACCTAGTTGACTATAATTTGGATCGATGTTTGGGATAGACAAATAGGGTGCTCCAAATGCAGCTAATACAGATAACGAAACAAAGGCAAAAAAATAAAAATAAAAATAAAATAATGTGATCCAATTATATTCCCTAAATCACCATTTGCCCTCATCTCCACAATTAGAAAGATCTAATACAATCAGTACCCAACAAAAACGTCAGTATTCCCACAAGCACAAACGTAAACCCAATTGAAGGTTGAGTTATACATTAGCTGATTTCTCATTGGACGGAGGAGGGTAAAAAGACTGACGGCAATGAAAAAAATAAGGTGAATATGGGGAGTAATTTAGTATCGCGCGTGTAATATCCGGTCCTTTATAAGTCCCACATAACCTCTTTTGAAAAACTCCTTCCATTTCTTAACCTATATATATGAGGTTACCCTTATTAGTTTTTAATCACCAAAACATTAAGGTTTTACCCAATTTGAGAAAATCTTTTTGTGTGAGGGTCTTTTTAACAAGGATCTCCCTAGTTAAATTTTTTTTGTGTCGAGATCGTGGGCGGACTGTAGACCTTATAATTTCGAGTATGTCTTTTTTCCATTTTTTGTGTAATTATTTAATTTTCTGTATTAGTTTTAATTTTGTAGTTTTAATTTTTGTATGCTATTTAGTTTGTTAGTTTATATATTTTAGTATATTTCTGTTAGTAATTAGCATTTTGAAATATTAAATTAATATTTTTTATAACTTTAAAGTTTTGACAGAAAATAATAATAATAATAATATAATAATAATAATAAAATATTTATTTGTAATAGAATTAAAAATAGAAATAATATTTTTATTAATATACTTATATGTATTTCGGAAGGAACAAAAATATTATTATTTATTAATATATACGTTACCATGATTAGAATATTTATGTATGTATAACTTTAAGTAGAATTTTGTATAGAACAGAAGGATTTTAGATTCGCCTTAGAGAAAGAAAATGTGTAAAACTTAATCAATTTATTAACTATTTATTTATCAATTCTTTTATTATGTTTAATTAGTTCCGACGGAGAGAATTTAACGAGTTAGCTTTGTAATATAATTTCGGGTATTACATTGCTTATTCCATGTACGAATTTTGTACTCTTTCAGCGATACTCATTTGATTTTAATTTGGATATTATCTTGATATATTGTTCATAGTCAAATGTATATGATAGTTTTGTTTGATTATAGATATTCGCAACTTATTTTGTACCCTTTAGACTTATGTCTAGTATTTATTTTGATTCTGTAGAAACGTACATAATAGTATATTTGGGAGACTTTGTGTCGATTTGTTTTGGTTTAGCATGTGCGTATTAGAATCCATTTTGTGATATTGTGTCGCATTCGTTGTGACATAATATTTTTGTTAGAAAGTATCGTAGGGTATACCTGAACTATAACCACCTGTAGGGGTACCACAGACATGTCTCTGGGCACTAAGGCATGACACTTTCCGTGGCAGTGTGATCAATCCACGGCGTCTCCATTTTGTGTTTCGGTGAACATTTGGTGTTTTGTTGTGGGAGGCGTATGGGTCGGCCCTAGTATTTTTTTTCTGTTATGTTCTACAATCTGGTGTTGTTCGTAGTGCCGAGCACACCTTTTCAATTTTGTATGCATTTGGATCTGCAGTCCAATGTGTGCCTGCCTGTGTGGTAGTATTTTCACTTGTCTTTGTGACAAGGTGTATTTCTGTTTTGTTCTGAGCTCGGTATGAAATAAACACAACGATTCAATTCAGCCTTTTATGTTGTTCAGTAAATCAATTCAGTTCAGTGGATCAGTTTCAGTTCAGTAGATCAGTTTAGTTCAGTAGATTAGTTCAGTTTAGTAGATTATGTTATTCAGTTCAGATCAGTAAGATTATGTAATTCAGTTTAGTTGATTTTGTCAATCTCAGTTTAGTTTAATTGATTTTGTTATTCAATTTAAGTTCTTATTTTTACACTCTTTATTCGTACTGGGCATTTGACTCATGTTGTGTTTTTCTTCCATCAGGGTTCACAAGGGGATTCAAGGGCAAGTGTGAAGAGAGTTCCTTTTTGTTTTGACAATCTGCTTAGAGTTCCTTTGTGCGTAGCCTCCCTTTCCACTAGTCGGGAAGTGGGTGTTACAGAGTTGGTATCAGAGCTAGGGTTTTTTCTTGTAGAAAACCTATTTAGGTTTGACCTATGAGTTATGGGTAGACATTTGGGTTAAGTTTTTGTTCTGTTTGACATTCTGTTCAGCCATCATATGAGTTTGTATTCAAATTTGCCTTACATCAATTTTGCTTTCGTCCGTTTTGTTTTGTCGAGGGCTCGTAAAACCATTAGAGGTGGTGGAGGCGGTGATAATGGTGGCAATGTTGGTCGGCACCACGGAGTACGTATGTTCGCCTTGTCATATAATTAGGTGATGGATGCGCTATGTTCTATTTTTGGCATTCTTTTAGTTGGCATTCGTGAGACTTTTATTGATTTTGACTCTACTCATTTGATTGCTTCGTATTCTTTTGTTTGACATCTTGGTGTGCCATCTCAGTCCTTAGATTCTGCTATGTCTATTACTGCTCCGATGGGGATTTTTTGTGTTTCTATGATTTGTACCAAGATTGTTTCTATTAGTTTTGGAAATAAGATTCGTGGGGCTAACTTTTGTCTATGCGTATATACGATTTTGATGTGATTCTTGGGATGAACTGGTTGGATAAGTACGAGGCCACTATTGATTGCCAAGCGAAGAAGGTTATCTTTAAAAATTTGAAGTCTCCTAATTTTGTGTTTCAAGGTTCACGACCGAGTAATGTGGTGAAATCAATTTTTGTTTTAAAAGCTAGAAAGTTGGTGGCTAAAGGTTGTGAGGAGTATTTGACATTTGTAAAGGATACATATTTGAAAGAGTTGTATTGAAAATATTTCAGTCGTTCGTGAGTTTTCTGATTTATTTAATTAAGAATTATCAGGGTTGTCATTGCAATAAGAAGTTGAGTTTACCATCGACTTTGTTTCGGGTGCGAAGCCTATAGGAATGTTGTGTGGCGCTGAACAGCAGACAGTGCTAAGCCCTGGGCCATGTTAGGTGCAAGACGACGTTTGATTATGTAAAAGATTTTAATGTATAACAAGTAATTTTATTTTGTACAGTCATTATATTTGAATTTATTATACAAGGGCTTAGGGATCGAAATTGTTAGGATAATTTGAATTAAATAAACTCTGAACAGTTCTTATGATTGAAAATATTGTAATCATTGTAAAAGGACTTAGGGATCAAATTTGTTAGGTTGATATAAAATTCTTGATAGAAAAATATAATAGACTAGGTTGAAGATTCGTAGAGCAGACAGATCAGCATAATAGAACAGCATCGACATGCATTAGATTGGATTATCCAGACTTCGGAGAATATGTTAAAGTCTTATGCATTAGAGTGGTCAACTAATTAGGATAATTATTTAAGCCTTGTTAAATTTGCTTATAGCAACAACTGACATACAAGCGTTGGGATGATTTCGTTTAAGGCTCTACATGGTAGGAAGTGTAGGCACCAATTTGATGGATTAAAGTTAGTAAGAATGTCATAGAATGGTCTGAGTTCGTTCGAATCACTACAGAGATTGTAGCCGTGGCTAAGAAGAAATTTAGGCCTGCTTAATCAATATTCGACGATTTGGGTTAATGGATAAACTCAGTTCGCGTTTTATTGTCCATTTGAGATTTTAGAAAGGGTTGGCGAAGTCGCGTTTCGGTTAGCTTTGCCTCCATAATTAGCTTATGTGTATAACATATTTCGTGTCTCAATGTTGAAGAGTTATCATTATCATTTGTTGCAAGTAGTGCACTATCCGTTTTGATAGGATTTTAGAAGAAAACCATTTCGTTTATTTTGTGAAAATTCTATTCGAGCAAAGTATTCGTATCTTTTGATAATTAGGTTCGTCCCATTTTTTTTTTGATTATGAGGATGGAATCCTTTTTAATGGGGAAGTAATATAATATCCAGTCCTTTATAAGTCCCACATTACCTCTTTTTGAAAAACTCCTTCCATTCCTTAGCCTATATATATGAGGTTACCCCATTTAGTTTTTAATCACCCAAACATTAAGGTTTTACCCAATTTGAGAAAATCTTTTTGTGTGAGGGCCTTTTTAGTAAGGATCTCCCTAGTTAAATTTTTTTTGTGTCGAGGACGTGGGCGGACTGCGGACCTCATAATTTCGGGTATATCTTTTTTCCATTTTTTGTGTAATTATTTAATTTTCTGTATTATTTTTAATTTTGTAGTTTAAATTTTTGTATGCTATTTAGTTTGTTAGTTTATATATTTTAGTATATCTCTGTTAGTAATTAGCATTTTGAAATATTAAATTAATATTTTTGTAACTCTAAAATTTTGACAGAAAATTATAATAATAATAATAATAATAATAATAATAATAATAATAATAATAATAATAATAATAATAATAATAATAATAATAATAATACAATATTTATTTGTAATAGAATTAAAAATAGAAATAATATTTTTGTAAATATACTTATATGTATTTCGAAAGGAACAAAAATATTATTATTTATTAATATATACGTTACCATGATTAGAATATTTATGTATGTATAACTTTAAGTAGAATTTTGTATTGAACGGAAGGATTTTAGATTCACCTTAGAGAAAGAAAATGTGTAAAACTTAATTAATTTATTAGCTATTTATTTATCAATTCTTTTATTATGTTTAATTAGTTCCGACGGAGAGAATTTAACGAGTTAGTTTTGCAATATAATTTCGGGTATTACATTGCTTATTCCATGTACTAATTTCGTACTCTTTCAGCGATACTCATTTGATTTTAATTTGGATATTATCTTGATATATTGTTCATAGTCAAATGTATATGATAGTTTTGTTTGATTGTAGATATTCGCAACTTATCTTGTACTCTTTAGACTTATTAAGTATGTCTAGTATTTATTTTGATTCTATAGAAACGTACATGCTAGTATATTTGGGAGACTTTGTGTCGATTTGTTTCGGTTTAGCATGTGTGCATTAGAACCCATTTTGTGATATTGTGTCGCATTAGTTGTGACATAATATTTTTGTTAGAAAGTATCGTAGGGTATACCTGAGCTATAACCACCTGTGGGGGTACTACAGGCATGTCTCTGGACACTAAGGCATGACACTTTCCGTGGCAGTGTGATCAATCCACGACGTCTCCATTTTGTGTTTCGGTGAACATTTGGTGTTTTGTTGTAGGAGGCGTATGGGTCGGCCCTAGCATTTTTTTTCTGTTATGTTCGGCAATCTGGTGTTGTTCGTAGTGCCGAGCACACCTTTTCGATTTTGTATGCATTTGGATCTGCAGTCCAATGTGTGTCTGCCTATGTGGCAGTATTTTGACTTGTCTTTGTGACAAGGTGTATTTCTGTTTTATTTTGAGCTCGGTATGAAATAAACACAACAATTCAATTCAGCCTTTTATGTTGTTCAGTAAATCAGTTCAGTTCAGTGGATCAGTTTCAATTCAGTAGATCAGTTTAGTTCAATAGATTAGTTCAGTTTAGTAGATTATGTTATTCAGTTCAGTTCAGTAAGATTATGTAATTCAGTTTAGTTGATTTTGTTAATCTCAGTTTAGTTTAGTTGATTTTGTTATTCAATTTAAGTTCTTATTTCTGCACTTTTTATTCGTACTGGGCATTTGGCTCATGATGTGTTTTTCTTCTGGTAGGGTTCGCAAGGGGATTCAAGGGCAAGTGTGAAGAGAGTTCCTTTTTGTTTTGACAATCTGCTTAGAGTTCTTTTATGCGTAGCAGCCCTTTCCACTAGTCGGGAAGGGGGTGTTACAGTGCGCCTTGTTATAAATAGAAGTGATGGATATCAAGAAACCACAAAGATAAGTTTTGTTTACAATTTGAAAGTAGTAAGAATGGTAGTCCTCATTCCTCAAGAAGGATAAAAAGAATGAATTGTATAGAGAAAATCAGAGGAAGAGATAGACAACTGAAAAATTACTCAGTGCACTTGGAGTATTGCCACGTGGTGCACCAGGCCAATAACATACTGTCATTTCAGCATGTGAATAACTTGTATGTGATTGGTCTGAAACACCACGTTGCAATACCCTAGGAGCACTGAATAACTTCTCAAGATAACTGAGTGATGATCAAATGGGGAAAAATAGACACAAATAAATTATTTTAATTAAAAAGTGAGCACCACTGCAGAAATACCAAAAGAGGTTGTGAAAATATCAATTTCCTAAATTAAAGACTGAATCAAAACAATAGTGTTAACGCCTTATTTTGTGCGCTAGCCCAAATCACAAAAAAACCAGCAACCTGCATAGCCAACGAGCATTGGGGTCACACCAAAAGCTTGACGACTTGGGCCGTCGGTGGATAGATCTAATGTGAGAATTAGTATAGGCCAAAAACGATAACAATTGAGCAATGTAAATTGTTAAAAAATAGTAAAATTAAGTTGTATTTTTGTGTACTGTGAACTTCTGTTTTTGGTTATATTTATAGTTTCTATGCACGCCCGAGACCAATTAAAAATGAAAATCCTGAGTAGAATCCCCTTATAACTGTAATTTATAATTAACTGAGTCCTTAATAAATTAAGTCTCCTTATCACTCCTAAATTTGGAAACCCAATCATATATAAATCAGGATTTTGACCCTTCTAGAATAATAAGTTGTCAAAATATATTATAATGGGTCAGCCACAATACCGGGCCCAAAGTACAATATTAATATGGACTTGCACCTGTACCGGGTCTCAATTATAAATTAATGTGAGCCTGCTCCTAAATTGGATATCAAATAATTATATCTCAACATTTTCTCCCACTTTCTTGTTATAATGAATTTATAATAGGAAAGTAATTAAAAGAAATAATTGTCCTTCTTCTTCACTGCATTTGTAAAAAAATAGCCAAAATGCATGTACGTCCAAAAATTTTCACCATGTCCTTTTAAAAAAGTTAGCGTAAACAGACAAAACCCAGTTCATTTCAAATCATTTTGCAAAATCGTTTCAACTTTCCTTGCTTCTTCCCTCTCTTTGGAAAAAAAAATGATTCCCGACAACTCTCCTCTTCTCCAACAAACTTCTCTTCCCAGACCAGATTCTTTTCATTTTTTAATCACCTATGGCCCAAAATCTTTCCTCTTCCATTCCTACTAGCCCCCAAAATCCTCCCTTTATCGACGCCTAGAAATCGATGATAGCTAACCATGAGTTTTACAAATCGGATAAAGCTTATAGTCACGCCAACACTATAACTCTAAATCCCTCACTAAAATTCGTGAACAGTTCCAAATACCCATTCAATACGATATCCAATTCCCAGATCCAAACGGAAGAATGTACTTTCGTCCCAACAGGGAGTACATTAGCGTCTCAACCCAAGTATTACGATATGGTGTGCACTTCCCCTTCACGAATTCATCTATTTTTTCCTCACCTTAGCCGACATCGAACTTGCCCAACTTGTGTCAAACTCATACATTCACCTCATTTGTTTCATTGTCTTCTGTCATGAATGCAAGATTACTCCTTCCTTGGACTTCTTTTTTCCATCTTCACCCTTACCAAAACTAAATAACCGGGCTTCCAAGCCCTAAACAAGCTTTCTGGTCACCAAGTGTGGATGTAAACTCCCTCAAGTAGCAAAGGGTAGCATTCATCTTGGTTCTTCCCACTGGCATCGACACCATCCTTTTGCTAACCTAGGGTGAACCCCAAAAGATGAAACTCAGACCGAAAGGCAGAGTTCAACACCTTTTACGAGAAAATACCATCAAAATCCCTGGGATATGGACTTTCTTTTAAATCAACAATGGCTATTTGACTGTGGATGTAAGTACCCAAACCGATCCAATTAAATTATGCAAATTAATTTGTTTTCTTTATTTCTTGCATCTGACCTTATCTCCCCACTTCTTTTGTAATAGCAACAATACTTAAGCCTCAAATCCAATCTCAAACTCCTTCATACATCATTGAGCAAATTAAGGCTCCCCCTTAAATTCCTGAAGCCACTAAACATCATGCCAAAGTTTCTGAACCCATCTTTACACCCTCCAAACATCCTATCATAATTATCGAACCCCTCTAAAGTGTGTCATTACTTTAAAAAATTATTTATACAAACAAGTATATTAAAATTATACACATTTAACTAAAATAGGGGTATTTAGAACATTACTCATTTTCTTACTAAAAGTAGCATAAGGTATTTAATTTATTTGTCTTCCGCTACTAAGAGTATTGAAAGGTGTTTTATTAATTAAATCTAAGACGTTGGATCATCTATTAGACAGCTGGAGATGCACTAGTTTAAATAGTGCTCTCATCTAGCATTTGTCATGGATCAGGCCACACACACACACATACATACATGAGAGTAATCCCTATCCAAAGTTGAATAAAAAGTTATAGTAATCCAACCCGTCTTGAACTATCCTAATCATAAACAAATGGATATGATAAACGTAATCCGCACAATAATTGCGGGATTGATTTTGATCATCTGCATAACTATTATGTGGATTGGATATACATTAGATGTGAATGGCAAGGCCACCGTCTGAATAACTGTTGTGCTGATTGTCTTTATCCGTACTTTTTATTGTTGACATAAACGGTCCAAGATGGGTTGGAAGGTTAAATCCTCCCATCAATATGAACTATTATATATATATATATATATATATACTATTATATATATATATATATATATATATATATAGATGATTTTTGTATTCTTATGATGATGAGATATTTAAGACATTTGTTTTGGCAAAACATATGATTTACCCACTGAAGTTGACACGTTTTACTTAATACACCATCGAACTTTTAATTTTATAAATTACTACATTAAACTAATTTAAAAATAAATAAATTAGGTCATTCTGTCACATGAGATGGATGGAAGTTAATTTTTTCATAAGTGGCCTTATAAAAAAAAAATGACATGGCAAACTGACATTGAAAATTTTAAAAAAACAAAATTAAATTAAAATTAATTTTAAAAAACACAAATAAAATCAAAATAATGCAGAAAAAATTCAAAAAATAATTGAAAAATAATTATATAAATTCAAAACAAAATATTTTTTTTAAAATTAAAATAAAATTGAAAAATACAACAAAAAATTAAAAACAAAATAATAAAATTTAAAAAATACAAATTAAATTAAAATGAACTTCAAAAATTATAATAAAAAATTTAAAAATAAAATAATAAAATTTTGAAAATATAAAATTTATTTATTAAAAAGAATTAAATAAAATTAAAATTACAAAAAAAAAATTAAATGATGCAAATTTTAAAATACAAAATAAAACAAAAATAAAAAAAAATACAAAATTAAATAAAATTAAAATAAACTTGAAAAATTATAATATAAAATTCAAAATAAAATAATAAACTTTTAAATCAAATAAAATTAAAATAACTTGGAAATTACAACAAAAAATTTAAAACAAAATAATAAAATTTTAAAAATACATATTAAATTAAAATGAACTTGAAATATTACAATACAAATATTAAAAATAAAATAAAATAATCATGAAAATATAATAAATGAATTATTAAAAGTACTTAATGAAATTAAAATAAAATTAAAAATTACAATAAAAAAATTTAAATGACACATTTTTAAAAATACAAAAATTAAATTAAAATTTAATTTTATATTTCCATAAAACATATATTTTACTTTAAAACTTTTTAATTTTTGTGTTGTAATTTTTCATGTTCATTTTAATTTAATTTCCATTTTTAAAATATTATTATTTTTATTTAATTTTTTGTTGTAATTTCCAAGTTATTTAAAATTTATTATTTTGTTTTGAAGTTTATATAATAATTTTTCAAGTTTATTTTTATTTTATTTCAATTTTTTTATTTATTTTAATTTTCTCTTCTTTTTAATTTTTTTTTATCATTTTTAAAATTTAAAATTTTAGTTTTTAATTATTTATGTCTTTTTAATAATTTAGTTTATATTTTTAAAAAATATTTTATATTTTCAAATTTTTATTATTTTATTTTAAAAAGTTTTATTGTAATTTTTAAGTTCATTTTAATTTAATTTGTATTTGTTAATATTTTTTTTTATTTTTTGCTTTATTTTCATGTTTATTTATTTTAAAAAAAATATTTTGTTTTTATCTTTATATTATTATTGTTTTATTTTTAATTTTAATTTTTATTTTTCATGATTTTATTTTATTTTATTTGTATTTTAAAAAACTAATTTAATTTAATTTTATATTTAAAAAAAATATGTCAGTTTGGGTCATTTTTAATTTTTTTTAAAAATATCACATTTTAAAAAACTTAACTTCCATCCATCTAATTTAACGAAATGACTCAATTTAATTTTTTAAATTAGTTTAATGTGGTAATTTGTAAAATTAAAAGTACAGTAGTGTATTAAGTAAAACGTGTTAATTTAAGTGGGCAAATCATATGTTTTGCCTATTTGTTTTTATAGGAAACTATTTCTAAGATATGAAAATTTCCAATCTTTTATGTTGTTTTACTTCTTAAAATATTTTGATTTATCTTATTTTTAATTATCTGACAGTATTGTGCCGTTTAAGAGAATGAACTGTATAATGGAATTTTGATATAATATTTTCATGTATAGGGACTAGTTTTGGTGCCAATTTTCTTAACGCTGTTGGAGTTTTAAATCACTTGGCGCACTATAGTCCCTAACATCTCACACAACTTACTGTAATTGATAGAGTTGTATTAACCTTCTCATTGATCGATTTATTATGAGAAGTGATATTTTCACGTGTAAATTGTCTCTATAGACCTATAGCGATAGTCAAAACTGTCATTATAGACCTATAGCTACACTTTTCATGTGAAAATATTAATAACCCTGTGAAAATACCAATTTCCTTTATTATTGTAGTTGTCCGCTTTTATAAGATTAAAGATATAATTTAACCTTAAGTCAATTTTATGAAATTTAGAATTAATATGCAAGCATTTAATTTATTACCAATAGTATTTGTGGCACACATTATGTGTGTGCAATTAAAAAAATAAGTATTTAAATAAAAGTTTAAACATATGGGTTAAAGAATGAAGGAGAGATTTTAGGGATAAAGAGTGGGAGATGAAGAAAGAAATTAATATTTGAAAAAATTGTTACACAACTTCAAAATTGTTATTTTTTTTTTCTCTCCAATTATTGTTAGAGATAACTATAATTGTTAATAGTAAATTAGCTAAAAATTACAATCACCTATCTATTTGTTGTTTTCAAAATTTAAACATATTCATATCATTTTATTAAAGAAAAATCATACATATTTTAAATATGAAAATTAGAAAAAAAAACTAAAAAATGTATTTTTGAGTTTTGGAATTGGGGACTAGTACTGGTACAAGATGGGTTAGTAGGTACAGATACGTACACACCCCGCCTAGTATTTTCAATATTTGGTGGTTAAATTAAGTTGGTTTCTAAGTGGTTAAATTAAGTTAGTTTCCAAGGAGGAAGAGATTAATAAACTTGATTGATGGAAGTAGCAAAGAATCAAAGGAAATAGGGATGAGGAGGCATGATGATGAAGACTTTGACGTTCATCACTCCATGAAACGTAGGAGGAGGGGGTGTGTGAGTGATTATGTGCGTCAATTTAGCAACGAAAAAAATACGGAGGAGGAAGTTTATGAATAATATATGTTTGGGATTGATAGCGGTGATCCTAGTGGTGGCTCTAATCATCCTGATTCTGGCGCTCACCATCTTCAAGACCAAACGCCCCATCGCCAACGTTAACTCCCTACCTCTGGATCACTTGGGTTTGGATATGGACATACCCAGGCTCCAGGTTCACCTCAACATCACCCTCCATGTCCACCTCTCCATTAAGAAGCCCAACAAGATAGCTTCAGCTACACCAACGGCTCCACCCTCCTCAAATACAAGACCAATGAAGTCATCGGAGAGGCGCCCATTCCCGCAGGTAAGATCAAGTTCGACGGGACCACTCTTCCGAATCTGACGCTGACGGTAATGGTTGATCAATTGCTCTTTGACTCCAATGTCTATTCTGATGTCACCTCCAGTACATTGCCCCTCACCACTTACACCCAGATCAAAGGAAAATTTTGGATCTTGAAATTGTTTAACATACACCTTGTCACATATAGCACCTGCGATTTGACTATCAATGTCAGGGGTGTGTCAGGAAAGGAAGGGAATGAGTATTCGAACTAGCCGTTAACATAAGTAATGGGTGATTGAAGAAACACAACATTTCGACTAAAAGAGTGTAGCTTATAAACAACAGCATCTCAATAGTTTAGTTGCAGGGTAGTGACAATGCCGTTTCAATTAGTAACTACCTACTTGTAACAGTCGACGACATCATTTTGATAAATTCGGTTAGCCTCATGTTTTGTGCTAGGGCACATGTTAGCTGAAGTCTGGAGTCGGTTGTGAGAGTTTGTTATTCCTGAGCTTAAAACCAATAGAGTCGATGTATGGAGGTTATGAAAAAATTTGAATGAACTTTTATCTTTTTATTTTTAATATTTGTTAATTTTTCTGCAAGTTACTTAGTTCAATCATAACAAGTTGGTATCAAAGCAACCCTGGGCCTTCCATGGGTGACTCCATGATGAAGCCGAGCTTACAGAAGCATAAAAGAGACCTCAAAGCTTTGAAGGGAAGGATCGATCAGATGTAGGAGCTGATGGCCATGAAATTTGATTAGTGTTCGGAGTAGATTGAAGCTATGGGTACTCAAATATCACATCTCAGTCAGAAACTACAGGCTACCGGTAAGGAGATAACACAAAAGTTTATAGAAGCCTTCGACGCTTTTAGTATATCAGAAAAGGGTAAAGCAGTTGTCATTGAGGTAAACCAGCCATTTTTGTAAGACCCCGAATTTTATGAAATATAAAATTTAATTTTTCTTCATATATATATATATTTTTTCATGAAACAGTAAGTGGTTAAATTGATAAAGTTAAAAGTTAAGGATGTTATGTGTAAATTATATTATGTCGGACAATATTCTTTTGGTCGGGGAATATTCGTTCTGTCGGGGAATGTTCGTACGACGGTGCCGTACGAACCAATCATTGGTGGACCCCACAAAGGTGGACCCTACAAAGAATAATTGTCGGATATAGAAAATGACATAAACAATTTTTAAAATGGTCAATGGTACTATTACTTTTAATTGTTAAAATATCCGGTGGTAAAAGAATAGTAATATACGGTATTACAAGTAACATACGGTATTACAAGTAACATACGGTATTGCACAGTAGCACACGGTATTGCACAGTAGCACACGGCATTGCACAGTGTTTCGTATTATTAAACTGATAAAGTGGTTATCGTACAATATTTGACTTTATTGTCACATGCACAATAATTCATGTTATTAAATTGATAATTGTCACAGTAGCATATGCACAGTAATTCACATTATTGAATCAATAATTGTCATAACACAGTAACGTAATCTTTCTTTTGCATACTTTCTGCATTATTATTATCTCTATTATGGTATTATTTAAACAATTGTATTTCATTAATTAATTGACTTGATATCTAACTCAGAAAGCCAACTACACTGTATTTATAACAATTAGTCATAATAATGAATAAGTGTGAATTATTGTTGAATAATTGAATTGATAAAGTTATTTGTTTATAATATAAAGTTAGGTGATATAAAATGAATGATATAGATTAAAGATAATATAGAATTTAAAATGGATGGTGTAGATTAAAAGATGATCTTTAAATGAATGGTTTAGATTAAGGAAATCTTAAAAGATGAAATGAATGGTATAGATTAAAGATAATATAGAATTTGAAATGGATGATGTAGATTAAAAGATGATATTTAAATGAATGGTTTATCTTAAAAGATGAAATGAATGATATGGATTAAACATTATCTTGAAATGAACGGTTTGGATTAAATTAGGAAATCTTGGTTATGATAAGATTTTTGGCTATAAATAGAGACCTTAACTTAAGGATTTTTCATAAACTTCCTTACTTGTTCTTTCTTTCTCTCTCTAAATACTTCTTGTGAAAGTTTTCTCTAAGTGTGCTTAAGTCATCTTGAGTATTTGTGAAGATTTATAAGTGTACGTGTACTGTTCAAGTTAATCAACCTCATTTAAATCAATATCCAGTCACGTGTTAAGGTAAAGGATTATCATTATTTTATTCTCGAAAATAGTATCGTTTCTTTCTTACTCATAAGATATGTCATTTATTTCCATGTATTAATTTGTGGGAATAACCTTACGGTGCGGATTATCGCCTGTTGGTGAATAACCTTTCGTATTCATTCCTTATTAATCTCTGAGAATAACCTTACGGTGCGGATTATCGCCTGTTTGGTGAATGACTCTTCGTATTCAATTTTTATTAAATTGTGGGAATAACCTTACGGTGCGGATTATCGCCTGTTGGTGAATAACCTTTCGTATTCATTCCTTATTAATCTCTGAGAATAACCTGACTACGCGGATTACCGCATGTTTGGTGAATTACTCTTTGTATTCATTTCTTATTTGTCTCTTGTGGAAATAATTTGTTTACACGAATTATCACATGACACTTTTATTGCATATTCATTTATAATATCATTTTCTTTCATATTCGTAAGTGATATTATTTTCCTTTATACTCATAAGGGATACCATCTTTTTCATCTTCCATTATTCAAACTTACTATGGTAAGAGATATTAATTTCCTTCACCTTTTGTTAATCAAACCTGCTACGGTAAGGGATATTATTTTCTTTCATACACCTAAATCGAAACTTATTATGGAACTATTACTTCTATAATTCCTGAAAATATTATATGTTCCATAATAGTTGCACTTCATCATTTCAATTGAACCATCCTATTTACGTGAACCTTTCTATTGAACTGTAACCGTTATTCTGAACTGTGGATCTTGAATATCATTTTTAAATTTCACTCCACATCATGTTGACAATTTGGACATTATTTGAATCTGTACAAAGTAAACTTCTGATACTTATTGTTTATCTTGTTTCTTCTGTTCATCATTTATATCATTCTAATCATCCAAATTCAAGTTGTTGTGAATATCTGTGGCCGGGGGCACAGATGCGATATAATTGTTGAACAGATGATAGGTTAAAGGCGATATAATAGGTTAAAGGCGATACATCTGTTCGGTGTCTTTTATGGCACGTGGTAAACGTTCTCTTTGGCCCGTAGTGCAAAGATGAACTGTTGTTTGGTATGATTATGACCAAAGGCTGAATCTGGTATAATCATGACCGTTGGTGTTATATTGAATGTCTTTGGCCCGTAGTGCAAAGATGAACTGTTGATCTGCATGATTATGATCAGGAACTGTGAATCTGTATTATCTTGACTAATGATATTTCAGATGATAAAAGTTGATGATATTTTTACTAAAAAGAGAAGCGAGTGGACACTATAGTCTGCATTATTCTTCTAATAGATTGCTCATTCCGCTGCTATTATTGATCTGAACATTGTTTAAGAATTTAACTGCAGTTTTTGATACAAACCTTGTAGTCTATTGTATTCTATCAAGAACTCAACTGTTGAAGACTAATGATAATTTATTCGTCATTATCTTAGTCATGATATTCTTTACTGGGCTATTTGAGCTCACCATTTCTTTTGTTCCATTGTTTTTCAGAAAATGAGAGAGTAGCCGGGTCTAGCAGGGGAATGGAGTGACGGTCCGAATGATAGCTATTGTAGTCTTCACATGTTGTATATAGTGTGACAATAATTATGAAGACTTAGTTGTGTATTATTATACACTGTATTGTTGAACGTTATTCTATCTTGTAATAATTTTGTTGTAGTCTTTTGACGACTCAAGTTTGGGCTGTATGAGCCTAGATTTGGGGGCGTCACAATTTTCCACTAAGATAACATCATCTACTGCTATAGATCGACCAAATGATCCACCTCTAACGCCCAATCCTACTCCACCATTTCAATTTGGTACTGCAATAAATGTTTATTCAAATACATTAATTCCTACATCAACCACGAACCCTCATTCTAAACCCCCATTTAGTAAACTTGAATCATCAAAACACTTGTAACACTACATTCACACTTCCTTCGAATTTAATCACTCATTCGGAACCAATAGTGAAATCCCTAAGTATGACTATGACTGGACCAATAATCACTAAAGGTACCTTCAAAGCTATCGCTGGTCATACTTGGAACCCTAACACAAAGCCAATCAATACACTAAGATCTATCATCCAGTTATCACCATCATCCAATATTCCACAGGTACACGTAAATCCTCAGAGCCACCTAAATTCCAATCATAATTATAACCAGCTCACTCAACCTATGCATACTTTACCTAACCATCCTAACCAAATGAATATGTCCTTACCATACACATAACCTAATCTTTACACCAGTTCCATTTACAACCCCAGTTATGGACCTCAACATTTACCCACAGGAAAAATCCCCACAATACACAATCCATTACATACAACTCAAATGGTTTCCTCTACAACACCTACACATAATTCATACAGCTATAGCCCAACTATTCTAGGATCCAGTTCATGGAAACCTACTACAGAAGTGACTTATCATAGGACTCCTAATGACCCTTTTCCTCAGTATCCCATACCCAAGTTAGATTTCCCCTATTTTGAAGGAAAAGACCCTAAAGGCTGGCTGAAAAAGTGTGAAAAAATCTTTCAATTCAATCCAATGTGGGATCCCAGGTCTAAGGTGCTCTATGTTGCCTTTTATTTAGAAGGGGAGACTAATACATGGTATCAATCCTTACAAGATGAGAAGCCCTGGATTTAGTGGGGAGGAGTTTGCATACTACCTATATCACAGATTTGCTAAGGGAGGTCATGACAACCTTACTGGGTAGTTCAACAGGTTGATTTAAAGAGAGAAGGTGGAGGAGTACATAAGAAAGTTTGAGGAACTTAAGACTCATATAATGACCTAGAACAAAGGTTACACTGAAGAATATTTCATAGAAAGCTTTTTAAGTGATGTAAAAGATGAGATAGCCAATGCCCTGTAAATAAACCAGTTGGGTACCAGGAACCTCAAGGATAGTCTAAACTATAAGAGCAAACCACCTACTGTAAATTTCAAAGAAAATTCTCAACCAAACAAAATGCGCCATGAACAAAAATCAATTCCTATTAAGAGGCTGCTCCGGCAAAAATGGAAAATAGAAGGGAAAATGGGTTGTTACCATTGTGATAAAGTCTATACAGGCTAAAGAATGAGGTATCATTATAAGGTCTCAATTAGAAAACAACTGTGAAGTGTCCATTCATGCAATAATAGGAACCAATGGAGTACACACAATTAAACGACAAGGAAAAATTAAGGATAAACTTATCACTATGTTGCTAGACAGTGGCTCAACACATAATTTTGTGTCCCAAAGTTTAGTAAAGACCTTGAAGAGACCAACAGAACCCTACAGTCCTGTTAAGGTAACAGTTGCTAATGGGGTTATCATCACATGTGCTAAGAAGATTGACCAGTTTAAATGGAAGTTGTCTCAAGGGGAGTTCCAAGCCCTAATGTATGTCACTCATTTGGGAGGATATAATGTAGTCTTAGGTGTTTAATGGATGCAATTTGTGAGCCCCATCGGCCTAGATTTTGAGAATAGAGAAATAACTATACACTGGAAGGGCAAGAAGGTGGTCCTTGAAAATCAAGGGGATCCAAGAGAGTACTACTCAGTGCAAGTAACAAACAAGTTCACCTGGAAACCATAAGAGGAATCCTATTTTTTGGTACAACTGACAGCTATTGAAGAGAAACCAGAAACAGAAATAGTAGAGAAAGTACCAAAAATGCTAGAGAATTTGATAGAGGTGTATAAGGATGTGTTCCAAGAACCTTAAGGACTTCCTCCTTCAAGATTTTAAGACCACCATATTCCTATAATGTCTGGTAGCATCCCAGTGAATTCCAATCCATACAGGTACCCATACATATATAAAGGTGAAATAGAGAAAATGGTGAAAGAAATGATGAACAATGGAATAATCAAACATAGCACCTCTCCTTATGCCTCCCCAGTTCTCTCGGTGAAAAAGAATGACAATTCATGGAGCTTTTGCATTAACTATAGAGCCTTAAACAATATCACCATAAAGAATAAATTTTCCATTCCTATTATAGAATAATTGTTAGATGAATTGAAGGGAAACATATTTTATACCAAGTTGGATCTTAGAAGTGGGTATCATCAAATCAGACTTAAGGCTAAAGATATATATAAAACAGTATTCAAAACCCATCAAGGCCATTATGAATTTCTAGTTATGCCCTTTGGGTTAACAAATGCTCCTGCCACTTTTCAATGTGTTATGAATGAGGTATTTGCTCCTTATTTAAGAAAATTTGTGCTAGTATTCTTTGATGACATACTTATATATTGCCCTACCCTAGAAACTCATAAGGACCATTTGCAACAAGTATTTAAGCTGTTAAAGGTTAATAAGTTTTCTGTTAAGAAATCAAAGTGTGTTTTTGCACAATCACAAATAGAGTACCTGGGACATATAATCTATGAACAAGGAGTAGCAGCAGATGAAAGGAAAGTTGAAGTAATAAAACAGTGGCCTAGACCACAATCTTTGAAATCCTTAAGGGGATTCCTTGGTCTCACAGGATACTATAGAAGATTTGTTCATCATTATGGAATCCTTAGTAAGCCTTTTAACCAATTTATTGAATAAGTGAGCATTCAAATGGACTGAGGAAGCATTTACTAGACTGAAAACAGCCTTAACCACTACACCAGTCTTAACCTTGCCTGATTTCTCTAAACCCTTTGTGGCTAAAATTGATGCTTGTCATACCGGAGTGAGAGTTGTCCTAATGCAGGAAGGGAGACCTATAACATTTATGAGCAAGGCTTTAGCTACCAAACATATGGGGCTTTCGACTTATGAGAAAGAAGTATTGGCTATTGTTATGACAGTATAAAAATAGAGGACATATTTGTTGGGGCAACAATTCATTATAAAGACTGATCATGAGGCTTTGAAATACTTTATGGAATAAAAACTAACAACCCTAGTGCAACAGAAATGGGTATCAAAGATGCTAGGATTTGACTATATTATACAACTCAAGAAGGGCAAAGAAAATAGGGTGGCAGAAAAGAGGAAATTAAATGCAAAACGGTTGTAATCTAAGAGGTGGTTCCTAGCTGGATGTCTGAAGTTGAAGAAAGCTTAATCAATGATCCAAAAGTTCATAAGATAATGACTCAGTTACTATTAGATTCCAGTAAATGTGCAGATTATCACTCACATGATGGAATTCTCAGGAGAAAGGGAAAATGTATCTAGGCAATAATGGAAATCTAAGACAGAAAGTAATGGAACTAATTCACAATAGTCCTGAGGGAGGACATTCAGGAATAACAGCATCTATCGAAAGAGCTGAGACACTTTTTTACTGGCCCACACTCAAGAAAGATTTGACTAACCTCATTCAACAGTGTGAAATCTATCAGAGAAACAAAGGAGAACACATTCCTACCCTTGGACTTCTTCAGCCTATTCCCATCCCCGAACAAGCTTGGGAAGTATTATCCATGGATTTTGTGGAAGGGTTACCAAAATCAGATGGCAAAGATACTATACTATTGGTGGTTGATAAACTAACTAAAGGTTGTCACTTAATGGCTCTCACCCATCCCTTTACTGCAACACAAGTGGCTCAAGTCATGTTGGATTCAGTCATTAAGTTACATGGAGCACCTCAAGAAATTATATCAGATAGAGACAAAAAATTTACGAGTTACTTTTGGAAGGAACTTTGCAGAATCATGAGAACTTAGGTTAAACTGAGCATAGCCTACCATCCCCAAACAGATGGTCCAACAGAAATAGTTAATCAATGTATAGAGGTGTACTTAAGGTGCATGACAGGTCACAAACCAACTTAGTGGAGCAAATGGCTGCCTATAGCTGAATGGTGGTACAATACCTCCTTCCATACAGCTATAAGAATGACTCCCTATAAAGCCCTATATGACATTAACCCACTAATCATTAATTATCACCAAGGGAAGGTTAGTAGCAATTCTATGGAAACAGACTTTGTCAAGGAAAGGTCAGCAATACAACAGCTGTTAAGGGATAATATAAGCAAATAATAGGAATTGATGAAGTTCTATGCTGGTAAGAGGAGGACCGAAAGGGAATTTTAGATTGGTGATGAAGTATACTTAAAACTACAACCTTTTAGGCAACTGTCAGTGGCACAGAGAAGGAACTCTAAACTTTCTGCAAGATACTATGGTCCCTACACAGTGATACAGAAAATTGGAAAAGTTGCTTATAAATTACAGTTACTTTTTCTTACAAAGATTCACAATGTCTTTCACGTTTCACAATTGAAAAAGAAGATTGGAAAAAGCAAGGTAGTACAAATTGAATTACCATAAACAGATAATAAGGGGGGACTTAAGCCAATACCTGTAGCAATTTTGGACAGGCGTTTGGTGAAGAAGGGCAATTATCCAGCCACCATAGTATTAGTCCAATGGTCGCACAGTATTGCCAAAGATGCAACATGGGAAGAATGAAGCAAGATCAATTCACAGTATCCGAACTTTAATCCTTGGGGACAAGGATCATCTCAAGCAGTGGGGAATTTGTTAGGAAATGAAGGGAATGAGTATCTGAACTAGCTGTTAACATAAGCAATGGGTGATTGAAGAAACGCAGCGTTTCGACTAAAAGATTGTAGCTTATAAACGTCTCAATAGTTTAGTTGCAGGGTAGTGACAATGACGTTTCAATTAGTAACTACCTACTTGTAGTAGTCGACGACATCGTTTTGATAAATTCTGTTAGCCTCATGTTTTGTGCTAGGACACGTGTAAGGTGAAGTCTGGAGTCGATTGTGAGAGTTTGTTATTCCTGAGCTTAAAACCAGTAGAGTCGATGTATGGAGGTTATGAAAAAATCTGAATGAACTTTTATCCTTTTCTTTTCAATTTCTGTTAATTTTTTTTCAAGTTACTTAGTTCAATCATAACAGGGTGGAGGAAGCCTTGCCAACCAAAACTGTTGGTACAAGACCAAATTATAGATCCATATATATTATAGTCGAATTGGGAATCATTGGGGCATCATTCCGTTACATACATAAAACAGGAAGAACCTCCGAAAAAATAGAGAATTGGATTGGATTCATTTCATATAGGTAGTAGGGCAGATTACTCGTTATGGAGCATTATTAGTAGTAGTTTATCCCATCATTTTTGTGTAACTATTTCTTACTAGCAGTGCTATTTTTGTGTAACTTTTTCTTACTAGCTGTGTTTATATAAGTTTGATCAAGATTTATTGGTGGGTGCAGCAATACGGTTTGTGGAGTTTCTCTCGTTTATAACTACTAGTCTACTACTACTACTCTTCTATCATACATATCTAAATAAAACAAAACAATACAAGACAGGGTAAGGAAAAGAGAGTTAATAAATTGGTTTAATTTAAGCCGCGGCCTCTTCCTGTCCCTGGTCATTCCAGAAGAACTCTCCCCCGTGTGTCTGCTGGCCGTTAATTATCTATTTCTGTATTCAACCGATTGTGTGTGAACATAATGGTGGCATCTAGTGTAAGAATAAGTCAACCAAACAGACAGTTTTGATCAGAGTATATCTGCGTACACATCTTGTTTTACACTCAAATTACTCAAAAGACAATATTGTAGAGAGAGGAGAGAGAGGAAATGTTGTATAGAGAAGAGAGAGAAATACTTGTAGTACTTGGCCGTGAAACAAGTTGTTATTTGTTTGATAAAAGCATAAGCGGCTGTAACATATATCCATAATTCTTCTTACAGTGGGGTATAATTTTACTTCCCAATTAAATTTTAGTTTCTCAATCTATAATTCTCTTGCACTTGCAATACTCCAAAGCGTTTTTCAGAGTACTAATAAACCACCAACAGTGTAAAATGATTACGCCACTTGGCTCCACTGACCAAACTGGATACATCAAACTGGATACATGGGTAATCTGTTTTTAGTGGACAAGTCTACTGGAATTTCACTTGAAATAGCAAAAATAGCATAATACTGTAAAGCCACGGTCTGGGCTTAACGGTAACTCGGGAAGTCAAGTCCTTTACTCGAGCACTGATATAAACTGAATCATGCAAAATGACATTTGCATTTGCGTAGAACTTAAGACCGATTGTTTTATACAACTTAGAATAACAAATGTCCCCTACAGCTGCCAGACACTAAGAAATGCAGTAGATGCTCCAATTCAACATATCATACAGCAGTCTAATAAGACCCAATACCCTGCAAAATGCATGTGAATCTTATCACGTACACTCCAAGTATGGGCTAGATTATGAAGAGACCCCTCTATAGTTGCATGAAATTCTACATCGGATGTGAGAGTATCTTCAGAGTAATTTATCATCAATTTTAGCAATGATCTGAGGGTTAGAGAAATTATTTAAAAGACCCACCAGCTCCTGCTTCGATTCCCCCTTTGATTGGGAGGGCTAGAAAGCGGACTGTGATATGGATGCGGTCTCTGAGCATGGTAAACTGGTTCCCTTCTTTCTGCAAGAGGATTGCCTACCCACAACACCAGAACAATACCAACAAGACTGACAATAGGCGCAGCTGCAGCAAGAAAGAACCATCTTCTTGTATTCTGCCCATTGGAGATCACTGTGGCATGATCTGCATTAACCAGCTCCCCCTGCTCTGTACCCTGACTAAACTCACAAATTCCAGCTGCTTCAGAAATATCATATATGTCCGAGGAACCATCCCCATTTATACTGAGCTGCGGGACTTCATGAATCATGAAACCACTGATGCTGCTCTGCTTCCTGTCCACATGATCCTTGTCATCAGTTGGAAGCTCATACCGACAAAGGGGACATGTGCTCCGAGCACTTAACCAAGGCAAAATACAGGAAGGGTGATAGAAGTGAAAACATGGAAGCTGGTTCACAACAGTGCCAACAAAAAGAGAATCCTTGCAGATAGCACAGGCCAATCCAACCTGCTTCTCTAGCTCCTCATTAATAACCATGGATGGGAGACTATTTACAAAAGAGACAGCAGCAGGAGGTGCTCCTCGTCCTGAATCATCAGTGTCAGCAAGATGCTCAATCAGTTCCTCAAAGCCTCTTGCATCGAGATAGTCACCAGGATTTCCAGCATAAGGATGAAACTCTGATTCCTCCCAGTTAGCAAATATGTCAGGGATATATGTTTGTCTCCTCTCCCCTATTCTCAAACGAAACGTACCCTCAAATTCAGGAGAATGAAACTGTCTATGCCAATTTGTAGGAACGGTGCTTGCGTTTGAGCTCAACAACCTTGGAAGCTGAAATCTCGCTCCTAAAGAGTGATCTATGTTTACCTCAGAATCAGCTTCTTCCCATTCATTATCTTCATCTTCTTCCTGGTCATCTGAGTTCCATTGGTTAAACCCAGCATGCATTGGGTCGATATCAGTATCACTGTCTATATCACTACCTGCACCTGGATGGGCAAACAACTCACTGTCCATGAAACTATGACCATCCACAGACGCATCAGATTCTCCACCATAAGCACTAAATGAAATGGTATCACTCTCACCATGAAAAAACCTGTATCCATTGAAGCCGACATTTGATTCACTCTCCCCATACAGAGAATCAATGCCCTCACTTTCTGTATCAGAAAGTACCCTCCTCCATCTACCGGATCCACTTGGAGTAGTTCGGGAACTTGTGCACTGCACTAACCTTGCAGCAGCATCAGCATCTAAAGAGTAATTCTCACGCTCAAAAACAGTGGGCTGCCTTTGCCTTGCCAAATTAATGATATTTGAGAACTGTTGTGAGAACAAATTTTCAATAGACTCTAAATTGTTGTACCTTACCCTTCTAACTCTGGGCATCCGCCTTCTGTAACAATCTTGTATGGGAGTTCCAAGCTCCTCTAGCAACAAAATTTTACAATCACCACATATATCTATAGCTTCTATATCACCCATCTCATTATCCAAAAAACTAACTCTTTGGCACAAAGCACATGCTGCAGGCATGCCCGGATGGTCAACAGATGAAGTGCCAGTAATCTGGCCAACATCAGAGGACCGAGGCAATTCACCTATAACAATTTCCAAGTCCGAATCCATCTAAAACTGCAAGGAAGATCATTGGCATTAAATAAATGAAAGATGAACAGGGAGCAGAACATTACAAAATTATGCACTATTGCTGAAAAATAATAACAAAAAATTGATCAAATGAAAGAGGCAAACAACTGAATAAATCAGTGCAGGAGAATGTCAGTATTTAGCTAGTATTCCTACCAGCAAAGCACTAACGGAGTTCCTTAAAAGGAAATGACATATAGAAGATGGGGTGAGAGAAAGAGGAACTGAAAGCGGGAGAGGAAGGGGGGGGGGGGGGGGGGGGTGTAACAGGAGGACCCATCAAAGTGGCATTAGACCTTAAACTGCATCAAAGTGGAATTGGAGTTAAACCTGGTATAATCCCACAATACTCTTCGTCTCTCTCTTTTTCTCCCTACAAAAACCCTGGCTTCCATATTTTTAGATCTGGGAAACTTTTCTTGTCTACACTGAAGAGAACCTCACCCAAACCTTTTTTTACAAGTCTTTCATTTGGTTGTTCTTGTTACCCCTTTAATGGGTTTTTTTTTAACCCTTTTATGGGATTTTATTTCTCCTAGTTTGGAATTTTATAATCTACGGAGCTTTCTTCTCCTATTTTGTGATTTTTCCATTCTAGGGAGCCTATTTTCATATTTATAATCTCCCCGTCGAGGAGATTTGATTTGCGTTAATTGGTGAATACAAATTTATTCAGATTTAGGTGTGGGATTATCATGATGGCTTGCTTTTTTGTTACTCGTGTTAAAGAACTAGGTACGTGTTTATTTTTGTATATTTTTTATAAATATGTATGTTTCGAGTTTCAATTCGGGACTAGAGGAGTTGTCACCTCGACTCTAGTGTTTTTGTATTTTTTTGTTGTAATTCAATTCATTACGTAATGAGAATTATTTTCACTTCTTATTTCAGGACTTTTTCAAAAAAAAAAAAACAGAGAGAGTTAAACCTGGTTCCATCATCAATCAAACCCCAAACCACGCCATGTTACGCCCACCACTGTGCCACCTAACTCCATCACATAGATCCAGAGTCCCAGATAACCCCATTCCCATCTTAGACCTGGCTACTAGTTCCATCAACCTCAAACACAACCCAGAATCGATAAAAGAAATAAAAATTAATGTTAATCGCACTGGTCATGAAAAAATTGAAGGAAAGAAAATCAGATTTGTGTGGGAAATCCCAGCCAATATAGTCAGATTTCACTAGAAAAATTGCTACTGTTCTTTCTCTATGCTTCACTGTCATTCTATATCAGTTCATTAACCATTTGAGCTGCAAGTAAACCCTACCTGGTTAGCTGGAACATCATCCAATTTTTCAGCCCATTTTTTTCCCTCATCCAAGTCCACTCATTTTCTGATTTCTCATTCTCCTAAACTCAACTTTTATCTCTTTTAAACAACTCAGTTTCTACTTGTTATAAAACATGATACATCCAAGAACCCTTCTCTTCTATACATCCCAACTCACCTACCTAAACCAGCCTGGACTGATGAAAAAAACAATCAGGGACATAGGATTTTATATTCCCAAACAATAAGAATTTTTCACTAATCAAAACAATTGGATTTCTATTCTTATCCAGAATTTTTGAAAAAAAAAGGGTCCAGAAAAGTATCTTCAAGGTTCCTCTAGAAACAACTATATTATCTTCTTCAACAATCACTCCAGATTTTCAAGCGATCAGTTTCACCAAGTAGAAGTAATGCATCAGCTAAGTAATGTGTTTACTAACTTCATTTTTACATGTGGGATCAGTTTCACCTTACAGAAGTAATACATCAGTAGAGTAACGTGTTTACCAACTTCATTTTACATGTGGCTGGACAGACTGGAAAGGATTATATATTTTCCTCTTCCCACAATTTTTTCAAAAACCAAGCCAACCAAATCTGAAATTTTGAAAATTTGCAGAAACCAAAGCTAATAGTATCTAAAATTGATAACATGAAATAAGATGAGAAGTTACAAGGGGTCTCACCAACAGATCGTTAACAAGTTCTCCAACACACAGTGATGCAATTGATAACCCGGATAAAGGGTAATAAAAAAAAAAACCTTCAACCCAAAGATATAAACACAAAAGAATAGACATCAAACTTGTGTGAGAAATAATTGAGCAGGAAAAATTATAAAAAGAAGAAAAAATAAAGTGGAATATAAGTACCGAATTAGGGTTCCAGTGAGTCAGCGGACAAACAATCGAGTTCCGATAATCTACTAACGGAGTGCCTTGCTACCACCAGTAGAGCAGAGGTTGGTGTCACTGGATATGAATTACAATTACATACAGAGTCATAGTCGTCGTCCACTCCGGTAACACACTTTACATAAAATGATAATGGGCCTCTCGTACCATCATCCATCACTACCTATTGTATCCATCCTTGCATTTTAGTGGGGCACCACCATCACCGTGAATCCCTAATAAGCAACGTTTAAAGGCTGCGGAACGGGCGTGATGTTATTTATTTATTTATATTTATTGAGTATATATTATATGTAAATATTTGTATTATAAATTAAAAACAAGCTTCAAAAAACTTAGAAACTACTAAACATACAAATTTAATTTTTGAACTAAAATGTAACATCATTTCAAGTATTATAGATTTTTAAAGTATTCATTAAATATCATTTTAGTCCTTATACTAAATTCATATTTGTAGTAATTTTTGATAATTTTTCAGACTTCAAGTTCAAATTTAATACTATTACTAGTAAAGTTCATTTATCACTTTAGGGTATTTATGTTGATCTCTAATCGTAGATGGTGGGGACTCTACGATCGGGGAAGTGTTGATCGTAGAGCTTGATGCAGAGTTGGCATTTGAAGACTCCTCAAATTTATTGAACATCCCTGAAGGTGTATGAATTTGAATGAGGGCTAGAGGAATAAAATGTACCTTTTGCCCTAAAGAATGTGAAAAGGGGCTGTATGAAATGAGCTTCTGGGAAAAAAATAGATTCTGAGGATAGCCTTGAGCAATAATCACCACATTAGGGTATGCTTTGTAGGTCCAGAAGACCTGATCCCACGTATTGTGCACCAGAGCTCGATGGAATGGCATCAGTGGCAAGAATTTCAGCAGGCAGTTGTAGTCAAGATGCCTTTGCTCATTTCTTCCAATGGCTATTATTTCGATGTCACCCTCTTTATCATTATTCATCATGGCTGAAGGGATTGAAATGTCTTCATGAGTCTCCCCCTCAGCCAGAGCACCTGCTGGCTCAGAAACTACTGGTGGCTCCCCCTCAGTTTGAGCATCCATAGGCTCAGCTGCTTTAGATGACTCCTTCTCAACTGGAGCAATGACAGATTTTTCAAGTAGCTCCCCCTTAGCTACTGAGTCTTTATCGACTAATTTTACTAGTCTTCTTATCTTTCTTCTTGGCTCTTTTGGAGTGGCCTCTTCAACTTCATACTTACTGCAAGTTTCCCTTCGCAGATCGGAATCTTCATCCTCTGATGCAGCCTTTCCTTCAGGAGCCTCATTTGATGAGCCTTGAGGTTCTTCAATCTCAAGGGCTCTCTTTACTTTCCTCTTTCTGATGAGACCCTGAGATTGCTTGCTGACTTCCTGAGATTCTTCTTCTGCAGGTATGTTCTTCAACAGCGATGGCCCTGCACCACTCTGTGTTCCTTCACTATCCCCTGACCAGGATAGTTTCCTATTTTCAACTGGATTCCTCCTCCAGTTGTCAAAGAGTCTCTTGGTTATTCTCTTGTTAGTATTTAGGGCTTCTCCTTCATCATGCTCAATCAGATCCCCCAATGACGATCTAAGGAGAATGCTGATGAATTTCCCATAGAACATTTTTCTGGTCCCCTTAGCTTTTTCCGCATTTTGGACCCAGTTCCCTATCCATTCCAACAGCAAGGAGCCATAGTTGATGTTTATCTTCTTGACTATAGCTGTCATTAATTTTAGCTGCACCTCACTGACTGAGTCATGAGCTGAGTCTTTGCAGAGGAGGCATTTACCTATCACATCAGTCAGGAACTCATATTTTTGAGAAAATTCTTTCTTCTTCAAACCTTTCAGTCCTGGATTCCTTTGGTGGTGCATTCTTCTCAGGCCTTCTTCGGTATTCACCATATTTAGAGATGTGAGGCCTCATTGCTTGAAACCTACGGCTAGGTTAAGTTCTTCAGTAGTGAGGTTGAGCTGTACCCCTTTTACTGTAGTGGTTAGAGTTCCGTTTGCATAGGATCCATTGATGTAAAACTCTCGGATAAGCTTTGATAGAATCCTTGTATTTGTTCCCAGAGCTTCTCGCAGACCAGCCTTATCTAGTAACTAGATTATTCTTTTGAACTGTTTATCTGCTGTTGTGAAGGCTTCGAAGTTGAGCTCATTTCCAAGAATGACTTAAGCAGGTGCCATTTAATAGTTTTTCTAAAATAATAAGAACGATTTATCTGAGTATTGAAAACTTAGGGTTTAGGATTGAGAGAAAGAGAGATAGAGGAATGATAGAATTTTGATTTGAAGAAATAAACGACGTGCAATTTTTAAAGTATTTAAAAACTTCCCTCTATGTTTGCTGAGATGCATGTCAAGTTCTGATAGGAGCATTTCAGTTGGTTGATGACCATTTTGCCCCCAGAGCTTTACGATCCTTCTTGACACTTCGATTCTTTTATTGATGTTCGTTGAGTTAGCTTTACGATTGAGGAATACTCTGCGATCCTTGGCTTGCCAACCGTTAAGTGAGCTCTACAGTTTGTAGTGTGCTCTACGATCCTTGGTTTGTTGATCGTTAAGTGATCTCTACGATCTTAAGCGTACTCTGCAATCCTTCGCTTGACGATCGTTGAGTGTATTCCACGAATTTGTCTTTAACTTATTTTTCTTGCTCACTTTTCTTCTTGCAGAGTTAGTATCTTCCAAAAAAAATCATGATATATATTAAGGGTCTAGATTTAGCATTCCTAACTCACTTATAAGTTTATTAAATCTTGATTCATCTAAAGGTTTTGTAAACACATCTGCTAGTTGATCTTCAGTTGGGATGTAGTGAAGTAATATATTGCCATTTTGTACATGATCCCTAATGAAATGATACTTTATATCTATGTGCTTAGTTCTTGAATGCATGACAGGATTATGAGTTATAGCAATTGCACTAGTATTATCATAATATATAGGAATATAATTCAGCTCAAACTCATAGTCTGCAAGCTGAGTCTTCATCCATAGGATTAGTGCACAGCAACTGTGTGACGCTCCGAGATCCCACCTTCCTTAATTCTATCCATTTATCTCTGGATATCATAATCATAAACCTTAAACCACATTAACCGGGATCCCATGCGTCAAACCTTCACCTTTGACCTTTAACATCGTTCTGTTGAACATAAATGCGGTCTTTTTTTTTTTTTTTTTTTTTTTTTTTTTTTTTATCTTAAAACTTATTTAACTTACATTCCTTACCTGTCTCAGGATCGCAACGTTCACTCTACCTTTCATTAAACTTAGGTCAAACAGTTAACAATTTTGGCCGAGTCTATTTCAATTCATAATCAAGTATATTACGATTTACATAACCTGTAATAAAAATTTCGCCATGATCTGTCTATACATGGCCCGTTTGCATATACCTGTCGTGCACCTGCTACTATTCATATATATCTGTATACATTCTACAATATCATGCATATCCCGATTCATACATCTATACCATACATGCGAGTTTCATTATATCCATACTCGACTTACATCATTATTACAATCATCTTGCCTCAATTCATAACTTAACCAACTAGTACATAACTTGCTCATAAATAACTTTATATTCATCTACTTTACATAAATATTACACGGGTACATATAACCAATTTCCTTTATGCTTGTCCACCTATTCACATTCTTTACCTTTAGCATCACCGGAACCTCCGGCCTTCTTGGGCTTTACCTGAAAAGTTAGTACATAGCAAGAATGAGCGCATAGGCTCAACAAGTAATTCAGATAACACCTTTCATGCTTACAGTTTATAATATGCGTCATGCATCTCTACTTTATCATGTTATACATGAATGCCACGTAATTCACTTAATAGTTAAATCACATAGTTGCACGTAGGGCACATTTCAAATCTTTTACTACTACACAGTTCGCATAGAACAATAGCACCTTATAGTCTGAACACTTGCCTGGTCTGCATTTATTTACTTAACCTTTGTTGCCTCGCTTGGCTTTGTTATCCGTCATTTTGTTGGTTTGCTACTTCGAGCGCTATCTGTAAACATACAATCTATATTCATCATTATAGGATCATAACTTAATATAACTTAACAAACTTAACTCATAATTACACGACCATTCGTCTCTAATCATTTCACATTTGATGTATTACACCTTATATAGGTTAATAATACATCATAGCTTGCTTCCGACCTTTTTCACAACCTTAAACATACTTTGGCTTAGCTTTAGGCATGTTATATTATGACATTCATTATCTCATTATACCACAACACCCTTTACATAGTCCATTTTTATCAATGTAGGGTTTACATAACTTATCTCTATCATTTAGTATCAAAACATTTCATTTCGGGTCAAAAATATCATTTTTTTAAACTCTGCCAACCGCAGCCCCGGCCGGATTTTGGCCTAGAAATCCATGGCCCCGGCCAAAACCTCTCAGCCAAACATGGCCCCGGCCGTGGTTTTTCCTACAAAACCATGGCCTAGGCCGTGGCCCAGAAATCTGAAATTTTGATTTTCTCTCATGCTTTACTGATTTTTAATTCTTTAACCATACATCCAATTGACACCAAATTTGGTACACATGTAGACCTCATATCATAGTATTTTATAAAATTTTCATTTGCCTCATTTGGCTCCTCAAAATCATAGATACACTAGCCCGTAGGAGGGCTGTTCACACAATTTCCAGACTTAGAAAATTTTTCAGATTTTCAAAACTTAACTTTTGCAAGCTTGTGATTTTTGGCCATTTGCTTCTAAATTCCATTCCAACCTTTGACATAGTTCACATAAGACTTAAATGACATGCCCAAGCTTTCAAAACCATAAAACTTCGCACGAGACGACTTTTGTCCGTTAAAATCCGTTTCGATTCGAAACGATCGATTTCGATCGTTCGAATCGCTAATTCACTCAATTCTAAATCCGTTGATTACTAATTCGACTCTAACATGTATAATAACATGCAAATGACTCATTTGATTTCATTTCACCTTTAATTCATCAAAATTGCCAAAAATCACCTTTAAATCGGATTTTTCCTTAACTTCTCAAAACTTTCAAATTTCAAAGCTTGGACACCACTTAACATCTTAACCTCCACATACTATATAAGTTACCATAAACACGTTTAATGACTTTGCACGTCTTTATAACTTCCCTATACACATTCTAGTGCACTTTACAGATTATTACGTTATCTACACAAAAAGTATAGCCTAATATTTGACTTTTCACTAACAAAACATATTTTTCTTCTATTTATGTTTCTTTGAAACCATCTAGCATGAATTTATGCATGCTTCTCACATAATCAACACCCTTATTTAGGGTTTCATCCATATTTTCAACAAATAACATATAATCATCCATGAATCATAATTTCTAGCCTTGAATAAGAACATGAATAGTTCATCAACTTTATTCTACCACTTTGGAACTTAGGGTTTCATGACTTACTAAACATATAGCATATAACTCACATAAACTTCATAATCAAACCATGTATTTTAAAGATACATACATGGTGATAGATATTCTTAAACTTAATCACATAAACTTCAAATTTTAAAATTAGATCATGCTTATACCTCCTTAAATGGAAAACTTCTCCACATAGGTAGCTTTATCTTGATGAGTTTTTCCTCTTTTCTTCTTGTTACTTAGTCATTTGAGGTCTCTAGCTCCATGATTCTTAGCTCTTCTCCATGACTCTAATGGCTTTCTCTCTCTTTCTCTCTTAGCTTGTTATCCGGATGATGAAGAAGAAAATAAAGATAAGTTATGCTCATGCTTATCAATTATTCACATATATAAGTTGCATGCTTTCTCCAACAACTAACCCAACTTAGTTAGCTTAACTTAATCATGGTTAGGGGCATTTGTGTCATTTCACATTTTAAGTGAAGGGTATTTCCGTCATTTCACCACTTGGGACAAATAAGTCATTACCCAAATTGTCAAGGTCATTTTGGTCAAAAGCCTCAAAATCTAGAGAAAATTAATTCCCATAAATCATAACTTAATCATTTTTAATCCATTTCAAGCCCATTTTGATCCAAACTTGTTTCATTGTGCTTGAATTCCATTCCTCATCAAATACACCATAATTGGCTTATCCCAAAATACTTGTCACACTTCGAAATTGCTTTTTATTAGTAACTTATTAACTTAAAATATGACTAATTCACATAAAATTAACTTCATAATTTCTACGAACCACACCCGGTTCTATATTCAACCAATTTCACTATCCGACATTTCAAAATAGTCATAATACCCATCTTTTCCATAAATCTCTTCCTTGTGAAGCAAACCTCAACTGGATTACCAAAATCCAACCTTTAAATCCTTTTTTTCGATCATATAACCTTTTCTACGACTCTTTGTTCCTTTTACTTATTTACATCACATAAATATGCCAACTTTATATCATTCATGCATTCAACATACCTTCTACATATTCTCGAAGTATTACATTCTGTATCTGCACAACATATATATAATTATCTTATTTCAATTAATTAACCTCAATTTCTTAAAAATTCCAACGTTCATAAATCATTATCTTTAATCCTCAATAAACCGATTAGGTCATATGGTTTCTTCTTTACTGCACTTACACACTTATCTCCACTTGTCATTTTCATATCATCGCCCCTCCAGGTCTATTCATCAACTTGCTATCAATATTCATAACTTAAGCATCGATTTATATACTCTTTTCTCATTTCAATATCCTGTAAACTTTAACTTTTCTTCTTTCTTTATCAACTCATTCTACATATTCACATATACACATAGACACATATATACACTTTCATATATCCAAGCAATCTCTTGCTGACACAGCAGTGTCCTACACTGATTTCTTTCCAATTGCCTTAATGTAGGCATTACCATAAATTGTTCATCTTTAATCCTTTAGATTATCAATTAATCCTTAAAATTCATTTATATTATAATTTCTTCATATCTCAATTCTCTCATGTACTATAATCAACTAACTTCTCCATAAATATATTATAGACCCTTATTATACCAAGAGTCCCTCTTAAACATCAACTTACTCACATAGATCATTTCTATCACATTGGTTAAACAATAATTCACGTTTAATCACTTCTAAATACATTTTATCGTTCAACTAGGTTTTATCTCATAACCTTTAATTAATTATTCAAAATCCCTATTTAGAAATTCTGTAAAATCCTGGGGTGTCACAAACTGCCTGCGGCTATATATTCAGCTTCTGCAGTTGATGTGGCTACTGAGTTATGCTTCTTACTAAACCAAGAGACAAGTTTGCTGCCAAGCATCTGGCAAGTTCCACTTATGCTCTTTCTGTCTATTTTGCATCCTGCATAGTCAGCATCTGAGTATCCCATTAGATCAAAGGAGGACTCCTTAGGATACCCTAATCCTAAATTTGGAGTTCCTTTAAGATATTTAAAAATTCTTTTCACAGCTAATAGATGAGACTCTTTGGGGTTAGCCTGAAATCTAGCACATATACATGTAGCAAACATTATATCTGGTCGGCTAGCGGTAAGATATAATAGTGAGCCTATCATACCTCTGTACTGAGTGATTTCAATGAATTTACCATTTTCATCTTTGTCGAGTTTGGTGGCAGGTGGCATATGAGTTTTCATGATAGTTGCAGATTCCATGTCATACTTTTTTAATAAGTCTTTGATGTATTTGGCTTGATTAATGAATATGCCTTCATCAGTCTGCTTTACTTGTAGTCCAAGGAAGAAGTTGAGTTCTCCCATCATGCTCATTTCAAACTTGCTCTGCATAGGCTTGGCAAATCTTTCACATAATTTTTCATTAGAAGAACCAAATATGATATCATCTACATAAATTTGAACTAGCAGTGTTTTATCCTTATGTTTTCTCAAAAATGAAGTAGTATCTACTCTTCCTCTAGTGAATCATTTTTCAATGAGAAAGTTAGTTAAGGTTTCATACCATGTTCTAAGAGCTTGTTTTAGACCATATAGTGCTTTATCTAATTTATAAACATAATTTGAAAAGGTTGGATTGATAAAACCTGAAGGTTGTTCCACGTAGACTTCTTCTTGAAGTTCTCCATTTAGAAAAGCACTTTTGAAATCCATTTGGAAGACTTTGAACTTCATGTGTGTAGCATGGACAAGGAAGATCCTTATGGCTTCCAACCTGGCAACTGGAGCATACGTTTCATCGTAGTCAATTCCTTCTTCTTGAGAGTAACCTTTGGCCACCAGTCTTGCTTTGTTTCTCGTTATCACACCATTTTCATCCATCTTGTTTCTGAAAACCTATTTGGTGCCAATGACTGGTTTATGCTGAGGCCTGACAACTAATCTCCAAACCTTGCTTCTTTTAAATTGATTTAGCTCCTCTTCCATGACCTCTATCCAACTTGAATCTCCTAAGGCTTCTTCGATCTTCTTGGGTTCCTCTTGAGAGAGAAAGCTTAGGTAAAAGAATTCATTCGAAGTTGCAGCTCTTGTCTTGATTCTGGTGTTTGGATCTCCAATAATTAGATCTTGAGTGTGATCTTTGGTCCATTTTATTTTGCTAGGGACGTCTGTTCTGGTGCCTTCTTGTCTGAGTTCCTCTAAATCAGCTTCTGGTTCTGATCGTAGAGTTTCAATGTCTGGTGTGGTGTGCTCTACAATTTTCTCTCCTTGTTCAACGATTTTTGTTGCTGGTTCTATGGTCGTAGAGTCAGACTCTACGATTTTGAGTTCTTCAATCATTGAGCTTGTGTCTGATGACTCGTTGAATGTTGATCTTTTCTTTTTAGGATCTGATTCATCAAATGTGACATGGATGGAGGTTTCAACAGTTAAGGACTCCTTGTTGAACACCCTGAATGCTCTGCTATCTGTTGCATAGCCAAGGAAGATTCTTTCATCTGATTTTGGCTGGAATTTAGTTAGATGCTTCTTGCCATTGTTGAGTACGTAGCATAGGCAACCAAACGCATGAAAATAACTTATATTTGGCTTTCTTCCTTTCCATAATTCGTACGGAGTCTTCTTCAATGTTGAGTGTATGAGTGACCTGTTTTTAGTGTAACATGCAGTACTGATGGCTTCAGTCCAGAAATATTCAGGAAGATAGGCTACTGCTAAAAGGGTTCTTCCTGCTTCAATAAGAGTCCTATTCTTCCTTTCTGCTACTCCATTTTGTTGAGGCGTCCTTGGGGCTGAGAAGTTCTGATTGATTCCATTTTCTTCACAGAACAGGTCCATATCTGAGAAATCAAACTCTCTTCTATGATAACTTCTAATGGCCTTGATCTTTTCGCTTTTTTCATTCATGATTAGTCTGAAGAGCTTGATAAGATGTGAAATGGTTTCATCTTTAGCTAAATCAATTTAAAAGAAGCAAGGTTTGGAGATTAGTTGTCAGGCCTCAGCATAAACCAGTCATTGGCACCAAATAGGTTTTCAGAAACAAGATGGATGAAAATGGTGTGATAACGAGAAACAAAGCAAGACTGGTGGCCAAAGGTTACTCTCAAGAAGAAGGAATTGACTACGATGAAACGTATGCTCCAGTTGCCAGGTTGGAAGCCATAAGGATCTTCCTTGTCCATGCTACACACATGAAGTTCAAAGTCTTCCAAATGGATTTCAAAAGTGCTTTTCTAAATGGAGAACTTCAAGAAGAAGTCTACGTGGAACAACCTTCAGGTTTTATCAATCCAACCTTTTCAAATTATGTTTATAAATTAGATAAAGCACTATCATTTGAGTTTACTGACTTGCTTTGGAATGACGTCTTTGTTTGCTTTCCAAACTGACAAGCTTTGCACGGTTTTTCTTTGATGAAATTTAACTTTGGCAATCCTTTTACTAGATCTTTGGAGGCAAGCTTTGAAATACTCTTGAAGTTAAGATGAGATAACCTCCTGTGTCAGAGCCAGCACATATCTTCAGAGGCTTTAGCAAGAAAACAGACAGTTTGTTCTGAACTTAATTGAGCAAGATTGACCACATAGACATTTCCTCCTCGAACTCCTTCTAGCTTTAGAGAGTTAGTCTTCAAATCTCTAACTTGGCATTGGTTGTTGAGGAAGGTGACTTGATGTCCTTTGTCACAGAGTTGACTGATACTTAGCAAGTTGTGCTTTAGTCCCTCAACATACGCCACTTTACTGAAAGATATTGCACCATTTCCAGTTGAGCTATAACCTCTGGTTTTCCCAGAGTTGTTGTCTCCAAAAATGACAGCATGTCTATGTTTTTCCTTAAACTCTGATAGAAGAGTCTTGTCTCCTGTCATGTGCCTTGAGTATCCATTGTCAAGATACCAGATGGATCTCTTTACCTGCATGACAAATCAATCTTCATTTTGGTACCCATATTTGTTTGGGTCCTGCTTTGTTAGTATCTTTTGGGACCCAAATCTGTTTGATTTAGATCCTTGCAGTCTATGATATCTTGACAAATATTTATCATTTTTATGATGGTGTCTATGATTGATATGATATTGATGATGATATGTGTGCATTTGTGAATTCTTATTTGTCCAAGACTTATATGGATTATGATTTCTCATAGTCTTTTGATTTTGTTAATCTACATTCTGCTTCCATACTACTCTACGATTCTCATAATTCGTAGAGTGAGTTTTGCTTGACTTGTTTTTTAATTTTCTGAACCCCAGACCCGTGCGAGTTTTATTGTCTAAAATGATAGCAGGCTTAGCAGAATGTGAACTGCTGAGAGATATAGAATCTGAGGATTTGATGAACACAATTCCTTTATTAAGATTAAAGGATTTGCCTTCATTTATTTCCATAGACTTTTCCATATTGAGCTTTGAGAATGAATTCTCAAATCCTAATCCTGATCTATCAGTCACATCTCTTTGACTTGAGATTAGTGTGTCCATAGACGAACTAGACTTGTTCCACATAAAAATTGTCTTTTCTAGTTCCTGAATCTTGAAGGCTAGTGAAGATTCTTTATGAGTACTCAACTCATTTATCTCTTTTAGTCTTTCATTCTCAATCTCAAGATTAGAGTAAAGTTTTGCAGCTTGAAATGAGGCTTCTAATTCTATGCTTATTTTTTCTTTATCCTCTTTTAGATGAGAGTAATCTTTAGATAATCTTCTAAATATTTTTATGTATTTGTGTAATTCTACCATTAAGTCATGCATGCCTTCTCTAAGATCATTAATGCTCAATTCAGGAGAGTAGAAATCAAATACCTCATCTATGTTAAATTCCTTTTTGCTGCTTCCTTCTTCGTTTGCCATTAAGCATAGGTTGGCCTTCTGTGACTCTTCATCGTCACTTGACTCAGAATTTAGTTCTTCTGAGTCACTCCAGGAGCCTTCAGCTATGAAGTTTTTGTCTTTCTTCTTTTGTTTGTGGAAGCTCTTGAATTCTCTTTTTGGATTTGCTTTCATTTTGTTCCTCCTCAGCTCTTCTCTTAAGGGTTTTGGACATTTAACAATGAAGTGACCTGGCTTTTTGCAATTATAGCAAAGTTCATTTGGTTGTTCTTTGCTGCTGTTGCTTCTGAACTTCTGAGGTCTGTTCTTGTTGATGAATCTTTTAAAATGTTTGACTAGCATGGCAGCTCCTTCATCATCATTTGATTCATCCTTGTCAGAGTCAGAATTATCCTTATGATTGCTTCTGTGAGTTGAGGTTGAGGCTTTAAGAGCAATGTTTTTCTTCTTCTTTCTTTCCCCAGATAGATTCTCTGCTCTTTGATTTAGCTCCAGCTCATAGGTGAGAAGAATTCCATATAACTGCTATACAATCATCTCGTGTAGGTTCTTTAACTCCCGGATGGCTGTGGTTTTGGCATCCCATTTGCTTGGCAAAGATCTCATGAATTTAATGATAAGATATCTGTTTGGATAGATTTTTCTATAAGATCTAAGAGAGTTTAGTAGCAAGTTAAATTTCTCATAGGTGGTTGTAATGTTTTCACCTGAGATGTGGGTGAACATTTCATACTGCTGAACAAGCAGTGATTGCTTATTTTCTCTGACTTCTTCTGTTCCTTCATGCATGATCAACAAAGTTTGTCAGACTTCTTGAGCTGTTTTACAGTTGACAACGTTCTCAAATAGATCATCATCCAGAGATTGAAATAAGATGTTCTTAGCCCTTTTGTTTCTTTGAACATCCTTCTTTTCATTTTATGTCCATTCGTCTATTTTATTTGCTACTAGCTTGCTTGGATCTTCAGTTGATAGTGCAAGCTTCATTGGTATGATCGGCCCATTTAGCACTATCTCGAACAGTTCATCATCTATAGCATCCATGTAAGCCTACATACGAACTTTCCAGTTAGCAAATTTTTCTTTATTACACGTAGGTGGTCTGTTACCTCCACTGAGTTCTGATCCGTTCTTATTGAGTGTCATTTGATCTACTCAAGCTTGTAAGGCTTTAGATGTGAGAACCTGCTCTGATACCAATTGTTAGTTCCCAATGACACGATAAATATCTAGAAGGGGGGGGGGGGGGGTTGAATAGATTCTTTTAAAAAAATTCTTTTACTTTAAAGATCTTACGTTAATTAATTCTTAATCAATAAGTTTAACACAGCAGAATACAATTTATTTACCCCTTTCTTGATATGTTAAAGTAAGAATTCAACAAGCAATTATATGGCAGATATAGCAATTAAAAGACACAATAAGAAAGACTCCAGGTTTTAAATGGTTCAGAGCTCGCAAGACTCCTACTCCACTGTTCTGCTCTTCCAGCAGCAAATCCACTAAGGATACTTTTACAATTTCAGAATCACTAAAATTCCTTCAAGACCAGCAGTCTTGGTGAAAGTAGTATGCCCTCAAGCCAATCACATTTGATGTGATAAGCATATACTTTGTAATCTTGTTCGTTTATTAATAAAAGTATCAAGGCATTTCTTTATTCATGATTAATTACTAGAATTAATCAAATGGATAAACCCATAGTTTTCGAGCAATGCTTTTAGAACCATGATGAGGATCATGCTAATGAGATCTAAATTCAAGATAGCTCAAAACTAAAATTGTTCCTAATCGTTGGATCACTAAAAAAGGGGATTAGTAGATCCGGATAGATTGGTACATACTATGCTTGCTCTTATGAAGAGGATGATTGATCTCATAATCATTTGTGTAGAGACACTAAAGCAAGTATGTAGGTGCTTATTAGAGAATAAGTTCACTGAACGTGACTCGTTCAAGGAACACCTAATGGAGTCTTACTTGTCTGTCAATAGGAGTTCCTTTTGTGATAGTAGTACAAGTGATCCTTGGACTTGAGATCATCACAGTATCTTGTGTATGATGAATTATGTTTTGACATATTCCTTAAAACCTTTAGGGTGTATCAAAGGGTATGATCGGATATAATAAGTCATACATGGAGATAGGTGAATGATCAACAAAGAATCTACCACTTCTAGTAAAAGAAGAGAATGTCCTATGCGATTCGATAAATGATAACTCAGTAGTCCTTGGCCAAGGCAGAATGAAAATTAGAAAATAGTTTCTAATTTACATTAATTAGAGTTATTCATTTAAGGATCGAAATGCATATAATCAAATAAAATAAGACTTGACAGTTATACCATGTCTTCTATTTGATTGGGACGTTGTGAGGTAGAATGATTGAATTGTACGGTAACTATTTGCTGAATAGGTTCTTTTGTGATTAAATATTGAAATCTATATTATTTGGAAAGTCGTTGATTGCTAAGGGGGCTTACCCTTATTATGGAACAAATATTATTTATTTAAATGAATTAAATAGTTTAATTTATTTAATAAATAAGATTAGAATAGTTCTAATTAATTTATTCTATAACCGGTTTAATATGGAGAACCTAAAGGGTCACACCGCAAAAGGAAAATAATTATTTAAGAAGTAAATGGCATAATTGTAATAATGAATTAAGTATATTTAATTTATACTATGTTGATAGAATAAATTAAATAACTTAATATTTATTATTTAGTATTTTGGAAATACTAATTATAAATTAATAAGAGGGGTCTTATTATTATTATTATTACTATTATTATTATTATTATTATTTAGTTCCTAAATGGTTTAGGAATTAATTAATAAGAGTACTCTCATAATTGATAATTAAGTTCCTAAATAGTTTAGGAATTATAATTATTATATTAAATTAATTAAGATCCTAATTAGATTAGGAGTTTAATTAAAAACCCTATTCCTAAAGGTGTTAGGAGGGTTTACTAAGTCTATAAATAAGAGAAGTCTTATTATGGATTAGGGTTACACACATACACTTCCATAAGTTTATGGAAGAGTACTCACATATTCTCTAAAAAGAGAAAATTAGGGTTTGCCATCACCCACTTCTTGAATTATTATTATTCTTTGGTGGATCACCTCTAGAGGCCAAACACTTGGGTGGCTAACATTGATCATTGGAATCCAATCGGTAAAATTCAAGGAGAATACGAAGGATTTGGAGGTGAACTTGTACCCGTTGAAACTTTGAGTTCTACAAGGGTATATCTCTAACTTTTTCTTTATTAATTAATAATTGCGCATAAAGGTCGATACTGGATTATGGTTTGTAAATTTTTTAGATTTGATTTTACCATACTTCCGCTAATTTTATGCAATTTGATTGCGTCTATGATTTTTACAAACCAACAGTGGCATCAAGAGCCAAACTTTATGTGAATTATTAATTGTTTTGATTCCATATGTGTATGGGTATGTGTTTAGAATAATTTATTGGGCATAATTTATTATATAAAATTATTTTTTTTAAATACCGAAATTGACTAATTACCGGATTTGAAAGAAAAAAAAAATCAATTTATTCCGGTAAAGCAGCTTCGTTTTGGTGTTGCTCTGCCGCACGGTTTTGGAAATCAGATATATATGTAAACCGAAAATAGAATGCTGGTTTTGTGACTTTGTTTTTGGGACAAGTGTTTACATATATATATAAACCTTATTTTATAAATTTGACCGGCATTTACCAATTGGTTGATGGCTGCTTGGATTGAAAAGGCAACAATTTGTTGTATTATATATATATATATATATGTGTGTGTACTACCAGCGACCAAGCAAGGGAATTACCGAAAAATATGGCTAATATATATATGATATATTGATAAAGCAAGAAAGTTGTTTTTTCGGTATAACAAGTGAAGCAACAGTAGCCTGCAATTTCGGTAATTATGGGACACGCCAATGTTGCAGCAGCTTTGTGATATATATATGTATATAACCTGTTTCCGGTAAAGCAACACTAGCCTGCAATTTCGGTAGTATATATATATATATATATTATTAATATATTTGATATATTTATAATATATATATTAATTATCCAAACAGTTTGATAATTTTATATAGATTTTAAAATTTCAAAATAAAAGAGTTTATTTTGGGTAATTTTAAAATAATAAAAATAAATAGTTTATTTTTTAAATAATTTTATAATTAAAATAAAAGGTTTATTTTAAACATGAAATTGGATTTCATGCAACTTTAATTGCCCATTAAATGATACCAATACATATATGGAATGTTCTATTTAATTCATGCGATGAATATTATTTATTGATATATATATATGTTGATATATATGATAATAAATGGGATTGATTATGGACTATTTGACCAATGTGATTGAATTTAATTTTAAATGGATGCATGAATGAATGGGTTTTATAAATGGGGTCTGCGTACCTCGTCTTTCTAATTTTTCTTATGTATAATTCTATCTCCCTCCTATGTACTTCCCCTTGACTGTTGATCAATGTTTCTTATTTATTATAAATAATTTGTAATAGAAATAATTAGAATTATTTTGAAGAATTGGAGCAAAGGAGCAAGGAGCGCAAGAAGACCCGTTTGTAATGGAGCCCGAATTTAAATGTAATAGTTATATTTAATTTAATTTATTCTTGCACCATATGTTTGACCTTTTGGTTCACTTGGTGGCTCTAGTGAACCAAACTAGAATAAAAGTTCATAATCAATCCAAGTAAAATATAGTATTCTATATGTGCATGTTAATTATATATATTATATATTATCCAAACGTGCTTCGCATGTTAAATAATATAACGCGTATTTTATATATATATGTGCATGCGCACTAAACAAGATGAGACAATTAATATTAACAAACCCCACAAGATGTAGAATAAATATTATTTATAAAATGAATTAATATGTTTAATTCATGAATTAAAATGAGTTTAATTCAATTAAATAAAATTAGAATGGTTCTAATTTATTTATTCTACTACTAAAATATTAAGTTGTAACATTCAAAGATATTTGGAATATCGAACGTCGCCTTCTAGCATGATAAAACGATAGAGTATCAAATAATCAATATACGTTTGTTGTGCACACACAAGGCTTATATCGATCATTTGAGATGTTGTTTTATCACATTTGATGCTTATAAGGAATTGAACATTACTGTTTTGTTGTGCACACACAAGGGCAGTATTTTTCTCTTTACTATATGGAAGTGCTAGGTTGGACTTAACTTAGATAATTTTGATTCGGATGTGCACACACTTGATCATAATAATCTAAGAGGCAAAAATACAAGGAGTTACATATTAATGTAATTGACAAGGAGTTGTCTACCTATTGAATAAACTATAATTTGTTGTGCACACACAAGGTTATACTTATGTCGATAGGATCCTTATCTCACTAGCAAATCTTTAATTAGATTTGTCGAACTATATATAGAGGGTAATATTGTTTGATAAAAATAGTGGGAGACGTCATTTTAAATAAAGACCTAATTAACTTGGTGATTAATAAAATAAATGCATGTTAATGTTGTTATTAATTCACTTAAAGAATATTGCTATGTTTAATTCACTAACATTGCATAGCATATTAGATGATAACAATTAATCGAACCGGATTGTTCGGATTGATTAAACAAATTTGAGAAAAGTTCTCAATGCTGAAAAGCTAGCAAATGTCCTTAATTTGTCTATCCCTGCAAACGTTGTAGACTAAGCCTTTGAGGAAGATATTGTTATTTTAAAAAATAGCAAGATGATGCAAAGATGACTCAATGCATCATGCTCGCATCCATAAGTATTTAGTTACAGCGTCAACACGAGAAAATGGATGCACCTACTATATTGTTGCACATTCAATAGTTGTTTGGTGAGCAAAGTAGGTCAACTAGATATAAGATATCTAATGAGTTCTTCCAATCTATAATAACCAATGACACTACAGCAAAGACACGTGTCCTAAAGATGATCAATCCGATTGATCAATTAGGACACCTAGGTTTTGTCAAAGATGGAGAGTTGAGTCAAGATTCGATCTTGCAGTCACTCGCTGACTCCCTTTCACAAATTGTTGTGAACTTTAACATTAATAAGCTTGAAGTCAGTTTACCTGATTTGCTTAAATATGTTGAATAAGTTGAGAGTCACTTTCCTTCCAAGAAAGACCAAGTCTTACTAGTAGATGAATCTTCTAAGTTGAAGAAGATGGTCAAAGGTGTTTCTGAGGAGTCAGAAAAGATAGAAGGAAAAAGAAAGGCTAAACAAAGGACATAAATAAAAGTGATCCCGAGGGCAAAGAAGTTTTCTTTCATTGCGATAAGCTGGGACACTGGAAGAACAACTACAAGAGAGTTGTAGTAGTTAAGTAGAAGAAGTTTAGTGAAGCTTCAACTACAGATATAGATTTGTTCATAATGAAATAGAACTTTCTATAAGTCAAGTTCTACTTAGGTATTAGATACCGAATGGTGGTCTCACATATGCAAGTCGTTGCAGAGACTAAGCAGAAGTAGAAAGCTAAATAAATGATAAGTAATCATGTGCTGGGGAATGAAGTAAAGGTTGCTGCATTAGCCATGTGAACTTATAATTTAGCACTGCCTACGGGCAAGCCTATTAAGTTAGTAAGTTGTTACTATGTTCCCGTTCTTAGAAACATTATTTCAGTTCAATGTGATGACAAGGAATGTTTTTTTGACATTATAATAATGAACAATCGTTGTTCTGTTTATAATGATAATGTTTTATTTAGAACTGGCTGATTACTTAATAGATTTTGTATACTTGACTTATATGAAAAATATTCCAATTTGAACAAACTAAAAGCAAATAGATGATATGAATCATACCTTCATGCAATACTGTTAACTCGGTCATGCTAATGAAACAAGACTAAAACAAGTTGTATAAAGATAGGCTTTTAGAGCTTTTGATTATGAATCAAATACAACTTGTGAATCTTGTATCATGGATAATATGACTAAATCTCCATTTAGTGGACATGGAGAGCGAGTTACGGAGTTGTTAGAGATGGTACACACAGTGGTGTGTGGGACCTATGACAACAAATACATGAGGAGGGTATTCATTCATTACTTTCACTAATGATTCTAGATTTTGATATATGTATTTAATGAAATATAAATCCAAATCGTTTGAAACGTTCAAAGAATTCAAAAGTGAAGTATAGAAACTAAATGCCAAAAGTATTAAAGTTCTTCGATTAGATCGAGAAGGGAATACTTAAAGCAGTAAGTTTCTAGATCATCTCAAGCGAAATGGTATTATCTCACAATGGACATGGTGATGATCCATGATGAGTTATACCAATCTTCCAGTATACTTCTAGGGTTATACCTTAGAAACGGTTGTATATCTACTAAATCAGATACCTTCTATTTCCTCCTCAAGACTTCATATGAGTCATGGATAGGGAGGAAACGAAGTCTTAAGTATGTTAAGATTTGGATTGTCCAGCTTATGTCAAAAAGTTTGACAGTGATAAGCTTGGGACAAGATCTGATAAGTGTAAACTTGTGAGATATCCTAAAGAAAGTTTAGGGTATCACTTCTATAATCTGACTAACTAAAAGGTGTTTGTTGAAACACGCTGCCTTATAAGAAAAGAAGTTTTTCCTTAAAGGGTTAGTGGGAGTAAAATAGATCTTGAAGAAGTTCAAGAACCACAAAACACTACAGATTAAGTGAAGGAATCTGTATAAGTAGATAAACCTATTGTACCACAACCAAGTCGTAAATCTGGTTTAGTACCGAAGATACCTAAATGGTATGGATTCATCATAGATGATGGTGATGAGGTATGCATCATAGTGGATGATGATCCAGTTACATACGATGAGGTATGAGTATTAGATACTCAATAGAAATGACTGTTGATCATAAAATCCGAAATGGGTCTTTGGAGAAAGACTAAAGCAGATGGCTAGGTGTAGACCTATAAGACCTAACTAGTGGTAAAAAGATTTCAAACAAGGTCAATGAGTTGACTAAAATGAAATTTTTCACTAGTGAAAATGCATATATAAATTCGAATTTTATTTACAATTGTAGCTTACTATACAAAATGATGTATGTATGATACAACCAAGATGATTTATCTCTATATAGATGGAGTAAATCAAGTATGTAAGTTACAACAATCCAGTTATGGATTGGAGCAAATTTCTCAAAGATGGAACATCCGTTTTGGTGAGACAATCAAAGGAGTTTGATTTTATCAAAGACGATGATGAACCAAGTGTGTACAAAGGTTAGTGGGAGCACTGTGACATTCATAGTATTATATGGTGATATAATACTGATAAGGAATGACATACTGATGCTATAATCAGTAAAGATGTGGTTATCTAAACACTTCTCCGTGAAGGACTTGGGAGAAACATCTTATAAAAGGGGATAAAGATCTATAGAGATAGATCTAAAAGGATGCTTGGCTTATCCCAAGGAACGTACATTGATTATATGCTAAAGAAGTTTAGTGTGAAAGATTCCAAGAAAGGGCTCATGCCGATGGGTTCTGGAATACATCTCTCGAAGAAGCAGGCCCCAAAGATACCTGAAGAGAGAGACCGTATAAGTAAGACTCCTTATGCCTCAGCAATAGGATCTATCATATACGGTATGATATGTACTTAACTTGATATTGCTTATGCATGATAAGCAAATATCAATTCATTTATGGAGAAGAATATTAGAAAAGAGTTTCTAATGACGAGTCTGATATAAAACTAGAGGGCTTAACAAACTCAAGTTTGTTCAGACTAATCAAGATAACAGCATATCCGTTTTAGGTAATATGATTACCTTGAACGGTGCTGCAGTGAGTTGGAAAGGTTCCAAACAGCAAGGAGTTGCTGATTTAGTGACAAATACATAGTAAATAACCATAAGTGAAGCTGCAAAGGTGATTGTTTGGTACAACAAGTTCATTACAGAACTTATAATGGTTCTTAGTATTAAAGGAGTTTAATTTGCCAAAGAACCTAGGTCTCATCTGAAATCCAAACATATGTTGCAGCACTTTCATATGATTAGATGAATCATTGAAAAGGAGACGACACCATAAAGATGGCAAGCTCTTAGAACAGCATTACAGATCCATTAACTAAAGCATTTACTAAGCAATTTGCACGCCACTTAGAGAAGAATGGTATAGGGATACCAAAGGGCGATTGACTTTAGTGCAAGTGGGAGATTGAAAGTAGTATGCCCTCAAGCCAATCACATTTGATGTGATAAACATATACTTTGTAATCTTGTTCGTTTATTAATAAAAGTATCAAGGCATTTCTTTATTCATGATTAATTACTAGAATTAATCAAATGGATAAACCCATAGTTTTCGAGCAATGCTTTTAGAACCATGATGAGGATCATGCTAATGAGATCTAAATTCAAGATAGCTCAAAACTAAAATTGTTCCTAATCGTTGGATCACTAAAAAAGGGGATTAGTAGATCCGGATAGATTGGTACATACTATGCTTGCTCTTATGAAGAGGATGATTGATCTCATAATCATTTGTGTAGAGACACTAAAGCAAGTATGTAGGTGCTTATTAGAGAATAAGTTCACTGAACGTGACTCGTTCAAGGAACACCTAATGGAGTCTTACTTGCCTGTCAATAGGAGTTCCTTTTGTGATAGTAGTACAAGTGATCCTTGGACTTGAGATCATCACAGTATCTTGTGTATGATGAATTATGTTTTGACATATTCCTTAAAACCTTTAGGGTGTATCAAAGGGTATGATCGGATATAATAAGTCATACATGGAGATAGGTGAATGATCAACAAAGAATCTACCACTTCTAGTAAAAGAAGAGAATGTCCTATGCGATTCGATAAATGACAACTCAGTAGTCCTTGGCCAAAGCAGAATTAAAATTAGAAAGTAGTTTCTAATTTACATTAATTAGAGTTATTCATTTAAGGATCGAAATGCATATAATCAAATAAAATAAGACTTGACAGTTATACCATGTCTTATATTTGATTGGGACGTTGTGAGGTAGAAGGATTGAATTGTACGGTAACTATTTGCTGAATATGTTCTTTTGTGATTAAATGTTGAAATCTATATTATTTGGAAAGTCGTTGATTGCTAAGGGAGCTTACCCTTATTATGGAATAAATATTATTTATTTAAATGAATTAAATAGTTTAATTTATTTAATAAATAAGATTAGAATAGTTCTAATTAATTTATTCTATAACCGGTTTAATACGGATAACCTAAAGGGTCACACCGCAAAAGGAAAATAATTATTTAAGAAGTAAATGGCATAATTGTAATAATGAATTAAGTATATTTAATTTATACTATGTTGATAAAATAAATTAAATAGCTTAATATTTATTATTTAGTATTTTGGAAATACTAATTATAAATTAATAAGAGGAGTCTTATTATTATTATTACTATTATTATTATTATTTAGTTCCTAAAAGGTTTAGGAATTAATTAATAAGAGTACTCTCATAATTGATAATTAAGTTCCTAAATAGTTTAGAAATTATAATTATTATATTAAATAAATTAAGATCCTAATTAGATTAGGAGTTTAATTAAAAACCCTATTCCTAAAGGTGTTAGGAGGGTTTACTAAGTCTATAAATAAGAGAAGTCTTATTATGGATTAGGGTTACACACATACACTTTCATAAGTTTATGGAAGAGTACTCACATATTCTCTAAAAAGAGAAAACTAGGGTTTGCCATCACCCACTTCTTGAATTATTATTATTCCTTGGTGGATCACCTCTAGAGGCCAAACACTTGGGTGACTAACATTGATCATTGGAATCCAATCGGTAAAATTCAAGGAGAATGCGAAGGATTTGGAGGTGAACTTGTACCCGTTGAAGCTTTGAGTTCTACAAGGGTATATCTCTAACTTCTTATTTATTAATTAATAATTGCGCATAAAGGTCGATCCTGGATTATGGTTTGTAAATTTTTTAAATTTGATTTTACCATACTTCCGCTAATTTTATGCAATTTGATTGCGTCTATGATTTTTACAAACCAACACTTGGAACTCTAGTTCACTAAGAACTCTACAAGTCTAACAGACTTGGATACTCTAGTTCACAAAGAACTCTCCTGGAGTGATGTAGATTTGGATGTGCTACTAAGTTGCTTTTAGCATGAGTTTCTGAAGGACTTAGTGGCAATGCAAGCTTTCTTATTAGTTTGATCTTTTCAACTTCTTGCGTATATACTTTTCTCGTGTAAATCCCTGCTTCTTTCTTTTGCCGATCTTGGTATTTAAAAACTAAGGGCTTCAGTTTTCTTCCCGTTGGAACATCTGCTCGAGCTTTTGTTTCTTTCCGTCACCTTACAGAGGGGAGCTTATGAATATTATATTAATATAACTCATTAATGCTCTGATGAGATTTTATTTGATCTGACATGTTAGTCCATGGGAGGGTATTTTCTTTTTCCTTGGGGACAGATATGTCAGTTGTAGGTTCCTACCAACTTTCATAGAGTCGTTTGGTCCTTCCATACTATATGACTGATAGGACACAGTCCTCTGACTTTACTGCCTCGAAAGTCTTCTTTCTGTTGCACAGTACGCTTGGGTCAGTCCCCTGACTTTTCTGACTTTGATCGATTTCCATAAGCTTTTCGGTTACATCAATGCAAATTGAATTCTTGAACGAAATAGCTTCTGATCTAATAGTAGTGATGTCTCTTGCCTTTTTGCTCAACGTCCCTCCAAGATCAACTCTACGAATATCCTTCCTGTTGTGATTATTCTGTAATGGATCATCTCTTATTGTCATCGTAGAGTTTACTCTACTGTTAGATTGTTGAACGTAGAGTTCGTTCTATGGCTTCTTGCTTAGAACATAGTCTGTTGGTCGTAGAGTCTTCTTGGCCAAAATCGTAGAGTCCATTCTACGATTGGTTGTCTTGATCGTAGAGTCTGTTAATCGTAGAGTCTTCTTGACTAAAATCGTAGAGTCCATTCTACGAATAGATTACAACAAAAGATCAACCTAACAGTTTTGATCTATTTAAATCTAAGTCTTAGTACAACACAAAAGACTTTATAAATCCATATATTTATATCAGGAGATCAACCTAACAGCTTTGATCTTAGCTAACACAGCCCTTGTACATTATTTCTTATCATCAAATTTAATCATTCAATGTTCAACAATTTGCTAAAAGGAGATTCATGCAAGGCGCGTAAATATCAGCAGCAGGCGAGGAAGAAACGACGTCGTTTGGCAGTTTAAAGGAAAGCAACCCGCACAATACGCGCGGTGATGCTAAACAGTAGCAAGAACAGGAACGAAACGGCGTCGTTCGAAGCTCAGGGAGGCGAAATGCGCGGGCTAGCGTGGCAGTCACTGTAGCGAGTGCCTTGTTTGGCAGACGCGGAAATGGGCTAAACAGAATTATTCGCGATTTTTTGCTACTTTTTTATTCCAAATTAAATTTTAATTCCAATTAGGGTTAGGATAATAATTATTTTATTTTTCTTTTATTTTTAATTATAAATCCTATTAGGGTTTGGACAAGTTATGAGATTTATGAAGCCTATAAATAGAGGGTTTCAGACCCAATGTAATACACAACTCTCAGTAGAATAAAAATTCTCTCTTCTATTCTTTAGTGTTCTCTACAATTATGAGTAACTAAATTATTTTTCTTGTTTTAAGTTATTGAAGCTATCAAGATTTATACACTGTGAGATCTAATTTATTTTAATTGTTCAATTTATATTTTGAGTATTGAATATTTTTCTGTGCTTAATTTTATGATTGATTTGTTTAATTGCTAGGAGCGCTACTAGTTTATTATTCATATTAATCTACTGTTATTTGTGAAGCAACTAAGTTTAATAATTGTTTTGCAGATTAAAAGATTATTTTTTCTTAGGAAGAATATTCATTTAAATTAAATGCAAACAAGTGGATTGTGTTATTTAGTTCAACGATCTATCTAATTCTTTATGCTACTATTAAATTAAATATTTAGCAAGTGCCGAAGGTTGTTTATTAGTAAGAGTATTTAGACCAAGTAGCTCTACTTATCTAAAATTAAGGAGAGAGGAGAAAAATTATTCCACTTACGAGTTGTTATTTCTAGGATGAATGTTCAAAATATGAATTGAGTTATTCTTGCATCAGTAATCAGTTGTAAATTCTTGATGGTGGATTTTGACTTAAACTAAGACTTTTTCTTCTCATTTATTTCATTAAATTACTTGCATAATTATTTTAGTTAATTTTATTTAAAAAAACTCCAATTTTTGTTTGCAAAAACATAAAATTAAATAATCATTCTCTGTGGGATCGATTCTTACTTACACTACTACATATTTATTTTTTCAAAGTAAGATTTTATTTTTGGGTGCTTGAAACATCACACCAAATTTTGGTGCCATTGCCGGGGAATTGATTTATTTATTTTTGTGTTTTTTATTTTATTTTAGTAATTTTTTGTAGTTATCTTTATTTTTATTTTTAGCTTAATTAATTGTTTATGATCATAACTCGTTCTACTAATCAAAGTGATTTAAGGTTTGATTCAAAAATCGAAAAAACTTTGCGCGGATTAAGGAAAGAAGGGCAAACAAATCTTGAAGCAAAAGACATCATGGTTGAAAATCGAACTTTGAAGGAACTTGCGGCCCCAAATTTGAATCAACAACCTTTATGCATAACTTTTCCCAATTTAAATGTTAACACTTCTTTTGAGTTAAAGTCTGGTCTAATAAATCTTTTGCCTTCTTTTCATGGCTTTGTAGGTGAAGACCTGCATAAACACTTAAAAGAATTTCATGTGGTATGCACGAGCATGAAACCACCCGGAGTGACTGAAGAGCAGATCAAATTACGAGATTTTCCATTCTATTTGAAAGATTTGGCTAAAGATTGGTTCTACTATCTACCATCCGGAAGTATAACCACATGGGAAGATGTGAAGAAATTATTCTTGGAGAAATATTTCCCAGCTTCAAGGGCGGTCAGCATACGAAAATTTTTTTGCGGTGTGAGGCAGAACCATGGAGAATCCATGTACGAGTATTGGGAACGTTTCAAGAAATTATATGCAAGCTGCCCCCACCATCAAATCAGCGAGCAACTCCTCATCCAATACTTCTATGGACTCATGTCTACTGATAGAAGCATGATTGATGCTGCTAGTGGAGGCGCCTTGGTAGACAAAACGCCCGAAGCTGCAAGAAACCTGATTGCAAACATGGCGGCTAATTCCCAACAATTCGGCACTAGACTTAATTCTACAGCCCAAAATGTCAATGAGGTAGAAATTTCTTCACTTAAAGTACAAATTGCTAATCTAACTTCTCTTGTTCATCAAGTGGTTGTAGGTAATACACAACAAGTAAAAGCTTGTAGGATTTGTGCGGTAGTAGGACATCCAACAGATATGTGCCCAGCTCTTCAAGAGGAGTCATGTGTACAAGTAAATGCAGCAGGTGATTTTCCTTGTCAACCACAAAAGAGATATGATCCCTACTCGAACACATACAACTCAGGTTGGAGAGATCATCTTAATTTCAGCTATGGAAATCCACAAGGGAATCCACCCATAAATCCAAACTTTGCAAGCTACCAACAATACAAGCAGCCATATCCCAACAAACAACAGGGTCAATCATCTAATTCTAATATGTCTTTAGAGGATTTGGTTAAACAACTTACCACTAACACTTTGCAATTTCAGTAGGACACGAAGTCAAATATGCATAATTTGGAAATGCAAATGGGACAAATGGCGACTGCAATCAATCGATTGGAGGCTCAAGGTTCTGGAAAATTACCATCTCAAATGGTGGTGAATCCAAAAGAGAACGTAAACGCAATCACATTGGGAAGTGGTAAAGAGATACAAACTCTGGAAACGACAAAGTCTGCACTAACAGAGCAAGGCAAAACAGAAGCAGACCACACGGACGAAGGCGACAATAAAACGGAGGACAATGTTCTAGACGACAATGGTACCCCTAAGCATAAAGTTTCACCTCTCTCTGATTATAAACCGATACCCATTTTCCTCTCGCTTTAACAGAAAAAAGGAAATATGAGAAAGATTCAGATTTATATGAAACTTTTCATCAATGTGAGGTAAAAATCCCATTGTTAGATGCAATTAAACAAGTACCTCATTTTGCTAGATTTCTAAAAGAATTGTGTACACACAAGAGAAAACAAACACTCAAAAGGTATGAAAATGTAAAAGTAGGAAAAAATGTGTCCGCCGTGATTCAAAGAAAACTTCTTACAAAGTGCGAAGATCCATGAATGTTTATTATCCCTTGTAAGATAAGTGACTGAACAAGTCATGTTAGACTTAGGAGCATCTATTAATGTTATGCCATATTCTATATATGGTTCTTTGAAACTTGAACCGTTGAATAAAACTGGTACGGTGATTCAATTGGCTGACAGATCTAATGCCTATCCTAAGGGTATAATAGAGGATGTTCTTGTGTAGGTAAATAATTTGATTTTTTCTACTGATTTTTATGTGCTTGATATGGAGAATGGTGATCACAATGCTCCTATTTTGTTAGGAAGACCCTTATTAAAGACATCCAAAACCAAGATAGATGTTCATAGTGGTACACTTATAATGGAATTTGATGGCGAGGTTGTCCAGTTTAATATTTATGATGCCATGAAATATCCTAATGATGATAATCCTGTTTATTCTATTGATGTGATTGACTCATTAACACAAGAAATTTTTGAACTTAATGGAAAGGATGCAGTCGAAACGACAATCAGTCAGAATCTTGAGGAGGAAGAAGAGTTAGCTTTGACCAATGAATTGAAGGATGTTATTGCAACACTAAATGATTCTCCAAACGCAGGTAACGTTCCTTATATCGATCTGTCAGTTCCTAACGAAAAATCTCTACCATATGTTTTGCAGTCACCTACTCCAGAATTGAAGCCTCTTCATGATCATCTCAAGTATGTTTTTCTTGGAGAAAAAATGACATCGTCGGTGATCATCTCCAATAAATTAAGTACCTCACAAGAAGAATAACTCGTGCGAGTTCTTAAGGAGCATAAGAAGGCCATTGGTTGGACAATTGCTGATATTAAAGGAATAAGCCCGTCAACATGCATGCATCGCATCTTACTTGAAGAAGGAGCGAAACCCACCCATCAACCGCAAAGAAGACGAAATCCACCCATGATGGATGTTGTGAAAAAAGAGATTCAAAAACTTCTTGAAGTTGGCATGATTTACCCTATTTCGGATAGCAGTTGGGTTAGCCCAGTTCAAGTAGTTCCTAAAAAGACGGGCATAACTGTGGTCAAAAATCAGAATGATGAGTTAATTCCCACCCGCGTTCAAAATAGGTGGCGGGTTTGTATAGATTATAGAAAATTAAATGTTGTAACCTAAAAAGACCACTTTCCTTTACCTTTTATTGATCAAATGCTTGAACGATTAGCTGGTCATACTTACTATTGTTTTGTTGATGGTTATTCAGGTTATTTTCAAATTACAATTGCTCCGGAGGATCAAGAAAAGACGACATTTACATGCCCATTTAGAACTTTTGCATATCGTCGTATGTCGTTTGGACTTTGCAACGCCCCCACCACTTTTCAAAGGTGTATGGTTAGCATATTTTTGGATTATATTGAGCATATCATGAAAGTTTTTATGGACGATTTAACTGTTCATGGGGACTCTTTTGATAATTGTTTGCACAACCTTACACTTGTTCTTCAAATATGCATACACACTAACCTTGTACTAAATTCTGAAAAATGTCATTTCATGGTTGAACAAGGTATAGTTTTAGGTCATGTTATTTCATCTAAGGGAATTGAAGTAGATAAAGAAAAAATTGATATTATTCAGTCTCTACCTTATCCCACTAGTGTGCGGAAAGTGCGTTCTTTTCTTGGACATGCAGGTTTTTACCAGAGATTCATAAAGGATTTTTCCAATATAGCATCACCCCTATGCAAACTGCTACAAAAGGATGCGGATTTCAATTTTAGCAAGGAGTGTAAGACAGTGTTTGATAAGTTGAAAGAATTGTTGACCTCTACTCCAGTTATTCAACCTCCCAATTGGGACATACCTTTCAAGATTATGTGCGATGCAAGTGATTATGCAGTAGGAGTTGTTTTGGGTCAAAAAGTTGGGAAAGCATCTCATGCTATTTATTATTCTTCGAGGACTTTAAACGATGCCCAGAGAAATTATTCGACCACTGAAAAAGGACTCTTAGCTGTTGTTTTTGCTTTAGAAAAATTTCGATCTTATCTACTTGGTACTAAAGTTATTGTTTATTCTGATCATGCAGCTCTTCGTTATTTGATGACAAAGAAAGAAGTGAAACCAAGGTTGATAAGATAGATACTTCTCTTAAGTGAATTCGATTTGGAGGTCAAGGACAAAAAAGGGACAGAAAATATTGTTGCAGATCACTTAACTCGTTTGGCGAATGTGCAAGATGAGCTTCCTCTACAAGAGACATTTCCTGATGAACAATTTTTCTTTGCATATAAAAAATCACCTCGGTATGCAAATATTGTCAATTATTTGGTTACTAACATTTTGCCTTCTAATTTATCTAAAGCTCAAAAGGATAAAATCAAAAGTGAAGCAAAGTACTACGTGTGGGATGATTCCTACTTATGGAAACATTGTGCGGACCAAGTAATTAGAAGGTGCGTCCCTGAAACTGAAATTGATCCTATTCTCACTTTTTGTCATTCGTATGCTTGTAGAGGTCACTTTGGATCTGAGAGGACAGCAAGAAAAGTGCTTGACTGTGGTTTTTATTGGCCGTCTTTATTCCAAGATTCATATTTGTTTTGCAAGTCATGTTGTAGTTGTCAAAAGACAGGTAATATAACCCAACGAAATGAGATGTTGCAAACACCCATACTCTTTTGTAAAAATTTTGACGTTTGGGGCATTGATTTTATGGGACCATTTCCTATATCTTTTGGTAACGTTTATATCTTACTTGTTGTCGATTATGTTTCGAAATGGGTGGAAGCCAAGGCCACAAGGACTAACGATTCTAAATTTGTTGCAGATTTTCTCCGTACTAACATATTTTCTAGGTTTGGAGTTCCTAGAGCTCTAATAAGTGATAGAGGCACTCATTTTTGCAATCGAACTGTGGAAGCTTTGTTGAAAAAGTATCATGTCACTCATAAAGTGTCGACTGCATACCATCCGCAAACTAATGGACAAGCGGAAGTGTCAAACAGAGAGATCAAGTCCATTCTCGAAAAGATAGTAAATCCGAGCAGAAAAGATTGGAGTTTGCGATTGGATGATGCTTTATGGGCTTATATGATAGCTTATAAAACGCCTATTGGTATGTCACCTTACCGATTAGTGTTTGGAAAACCATGTCACTTACCTGTTGAGCTAGAACACAAAGCTTATTGGGCTATTAAGACTTTTAATATGAAGATGAGTGAAAGTGGAGAGCATAGGAACTTGCAAATACAAGAGTTGGAGGAAATTCGCAATGATGCTAATGAAAGTGCGAGAATTTACAAGGAGAAAACAAAGGTTTTTCATAACAAGATGATCTCTAGGAAAGAATTCAAGATTGGCGAACAAGTCCTTTTATACCAATCTCAACTTTGGTTGTTTCCAGGTAAGTTATTCCCGTTGGATTGGGCATTTTGTTGTTAATGTGCTTTTCCTTATGGTGCAATTGAAATTCAAAGTTTAGAAAATGCAAAAGTACTTAAAGTAAATGGCCATAGACTCAAGCATTTTCATGAGAATTTTCAAAAAGAAGACGCGACTAATTCGAACCTTAAGGATCCAATTTCTACCACTTGAAAAGGGAAGCACGTTGTCGAGTCAATGACAATAAACAAAGGCGCTGCTTGGGAGGCAACCCAAGGGGAGTATGATTTTCCTTCTTTTTATTTTTACATTTATGTTTTTAGTTATTTATGCCTTTTTCTTTGCATTTTACTTTACATTGGGGACAATGTAAATTTTAAGTGTGGGGGAAGGGATTTAGGATTTTTGTTTTTTTTAGATCATATTTTGAAAATTTTAGGAAATTTTAAAATTTTTGACATTTTGAATTTTATGGGTAAATTCACTGCAAACTCTCACGAGACAAAACTCATCAACTTGGGGTAACCTTGGGGTTTAAAGGCTTGTTGCACATGCTAAGTGTAACCGTGTTTCATACGAAAATGGGGTAGTTTTTTTATTTTATTTTTAGGATGTGTCGCTTGAGCAATGAGTTAATTGAATTTTAAATTTTTAGCTAATGATAAAAATTTTATTTTTATTTAATAACTTTTGAAAAAAGGATAAATTTTTGTTTAGTTTGAATTTTTGACTTATTGTTGGTATTTACTTTATTTGAGATCTTTAAATTTTTATGCACTTATATCCATTTGTTTGAGCTAGTTTTAATGAAGAGAAAGTTTACATGGTTAAATGCTTATGGAAGATATTTTTGAGCTCTATATCTTATTTGATCATTAGTTGAAGTAAAATATAAGACAACATATAATTTGGAGGAGATGATTTAGGTAATTTTTCTAGGATTATTATTGAAGAAAAATCTTGTAGTGGGTTGAAATGGAGCGTAAAATGCACTCACTCATAAACACATGAAAAAGTGAGATAGAGCATAAAATGCACTCACTAAAGAAGAAGAAAAGGAAAAAAAAAATGGGATGGAGCATAAAATGCACCCATTTAAAGAAAAAAAAAAGGGAAAAATATTTGAAAATTTGATATTAATAATCTTAGTGTGCCTAATTGTTTAAAACCTTTTAATCTTCTGATATATATTTATCTGTATTAACTGAAAGTGACGTGAACAATAAGTATATTGAGTTTTGTTATATGTCTTTTATAAGGTAATCAATGACCGAAGATTATCTGAGTTTTGATTAGTTTGATACATTTAGATCCACACACACACAAAAGATCTTGATTAAAGTAAAATTGATAAATATGTTAAAATTCTAAATTTTGCATGGTTTTGAAATTTTCTTTGAGTTATCATTTAAAAAATCTTTGAGGCTGATGTTGAAATTTATATTGATTTGTTGCTCAAGTAAATTGTTTGGTTATTATTTTTAATTATTATTCTTGTTTTGCTTGAGAACAAGCAAAAAACTAAGTGTGGTGGTATTTGATAGGGTTAAATTATACGAGATTTTTATTCCCTAATATTTAATTTTTATATTTATTGTGTGCTTAAATGTTTAATTATTTAGCTCATTTTGGTTTTAATAGGTTTTATAGGATTTTAGTTAATTTATGTTAATTTAGGTCATTTTATAGTATTTTTATATTTCTTTTTATTTATGTGTTTTTATTTATTTTTAGTGTTTTATTTATTATTATGTGTTTTTAGGATTTTTAGTATTTTTATATTATTTTTATTTATTTTTAATTAATTTATATTTATTTTTGTAGAAAAATTAAAAGCTAAGGGCATTTCTGTAAATAATCTGCTAAAAGGAGATTCGCGCAAGGCGCGGAAATATCAGCAGCAGGCGAGGAGGAAACGACTCCGTTTGGTGGTTTAAAGGAAAGCAGCCCGCGCGATGCGCGCGGTGATGCTGAACAGTAGCAAGAACAGGAACAAAACGGCGTCGTTTAAAACTCAGGGGCGCGTAATTCGCGGGCTAGCGTGGCAGTCACTGTAGCGAGTGCCTTGTTTGGCAGACGCGGAAATGGCCCAAAACGAAATTATTCGCGAATTTTTGCTACTTTTTGATTCCAAATTAGATTTTAATTCCAATTAGGGTTAGGATAATAATTATTTTATTTTTCTTTTATTTTTAATTATAAATTCTATTAGGGTTTGGACAAGTTAGGAGGTTTATAAAGCCTATAAATAGAGGGTTTGAGACCCAATGTAATACACAACTCTCATTAGAATAAAAATTATCTCTTCTATTCTTTAGTGTTCTCTACAATTATGAGTAACTAAATTATTTTTCTTGTTTTAAGTTATTGAAGCTATCAAGATTTATACACTGTGAGATCTAATTTATTTTAATTGTTCAATTTATATTTTGAGTATTGAATATTTTTTTGTGCTTAATTTTATGATTGATTTGTTTAATTCGTAGTTGCGCTACTAGTTTATTATTCATATTAATCTACTGTTATTTGTGAAGCAACTAAGTTTAATAATTGTTTTGCAGATCAAAAGATTATTTTATCTTAGGAAGAATATTCATCTAAATTAAATGCAAACAAGTGGATTGTGTTATTTAGTTCAACGATCTCTCTAATTCTTTATGCTACTATTAAATTAAATCTTTAGCAAGTGTCGAAGGTTGTTTATTAGTAAGGGTATTTAGACCAAGTGGCTCTACTTATCTAAAATTAAGAAGAGAGGAGAAAAATTATTCCACCTGCGAGTAGTTATTTCTACGATGAATGTTCAAAATATGAATTGAGTTATTCTTGCATTAGTGATCAGTTGTAAATTCTTGATGGTGGATTTTGACTTAATCCAAGGCTTTTTCTTCTCATTTATTTCATTAAATTACTTGCATAATTATTTTAGTTAATTTTATTTTAAAAAAACCCCAATTTTTGTTTGCAAAAACATAAAATTAAATAATCATTCTCTGTGGGATCGACTCTTACTTACACTACTACATATTTATTTTTCCAAAGTAAGATTTTATTTTTGTGTGCTTGCGATATCACACTGAAAGCAGAGATATCTTTTACAGGATTTCGTTGAGGAGACTAGTTGTTTGCCCCTGGTCATTCATGGAGCTTGGAATGTGGAAGTATTCATGACCAGAGGTTGAGGGAATGGCATTGTGTGTGACCAGGAGTCTTAATAGTTGGGAAGGTTGAGCAGTGGGCATTGTTTGAGTAAAGGGCATGATTTCAAGGAGTCTTGAGGGCACTCTACGTCTTGAATATCTTGACCACCAGTCGTAGAAGATGGGAATTCTACGACTGGGGCAGAGTTGGATGTAGAGCTTGTCTCAGGGTTTGCATTAGACAGCTCCTCAAATTTATTAAAGGTCCAAAAAGGTGTATGACTTTGTATGAGGGCTAGAGGAATAAAATGTACATTTTTCCCTAATGAAGATGAGAATGATCGGTTTGAGATCAACCTTTGAGCAAATTGAAGGTTTAGAGGGTAGCCTTGAGCCAAAATCACCACATTGGGATATGCTTTGAATGTCCAGAAGAGTTGATCCCATGCATTGTGCACCAAGGCTCGGTGGAATGGCATTAGTGGAAAGAACTTCAACAGGCAGTTGTAGTTGAGGTGCTTCTGTTCATTTCTTCCGACTGCCACTATTTCAATGTCATCCTCTTCATCAGTATTCATTATGGCTGAAAGGATTGAAATGTTTTCTTGAATCTCCCTCTCAACATGAGCACTGCTGGTTTAGGAACTACTGATGGCTCCCCCTCAGTTTGAGTACCCATTGGTTCAGTTGCTTCAAATGGCTCCCTCTCAACTGGAGTAGTGTCAGTTTTTTCAGGTAGCTCCCCCTCAGCTACTAAGCCTTTTTTAGTTATTTGATCGACTAATTTCACTAGCCTTCTTCTTTTTAGCCCTGACACTGCTGAAATGACCTCCTCGGTTTGATGTTTGCTGCGAGTTTTCCTCTGCTGATCTAATTCTTCATCCTCTGATGCAACCTTCTCTTTAAGAGCAACGTCAGAGGCCTCATTTGATGATCCTTGAGTTTCAATCTCAAGGACTTTCTTTCCTTTTCTCTTCCTAATTAAACTAGGAGATTGCCTGCTGACTTCTTGAGAGTCTGCTTCTGCAGATAGGATCTTCATTTGTGAGGGCCCAGTGCCACTCTGTGTTCCTTCACTATCCCCAGATCGAGATAGTTTTCTATTTTCAACAAGGTTTCTTTTTCAGTTATAGAAACAGTCTCTGGGTCATCCTCTTATTTGCGTTGAGGACATCTCCTTCAGCATGCTCAATCTTGTTCCCCAAAATGGATTAAAGGAGAATGCTTATGAATCTCCCATAGAGCATTTTCCTGACTCCTTTTGCCTTGTCTGCATTTAAGAACTAGTTACCGATCCATTCTAGCAGTAAGGAGCCATAATTTATGGTTATCTTTTTTTCTATGGCTGTCATTATCTTCAGCTAGATCTCGCTAACGGAGTCGTGAGCAGAGTCTTTGCAGAGGGGGCATTTTCCAATGACGTCAGCCAAAAATTCATATTTCTGAGAAAACTCTTTCTTCTTCAATCCTCTTAGCTCTGGATTCTTTTTGTAGTGCATTCTTCTTAGGCCCTCTTCTGCACTCACAAGATTCAGAGTTGTGAGGCCCCCGTGTTTAAAACCTAGGGCTAGGTTTATTTCTTCAGCTGTGAAATTGAACTGGACCTCTTTTACTGTGGTGGTTAGAGTTTTATTAACATAGGATCCATTAGTATAAAACTTTCGGACTAGCCTTGATAGAATCCTCGTGTTTGTTCCTAAAGCTTCTCGAAGGTCGACCTTTTTTACCAGATGGATTATCCTCCGGTACTGTTTATCAGCGGTTGTGAAGGCTTCGAAGATCAGTTCATTTCCTGATATTACTTGAGCAGACGCCATTGATTGTTTTTCTAAAACAAGATGAATGATTTGTCTTAATATTGTAAATCTAGGGTTCTGGATTGTGAGAGAGAGTTAAAGAGTTTTTAGTTTTTGATTTTTGAAGAATAATAAAAGACACGCAGTTTTTAAAGTATTTAAAACTTTCCTCTATATTTGCTGATACGCGTGTCAAATTTTTATAAGAAGACTTCCAGTTGGTTGATGACTATTTTGCCCTTTGTCTCCCCCTGAGTTCTACGATCCCTCTTGATTCAACAATCCTTTGTTTTTGACAGTCGTTGAGTGAGATTTACGACTGGAATGTACTTTACGATCCTTGGCTTGACCATCGTTGAGTGAGCTCTCTGAATTAAAGTGTACTCTACGATCCTTGGCTTGACGATCGTTGAGTGAGCTATATGAATTTGGGGTATACTCTACAATTCTTAACTCGACGATCGTTGGGTAGGCTCTACGAATTTGTCCTTTACTTTATCCTTTGAAAAACTATTTCTCCCTATAGTGTTAGTAACTTCCAAAAATATGATATATATCAAGAGTCTAGATTTAACATTCCTAACTCACTTATTAGTTTATTGAATCTTGATTCCTCTAAAGGTTTTGTAAATACATCTGTTAATTGTTCTTCAGTTGGGATATAGTGTAGTGATATATTACTATTTTATACATGATCCCTAATAAAATGATATCTTATATATATGTGCTTAGTTCTTGAATGCATGACAGGGTTATGAGTTATGGCAATTGCACTTGTATTATCACAGTATATAGGGATAGAATTAAGCTCAAAGCCATAGTCTGCAAGCTGAGTCTTCATCCATAGGATTTGTGCACAACAACTGCCTGCGGCTATATATTCAGCTTCTGCAGTTGATGTGGATACTCAGTTTTGCTTCTTACTGAACCAGGAGACAAGTCTGCTGCCTAACATCTAGCAAGTTCCACTTATGCTCTTTCTGTCTATTTTGCATCATGCGTAATCAGCATCTGAGTATCTTATTAGATTAAAGGAAGACTCCTTGGGATACCATAATCCCAAATTTAGAGTTCCTTTAAGATATTTGAAAATTCTTTTCACAGCTATTAGATGAGACTCTTTAGAGTTAGCATGAAATCTAGCACATATACATGTAGCAAACATTATATCTGGCTGGCTAGCAGTTAGGTATAAGAGTGAGCCTATCATACCTCTGTACTGAGTGATATCAGTGTTTTTACCATTCTCATCTTTATCAAGCTTAGTAGAAGGTGGCATAAGAGTTTTCATGATGGTTGCACATTTCATGTCATACTTCTTTAGTAAGTCTTTGATGTACTTGGCTTGGTTTATGAAGATGCCTTCATCAGTCTGTTTTACTTGAAGTCCGAGGAAGAAGTTAAGTTCTCCCATCATTCTCATCTCAAACTTGCTCTGTATAAGCTTGGCAAATCTTTCACACAGTTTTTCATCCGAAGAGCCAAATATAATATCATCTACATAAATTTGAACTAGCAGTGTTTTATTCTTATGTTTTCTTAAAAATAATGTAGTATCTACTTTTCCTTTAGTGAATCTGTTTTCAATAAGAAAGTTAGTTAAGGTTTCATACCATGCTCTGGATGCTTGTTTTAGACTATATAAGGCTTTATTTAATCTATAAACAGAATTTGAAAAGGTTGAATTGATAAAACCTGGAGGTTGTTCCACGTAGACTTCTTCTTAAAGTTCTCCATTCAGAAATGCACTCTTGACATCCATTTGGAAGACTTTAAACTTCATGTATACAGCATGGGCGAGAAAAATCCTTATGGCTTCCAATCTGGCAACTGGAGCAAAGGTCTCATCATAGTCAATTCCTTCTTCTTGAGAATAGTCTTTGGCCACAAATCTTGCTTTGTTCCTTGTAATCACACCATTTTCATCCATTTTGTTCCTGAAGACCCATTTGGTGCCAATAACTGGTTTATGCTGAGGTCTAGCAACTAATCTCCAAACTTTGCTCCTTTCAAATTAATTTAGCTCTTTTTGCATGGCCTCTATCCAACTTGAATCTCCTAAGGCTTTTTCAATCTTTTTGGGTTCCACTTGAGAGAGAAAAGGTAAAAGCATTCATTTGAAGTTGCAGCTCTTATCTTGATTCCAGTATTTAGATTTCCAATTATTAGATCTTGAGTGTTATCTTTGGTCCACTTTATTCTGCTCAGAACGTCTGTTCTAGTGCCTTCTTGTCTGAGTTCCTCCAAATCAACTTCTTGTTCTGATCGTAGAGTTTCAATGTCTGGTGTGGTGAGCTCTACGATTTCTTCTACTTGCTTAACGATTTCTGTTACTGGTTCCATGATCGTAGAGTCTGACTCTACGATTTTGAGTTCTTCGATCGTTGAGTTTATTTCTGATGAATTGTTGAGTGTCAAGCTTTTCTTTTCTGGGTCTGATTCATCGAATGTGACATGGATGGAGATTTCAACTATTAAGGATTCTTTGTTGAACACTCTGTATGCTCTACTATCCGTTGCATAGCCAAGGAAGATTCCTTCATTTGACTTTGGCTGGAATTTGGTTAGATGCTTCTTGCCGTTGTTGAGTACGTAGCATAGGCAGTCAAACGCATGAAAGTAACTTATGTTTGGCTTTCTTCCATTCCACAATTCGTATGGAGTCTTATTCAAAGTTGAGTGTATGAGTGACTTATTCTGGGTGTAGCATGCAGTGCTGATGGCTTCAGCCTAAAAATACTCAGGAAGATAGGTTGTTGCTAGAAGGGTTCTTCCTGCTTCAATTAGAGTCATATTCTTCCTTTCTGCTACTCCATTCTGTTGAGGAGTCCTTAGGACTGAGAAGTTGTGATTGATTCCATTTTCTTCACAGAACTGGTCCATATCTGAAAAGTCAAACTCTCTTCCATGATCACTTCTGATGGCCTTAATCTTTTTGCCCTTTTCATTCATGATTAGTTTGAAGAGCTTGATAAGATGTGAAATAGTTTCATCATTAGAGCTTAGATCTCATGTAGTCATCTACTACCACTAGAGAGTATCTCTTTCCTCCAAGGCTTGTAGTTGGGATAGGCCCGAATAAATTCATGTGTGGTAATTGAAGAGCTCTATCATTTGAGTTGACTGTATTGCTCTAGAAGGAGGTCTTTGTTTGCTTTCCAAGCTGACATGCTTTGTAGGATTTTTCTTTGATGAAATTAAACTTTGGCAATCCTCTTACTAGGTATTTGGAAGCAAGCTTTGACATACTCTTGAAGTTAAAATGAGATAATCTCTTGTGTCAGAGCCAGCACATATCTTCAGAGACTTTAGCAAGGAAACAGACTGCCTCATCTGAACATAATTTGACAAGGTTGACCACGTAGACGTTTTCTTCTCGAATTCCTACTAGCTTTAGCGAGTTAGTCTTCAAATCTCTGACTTGGCATTGGTTATTGAAGAAAGTGACTTGATGCCCTTCGTTACATAGTTGACTGATGCTTAATAGGTTATGTTTTAGTCCTTCAACATAAGCAACTTTATTGAATGATGTTGCACCATTTCCAGTTGAGCCATATCCTCTGGTTTTTCCCGAATTATTGTCACCAAATATGACTGCAGGTCCGTCCTTTTCCTTGTAATCTGTCAAAAGAGCCTTGTCTCCTGTCATGTGTCTTGAGCATACACTGTCAAAATACCAGATGGATCTCTTCATCTGCATAACAGATCAATCTTCATTTTGGTACCCACATTTTCTTGGGTCCTGTTTTATTAGTACCTTTCGGGACTCAAATCTGTTTGATTTTAGATCTTTGTAGTTTATAATAATGATAACCTGATAAATATTTATCATTTTTATGACGGTAACTATGATTGATATGATGTTGACGATGATGTGTGTATATTTGTGAATTCCTATTTGTCCAGGACCTGTATGGATTGTAGTTGCTCATAGTCCTCCTGTTAGGCTGATATACATTCTACTTCCATGTTACTCTATGATTCTCATACTTCGTAGAGTAAAAGTTAACTCTACGATTTCTACATGGTTGGTTAGTAGAGTAAGTTTTGCTTGACTCTACGATCCTTCGAGGTTCAACTATAAGTGTTAACTTACTTTTTAATTTTTTGAATCCTATGCCAGTACGAGTTTTATTGGCTAATATGATAGCAGGAATAGCAGAGTGTGGACAGCTTGGAGAAATTGAATCTGAGGATTTGATGAACACAATTCCTTTATTAAGATTAAAGGATTTGCTTTCATTTATTTCTATTGATTTCTCCATATTAGGCTCTGAGGCAGAATTCTCAAAACCTAATCCTGATCTGTCAGCCACATCTCTTTGGCTTGAGATCAGGGTGTCCATAGACAAACTTGATTTGTTCCACATGGAAATTGTCTTTTTTAGTTCCTGAATTTTGGAGACTAGTGAAGATTCTTTCTGAGTGCTCAATTCAATTATCTTTTTCAATTTTTCATTCTCAATCTCAAGACTAGAATAAAGTTTTGCAGTTTGAAGTGTGACTTCTAATTGTAGGCTTATTTTCTCTTTTTTCTCTTTTAGATGAGAATAATCTTTAGATAGCCTTCTAAATATTTTCATGTATTTGTGCAATTCTACCATTAAGTCATACATGCCTTCTCTGAGATCGTCAATGTTTAATTCATGAAAGTAAAAATCAAATACCTCATCTATGTTGAATTCTTTTTTGATGCTTCCTTCTTCGTTTGCCATTAAACACAAGTTGGCCTTCTGTGGCTCTTCATCATCACTTGACTCGGAGTTTAGTTCTTCCCCTGAGTCACTCTAGGAGCCTTCAGCTATGAAGTTTTTGTCTTTCTTCTTTTGCTTGTGGAAGCTCTTGAATTCCCTTTTTGGATTTTCTTTTGTTTTATCCTTTCTCAGCTCTTCTCTCAAGGGTTTTAGGCACTTAGCAATGAAATGGTCTGACTTTTTGCAATTGTAGCAAAGGTCATTTATTTGTTCTTTACTGTTGCTGCTTCTGAACTTCTGTGGTCTGTTCCTATTGATGAATCTTTTAAATTATCTGAACAGCATGGCAGCTCCTTCATCATCATCTAATTCATCTTTATCAGAGTCAGAATCAGCCTTAAAATTGCTTCGGTGAACTGAAGTTGAGGCTTTAAGAGCAATGTTCTTCTCCTTCTTTCTTCCCTCAGATAGGGTCTCTGCCCTTTGATTTAGCTCCAACTCGTAGGTAAGAAGATTTTCTTAGAGCTATTGTACAGTCATTTCGTGCAGGTTCTTTGACTCCTGGATGGCTATGGTTTTGGCATCCCATTTGCTTAGCAAAGATCTCATGAATTTGATGACGAGATCTCTATTCAGGTAGACTTTTCCAAATGATCTGAGAGAGTTTAGTAGCAAGTTAAATCTCTCATAGGTGTTTGTAATGTTCTCCCCTGATATGTGGGTGAACATTTCATATTACTGAATAAGCAGTGATTGTTTATTTTCTCTGACTTCTTTTGTTCCTTCGTGCATGATCAACAGAGTCTGCCAGACTTCTTGAGCTATTTTGCAGTTGACAACATTTTTAAACAACTCATCATCTAGAGATTGGAATAAGATGTTTTTGGCCTTTTTGTCTCTTTAAAAATCCTTCTTTTCGTTGTCGGTCATTCTTCTCTTTTCTTTGCTACTAGCTTGTTTGGATATTCAATTGTTAATGCAAGCTTCATTGGTATGACTGACCCATTAAGTACTGTCTCGAATAGTTCATCGTCTATTGCATCCATATAAGCCTGCATATGAACTTTCCAGTTAGCAAATTTTTCTTTATTGCACATTGGTGGTCTGTTACCTCCACCAAGTTTTGTTGTGCGCCATTAGATCTACTCAAGCTTGTAAGGCTTTAAATGTGAGAATCTGCTCTGATACCAATTGTTAGTTCCCAATGACACGAAAAGATATCTAGAAGGGGGGTTACATAGATTCTTTAAAAACTTTTTGTTTATTTGGCTTTAAGAAAGAATGAATTATTAATCAAATAGTTTAGCACAGCGGAATATGATTTAGTTACCCCTTCTTAATATGTTAATGCAATAATTCAACAAGCAGTTATATAGCAATTATAGCAATTAATAAACACAAGATGAAAGACACCAGTTTTTAAGTGGTTCAGAGTTCACAAGACTCCTACTCCACTGTTTTGCTCTTTGAGCAGCAAATCCACTAAGGATACTTTTACAATTTCTGAATCAATAAGATTCCTTCAAGATAAGCAGTCTTGGAGCTTTAGTTCACTAAGAACTCTACAAGTCCAGCAGACTTGGATACTCTAGTTCACTAAGAACTCTTCTCGAGTAGTGTAGAATTGGGTGTGCTACTAAGTTGCATTTTGCATAAGTTTCTGAAGAACTTAGTAGCGATGCAAGATACTTTTGCTTTTGATATTTTTCAATTCTTGTGTATGTTTTTCTTTCTTGTGTGTATCTCTCTATCTTCTTGTATTGAGTCTGGGCTTCTCCTATAGAAGCATCAGATTTCTTCCCGTCTGAAATCTGCCCTCTTCAATTTATGTCTGTTACCTCACAATGTAGAGCTGTTGAATATTATATTCATTTAGCTCATTAATGCTCTGACGAGATATTAATTGACCTGAAATAATGTCCAAAAAAGTGTTTCCTTTTTTCTTGGGACAAGACATGACAATCGTAGGTTTCTACTAACTTTCATAGAGGTGTTTGGTCTTCCATAGAAATATGGCTGATAGGACACAATCTTCTGACTTTACAACTTTGAAAGTCTTCTCTTTGTTGCTAGCACGCTTTGGTCAGTCCTCTCATATTTCTGACTTTAGGCTCTTAGCAGAAGTTTATCTAACACAATAATGCAGATTGTTCTTCTCAATGAAGTTGCTTCTGTCTTTTAGGACAAGAGAAGAATCATCAGATGATTTAGGATTTGATCGTAGAGTTGCTTAAATATTTCTTGCTTTTGCTTAACTCTACGATTTTTCTTGCTGCAGTAACTGCTCTATGACAAGGCAGTTTACCTTGAGATCGTAGAGTTGTATTATACGGTTACTCTGTTGATCGTAGAGTTCGTTATTCGATCGTTTCTTTCTTGGTCGTAGAGTATGTTCCTTTGCTTTAACCAAATCGTAGAGTTTTCCTGGCGCTTTTTCCTGGCGCGGAATCGTAGAGTCCAATTTACAATCAGACTGACTGACTAAAGAGATATAACACAAGATAAACCTAACAAATTTGATCTTTTCATAAACTAAGTCCGTGAACATAACACAGGACTTTACAGCTCAATACATTCATATCCAAAAGATCAACCTAACAGTTTTGATCTTATCTAACTAAGTACTTGTACATCATGAACAATCAAAGGACTTTACAACTCTACTATTGAATGCATTTATCACCTTAATTCTTATCATCAAATCAAACATGCAATGTTCAAAAAATCTCATTAAAGAGATCCTTGGGCACACTCATTAAAACCAGTTCTGAGGTTGGTGGAGAAAATCCACCTTTGTGCGCCAAAGTTTTAAATTGTTAACTGAAAGGTTTAAGTGCAAGCAGTTATGGTTATTTATGATAAAAGTACACATGAAGCAGGACTAAGGAGTAGTGAGTTACTCTAGACAAACAAAGAATGTCTTATTCAATGCTCTAGAGGACAAACTGCTAAGGGATATACGTAACTATAGAACCATTAAAGAAGTCTAGAAAGCTCTATTGATAAAGCATGAAGATGCTAAAGTAGACAAGCAGTCTCTCTCGGTTTAAAAAGATTAAAATATCTTCACTCATTTTTGGTGAAAGACAATTACTACAAATGAGAAACTCAACATCCTTCTCAACTTTTAAAGAACCTTTGACAAGGCATACCTAAATAAGGAAGTCAACTATAAATTCATACGAGCTCTACCCAGTAAATAGAATTCCAAGACCTCAGCCTCCATAAAGTCAAGAGTCTACACAAGATAACTTTACAACTACCATATGAAGATTAGCTCAACGATAAGCTCAGCTTAACCAGAAAAGCTACAGAAAGGTCATTCAAGACTCTCCTAGAAGGAAGACGAAGACAGTGTTCTACTTAACATAAGATTTAATGAAGATCATGAAGAAGGTATGAACAACTTCATCAAACACTAACTACAATAGTAACAGAGCATTCAGCTCCAAAGATCTGTGTCTCATCTGTAAGAAGTTATATCACTATATTTGATGTCTATAGTAAACTCCACATGAAGGAAAGAAGTATGATCTATGAAGGATCATGACTCGTCACCAAACGACTCTATTGTTCAATGTTGATGATGATGGAAGCCATCAGACTGATCATTTTTATGTCACATGAGGTTAAAAAAAAGGGTATGCAAAGAAGAAAACAATGACATATCCCAAGAAACTCTACAAAAAAGGTTCAGGGGATGATCTCTGAAGATCTGGAGCGCAACTAAAAGTCAATATCTACACAAGAGATGGACAAGACAAGGACGTCACCACTGATACTTAATAAATTGATATCAGTGAGGTATTATGTTTTAACTCCTCCAATATTTGTGTACATGACTTATAAAATTGCTTTATTTGATATAATTATTATACATACATAACATTGTTTGGGATACTCTTAAAAGATCATTATCCACTTCAATTAGATATAGGGAAAGCACAAGTTGAGTTGGAAACAATTCATGGAAATGCTTTTTATTCGACTAAACCTGAGGCTGATAATAATATTTTAAGACTTATCCTTAAACAGCTTGCACTAGTAAATTCTACTCTTGTCAACAATATAAATGAGTTAACTACTTCCATTGATCATATTGTTGTTTCAAAAAATAACATATCAAATACTAATTTTTGGTTTAGAATATACAGAGTATGGTCAACCCTATGATCGAAATCTCGAAAGATTGTAGTGTCTGTGAAAACTAACTATACGAATCTATTTGGTGAACATTGTAGAGTTAATCATTACTCTATGAACTCTCAAAACCTAAGATTAGTGTGGTAGAAATAGAGTAAGCCAAGAAGCAATGTTAATGTTAATCCACGTATACTTCAAAGAGATAGACATTAAAACACAAACACAAGCACACATCATATGTATTATACATATTATCTGTGTGAATTTCATTATGTGTATTTGAATGTTTCTCCTAGAATCAGAAGACCAAATCTAAATAGATCTAGGTTTTCTTGAGAGCTCCACCTAAGATAGTGGATGCTTATTGCACTTGTAGTTAGGAGTCAAACTATTCTTTCAAGAGAATAGAGGATCCGATTGTTCTTCTATGAAATAATAAGTCTATAGAATCAATAAAAAATTAAATAGTATCATCACAATCTAAAAAGTAGCTTATGTTAAAAGATTGAAGGACAACCATATAAGCATCAGTTAATTATGCGTCAAAAGACATCAAGTAGTTTTCCTAAACAACCAAAAGTCATAAAGAGTGACAATGAGAATGAGTTCAACTCTTCTAAGGATTTCAAGTTCTATATATTGAAATGTGTTAAAGTCTGCATGATAAATTTGATGATGACAAGATGATTTGACTTGATTATTCATTTTGATGTTGATTGACAAATATATATTTGTAATCAATAGCTTTTGTAAAATCCTTATTAATGAAATTGATGTAAAAGGACTTAGAACATAAAGATCAAATTTGCTAAGTTAATCATATGAAATTCAAAGTATATATAGATGTTAGGATCAATGATCCCAAAGACAGCAGATCCCTTCAGAATCTACTCTGGAATCGTAAAGTTTAAAGTCTACTGCTAATAGGGGTGAGCAGAAAACCGATTTGCCTCCGAAACCGAGCCGAAAACCGCGTAAACCGCACTAATTAAAACCGAACCAACGGTTGCGACGTGTACGACGGTTTAAAAGTGGTTAAAAAACCGAAATTGCGGGTTGGGTGCGGTTTTTTGTCCAAACCGCACCTGTAAAACCGAACCGCACCTGATGGCCTACTGAGAAATAAAACTACGTCGTTTTGAGTTTTATATATAAACACTACCAAACCCTAAAATCATTCGCAGTTCTGGCTTCCTCGTCTCTTCACTGCAGCGCCTCTTCCTCCTCTCTTCGAAGCTTCATCTCTTCAACCCAAATTCATACACACACACACACACACACACACACACACACACACACACACACACATACAGAAGCCAAATGGTGAATCAAATTTTGTAGCTATGGAAATTTTGGAGCAGAAGAACGATTTTCCCCGTAAGGATTCGTGCGGAAGGAAAGGATCGATAACATGTGTCATTCTATTCTCTACTTTGTTCATCATTGATAGCTTATCTCGCAAGAGTTCTTCATATGATAAGATCCCTCAGAAGCCCCTCAAGCTAACCGTTCTAAAATTGGATGACTCTTCCTTCGGTAATTTTTGAAACCCTAGTTCTCTGTTTCTATCTAGATTTTTGAATGAATACATATTTTCTTAGTATATAAACAGTTATATTTCTATCTATTGACAATTTGGCATTTAAATTTTTTGGATTGGGATGAATTTTGGTTCTGCAGAAATTAAAGTTGTGAAGACAGCTACAGTGACAGAGCTGAAGAAGTCAGTGAAGGCTGCGTTCAGTCATTTACCGAAAGAGGGACCTGGCAAAGTGTCACACTGTCATGGTATGATTATTTTTCATTTTCACTATTTATAGGTTTTAGAAGTGGCAAATTGTGCAATTGGAGAGAAATTTGTCACTAGATATTAGAGTTTTTTTCATACTAGGATTTGTCACTGGAGTGATTGTACCCTGCAGCTTAGCACAAGAAAGACTTGACCTTTAGGTTAGTATAATTTGCTCCAATTTTTTCTCAGCTTTATTATAGTTGCCTGTACATGCACTTTTATATGTAGTTAACATATATGTGCATTTTCCTATATATGTTGAAAATGGGAATTGGGAATTACAATGAGGAGTGCAGGAGTATTTTGACTAGGTATGTGGGGGAGTGGGAGAAAGTTATAACCAGAACTGGGAGGTGGATTGATTTTAAGAATGATTATAAGACCATGGATTTGAAGTTTATGGAAAGTGTTTGGTGGGTTTTCTCTCAGTTGCATAAGAAGGGACTTGTTTATAGAGGTTTCAAGGTCTATTTTCTTCTTCCTTTTTTATTTTATTTTATATATTTTGATTTTTTATTTATTTTTAAGTTGTACATGTCCAAATAATTGTTCTTAATTGGGAAGTTTTAAATTTCTTTGTTGTCTAAGCATATTTTGTGGTTTTTCTGAACCAAGTTTGTTAAATATTAGATGAGTTATTATTGTAATCTGAATTGGTTAACTGTAGGTCTATGCACTTTTGATTCCTCGAAATAGGTATTGAAATGTTTTTGAAACTAATGCTGTTATATGGAAATGATTTTGTAAGGTTTATATTTTATAGTTTGTCTTCTATTTTATAAATTAGGTCTTTGTATAGTTTGTGGAATTAGTTTTATCTTCTACAGTTTCATTCGTGGAAAAATCTGAAGAATGAAAGGTTCATAAATTTGAATTGAAATTATATGACGTGATGAGTTAAGATGGATATATTGTGTAAATGCTAATTTTGTTTGCATGGACAACTACACCATGGACTCTTCTAGCAATCTCGCCCTTTGTGTAAATGCTAATTTTGTTGAAAGAGAGAACAGAACATTCCTTAAAACAGGAAATGCATTTCTGGCCACCGAGATGTCAAAATACTTTCAAAATAAATCAACCAACACTGTCTGCTTGACTTAAAAGAGGTTTCTCATTCACACGACTATTAAGGAAACATCCCACGTATTTTGGAAGGGAAAGAAACCAAATCTTAGGTATCTACGCATCGTTTACTGTACATGTTAAATCCTCAACAAACTGTAAGAATTAACTGACAATTTCAAGGATAAAATAAAGACATGTTTCTTGAATACTCAGAAAATTGTAAAAACTTACTGTGGTAAAGATTGTTAACTATTTGTATTGTATATTATTTTGTAAAGCTAATAATCTTGAACCAAGAAAAGCTACTACTAATGATCAATGAAGAATAAGATGATATCATGAACATCAACCCTCCAATCTCAGAAGAGCTAACAATTTCTACGATTGATGTTTCACCAATCGTAGAGTTAAGTGATGAAAACGGTGAACAGTCGAACTCTACTATTATAAACTCAGCGATTGTAGAACCAAACAAAGCAGTCGTAAAGCCAACTTTTCCTGCTCTAAGCACTCTAAGAATTAACAAGTCAACAACAGAACTCCATCTTGAGGAACACAAAGAAGAAGACACGACGACAGACATTCCTTCAGAAAGGTTAAAGGAAAAGAATTATACTCCATATTAGTGATCCTATAGCAAAATTCAGTACTCGATCTGATACTTTGAATGATTATTTCCATTTGAAATTTATATCTCAAATGGAACCTAAAAAGATCGACGGGGCTTTTCAAGAACTAGCTGGATATAAGTAATAAAAGAAATTTAAATCTGTTCAAAAGGAAAAAGGTCTGGAAGCCGATTTCTAAGACCTAAAAGATCATCTAGTAATAGACACCAATAAGACATTAAACACAATCTGAATGAAGACAGAGTAACAACAAGAAACAAGAACAAACTGGATGCAAAAGGGAATCAACCGTGATAAAACCCTTACACTAGCAACTCAACTGAAAGCTACTTTGGTGTTTCTTGATTCATACTACTCTTACAGAGCTCAAGATATGTCACATGAATGTCAAAAGTGCTTTCCTATTTGTTATACTTCAAAAGGAGGACTATGTTAAACAATTTCCAAGGTTTGCTGATTTAACTCTCTAATTTTATGGTTTAGACTAGACAGAGCTTTATTTGGATCAAGTCCAGCTCCTAGAACATTAAAATGAATGCCCAAATTAATGAAACATTTGAGTATTTACAATAAACTAACTTATTATTAATATTTAACATTAAAAGTTAGTTTATTAATGTATTAATTAATGTTAATATTTAACATTAAAAATAGTAAGGAATATTAATAAAATTTTAATGTTAAATATTAGTAATTTAGTATTTACAATAAACTAACTTATTGTTAATATTTAATCAACTAAATAGCTAACTTATTATAAATATTAAATATAATAACTACTTATATTCATTGAAAATAAATATTAATTAAATATATTTACAATAAATCAAGAATGAATAATTAAAACTTTAAATTTTATTGATGTATTAATTAAAACTAATGTATTATAATTTATAAATTACAATAATGAATTAGTAAAATTTTATACTTCATTGATGAATAATTATAACTTTAAAGTTCAATCACTGACCAGACCGAGTTTTGACCAGACAAGCCCAGGTCAAACCAAGATCATACCGTAGGGCGCGGGCCTTTTGTGCATTCCTATTTTTGGTTTTAAAAGGTTACAAACAAGATGTTAAAAAGTGTAAATTTAATGTATTTATCCACACACAAAATTGGTAAAAAATCACATGATTCTCATTTATTAATAAAAGATTAATGTACTTTTTGCACCTTATACTTTACATGTCAGATACCTGTCACACCCCAGACTTTAAAAGGTCCACACTTGCACCCCAAACTTGTAATTTTAGTTTTAAATTGTACTTTTTGGACTTTTAACCGGTCACTTTTGATCGGGACTTTCGGTTTTTACTTAAAATAATACTTGCTACAAGGATAAAATCGTCTAAACATTTTAAATAAAATATTTTAATTCATTTCATTCATCTCTCCTCTTTCCTTCCGTTCTCTCTCCTTTGTTCTGCAATAACCATTTCAATCCATTTTTGTCGTATAGTGAAAACTTGTTCAATTGCTCTATTTCATTTTCATTTTCATTTTCATTTTCAATTTTCAATAAAACAAATATATTCTTCTTCATATTTAACTCGTACCTAAATCAATTTTAGCCCCTTTGATGGTTTGAGCTTCTCTTTAACATGACTCATATATTCCCTTTCTATTTCTCTCTACTTCAATCTCAAGAACATAACAACAGAACTCATATAGGAATTAACCAAAGTATCACAACCCAAAATCTCAAATTCAAAGTTGACGCATTTTTACATCCAAATACACAAAATTGTCCAAACCCTTTTCAAGAAATGGTGTATAACCAACAATACACCTCACAAAATCCCATTTATCTTTAGAAGAAAAAAAAATTAGAATATGCATACTTCCTTATACTTCCATGACTTTGATGCATAAAGAATTTTTTTTTACATGAAATAACTTGGAATAATCATAATCGTAAAGGACTTTTACATCAGGACGAATAGGGAAAAAATACCTTATTTGTCCTTTCACAAATGCAAGCTAAAGCATTTGAACTAGTTATGGACGCTACATCCCCAATCTCAGAAGCATTTGGTAGATTTAATCTATCAACTCATTCTTTCTTCTTCCTCTTCTTTTTAATTATACGGTTTCAATTTTTGTAAATTGAACTCCTGAAAACCCAATTTTTTTACATAAGGTAAAGAAGAATGAAACAAAAAATTGATTTTGTGCTGACAATTTGTTAGGTTTTGGAAGCTAGAAACACAAAAGGAAATATAGATAAAATGAAATGATATAGAAATGAGAAAAAAGCACTTTTTTGTAAACGTTAGATTCTTAACTGCAGGGCCGGCCCAACAGTTATACTAAAAAAGTCTGGGCTTTAGGCCCCATTTTAAAAAAGGCCCCAAATTTTTTAAAGTGTCCATGTATAATATATCATGCCTACCAAAAATACTGAGTAAAAAAATACGTGTATATGTATCAATTAAATTATATGACTTTTTAACTTCCTCTCACTCTTTCTCTCGGTAAACTCAACCCTCTCATTAAATTAAAAAAAAAAAAAAACTCTTCATTTTCTTCTCTCTATCTCACACACACGGACACATACAAAGTGGTGACACAGCCATGCCTATCATTTCTTGGAAGGACCAACTCTCTCATTAAATGACCAACTTTCTCATTACATTAACTGGACTAGCAATACTATCAATTGAAAAAAACATGGTAGCAGAACTTGAATATAAAAACTTAATTAATACTTTTGCAACTCAAAAAGCAAGAAAAAATAATTTGAAATAAAAAATATTAATACCAAACATAAAAGGCCTCATTTAAAACTATTGTTTTAGGTCTCAAATTATCTTGAGTCACTCCTGCTTAGCTGCTTAATAAGATGGGGAGTTTCAGGAAAAACATAAAAGAAAAAGGGAATTAAAGATTGAAAAAGAATTGAAGATTGAAAAAAGAAACATGACTTCATCTTTCTCTCTCCTCTCCTCCTCGACAAAAGATTTACAAGATTTTGGAGAATTGGATGTACTTGTTGATGGAGGAGAGAGAAAGTAACGAAAAAAAAGATGAAAAAAATAAAAATAAAAAAAAAAATGGGTGAATGAGATAGATAATTGAATTGACCAATCTACCCTTAAAAAAAATACACGTGTGTCATTTTCGGTCATTTTTAACCCATTAATTGTCGGGAGGGTGTAAAGAAAAACTAAAAATAGAAGTTGAGGGTGTAAATGTGGACTTTTTAAAGTTTATGGTGTAACAGGTGTCTAACATATAAAATTTGAAGTACAAAAAGTACATTAATCTTAATAAAAAGATACTCTATTCGTTTATTTTTCAATTGAGCTTTACAGAGGGAAAAAAATACATAAATTAAAAATATAAGTAATATTTTATCTGATATATTAAATTAAGTATAAAATCTTATTATTATTTTAAAATTTATTAAAAAGATGAAAAAAATTAATATTTAATAATTAGGGATGATATAGAAAATTAAATCATTATTCTTACTTAAAATTTATAAACAATATATAAAAAAAATTAAGAAACTATAACTAAAACATAACATTCGCACGCTTCTCTTACATTTATTTATTTATTTATTATTATTATTATTATTATTATTATTATTATTATTATTGAATTTCTCCCTCTCTTTGCTTCTCCATCGATCAAACTTAGAAAAAGGAGAGTTCGTTTAAGGGGAAATTGAATTGATTTACGGACATCCATTCCTCTCCCTCCTCCTCATTTGCTTAAAAATCCTGGGTTCCGGTGGTGGTTGTGGTGATGCTGCTGCTGTTTTGGTGGTGGTGGTTGTGTGGTCTATTGGTCGTCCGAGCAAATGGCGTATAGAAGAAGGCAGGGGATCACGAGGGCATCCACGTTTAAGGAAGAGATATACCATCCTCCTCCGCCCGATGAGACCGCGTCTTCCTCTTCTCCTTCTTCTAATTTCGTGCCGGCGTCGGCGTCTCCGTCTCTGGCCGCTCAGGCGATCAGAGCATCCGCGGCTCATCGGGACTCTTCTCTCTCCTCTGCTTTTCATTCCTCCTCATTCAAATCAGACTCCCGATCATTAAAGGTAGCTATTCTTTTTATCATCAATACCATTATCATTATCATTATTACTACTATGACTATTATGATTTCTCCTTATCAACCAGATCCATTTAATACTACCACGTCTCGCGTTTGAAATTTGCAGCATTTTATGTTAGATGAATTTGATAACTCTTTAGTCCGACCTATTAAAAACAAGGAGTAATTTAAAAAAGTTTTTATTTAATATTAAAAATAAATATTATTAATATTTATCAATAATGTTAATCTTTTCATATTATTGAATTCACGAACTTCAATTTGTCAAATTCCCAGTCTTTAAAAAAGGAAGTATGATAAAGAATATACAGTAATAACAAATGGTCAATAAATTGACTATAAAAAAGGAACTATAAGGAAGAATATATAACTCTAATAATTATCTGTGTCTGAAGATAAAGAATAACAAAAAATTAAATTAAAATTTAAAAAATAAAAATATTATTATTATCTGTATTATTATTAAAATATATATATATAATTATAAATTATAAATATTATTATCAGTATTATTATTATTATTATTATTATTATTATTATTATTATTATTATTATTATTATTATAGTGTAGGGGTGAATTTGATTTGAGCAGAAATTTTTTTGTGAGATGAAATGTGAGTCATTAAATTAAGTTGGAAGAATCTGAACCGTTTTTATGCTTTTAAATTCAAAATGTGTTCTATTTTATTATATAGATATAAGGAACAGTCAATAAATTCTCTGGAGCCAATTTCCAATTTTATTCATCGAAAAGTTTTTCGCTTTCTTTTTTTTTCCTTTTCTTTTTGTTATTATTAGTGTTTTGAGTTATGACGGTCTTCCGTTATTATAGAATAAATATAAGTTAACAATACTTAAATATAACATTTAATATTATATTTATTTTAATTATTAAAAAATAATAAAATTAACTTTTACGTCGTTGTACTTAACTATTTTGTATATTAGGCCACTAAACTTATAATTGGATTATCATACTAATTAAAAAAATTTAATTGAATTATTTCGTTAAATTATTTGATCGAAAGTTATCTTTTTTGTTACGTGATTTATTTTTATTAATTCAAAAATTATGTAAAAAACTGCTGAGAATATTTTTAATAATATCATGCACAAGCACAAGCCACGTCACCAAAATTAAATAATATTAAATTAATGTAATACAAAAGTAAAAAATTAATCAAAAGTTCCAGCTAGACCATTTTATCCCTCCTCCTCCTCCTCCGATCATCTCTCAAATCGTCTAGTTCAAACCCTAACCCCATTTTGGGTTGCAACTCCACCACCACCGATCACAACATCTCTGTGAAAAAGTTCCATCAACTATTTCAATATGAGCTCAATTGAAAAATAAAATCAGTATATCATCAAAAATGTGACACCTAATGATCTATAAGCAGCAGGGCCGGCCCTGAGGGGGTGCCGAAGGGGCGACCGCTCAGGGCCCCCAAATTTAGAAGGCCCACAAATTTTTTTTTTTTTTTTTTTTACTAAAATACGAAATTTTTTTATGTATATGTATACTTTAAAAAGAAGATATTGTTATTTTAATTAATGATGAATTTTGATATAAATTGTGCTTTATATATTAGTGTTCATAAAAAAAAAATTATATGCGAGATAGGGCCCCTATTTTTTTTTTTGCACAGGGTCTCTAAACTCTCAGGACCGGCCCTGATAAGCAGACTAAAAAGTTAGTGTCCGGGACTGGGTTGGTGACTCGGAGTTGGACTAAGGAAGAGGGGGAATTAATGGGATGAGCTGGGCTTGTATTTGGGATGATCTGGGTATAATTTTAGGACCATAAGTGTGAATTTGGGTCGTGAAGGCAGGCCTAAAAAGTAGTGAATAAGAAGAATGACAAGGGTTTGGGGAACATGGGTTTTGCGGCCAGGAAGGCGGTTATGGATGGCGGAACCGGGTGACTAATGGTCAGAAGGCCAAGTCTGGGTCGGCGCTGTGAAGAAGAATAGTTGTGGAGAGAGAAATTAATTTTAGGAGAAATTGATGTTGATGAGGGGTTTGGAAGGTGGGTATGCTTGGAATTTGGGCTACTTGTTGGCCGGAGGAGAGAGAATCTAGGAATTCAAAGATGGATAGAGCAAATTTGTTTTAATTTAATTTGTATTTTTTTTAATTTATTATTTTGTTTTTAATTTTTAAGTTTATTATAATTTTATTTATTTAAAAAAATTTGTTATTTTGTTTTGAATTTTTTATTATAATTTTTTAAGTTCATTTTAATTTTATTTGTATTTTTAAAAATTAATTTTAATTTTATTTATATTTTTTAAATTTATTATTTTATTATAAAAAAAATTATTGTAAATTTTCAAGTGTATTTTAATTTTATTTGTATTTTTAAAATTTTGCTTTAATTTTTCTTATATTTTTAAAATTTTATTATTTTGTTTTAATAAACAAATGCCACGTCATTTTCACGTAATTTCTGATTTAATAAACAAGTTAGGTGATTTTTTCATGTCATTTCTAATTTTAATAAACATATGCCACGTAAGAAATAAAGATAATTTTTGTTCAATTAATTTGACGGAATGACTCAATTACAAAATTATTCAATTATATAAATTAAAAGTTCAATGACTTATTGCATAAAACTTAACAAATTTAGTTGAGAAAAAGTTAGTTTTGTCATTAAAAAATAAAGTATGATATTAAAATTTATATTTTATCTCACTTTTTAATAATTAAAATAAATATAATATTTAATTTTATATTTAAATATGGTGTATATAGCCCCTAGGTTATTATATTCACTCTTCATTAGTATCATCGCTAACGTATTCTCGAGGGGATCTCTCATCATTCTATTCTATTCTATAAATCAACTTTATAATGGGAGTTAGGCTTTTTAGGATGCTAACTATAAATTTTCAGTCAAATTTTTTTTTCACTTCATGTTTTAATTCTGTTCTAGTTTGATGTATCTTTCCTTTTCTTGATTACTTTTTCCCTCGCTAGGGGTTTGTCGTGTGGAGAGAGAGGAAAAGGTTTTAGTTCAGTAATTTTTATGCTTTAATGTGCTTAACTTAGAACTTTGAACCAAGCAATACTTAAAAACTCAACAGCTTTGCACTGTTTACAATCCTTTTTAGCCATTGATATTTGTTCCCAGTTTCTTTGTTTTTTAGTGATTGTTTCATAGCTGTAACAATGATCCTTTTTTCTTCTGATATGATATGTTGACTGGATACATAGGACTCTGCTACCTATGAGTATACATCATTGAAAACTACAAGTGAGGCCGGAAGGTTTTGGGGTGTTGTAGCTAGGAAAGCTAAAGCAATTCTTGATGATGATAACATGTCTGAAGAATTTGGTACTCCAAGCAGAGCACATGCCCAGATGCCTTATAACTCTAGTTACTCAACAGCTGGCCAGGTGAATATGGATTTCCACAGTGTTGCTCTCATAGTCATATATGCCTCCATAAACTTGCAAAGAGAAACTATTAGCAAATAAGTCTTGTGAAGTCTGAACCATTTCTAATGTTCCTGCAGTTTCCACTCTAAAGTCATATCTTTTTTTATTGTTTTTGTCTAATCTCCATCTCCACTTTTGTTATGTCCCTCCCTTCTTGGTTTTTGGAGCTCAGTTTAATCACCCATACCAATCACCTGAGAGCTCTAGAAAAGTGAGGAATCCTACACTTCGGAAGGGCTTGGATGCACTCTCATCTTCCCTTAATCAAATTGGTGACTCGGTTGGAAATGCCTTGGAGGTAAATATTTGTGAACTTTAACTTCTAGTTACTGAAATGATAGTTTATGTTCAACTATGCGCCATCTATGGTCTTCTTTCTTGTTTAGCTTTGTAACAAAAAGTATTTTTTTAAGATAGAAGAATAAATTTCATTAATGAAGGGACAAGTGACAAAATAGTTAGCCTGAGGTTGGGTAACAAGTCCACCTATCCTAGAACAAGTTGAAACAAAATAAACTTTCACTTAACAAAGTGCAGCCTCCAATCTCTCTCCATATCTCTGTAACACGGATGCCGATAAGGCTCCCACAGGGGAAGCCCCTAGTGACAAGAAAAAAACGCACCCTATCCCTCAACAACTGATGAGATATGCAACTTTCCTGAAAGATATTCAAACTACGCTCATTTCAAATACCTCGAAGAGCACACTTCCTAAACATCTTAGCATCCTTGTTCCTTCCAAACCCTCAAAATCAGACCAGGACACAAACTCCTCTAACACTCTGATGATAGAGTTCAAATGAACCTCGCAACAGGATAATGTAATTCATTATGTTAAGTATAGTAAGTAGTTATATTTTCTCCAGTGATGTCTCAATTGCTGCAAATATTGTTGCAAATACAAGTGTCTACTAGATGTGAGGGGCAAGGAAGTTAATTATGCATGCATGTAACCACGCTTAAAAGTTGTGATCCCAAGTCCTACATTCTTAAAGTGAAAATTGAGTTGAATCTTTATTGGCCAAAATGAACTTGGTCATCTATAATAATAAATGGGTCTCTCTCAAGCTTTCTCATAGTACTAATGCTATCAAATGCTTTATGATTGTATGATTTTCAGTCCTGGCATTTCACTGTTTTTCTGTGGCATGGAAGTTGATGTATTTTGCAGATATATTTTCCAGCTAACAGCTAATAGTTTACCAAGTCAGAGAAACAGAAGTAATCTTGCTCTTGTATTTTTTTTCTTTCTTTTTACTTTTTCCAGGAAGGTCGGAATTTGGTGGAAAACAAGACTACAGATATCATCCAAGAAGCACGCAAACTGCAAATCAGGAGAAAAGGGATCAATCCTAATGAACAGAATCATGTCTCTGGTGTACAAAATCCATGGCAAGAACCTGCAATGTACTCTGCACAACCTCAGATGCAGTCAAATCAAGAAACTCAACTCAAGGCATCTCGCGACGTAAGGTTTGCAAATGTGTGATTATGTTTTGCTGCCTCACTTAGTAAAAGTGTATGAACCTATTAATCTATAATCTGCTTGAAATTATACTCTCTTATAAAGTTAGTAGACCACTCCAAAGTCCAAACTACTGGGCATGGGAGAATACTGTGTTTCCCCTCTTATCCATCTAAGCAATACAAATATCTGGAACCTACTTCATGATGTTAGACAGTAGAATTTGCTCCTAAAGAAATAATATCTCGAGTAAATTAGTCGCTCAGGTACATATTCCAATTCCCAGATGCTACTTTGGCTCATGGCACTTAACTGAAATAGGCATGTTCTTGCCTTTATTGATAAGTGTGGAGACCCCAATTGAAATCACTGGTTTCTGCTTTATACTAACTATAACCAGGGTTTTGGCAAGATCACAGGTATCATAACTGTAATCATGTCAATTCCATTAGTAAGCTTCTAGGGTATAAATAGTTATATATTCTGCAATATTTAGAACCACTTACTGTATCTCCTTGCTGGTGAAATGAATTGTTAGCCTTAGTTTTGATTCACAGGTGGCAATGGCAACAGCTGCTAAAGCAAAACTACTTCTTCGGGAGCTGAAAACCGTCAAAGCAGATCTGGCGTTTGCTAAGCAACGGTGTTCTCAGCTAGAAGAAGAAAATAAAATCCTCCGAGAAGCTTATGAAAAGGGTGATCATCCTGCAGATGATGACATGGTACACACATACATACACACACACACACACACACACACATACATATGTACATACATACATACATACATATATACATACATACAGGGGTGGGGAGCAGGCAGGTGCAAGGTCCAGCCAGGATTTTTGAACCTCTGCCTACATTTTATTATATTATCCAAGGTCCTGTCACCCTAAAATACTGATAGATATAACTAGTTAATTCAGTCAATCCATATTCTATTCCCAGGTTGTAATGGTGTTACAATTTTCTATTGTTTCAAATGTAGAAAGTCAATGATGATGGCAGATTAAGTATAAGACAAGCACAAGTGTTTCCATGTAATCAATACAGTATGAAAAATAATCAATCCACTTCATTTGCTATTTTGGTCTATTTGTTTCCCTTCAATCCAAATAATGAATAAATAATATACTGCATTTGTTACAATCAATTAAGAATAGTCCCTCTGATCCAATTTTTTTATCATGATGAAAGTGTCACATAGTTTTAGAAAACAGTTAAGTTCCAAGTTTAACTATCAAATCCTTGGCAGCTCCCCATTTTGGGCCTTCAAAAGAAGGAAATTAAGGAAGACATTAGATTAGAGGGAGTCCAATTTTAATTCTTGGGTTTGGCATATTAGGGTGAAAATAGGATTGGGGCCATCTGCTATTTATGCATTTAGATACAAACATGGGTCAGATTACTACATGCTTGGACTCACCACTTGTATCTTGTATCTTTTTTATCATAGATTCGTCTTCAACTTGAGACACTTTTGGCAGAGAAGGCTCGGTTGGCCCATGAGAATTCTATCTTTGCACGTGAGAACCGCTTCTTGAGGGAAATTGTTGAATATCACCAACTCACTATGCAGGATGTTGTGTATTTGGATGAGAGCATCGAAGAGGTTACAGAGGTTTACCCTATACCTGCAGTCTCCAGGATGCTCTCTGTTTCCCCACCCTTGCCTAGATCCCCATGCCCAGATCATGAGATTACACCATCTAGAAGCTCTGCAGTTGCAAGGGAAAGTTCTGCTCCCATCCCACCGCAAGCTATAGCCAATGTTATACAGAATGAGACTTCCCCTACTACCGTCCAGCTGCAAGCAATAGCAGATGTACCAGAGAGTGAGGCACCACCAAGTTCAAGTAGTCCAGTTGCAAGGGAAAGTTCTGCTCCCATCTCACCGCAGGCAATAGCCAGTGTTATAGAGAATGAGACTTCCCCTACTACCGTCCAGCTGCAAGCAATAGCAGATGTACCAGAGAGTGAGGCACCACCAAGTTCAAGTAGTCCAGTTGCAAGGGAAAGTTCTGCTCCCATCTCACCGCAAGCTATAGCCAGTGTTATAGAGTGAGACTTCCCCTACTACCGTCCAGCTGCAAGCAATAGCAGATGTACAAGAGAGGGAGGCAGCACCAAGTTCAAGTAGTCCAGTTTCCACCCCAAAAACTTCAACAAGACAGTCAAACTCTTCTGCCTAGTCGGAGCATTAGATGTTTATTCTTTTATCAAGTTCCATGTCACATTAGTAACATTTTACCTTTGCCTTCTGTTTTAGGGGGAGGGATGGAGTTATACTTGGCAAAAAGGGCCCGGATCCGTGGGCCGGGTCGGGTTGATCTAAAAAAATTGAGTTATGGGTTTCCAAATTTCAGCCCAAAAAAAGGGGTCATTTTGGCCCGGCCCGTGGCCTAAATTTTATTTTTAAAAAAAAATTAAATACATCAATATATAAAAAAATATTAAAAATAACTTAATTCATTAATTATTTAGATCAATTTATGGAACAAAACTTCTATTTATTTGTTCAAAATACTATTATCTCCAAATATATGACTACTATATATGAAATAACTTAAATAAAGCAAAATTTAAAATATTATTGATTAGTAAATGTTAATAAACAATAATAATTAATTATATTTTTATATACTTGCACATAGCAGAATAATGAGAATACGTTATATGTATAATTAAATAATTGTCATTATATAAATACATGCATGTGTAATGTGTTTGTGGTATTATTCTAGCATTTTTTTTTAAATTAGTCACTTGATATTTAATTATAATTATTAGTTTCACATATTTAATCAAATAAATAATACTCACAATAATTTATAATGTTAAAATTATTTCTTAATTAAAGTATTAAACATAAGTTTTTAAATATTTTTTGTTAATAAGTACATTTTTATTGAATAAAATAAATTGTATGCTATACTCAATATTCTAAAATCAAAACATCATGTTATGTATAAAAAAAAAATTAATGAAATAATCAATTGGCCTGCGGGCTGGCCCGGCCCGTCCGAGCCACGGGCTGATGAATTTTAACCCAAAAAATTCTGGACCTTTTTGGCCCGGTCCGCCACAAGCCCGGCCTATTTAAGCTGGCCCGGCCCGTTTGCCAAGTATAGATGGAGTGATACGCTTCAAGAATTTTGTTTCCTAGCTTACATTTTTCAATTTTTTTGGTTCTGTAATTAAAGGCTTTTGTTACCTTTTTGTGTTGTTATTGAAGCTTTTATCCTCTCAAAGATTAATTATGGCTCCAGGTCCAAAATAATAGTAATCCCTCTCTCCCAATTTATAACATCATTATTTACTTTTTGAAAATCAATTTAAGATACTTTCAAATTTAAAATTAATATAGATTTATTTAAGTTTAGTCAATGCAATAAATAATATTTTAAACTATTTAAAAAGTACTATTAATTAGAAAATTTATTGATTTTGTAATTTCAAATGAATCTCTATCAATTTTACATTTAATAACATTTCAAATTAATTTTAAAAAAACCAATAACGTCCTTACAAATTAGAACGGAAGAAATATGAAATATAGATTCTAGGTTGGATTGAGTCTCTTAGATGCTGACTTCCACATTGTTGCCTATTTTGCAATTTCAATTACTAGGATAAAACTCTGTAATCCCGGACAGTGTGTCGAATTCAATGAATTACAACAATTTAGATGGTCCGGGGGGTTTGGTGTTAAATATTTGCAATAGGGGAGCTATGTTAGTTTTCACTATATCCTTATAGTGAAGAAATAGGCACCATTGATCACTTTTGGCAACACAACCAAAACTCTTTTCTTAATCTTTATTTGGTGTACCTATTTGAGCCGGATGAAAGGAAAATTTCACTTCAGGTTTTGAAGGGGGGAGATCCTATAGGATCCTATCTCAGGTTTACTTTTGTGAGGTCCATAGCTAAAAAAAATTGTTTTCTTAGGATTACGATATTCGTTTGAATATGAAATACAAGCCTAGAAATATAGCATCCCGCTTTTTTTACCCAAGTTTTCGATATATTTCGAAATCTAGAAATCTCTATTAGAGCATATACGATTATTATTCTTACATCCGCTATTTTATTTAAGAATAAAGGTGATCTTACCCCGACATCGTTTGTTCTGTTCCATTAGAACCTTTCTTTTTGTTGGGTTGAGTCGATAAATTATACATCCTCTAGTTGAATCATAACGACTTGTTTCAATTTTGACTCTATCGTCTACTAGTATCCGTATAAAAAGGATAGTTTATTCCTCTATTATCTCATATGAGTTTCATATTTACAGGAATTAGTTGTACAACCGACAAAAAAAATCAATTGTAGCATACCATATCTCAATGGATTGACATAATTTTTCTACCGCAATTACATTCCCATAATGGTGGTGTTTTTCTAAAATTAAACTTTATTTTTCAACATCTTGAACTAACCATTAAAAGATCGTCAATTCCTAATGAAATATATAGATCCGGTTAGTATAAAGTTAACTTCATAGTAAGTTGGATAATGGATCAATACAGTGTTGACACGCAGGCCGGGGACGTTCTCTCTCTCTACGTGTTAACATTATATTGGTCCATTGTTCAACTTAGCATAAAGTTAACTTCATGCTAACCGGATCCGAAATATATGTAACAGTAGCTTGTTGAAAATCTGAAGTCTTTACTTAATCTAATATGTGTGATATATATGTCATTTTGAGTGATCTATTAATCTATTGTTAGGATTGGCTCATACTTCTGCGGGTTCGACTAATGGTCACTACGATAGGGTGGTCGGGGGTCTCGCTTAGGGATTTATTAGTGGTCCAGTCTTTGATTTACTAATGTATTGGGCTTGAGCCCATGTTATAGCAGCTAGAGTTTTCTAGTTACTATAAAAATAATTGTTTGGTGTGTGAATCATTGTAGAGCGTGTGAGGCTTCTAATGAATACGTCAGACAAGCAAGACTAGTCAAATTGGTGAACCTGGGTATACCGCGTGTTCTTATTTTCTGTTGTTCATCTAATATTCTGTGTGATTGTTATTATTTCATCTTAAGTTCTAACACTTGGTATCAGAGCTTTGGTTTGAGGGATCTGGGATTTGCGAATTTAAGATGTCGAATATAGGGTCATCACGGATCGAGATTGATAAGTTTAACGGAAAGAGTTTTGAACTCTGGAAATTAAAGATGGAGGATCTGCTCGTGGATAGAGATTTCTGGACAGTAATTGAAGATTCAAAGCCAATTGTTACCGCTCAGAAGGAGGGGACGTCTTCGACTGAAACGGAGTTGAAGGAGAAAATCGTTGCATGGGAGAAGTTGGATCGGAAGGCTCGTGGCCTAATTCGACTATGTCTTGCTGATAACGTCCTGATTAATGTTTCTGGCGAGAAGACTGCAAAGAATCTTTGGACGAAATTGGAATCCCTATATCAAAGTAAGTCTTTAGTTAATAAACTGTTTCTTAGGAAGAAACTGTATAAACTTCAGATGGATGATGGAAGTTCGTTTTCTGCTCACCTACATGAATTTAATACCTTGATTAGTCAGTTATCATCAATTAGTTATGATATCAGTGATGATGATAAAGCTATTACCTTACTCTGTTAATTACCTGATTCGTGGGATAATTTGATTATTGCGATTGGTAGTGGCACTACAGAATTATCTTTTGAAGGGGTTGTTTCAGCTTTATTGTCAGAAGATATGCGACGATAGAGCATGGAAAGTTCAACCAAGGAGGCTCTGTTTGTCAGAGGGCAAAATCAAGATAGGAATTCAAAGAGGTCTGGAAACAAGTCACAGTCGAGAGGGAGATCTAAGAGTACAGATAGGTCAAAAATTAAATGTTGGAAGTGTAATAATTTTGGGCATATGAAGAAGGACTGCAAGTACAAGGGTAGCAAATCTGTGAATGAGAAAGATGATTCGGGTAATAAGGATGAAGCGAGTGGAGACTTGTATATAACAGCAGCTTGTGTAGCCCAAACGGATGATGATGTCTGGTTCATTGATACAGGAGCTTCGTATCACATGACACCTCACAGGGATTGGTTATGTAAGTATGAAACTTTCAGTAGAGATAATATCATGATGGGTAATGACACGTCAGTAAAGATTGTTGGTCGTGGGAAGGTGAAACTCATAATGCATAATGGTACTGTCAAGACACTTCCAGAAGTTATGCATATTCCTGATCTTAGCAGGAATTTGATATATGTTAGCTCGATGACAGATGGAGGAGTTAACTTCAGTTGTGATAAGGAATCATGTAAGATGACTCGTGGGTCGATAGTAATTGCACGTGGAACAAGATATGGTACTTTATACAAGCTGCTGGGAAGTACCATAAAGGGGCAGTTTGATAGTTCCTTTATTTCCAAGAAGGAAGAGGGTGCTGAGAACAGTTCGTCCATGTTGTGGCATCAACAATTGGGGCATATTAGTGAGAAGGGACTAACCACTATAGCATCAAAACAGCTGCTAAAAGGGGTTCCAAATTGCTCCATGGGATTTGGATTTTGTGAGCATTGCTTGTATGGAAAGCAGAATAGAGTCAAGTTTAAATCCACTGCCACTAGAGCGACTGGAGTGCTGGATTTGATACACAGCGATTTGTTTGGGGAAACTCCTGAAGAGTCTCTTGGAAAATCAAGGTACTATATTTCTTTTGTAGATGATTTTTCAAGGTATGCCTGGGTCTATTTTATTAGAAGAAAATCTGAAGCACTTGACAAATTTCGAGAATTTAAGGCACTGGTTGAGAATCAATTCAACAGGAAGATAAAGGTTCTTCGAACTGATAATGGTAGAGAGTATTTTCCAGTTGATCAGTTTTGTACTGAACAGGGGATTGCCATATAGAATACAATTCGGATGACACCTCAACAAAATGGCATGGCTGAGATATTAAATCAAACGCTTATGGAGAAGGCAAGGTGTATGCGGAGTTGGGAAGGCTTGGAGCCTGAATTATGGGCTGAGGCAGTTGCTACAGCATGTTACTTGAAGAACCGAACACCTACATCTGTATTAAAGGATTAAACTCATTTTGAGGCACTATTCAGAAGGAAGCCCAGTATGTCTCATGTTCAGAAGGAAGCCCAGTATGTCTCATGTTCGAGTATTTGGTTGTGATGTGTACATGCATGTGCCAAAGGAGAAAAGGAACAAGCTTGACTTCAAGTCTGAGAAGTGCAAGTTCATTGGCTACAAGGAAGGTGTCAAGGGGTACAAGTTATGGAATCCAGAGACTAGAACTGTAGTATATAGCAAGGATGTAGTCTTTAAAGAAATACCCAATAAGCCAATTGTGGATAAGTCTTCTGAAGAACATGATCGTGTGCAGATTGATGTGAGCATGGGAAAGTAGATGGAGGCTGAAAATTCACAGTTGACTACAGATTTTGTAGAAGATGAACCAGTTCGAGCCGAACGTGATGACGAAGATGGTGATGATTCTGACATTGAAGAATAGGTTGAGGAAGAAGCTGAACCTACATTGAGGAGTTCCACACGGGTTCGAAGATGACCTAGCAGGTATTCACTTAGTGCATATCATGCTTTATATGTCACTAATGATGAACCGTGCACAGTTAAGGAGGCGAGGGCCTCGGGGGACTCGAATCAGTGGGAGCTTGCTATGAATGAGGAAATGCAGTCACTTGATAAGAATCAAACATGGAGTCTTGTTAAATTGCCTAAGGATCGAAAGGCAATTGGATGCAAATGGGTTTACAAAAAGAAGACAAATGAGGATGGAAAGGTAGAAAAGTACAAAGCATGGCTGGTGGCAAAAGGGTATTCTCAAATAGAGGGAATTGACTATGATGAGATATTTTCTCCAGTAGCAAAGTTGACATCCATCCAGATAGTTTTATCTGCAGCAGTTGTTTATGATCTAGAGGTTGAACAACTAGACGTCAAAGCAGCATTTCTTCATGGTGACTTAGAGGAGGAAATTTACATGAAGCAACCAGATGGTTTTTGAGATCAAAGGCAAAGAGGATTTGGTATGCAAATTGAAGAAATCCTTGTATGGGCTTAAGCAATCTCCTAGAATGTGGTATCAAAAGTTTGATTCTTATGTCTTACAGCTTGGATTCACGCGATGTCAGGCTGATCATTACGTTTATGTGAAAAGGTTGGGTGACAATTTTGTTATTCTAACCTTGTATGTTGATAATATGTTATTAATTGGAAATAACAGGAAAATGATCAAGTCTGTGAAAGGGTTGTTGGCACAATAGTTTGATATGAAGGATCTTGGGCAGCAAACTTAATCTTGGGTATGCATATACACAGGGATCGTATGAATCAGAAATTGGTTTTAAGGCAAAAGAAATACATTGAAGGGGTGTTGAAGAAATTCAACACGATGAACTGCAAACCAATTGGAACTCCTATGGCTACAGGAACAAAGTTGTCAGCTGATCAGTGTCCTAAGACCAATGAGGAAAAAGAAGATATGGCTCACATTCCATATGCAAGCGCAGTTGGAAGCTTGATGTATGCAATGGTTTGTACGAGGCCAGATATTGCTCAAGCAGTGGGAGTATTGAGCAGATACATGTCTAATCCCGGGAAGGAGCATTAGACCGCCATCAAAAGAGTTTTCAGGTATCTTTGTGGTACTTCTAATTTTGCATTGCATTTTGGGGGTAAGAGAGATGAAATAAACTTTGAGGTGGTGGGATCTGTCGATGCTGATTGGGGTAGAGATGTTGATAGCAGGAAATCAACAAGTGGTTATATATTCAACTTGTTTGGTGGTCCTGTGAGTTGGATGAGCAAGAAGCAAAGTGTTGTTGCTCTTTCGTCTACTGAGGCAGAATACATGGCGCTTACTCATGCAAGCAAAGAAGCAATATGGATTCGTAGATTGTGTGCCGAGCTTGGTTTTAAGCAAAATGCAGTAAATTTAAAGTGTGATAGTCAAAGTGCTATTCACTTAGCGAAGAATCCTGCATTTCACTCACGGTCAAAGCATATTGATATTCAGTATCACTTCATTAGAGAGAAGGTTGATGAGAAACTGATTTTCTTGGAGAAGGTTAACACAACAGATAACATCGCAGACTTCTTGACTAAATCAGTTACTTTGGCAAAGTTCGAGTGGTGTACATCTAAGATGGGTATCAGGAATTATTCACCAAGTGGGAGAATGTTGGAATTGGCTCATGCTTCTGCAGGTTCGACTAATGGCCACTACGACAAGGTGGTCGGGGGTCTCGCTTGGGGATTTATTAGTGGTCCAGTCTTTGATTTACTAATATATTGGGCTTGAGCCCATGTTATAGTAGCTAGGGTTTTCTAGTTACTATAAAAATAATTGTTTGGTGTGTGAATCATTGTAGAGCGTGTGAGGCTTCTAATGAATACGTCAGACAAGCAGGACTAGCCAAATTGGTGAACCTGGGTATACCGCGTGTTGTTATTTTCTGTTCTTCATCTAATATTCTGTGTAATTGTTATTATTTCATCTTAAGTTCTAACATCTACTAATAGATCTTTTCATGACAATTCCGTCTATCACTTTATTTTGAAAGACCAGATTGGCCCGTTCTGCTATAAGTACCTTCATATTCTGTTGAGTGGAATTTAATAATGGGTTCAATTCAATGATGGGAAAAATTCCTTTTCTCGATCTTGATTCACATAACCATAAGAAAAACCATACTCGATACCTGCTTGTTCTTTAAATTAGTTCTTCAGCTATTTCACCCATTATTGCATGTATAGCCAAAATACGTCTTTGTTTGCCATCTGCATTTAATCATTAAAGTTTATCAAATAAAAAATTCCACTTGTGTTGATTACCTAAAAAATTAAGGCAAATTGTATACAAGTAGGCTAAAAAGTAGTTTAACGGAGGTGATTTGTTCATTAGACAATTCAGAGAAAATCTACAAAAGAATAAATAAGTTTATCCTAAGGAATTTTTTCACTTCATGCTCACATCTTTGTTTCTCTCTTTCAAATGAGTTTAGTTATCCATTAGGGTTATAAGAGAGCTCTGAAAGAAGGTCTTCAAGATTCACCACGCAAGAAACAATACATCATGGATCTTCGTTCGCACTTTATGGCATTTACACTACTAAAAAAAATCTAATCCCGCAAAGGAGCTCTTGGAAATCATTAGCCTGTTATTCCTGGGTATCCTACCAAATCAATCTTATTCCTCTCCAGTGGCCTATTGATAATCCCCAAATTATATGGGGTTATCGATTATCTTATGAATTAATATGGGTTCCTTCTTCTCTTCATATTTTTTATCACTCTTAGATGAGACTAACCAACTAGAAAATGTTTTGGGGGATTGTTTTTGAAAAATTGATTTAGAAAATTTTAGTAAATAAATTAGCACCCCAAATGGTAAAAGAATTATCATATGTCGCAGAAGATAGATTGTTACAAGACATACTTAGCATTTAAGTGTTACTGGATTGTCTTTAGCTATTTTACGGACTATGATCTAGTACAAACTTTTCTTTTCCAATGCTTGCGAAAGAGGCAAAAGAAGCAATCCATTGAAGATTCTTTGATCTCTCCTAGTTTTCGACAACCGTAACTTTTCACTATCTTTCATCACCCCTTACGGTCTTTAAAGATTAGGGGTAAATACGTTTGTTAGGTCCAAAGATAAAAAGATATCTAAAAGTGGGGTTAAATAGATACTTTACATTTTTTTTAAAGTTTACCAAGCAATTAATCAAGTCAATTTAAGTAAGTGCTGAGAAATAAGTTACTTAAAAAAACCCCTTAAAGATTAACAAAAAATCTTGGATAAGAGTTTAGTGCAAATCATAAAGTAAACCACTTAAAATAAAATTATAGAAATTAAATGACTGAAAATAATAAAGACATGATTTTTAAGAGTTTTAGAGTACAAAAATATCTTAGTCATCTCTTCTACTCCGAGAGTAAGGATGATCCACTAAGGGTGATATTTTTTTTAATGTGCTTATCTATTACAATAATTTATTCTAACCTAGGAGATTGGTCTAGGTGATGTAAGAGATAACTTACTATCTTCATCGATCTGTTGTGGCCTTTTGGATTTGTCTTCATAACCTGCTGTCAACAAGAATCGAATCATTGACCTCTATATCAATAGAAGTGAGTCGTGACAATGGACCAAGTGATCATCGGTCACTAAAGATGAGGTTGGTTACAAAAACCAAAGTTAACTAAAAACTATTACAACAGAGATTCGTTAAGAATTGGTAAGTCACTAAGACTTAGTAAAATTTGATTAGTAAGATCAACTCAAAGCAATGAAACGAATAAGTGTTTGAGGTGCTACTAAGTTGGCAATGATAGCATAAATGAATGACTTATCAGCAAAATAATTTTTCTCAGATTGTAGAGTTAAAGCTTTGGAGCTTTTTCTTTTAGAGAGCTTAAATTCAATTGATCAGTAGTCTCTAGTGTGACGCCCCCAAATCTGGGCCCACACAGCCCAAACTTGAGTCGTCAAAAGACTACAACAAAATTATTACAACAAAGCACAACGTACAACAATACAGTGTATAATAATACACAACTAAGTCTTCACTATTATTGTCACACTATTTTACAAAACGTGAAGACTATGATAACTATTCGTCGGACCCTCACTCCATTCCCCGGCTAGACCCTGTTATGTTTTCATCTCCTGTTGAAAAACAATGGAACAAAAGAAAGGGTGAGCTCAAATAGGCCAGTAAGAAAAATCATGACTAAGATAATGACGAATAAATTATCATTAGCCTTCAACAGTTGAGTTCTTGATAGAATACAATAGAATACAGGGTTTATATCAAAAACTGCAGTAAAATTCTTAAACAATGTTCAGATCAATAATAGCAGCGGAATGAGCAATCTATTAGAAGAATAATGCAGACTATAATGTCCACTCGCTTCTCTTTTTCGTAAAAACATCATCAACTTTTATCATCTGAAATACCATTAGTCAAGATAATACAAATTCACAGTTCCTGATCATAATCATGCACATCAACAGTTTATCTTTGTACTACGGGCCAAAGATATTCAATATAGCACCAACGGTCATGATTATACCAGATTCAGCCTTTGGTTATAATCATACCAAACAACAGTTCATCTTTGCACTACGGGCCAAAGAGAACATTCACCACGTGCCATAAAAGACACCGAACAGATGTATCGCCTTTAACCTATTATATCGCCTTTAACCTATCATCTGTTCAACAAATATATCACATCTGTGCCCCCGGCCACAGATGTTCACAACAGCTTGATTCTTGAAGATTAGTTTAAATGATAGTGAGACAATTGATGAACAGAAGAAATAGGATGAACAATAAATATCGGAAGTTTACTTTGTACAGATTCAAATAATGTCCAAATTGTCAACATGATGTGGAGTGAAATTTAAAAATGATATTCAAGATCCACAGTTCAGAATAACGGTTACAATTCAATAGAAAGGTTCACGTAAATAGGAAGGTTCAGTTGAAATAATGAAGTTCAACTATTATGGAACATATAATATTTTCAGGAATTATAGAAGCAATAGTTCCATAATAAATTTCGATTTAGGAGTATGAAAGAAAATAATATCCCTTACCGTAGCAGGTTTGATTAACAAAAGGTGAAGGAAATTAATACAAAGGGTTATTCACCAACAGGCGGCAATCCGCTCCGTAAGGTTATTCCCACAATTTAATAGAATTTGAGTACAAAGAGTTATTCACCAAACAGGCGGCAATCCGCTCCGTAAGGTTATTCTCAGAGATTAATAATAAATGAATACGAAAGGTTATTCACCAACAGGCGGCAATCCGCTCCGTAAGGTTATTCCCACAATTTAATACATGGAAATAAAAGGCACGTCTTATGAGTAAGGAAGAAACAATATTATTATCGAGAATCAAATAATGATAATCCCTTACCATAGTACGTTTGAATAATGGAAGATGAAAAAGATGGTATCCCTTACGAGTAGTAATTTTAAGAGTATGAAAGAAAATGGCATCCCTTACCATAATAAGGTTAAGAGTATGAAAGAAAATGGTATTTCTTACAAGTAAGAAAAGAAAATGACATTCCTTACCGTAATAAATTTAAGAGTGTGAAAAGAATGATATTCCTTACCTTGATATTGTGAAACAAGTTTATAGCCGAACAAATCCTTCCTTGTTTGTAGCAGTAAGGAATCTGACTTTTGAGTCTTCTAGAGTTTTTAAAATCTCTTTATGCTTTTAAAATAATGTTACTCTTGGAAAGATAGACGGCATAGACTCAAGAATCACTCAATTCGGAGTTAATATGAATGAGTTATGAATTTTCAAAACTAAGACTGAAAATAGTGACGAAAATCAGAATAGGTTACGGTTTTTAGTATTTTAAGGCATGAAGATGATTTCAGATGACTTTTCTTCCTTCTTCAAAGTTGTAGAGGACGAAAAACTGAAGAGACATGCTTTTAATTCATTAAATTCTGACAAATAATGAATTTACTACGATTTTTCGAAAGAGTTACTGTACATAAGAAAATTCCACTCGGGAATTCAAAGAAGAATGCAAAAGATTTCAAAACTAGGAATGACTTAAGAACACTTAGAGAGAACTTACACAAAAAGTATTTAGAGAGAGAAAGAAAGAACAAGTAAGGAAGTTTATGAAAAATACTTAAGTTAAGGCTTCTATTTATAGCCAAAAATCTTATCATTCATTTAATCTAAACCATTCATTTAAAGATCATCTTTTAATCTACACCATCCATTTCAAATATTATATTATCTTTAATCTACACCATTCATTTCATATCACCTAATAATCACCTAACTTTATATTATAAACAAATCAATTTAATTATTAACCAATAATTCACACTTTAATCTACACCATTCATTTCATATTACCTAATAATCACCTAACTTTATATTATAAACAAATCAATTCAATTATTCAACAATAATTCACACTTTAATCTACACCATTCATTTCATATCACCTAATAATCACCTAACTTTATATTATAAACAAATAACTTTATCAATTCAATTATTATGACTAATTGTTATAAATACAGTATAGTTAGCTCTTAGATATCAAATCAATAAATTAATGAAATACAATTATTTAAATAACATCATAATAGAGATAATAATAATGTAAAAGAAAGCATACGTTACTGTGTAATGACAATTATTAATTCAATAATGTGAATTACTGTGCATATGTTACTGTGACAATTATTAGGTTCAATAATTTTAAAAACAGTGCAGCAACAATTATTGACTCAATGATATAAAATACAGTGTAATGACAATTATTAAATCAATAATGCAAAATACTGTGTAACAACAATTATTGAATTGATAATATAAAATATTATGCAGTGACAATTATCGATGAAATGGATGCGTAACAGTTACGGTGTCAATTATCAGACCAATAATATGAGACACTATGCAATACCGTGTGTTACTGTAGAGTACCGTGTGCTACAGAAAATACCATAAACTACCGTATGCTACTATTCTTTTATCACCGGTATTTTAACAGTTCCGTTGACTATTTTTATTTAAAAAGATTATTTCTGTCGTTTTCTATATCCGACAAATATTCCGTTGTGGGGTCCACCAATAATTTATTATTTTGGCGCCGTCGTACGGCACGAATATTCCCCGACCAAACGAATATTCCCCGACAAAGCGAATATTGTCCGACAAAATAAAATTTGCACATAACATCCTTAACTTTCAATTTTGTTAATTTAACCACTTACTGTTTCAGAAAAAAAAAAATATATGAAGAAAAATTAAATTTTATATTTCATAAAATTCGGGGTCTTACATCTAGAGTATAGTAGCAATTTTCTAGGGCCTTACCTGAAAATTTTTCCATTAGATTGTTACTGTTGTTCAATTCCCTTTAAGAAACTTATTATTTGATGATTCTTTTGACTTTAAATTCTACCGTTTATGACTTAAATGGATAAGATCACTATTGGTATTCGGACTCAAGATCGAGTGACCTCTATCATTGACCTGTCATTGTTCGTCAAACTTAAGGACTCTACGATTTAAGCTAAGCGAACATTTTACTCTGTATCATAGTGACGGTCTTCTATTCGTTTAGTGACCCTAATAAACAATTTTTAACTATACGATCAAAGACTGCTTTCATAAAGTGCACTAATACATTTGGCATATAACTTTACGATTTTAAAGTTTTTCTTGATAGTTTTTCAACTAAACAATCTTCCAATAACTCTGTAATCTTAGAGTTCCTCAGCAGCTTGTAACAAAATGATTCCATCAAGTCTTTAGCTAAACGATCTTCAAGTTATACCACTACGAACTCTATACATAGCTTTACAATCATAGATCTACTTAACAAGTTAGATCCTTAACCAAGTCCCAATACATTAATTTTCAATCTCAATAAGGATTTTACAAAAACTAACATATACAAATATACATAAATTGTCATCATTAAATTAAATAAGGATAAACCAAAAATGTAAGTACTAACAATCTCCCCCATTTAATGATGACAAAATCAGTAGTTTATATCAACTGTTAATTTTTTAATGCAAGATAAAATAGAAAGTAAGCTTCTCTTAATATATAATGAGCAACTACAAGTTCTAACAAAGACCGTGAATTTTATTAATTGAGATAAAATGTTTATCAGATACATAAAGATTTAATAAAAAAATGATAACAACCTAATTTATCTCTAGTAAGGTAAGTAGTTGTGGTTGGAATACCTTGGACGTTTAGAAAGTCTTCCTCTACGAGGGTATACCCTTTCATTAGCAACCCTGTGATTATAAGTTTCTTTTCCTTTGGCTACTATGCATTCATATTCTTCTTAAGTTTCTCTTGAGCCAAAAGAGGCTTCAATTAAAGGCTCACCATGCATGGCCACTCCTTGGATAGCTCAATTTATGTACAAAGGATCACTAGGTCCTTAGAGGTGTGATTAATGGGTGTAACCCTAATGAAGGTTGAGACACTCTTTGTGGTTGAAGCGGAATTGTTATGACTGCAGGGTTTTGTTGCAGTTCAAAGGATTAGGATCATTCATCATTTCGATCATCAATTCGTCCCCCCCCCCCCTCCTTTTCTCCCCATTTTTGGCATCATCACCACCCTTAGGCATATCTTCAATAAGTTTTGCGAGTGCTTGCACTACTACCAGTTCTTTGATCAGCTTTATTAGTGTTTACATTTATGTTGTAAGACCCCGAATTTTATGAAATACAAAATTTAATTTTTTTTTCATATATATTTTTTTTGAAACAGTAAGTGGTTAAATTAACAAAATTGAAAGTTAAGGATGTTATGTGCAAATTTTATTTTGTCGGACAATATTCGCTTTGTCGGGGAATATTCGTTTGGTCGGGGAATATTCGTGCCGTACGACGGCGCCGAAATAATAAATTATTGGTGGACCCCACAACGAAATATTTGTCGGATATAGAAAACGACAGAAGTAACCTTTTTAAATAAAAATAGTCAACGGAACTGTTAAAATACCGGTGATAAAAGAATAGTAGCATACGGTAGTTTATGGTATTTTCTGTAGCACACGGTACTCTACAGTAACACACGGTATTGCATAGTGTCTCATATTATTGGTCTGATAATTGACACCGTAACTGTTACGCATCATTTCATCGATAATTGTCACTGCATAATATTTTATATTATCAATTCAATAATTGTTGTTACACAGTATTTTGCATTATTGATTTAATAATTGTCATTACACTGTATTTTATATCATTGAGTCAATAATTGTTGTTGCACTGTTTTTAAAATTATTGAACCTAATAATTGTCACAGTAACATATGCACAGTAATTCACATTATTGAATCAATAATTGTCATTACACAGTAACGTATGCTTTATTTTACATTATTGTTATCTCTATTATGATGTTATTTAAACAGTTGTATTTCATTAATTTATTGACTTGATATCTAAGAGCTAACTATACTGTATTTATAACAATTAGTCATAATAATTGAATTGATAAAGTTATTTGTTTATAATATAAAGTTAGGTGATTATTAGGTGATATGAAATGAATGGTGTAGATTAAAGTGTGAATTATTGTTGAATAATTGACTTGATTTGTTTATAATATAAAGTTAGGTGATTATTAGGTGATATGAAATGAATGGTGTAGATTAAAGTGTGAATTATTGTTGAATAATTAAATTGATTTGTTTATAATATAAAGTTAGGTGATTATTAGGTGATATGAAATGAATGGTGTAGATTAAAGATAATATAATATTTGAAATGGATGGTGTAGATTAAAAGATGATCTTTAAATGAATGGTTTAGATTAAATGAATGATAAGATTTTTGGCTATAAATAGAAGCCTTAACTTAAGGATTTTTCATAAACTTCCTTACTTGTTCTTTCTTTCTCTCTCTAAATACTTCTTGGGAAAGTTCTCTCTAAGTGTGCTTAAGTCATCTTGAGTATTTGTGAAGATCTATAAGTATACGTGTACTGTTCAAGTTAATCAACCTCATTTAAATCAATATCCAGTCACGTGTTGAGGTAAGGGATACCATCTTTTTCATCTTTCATTATTCAAACGTACTATGGTAAGGGATACCATCTTTTTCATCTTCCATTATTCAAACATACTATGGTAAGGGATTATCATTATTTGATTCTCGATAATAATATTGTTTCTTCCTTATTCATAAGACGTGCCTTTTATTTCCATGTATTAAATTGTGGGAATAACCTTACGGAGCGGATTGCCGTCTGTTGGTGAATAACCTTTCGTATTCATTCATTATTAATCTCTGAGAATAACCTTACGGAGCGGATTGCCGCCTGTTTGGTGAATAACTCTTTGTACTCAAATTCTATTAAATTGTGGGAATAACCTTACGGAGCGGATTGCCGCCTGTTTGGTGAATAACTCTTTGTACTCAAATTCTATTAAATTGTGGGAATAACCTTACGGAGCGGATTGCCGCCTGTTGGTGAATAACCCTTTGTATTAATTTCCTTCACCTTTTGTTAATCAAACCTGCTACGGTAAGGGATATTATTTTCTTTCATACTCCTAAATCGAAATTTATTATGGAACTATTGCTTCTATAATTCCTGAAAATATTATATGTTCCATAATAGTTGAACTTCATTATTTCAACTGAACCTTCCTATTTACGTGAACCTTTTTATTGAATTGTAACCGTTATTCTGAACTGTGGATCTTGAATATCATTTTTAAATTTCACTCCACATCATGTTGACAATTTGGACATTATTTGAATCTGTACAAAGTAAACTTCCGATACTTATTGTTATCCTATTTCTTCTGTTCATCATTTATATCATTCTAATCATCCAAAAATCAAGCTGTTGTGAATATCTGTGGCCGGGGGCACAGATGTGATATATTTGTTGAACAGATGATAGGTTAAATGCGATATAATAGGTTAAAGGCGATACATCTGTTCGGTGTCTTTTATGGCACGTGGTGAATGTTCTCTTTGGCCCGTAGTGCAAAGATGAACTGTTGTTTGGTATGATTATAACCAAAGGCTGAATCTGGTATAATCATGACCGTTGGTGCTATATTGAATATCTTTGGCCCGTAGTACAAAGATAAACTGTTGATGTGCATGATTATGATCAGGAACTGTGAATTTGTATTATCTTGACTAATGGTATTTCAGATGATAAAAGTTGATGATGTTTTTACGAAAAAGAGAAGCGAGTGGACATTATAGTCTGCATTATTCTTCTAATAGATTGCTCATTCCGCTGCTATTATTGATCTGAACATTGTTTAAGAATTTAACTACAGTTTTTGATATAAACCTTGTATTCTATTGTATTCTATCAAGAACTCAACTGTTGAAGGCTAATGATAATTTATTCGTCATTATCTTAGTCATGATATTTCTTACTGGGCTATTTGAGCTCACCCTTTCTTTTGTTCCATTGTTTTTCAACAGGAGATGAAAACATAACAGGGTCTAGCCGGGGAATGGAGTGAGGGTCCGAGGAATAGTTATCATAGTCTTCACGTTTTGTAAAATAGTGTGGCAATAATAGTGAAGACTTAGTTGTGTATTATTATACACTGTATTGTTGTACGTTGTGCTTTGTTGTAATAATTTTGTTGTAGTCTTTTGACGACTCAAGTTTGGGCTGTGTGGGCCCAGATTTGGGGGCGTCACAGTTGGTATCAGAGCCATATAACGAAGAGCCCCGAGCCTCTCGCTGGTGACTTCCTAGGGAAAGGGGATGCACCGAAGCCAGACTCTCCGTAGGGGACGCCTATAGTACAGGTGGCAAACTGATAGGTACCATTGTGAGGTGCTGTCCCTATGGTGGGATGAGAGTCACAGTTGGCATCAGAGCGTAGGGATATGGTCTTTAATGGAGATCTGGGGTAGAACTAGGAGGGGAGAGACGAATAGAATCAGTCACTAGTGTGTCCTACCTAAAATAGATTTTATTATCTAATGAGTCGATTTGAATGTAGGAACATGAAGTGATGAGTCAGTTTATTTGAACTAACATTTATTTTGTGACCACAGTTAAGTATGGCATCTGAAAATCAAGAGGTTAACTATTGAATACCCGAAGCAAATGTAGCCGAGAATCAAGAGGCCCCAAACAATCCTCCTGCCAACTCAGGAAATAATGTTCCTGATAACATGATGAACGATGGATTCTTTAGGAATTTCATGCAGTTCATACAGAATCAAGGAAGAGGAAATCCAGTCAATAATAACGGTAGAAACGCTGGCAATTTGAGGATGGTCACTGTTAAGCAATTTAAAGAATTAGGACCACCTGAATTCCACGGGAAGCCTGACCCACTCAAAGCGGAGGCATGGCTGAAGCAGACGACAAAAATACTTGATGTCTTACAATGCGCTGATGATCAGAAGGTGCCATTTGCCACTTTTATGTTACGAGGTGAGGCGGACCATTGGTGGGAAGCGGTAAAACGTATCCAACCTTCAGCACTCGAAATGTCTTGGACAGAATTCGAAGAACTGTTTAACGAGAAGTACTTCCCAGAAAGCATCCGTCATATGAAGGAAGTGGAATTCATTAAGCTGGAGCAGGGAAACATGACAGTTTCTCAATATGAAGCTAAGTTTGCTGAACTGTCTCATTTTGCGACTCATCTAGTAGATGACGAAGCACGAATGAGTCGAATGTTCCTGAGAGGTTTGAGACTCAAAATTCGTCAACAACTTAGTTCTCATAAATTCAGTTTGTATTCAGATGTTGTAGATAGGGCTCAAAGGGTGGAGCAAACAGATGAAACATTGCAGCCAAGAGTTAATGATCAGCATAGAGAAAGGAGTGACAACAACCACAGGAACGAGAACCATCGAGGAGGTAACCAACACTTCGGTGGTAATTCCACACCAAATAACAGAAGAGGAGAATCTAGTGGGAACAATTTCAAAAGAAAGAGATTCCATAATAATTATGGAAGGGCACCAGCACCAGTACCAACACCAGCACCGACCCCAGTTTCAAGGGGAGAAGATCGACCACCAGTGAGATGCTATAGGTGTGGTCTGGAAGGTCACATCAGCCCAAACTGTACACTGCAGTCCAAAAAGTGCTACAGTTGTGGGAAAGAGGGTCATCTTGCGCGGTTTTGTCCTGCCACAAAATCAAGTCCAGCTGCAATGATGATACCAAAAGCTAGCGCGGATAAAGGAAAATCTGTAGTTCAAGGGAGAGCTTTTGTTGTGACATCCCAAATGGCGCGAAACTCGAACGAGGTGATAACCGGTAAGCTATTCATAAATTCTCGTGAAGTCTACGCTTTGTTAGATACTGGCTCTACCCATTCTTTTATCTCACCTACATGTGCTCAGCGTTTAAACTTAACTCCTGAAAATTTGGACTTTGACTTATCAGTTGAAACCCCATTAGGAGAAATGACCATTACATCTACTGTCTATAAATCTTGCCTAGTTCAAATCAACAACCTCACATTACCTGTTGACCTTATTTCTTTGGAGATGCATGAATTTGATGTGATTTTAGGAATTGATTGGTTGACTACCCATCATGCTAAAATTGATTGTTTTCATAAGATTATTAGTTTTCATATTCCTAATCAACCTGTCATGCAAATTCAAGCAACTAAACCATTGAAATCTATAACTGTTATTTCTAGCCATAAAGCCATTCGTTTATTGAAAAACAGATGTCAAGCCTTTTTAGCTCATGTCACTGATTTGAACAAAAATACGTCAAACTTGAATGATATTCCCATTGTTAATGAGTTTCCTGACGTTTTTCCTGAAGAACTTCCTGGCTTACCCCCAAACCGTGAAATTGATTTTTATATTGATCTTGAACCCGGTACCAAGCCCATTTCCAAAGCTCCCTACCGAATGGCTCCCATTGAACTTCAAGAGTTAAAAGTCCAACTACAGGAATTGTTGGATACCGGTTTCATTCGTCCGAGTGCATCACCTTGGGGTGCTCCTGTTCTATTTGTGAAGAAGAAAGACGGGAGTATGAGATTGTGCATTGACTACCGAGAATTGAACCATGTCACCATCAAGAACAGGTACCCGTTACCTCGGATTGATGACATGTTTGATCAATTGCAAGGCGCTCAACATTTCTCAAAGATTGATCTCCGTTCTGGATATCATCAGTTAAAGGTTAAAGCTGAGGACATTCCAAAGACTGCTTTCAGAACTCGTTATGGGCATTATGAGTTCTTAGTCATGCCTTTTGGACTAACTAATGCTCCTGCAGCTTTCATGGACATGATGAACCGGATATTCAAGGAACATTTGGATCATTTTGTGGTTGTCTTTATTGATGACATCCTCATATACTCCAAGAGTCGTGAGGATCATGAACAACACCTGAGATTGATACTACAAAAGCTCCGTGAAAATAAATTATATGCCAAGTTGAAGAAATGTGAGTTCTGGCTTGAGGAGGTCGCGTTTCTTGGGCATGTGATTTCTAGTCAAGGAATATCAGTCGATCCTGCGAAGTTTGAAACGGTACTAATATTGGGAACAACCCAAAACAGTAACCGAAGTCCGAAGTTTTCTGGGTCTAGCTGGTTATTATCGGAGATTCGTAGAAGGATTTTCTCGAATCGCCACTCCATTAACGCAGCTTACTCGGAAAAGCACAAAATTCATATGGAGCGAGGAATGCGAGAAAAGTTTCCAAGAACTCAAGAAGAGACTGGTTTCAGCTCCTGTTCTGACCATACCATCAGGATCAGGAGCATTTGTTATCTACAGCGATGCTTCTGGCAAAGGTCTAGGCTGTGTCCTTATGCAACATGGAAAGGTTATAGCCTACGCCTCTCGACAACTCAAAGATTATGAGAAAAATTATCCTACTCATGATCTAGAATTGGCAGCAGTCGTTTTCGCGTTGAAGATCTGGAGACACTACTTGTACGGAGAAAAAGTGGATATCTATACGGATCATAAAAGTCTCAAGTATTTCTTCACCCAGAAGGAACTCAACATGCGACAACGACGTTGGCTTGAGCTGTTAAAGGATTATGACCACACAATCCAGTATCACCCGGGAAAGGCGAACGTTGTAGCTGACGCTTTGAGCAGAAAATCTTATGCAAGTACAAGTGCACTGCTGACAACACAAAAGTGTATTTTGTACGACTTGCAAAAGATGGAGATAGAGCTAAAGACACCAGGGACCCGCTCGAAGATTGCTCACGTGCGAGTAGAACCAACTTTAATCGATAAAATTAAAGCTGCTCAAGCTACCGATCCGGAACTGATAAACATGATAAAGAAAGTACAAGAAGGTGTCATTCCCGAAGCAAGAATCGACGAGAAAGGAATACTTCGAGTCAACTCTCGACTCTGTGTTCCTAACGATCCTGAATTAAAGCATAAAATCATGATGGAGGCACACAACACGCCGTTTGCAATCCACCCAGGAGGTACCAAGATGTATCGAGATCTGCGACATACATTTTGGTGGAACAATATGAAAAGAGAGATTGCAGAGTTTATCTCAAGGTGCCTAACTTCTCAACGTGTCAAGGCAGAACATCAAGTTCCTAAAGGTCCATTACAATCACTTGAAGTTCCCGAATGGAAGTGGGAACACATCAATATGGACTTCGTGACGGGTCTTCCAAAAGTTTCTCAAGGCTTAGATGCAATTTGGGTGATCGTAGATAGATTGACCAAATCTGCTCATTTCTTGCCTATACGAGAAAACTTTTCACTTGAACGTCTTGCCGGTATGTACATAAATGAGATCGTGAGATTGCATGGCATGCCAGTTTCCATAGTTTCTGATCGAGATCCTAGATTCACTTCACGCTTTTGGATCAGTCTACAAAAAGCTATGGGCACTGAACTACGTTTTAGTTCTGCATACCATCCTCAAACGGACGGACAATCGGAAAGGACGATCCAGACCCTCGAAGATCTTTTGAGACTTTGTGTATTAGACTTCAAAGGAAGTTGGGATAAGTACTTGCCGTTGGTGGAATTTTCTTACAACAACAGTTACCAAGCAAGCATAGGCATGGCTCCATTCGAGGCATTGTATGGAAGGAAGTGTCGCTCTCCAATATGTTGGAATGAGGTAGGAGAAGCAAAATTGTTGGGACCCGAGTTGGTACGCTTGACGACCGAAAAGATCCAAATGATCCGACAACGAATACAGACCGCACAAGAACGACAAAAGAGTTATGCTGATCTTCATCGGAGAGACGAAAGTTTCAACGTCGGAGATCATGTATTCTTACGTGTTTCTCCATGGAAAGGGGTTACGAGATTCGGAAAGAGAGGAAAGCTCAACCCTCGATTTATTGGCCCATTTGAAATCCTCGATCGAATAGGAACCGTAGCCTACAGACTAGCCCTACCACCAAGTATGTCTCGCATCCATAACGTTTTTCACATATCTATGTTACGTAAATATGTGAAGGACCCAAACCACGTCATTGAGTTAGAACCAGACGTTATAGCAGAGGATTTAACATACGAGGAGGTACCTGTTAAGATCCTGGATAAGAAGGAGCAGATCCTACGCTCAAAGGTTATACCTCAAGTTAAGGTTTTATGGAGGAACCAAGATACTGAGGAAATGACCTGGGAGCTAGAATCTGAGATGAAATCTAAGTATCCTTACCTCTTCGATATGTCAGGTACGTCAATTTCGGGGACGAAATTTCATAAGGAGGGGAGGTTGTAAGACCCCGAATTTTATGAAATACAAAATTTAATTTTTTTTCATATATATTTTTTTTGAAACAGTAAGTGGTTAAATTAACAAAATTGAAAGTTAAGGATGTTATGTGCAAATTTTATTTTGTCGGACAATATTCGCTTTGTCGGGGAATATTCGTTTGGTCGGGGAATATTCGTGCCGTACGACGGCGCCGAAATAATAAATTATTGGTGGACCCCACAACGAAATATTTGTCGGATATAGAAAACGACAGAAGTAACCTTTTTAAATAAAAATAGTCAACGGAACTGTTAAAATACCGGTGATAAAAGAATAGTAGCATACGGTAGTTTATGGTATTTTCTGTAGCACACGGTACTCTACAGTAACACACGGTATTGCATAGTGTCTCATATTATTGGTCTGATAATTGACACCGTAACTGTTACGCATCATTTCATCGATAATTGTCACTGCATAATATTTTATATTATCAATTCAATAATTGTTGTTACACAGTATTTTGCATTATTGATTTAATAATTGTCATTACACTGTATTTTATATCATTGAGTCAATAATTGTTGTTGCACTGTTTTTAAAATTATTGAACCTAATAATTGTCACAGTAACATATGCACAGTAATTCACATTATTGAATCAATAATTGTCATTACACAGTAACGTATGCTTTATTTTACATTATTGTTATCTCTATTATGATGTTATTTAAACAGTTGTATTTCATTAATTTATTGACTTGATATCTAAGAGCTAACTATACTGTATTTATAACAATTAGTCATAATAATTGAATTGATAAAGTTATTTGTTTATAATATAAAGTTAGGTGATTATTAGGTGATATGAAATGAATGGTGTAGATTAAAGTGTGAATTATTGTTGAATAATTGACTTGATTTGTTTATAATATAAAGTTAGGTGATTATTAGGTGATATGAAATGAATGGTGTAGATTAAAGTGTGAATTATTGTTGAATAATTAAATTGATTTGTTTATAATATAAAGTTAGGTGATTATTAGGTGATATGAAATGAATGGTGTAGATTAAAGATAATATAATATTTGAAATGGATGGTGTAGATTAAAAGATGATCTTTAAATGAATGGTTTAGATTAAATGAATGATAAGATTTTTGGCTATAAATAGAAGCCTTAACTTAAGGATTTTTCATAAACTTCCTTACTTGTTCTTTCTTTCTCTCTCTAAATACTTCTTGGGAAAGTTCTCTCTAAGTGTGCTTAAGTCATCTTGAGTATTTGTGAAGATCTATAAGTATACGTGTACTGTTCAAGTTAATCAACCTCATTTAAATCAATATCCAGTCACGTGTTGAGGTAAGGGATACCATCTTTTTCATCTTTCATTATTCAAACGTACTATGGTAAGGGATACCATCTTTTTCATCTTCCATTATTCAAACATACTATGGTAAGGGATTATCATTATTTGATTCTCGATAATAATATTGTTTCTTCCTTATTCATAAGACGTGCCTTTTATTTCCATGTATTAAATTGTGGGAATAACCTTACGGAGCGGATTGCCGCCTGTTGGTGAATAACCTTTCGTATTCATTCATTATTAATCTCTGAGAATAACCTTACGGAGCGGATTGCCGCCTGTTTGGTGAATAACTCTTTGTACTCAAATTCTATTAAATTGTGGGAATAACCTTACGGAGCGGATTGCCGCCTGTTTGGTGAATAACTCTTTGTACTCAAATTCTATTAAATTGTGGGAATAACCTTACGGAGCGGATTGCCGCATGTTGGTGAATAACCCTTTGTATTAATTTCATTCACCTTTTGTTAATCAAACCTGCTACGGTAAGGGATATTATTTTCTTTCATACTCCTAAATCGAAATTTATTATGGAACTATTGCTTCTATAATTCCTGAAAATATTATATGTTCCATAATAGTTGAACTTCATTATTTCAACTGAACCTTCCTATTTACGTGAACCTTTCTATTGAATTGTAACCGTTATTCTGAACTGTGGATCTTGAATATCATTTTTAAATTTCACTCCACATCATGTTGACAATTTGGACATTATTTGAATCTGTACAAAGTAAACTTCCGATACTTATTGTTATCCTATTTCTTCTGTTCATCATTTATATCATTCTAATCATCCAAAAATCAAGTTGTTGTGAATATCTGTGGCCGGGGGCACAGATGTGATATATTTGTTGAACAGATGATAGGTTAAAGGCGATATAATAGGTTAAAGGTGATACATCTGTTCGGTGTCTTTTATGGCACGTGGTGAATGTTCTCTTTGGCCCGTAGTGCAAAGATGAACTGTTGTTTGGTATGATTATGACCAAAGGCTGAATCTGGTATAATCATGACCGTTGGTGCTATATTGAATATCTTTGGCCCGTAGTACAAAGATAAACTGTTGATGTGCATGATTATGATCAGGAACTGTGAATTTGTATTATCTTGACTAATGGTATTTCAGATGATAAAAGTTGATGATGTTTTTACGAAAAAGAGAAGCGAGTGGACATTATAGTCTGCATTATTCTTCTAATAGATTGCTCATTCCGCTGCTATTATTGATCTGAACATTGTTTAAGAATTTAACTACAGTTTTTGATATAAACCTTGTATTCTATTGTATTCTATCAAGAACTCAACTGTTGAAGGCTAATGATAATTTATTCGTCATTATCTTAGTCATGATATTTCTTACTGGGCTATTTGAGCTCACCCTTTCTTTTGTTCCATTGTTTTTCAACAGGAGATGAAAACATAACAGGGTCTAGCCGGGGAATGGAGTGAGGGTCCGAGGAATAGTTATCATAGTCTTCACGTTTTGTAAAATAGTGTGGCAATAATAGTGAAGACTTAGTTGTGTATTATTATACACTGTATTGTTGTACGTTGTGCTTTGTTGTAATAATTTTGTTGTAGTCTTTTGACGACTCAAGTTTGGGCTGTGTGGGCCCAGATTTGGGGGCGTCACATATGTGGTTCCCTATTTAATTTGATAATGGCAGTACTTTAATGTATATTTGTATAAACAAGTATCTTTTGTAAAGTTCTTATAAATTTTCTATGTAAAAGGACTTAGTTAGGGATTTAACTTATTAGGTAGATCCAAAATTATATTATATAGCCATGTATTCTGTATATTAGTTCGAGCTGATCATATATGCAAATATTTTGTTGAGTAAAAACTGAAGACACTCTAAGATCACAAAGTAAAGAAAGAGTTTCTAAAATCGTAGAGTGAAGCGCCATATCATAGAGTCATATCGCATAGTCATTAAAAATCATAAAGTCAATATCGTTGAGTAAGGACACTTAACGATCAGAATATCAGCTCTATGAATTTTTCTTGAAGGCTAGTTTGATTAAAATCATAAAGTACAAAAGTCTGATAAGAAAGTGGCATGTTTATGACAAATGTCATATAACCTTAATTCATACATTTCAAATATGATATGCAAATGAGTTAGAGATAAAAATGAAGAGATAACACAAATTTTATCTTTGCAATGAAAAGGACACATGTCTACTGCTATACCAAACATAGTAATGTCGAAAGTAACAGCTTGTGGTACAGCAGACAAGGTTTTAAAGTCAAAGAAATTATACATTGAAAAGTGTCTCAAGCTATTTAGAGCAACAATAACAATCCAACTAGCAAAATTCAAGAAGTGACTATAAAAGAATTGCTACTATAACATTGAAAAATAGGATAGAGAAATAATTATGAAGAAACAAGCTCCTAAAAGCTCAAGTGTTCAAAAGTGTTCTACGCTACAATCTAAAAATTTCTTACCTGTTGTTAATTTGTAGATCTTAGTGATTTTTATATTTCAAGTCTTTATGACTTGAATAATTCTAAGTGAATCAACAGTTGTACTGATTATAAGTGAACCTTGGTTATTTGTAACCCCCATCCTTAGTAGATCATCCATACTTTTGGAGTAGAAAAGAGTACTAGAAAACTTTTGTACTCTAAATCTCTTAAAATTTTTGTATTCTTACTTTATTATTCTTTTTTCTACACTTACATTTCTGTAATTTATTTTCTCTGTTACTATACAATTTCATTATGTGACAAATGATAAACGTCCCAGCACGTATGCGTGAGGTGAATGTCATCTGAATCATTTCTAGCATAAGTTGTATAGGTGGCATCGCAACCCTTTGCTTATATTGAAGCAAGAACCATAGTATATTTGAAGTTGGTGTTGAATGGAACTGTTACCCATTGCTTATAACGAAACAAGAATCTTGGTATAGGTAGAAGACGCCATAAAGAACTATGGATTGTTGCTGAATAAGACAGCAATTAAATGCCATAGAATAACTCTGATAAGTTCAAACAGTTTTTAAAGAACCAAAAGAAAGAATAATCTCTCAAAGAAAATATATTGATTGAATTGAACTGTGTTTACAATGATCAACTATGGCCCTATTTATACTAGTACATGGGGTCTAATCATGGTAATATACCCCTAAAAACAAAATCCTAAAAGAAGTCTCTAGAATTATACTTCAAACAAATCACAACTCCTACCTAAAATAAAGTTATGTTACTTAAAATAATAGGAAACAAAATCTTGGCATACAAGCCATGCAAAATCAGCATTCTAGTAATAATTAAGAAGCATCTAGAATTCCTAACAAATTAAGTTTACGAAATAAAATTACAATCAACTTTAAATAAGGGGAAAAAATCAACCAAGAAATCTTTCATTCAATACTTGCAACTGTTCTTATTTTAGGAAACAAGATCATCCATGCAATCTTCCATTCAATAGCTAATCTTAGAGCCTTATTAAGAAAACAAATCTTCACACAATCGTGATCATAAGAATCCAAATTGAGTTGCTCTTGCTGGAATCTAAATTGGGCTAAATTAAACTGTTGTTTTGCCAAAGTTTGGATTGTTTCGCACTCTAGTTTTAATACCCAAAGTGGGTTGCTACGTTGAGCTTTATTTTGGACCAACATCTTGCTACTATTAAACCCAATATTGAGTTGAACTGACTACTTAGTTTGGGCTGCTATTGTAGCTGATCTACTTCTCTTAAAAACTGAATTAGGCTCTTTGTTGTTGCCAAGTATTGGGATGCTAATGATCAACTTCTTTTGCTTGCTTTAATGACAAACTTCAATTGTAACTGGACTACCCTTCGAGCCAAAGTCATGAATAAAAACTAAAATAGGATTAGCCTTATCCAATATGTTAATGTATTTATGTTTAATCCTTGTTGTTGGATTTATGATGACAAATAGCTTAATGTATATTTGAAAAGAGAAAAATAAATAATATTGTAAAGTCGTTAAAGAAATAATCATTGTACGAAGATCTAGGAAAGAAAGATATGATAAGTCCTTAAAGAGTAAATCATTGTAAAATGACTTCGGGATTAAATATGTTAGGTTGATCCAAATAGAAAAGTAAGAACTTGTCATAGACTAAAAAGTCCAAGTTCATAGAGCTGAGACTTAGTTACTCTGAGATCGCAATGTGAACTAAGCAAATCTGGCAGAATCGTTAAAGCGGAATGCAAAGGTAATGGAAGTTCACTTAGTGCCATAACGTAGAGTCACTAGACAAAGGACAAAACATAGAGCTACCACGAATCATAGAACGAATTCTCAGAAATTTGACTCAATGATTCAAGTTTATCATAATCATAGAGTGCAAAATTATCAGTTACCATTGGGATATAAAGCTTCCTCAACACACCACAATCCTAAAGATCTTTAAAGTGTGTTGACAGGAAAGAAAATGTCCAATTACCTATAAATTTAACAATTATATCTGTAAGGAATAGTCTGCCACAGCATACAGATAAGGCCTGACACAATTGACAATCACAAGAGGCTACAGCAAACTGATAGAAGACTTTTGTAGGTAAACAACAGAAATTTTCAACGGATAGATTACTAGAAGGAAATCTATAAATATAGTTCAGCATTCAGACATCAAATGATCGATCAAAAATGAAAAGGAGAAGATCGAACAAAGAGATATATAGAATCGATCAAAGCTTAACACAAGTCTGAAAAGCTAACTAACCCTAGGATCCTAAAGAGCTACACTACGATTCAACCAAAGCTACTCTACAATCCAGAAATCAATCTATGATTTATGTGACATCGTTCATCGTTGCTAAATCAGTCTAAAGAGAAACTTAAATGCAACTTAACAGCACCCCAAACTCAACTATAGAAAGATATAAGTGATCTGAAAGACGAGACAGTGTACTTGCCTGATTCTAAATGAATCAATTCTCCAAAGAGAGGTTATAAGTCGAGATAGAGTGCTCGCCTAATTCTAAGTGAATTAGTTCTTCATGTGAAGGTTGTAAAGTCAAGACAAAGTGTTCACCTGATTCTGAATTAATCAGTTCTATAACTGAGATTGTAATTAGTTCAGAGGAACCTAGTCTAAGTGACCTTTATCCTATAGTGGATGATCCCTGCTCCGTAGAGTGAAATAAGGGACTAAGATTAGTTTAAACTCCGAACCTCTTAAAAATCATTGTTTCCTTTATCACTTTATATAATTGTTATACAACTATCATACCAACTGATATATAATTGCAATATCATCTGACTAGTTTTCACATTTTCATATCACTAAAGTCAGACCTGTTATGACAAGAAAATTGTAAAGAATATTATATTAATAAAATGAGAAATTATTTAAAATTTTATGCATTTATATGTGTATGTATGATTATGTGATAGAAAGAATATAGAGTTAGTTAATTCAATAAATTTGAAGTAATTATGAATTAAAGGAAGAGGTAAAAATGAATAATTAAATTATGAAAATTATATGACAAGCTTAAGTTATGAATTAACTAAGCTTGAAAGGATAAGTCTTGTGTGGCATGATGAATAATAATGGTATATGTAAGATGATAAATTAACTAAATAGTTAATTAATTCATGAAATAAGGATTAATGTAAATCCAAGATGAGAACTAAATAATTTATGGATTAAATTCATGATAAAGATTTATTAAGTCCAAGTGGTTATGGGAACAAGTCTAATGAGGAATTACTAGTGGTTAGCCCAATATATGTGTGTTTAAGGTGGGAATTATGGACCCAACCTTTTATATATTAATGAGATTGGCAAGGGAAATATTGTAGCCCAAAACTTTAGTCCATATGAGAGTTAAATTGAGCCCAACATAAAAACCAACCTTGGCCCAAGCTTTGACCCAAGTTGGCATTTATATGTGTGTGTGTGTGTGTGTGTGTGTGTGTGTGTGTGTGTGTGTGTGTGTGTGTGTGTGTGTGTGAAAATAAAAAATAAGGAAAATAAAATGGAAATCTGGCCACCCCATTTGGGGACTCCCAATTTTTTAGCTTTGTGAAATTATTTTATGCTTAGAGCTTTTCAATGCCTTTTTCCCCATTTTCCTCCCCAATGTCAACTTCTTCCCTAAATTATGGAGACATGTTAGAAGGTAATTAAGCTAAGTGTAATTAATTATATTATTAGATGATTAGTGAAGGGATAAACATGATTAGTATTGCCCTATAAATAGAGTACTACACCAACCATTTAGAAAGGCTAAAAAAATTAGCTAAGTGTTAGAAAGCTAGAAAAAAGAGAAGAAAATAAAGAAGTGAGAAAATAGAAAGGAAGTGAGGAAATATCCAAGTGTAGAGGAACTCTTAGTGGAAAGGAGAAATCAAAGAGAATGAGGAACCATTGAGGAGCTCAACAAATTCTTGTCAAGAAGAAAGAAAACATCTAGAAAGTATAAACCTCTCTTGACCTAAGTCTATTAGTTTCTTTGTATATCTAGTCATATATGTTTAAAATCATGCTTGGTTATGGGAGTTGATGTTGTGTTGGGGAACCATGTTGAGGAACCATGTTGGATTCTGAAGGTATAAAGATGAATTTTGATGAAGTTTATGTATTTAGAGTGTAGTTGATATGTAAAAATGCATGAATGATGAACTTATGTTTAAAACCCTAAGTAATGAGTTTAATATTTAAGAAAATAAACTATGTTATGTATGTAAATCTTGAGTTCTAAGACTTAAACATGATATGAGTTACGAATTTAATCCAAGTGGAACAAACAAAAACTGAGTTAAAATGGAATTATAGTAGAATTTTTAGTAAAATATGTTCTTTGTAAACCCTAACATAGTTAGACCAATATTTTGGCTAATAAATATTTTTAGAAAATGATCAGAGCTTTTAAATATGGTAGACTTATTAGTTTACTAACCAATGAACTTAGTTTGAACTTATTTGGATGTAAAATAAACAAGTTAAAAAGTTTGAATCAAGAGGTAAAAATCATAAAGCTGAAAAAACTGCAGAATTGCATTCTACCATAGAGCGTCGGGACGCTCTTTCTTAGTACAAATCCAGTATCGATGCGCTGACCTAATTTTCTGGAAATTTGAAGGATTGCGCCAGGGCGTTGGTCCTATAGATCCGTTCACCCAGATCTGGGTGTCAAACTAGGACAGGTCTTTTAATAAATAATAAAAAATTAAACAAATAAAATAATAATTAATATTACTTTATTTGTAAAATAAGAGAGAATTAAATAAAATAATAAATGCTATTATTTTATTTAATAAAGACTATTTTATTTGAAAAAAATGTGACATAATTAAACAAATAGAATAATATATTGAATTATTATATTTGTAAAGAGTAATGAAAAATGATAATTAAAATTACTTAGAGGATAAATGAAAGATAATTAAACAAATAAAATAATAATAACAATTATTTTATTTGTGGAAGGTAATCATAATGATTAATGAGAAATGGTTAAAATTACTTAACTGATAATAATTAATATTAAGAGAAGGGGTTCAATAAACAAATAAAATAGTAAAGCTATTTTATTTGAGAAATAATAAGAAAGAAGAACAAAGATTAATTATGGAGGTTAATTAATATGGAATAATTAAACAAATAAAATAATAAAATTATTTTATTTATAAAAATAAATAATGTACTTAAAGATTATTTACCAAGGTTACTAATAATAACTCATGAGAAGTGTTAAACAAATAAAATAACAATGATAAAATTATTTTATTTGTAAGGATAATAATGAAGAATATTAAATAATTATATGAAGAATGACTAAAAAAATAAAATAATAATAATCATTATTTTATTTGTAGAATAGGAGTATGAAATGTAATAAATAAATTATTAACAATAAAGATTAATTCAAGTTATGAATATAAAGGTAATCATTCAACAAATAAAACATCAATAGGAATTTTTTATTTGTAGAGAGTGAATATGGACATAAATGGTTAATAATAAGACGAGTTATGGGAGATAGTGAAGGAGGTAAGTAAGGGGATGTTCAAAAGTGAGGTGGAGCTAAGGAAGGAAAGCGTATGAGTCAGTTTAGACTGACATAAGTTTATTAATGGTCTAATGGAGACTTATTGTTAGATTAAATCCCAATTTATGTACATCAACCGAATGTCGATAAGCTATAGGAGAAAGAAGCGAACATATCAGGCAAGTACATTTTACTTGTACACCTTATTTGTTTCATACAAGTTCTATGGATACAGTATATCCTTGAACTTAACTGTTATAACTTGAATACACTCATTCATATGTATACACTTAAGAAGATTTCTCAAATATTAAATTATAAAGGTTGAGAATCCTAAATTCAGACAAGTTATTTCAAAGATAAGTCTATGTCACTTGAATTGACTAAACAGATGAGGACATGAATTGTCAGTTAATCTAAATTTTTTGAGAGAGATATCTGAACCAATTTCTTTGGTGCGGATTCTATTGTGCTGAGATGAACAACCCTATAAAATAGAGAATTACTTTATGTCGATGAACCCGACATGTGCGCACACAAAGACTAAAAGTAATGTTATGCATAGTGTAGGGTACTACGAGGCTGATCACCTCATGTATTTGTTTCTAGAGGTTTTCCAATTAGTTACTAGTAATCCTCTGTAGAGTTCAATGGTCCTTAGCGACCACTCACTAATAAAAGATACTCATGTTTTGAAAGATACATCATGATTAGTTATTCTTAAAGTTGTCGGACTTTGCACTTTTCGTATTCGTATTCCTTAATATATGACTCATTTATGATTCATTGAACCATCTTATGACTTACCAGAAAATCATTGAATCTTATAATATCATAGACACTTGAACTCAATTGTTGATTATTGTTTGTCATATACTTGCTGAGCAAATTCGTTGCTTATACTTGCTTTATAATTCTATTTACAGTGAACACATAGAAAGTTAGTAGCTCCGAAAAAGATAAAGGTAAATTTAAGGCCACTAAGTAGTCTAAGACTTGATGATGTATTCATATTTATATAATTAACTCTAAACATTGTAGTCTTTTGTGATTAAGAACTATGAGGTATGTAAAGGTTGTGGAAACCTAGGACAGGATGTAAGTGAAATATTATTATGTTGTAGTCATGTATGCTATTATATATCAATTAGAAAGTTATATGTATGATGTTTGGTTGTTATCGTAAGCACCGAATCCGAAGTAAGAGTATCTGAATTTGGGGGTCTTCATTTTATTTGTTAAGGGGATTTATGAAACTTAACTATTCCGCTGTGCATAACTGTAAAAAGTTAACTAATAAATTATTTGGTAAATAATTTTAATGTGAGGTTTAAAATTTAAAAAGAATCTATTCAACCCTACTTCTAAATCTCTTTGTGTCATCTGAAAATAACACAATCGTTTTATAGTTATTGAAACCTCCTTACCAGATACCAAATTAGCTTGAATAGGAACATTATGATCAGACTTAACCTTAATTAATATAGCCTCATTAGCTTGATCATCATAAATCTTATCCTCAATTAATGTAACCTCAACCAGGGTAATATCAATAAGTTTCTGTAGTTGCACTAAATTCAGAATTTTGAATTTTCCTATAATATTTGAAGGGATTTTCTAAACTAATTCCACTATGCTTAATTAATTAAATTAACTTGTTTAAATATTAGGTAACACTTTATCTAAAAAGAAAATTTAAAAGAATATATTCAACCCCTCATTCTAGATCTCTTTTTTACCTTTAGGAATAATAAGTGGTACCAGAGTTAGGTTCTCTTAAATAGATTCATGGAACTTAACAAAATTAGTTATGAGCTTAATGGTGGAGATAAGCCACCCTTATGTGCCAACCAAGTTTGCTCCTACTCCCAAAAATCCAAATAAAGTTGCAATCAAATAGAAAATATAATGGACAAATAATGAGAAGAAGTTGGTAGCACTGAATAAGAAAGCTGAGAACATCTTGTTCATAGCTCTTGAAGATGAGCTCTTTGAGAATATAGTCAACAGCAAAACTGTTAAGGAGGTGTGGAAAGCTCTTATCGTGATACATAAGGTAACAGAAGAAGTTAAAAAAAAACAAGCAGCCTCACCTCACACAATAGTATGAGATGTTTTCTCATAATGCTAAAGAAGACATTACAACAATCTAAGAAATGTTTAACATCTTGCTCAATTAATTTAAAGCATTTGGGAAAGTTTATCCAAACAAAGATGTCAGCATAAATTTTATGAGGGTACTACCTAGCAAATGGGATTTTAAGACCACAGTCATCAACGAATCCAAGAATCTTCATGAAATAACTATGCAAAAGCTCTATGGTAATTACATTATTTGAACATTGGCAACGGTTTTTGACCGTTGTAAATGTAATGGAGGGAAATGTCAAATTCACGCCAAGTAGCTTTAGTGAAGGTAAAAGACCATCGTTAATGAAACTATACAAGACCGTGAACTATTAACAATGGTCTGGTTAGAACAGTCTCTAAAAGTATTAGCGATGGTTTCAAAGCGTCACCAATAATAAAAATGATCCCTCCATAGGTGACAGCGTTGAATCATCGCGAATACTTTTTGCGATGGTTTTAAGGCCTTTGGATAGGATTTCAAACCCATTGCAAAAAGCCCCTTTTTGTAGTGCATAGCTTTTTCAATTGGTAAATTTGGTGGTTGTTGTGTTTGTCGTGTTTGTTGTGGAGGATTTTGTGAGGTAGATGGTATGTTGGTAAATGTTTGTGAAGTGGAAGAAATGTCAATAATGTTTGAAAAGTGGAAGGTGTAGAGGTTATTGGGATTTATTGAGTTATTTATGTTTATGTTGGTTTTTATTTAAGTGAAGAAGGTATAGTTGGCTCCACTATCAGAGGGTCATAAGACTCTACGATCGGTGAGGTTAGTTTATGTAAGTTTGGTATAGCTGTTGTCTGTGGCTTAACAATTAGAGAGTTTTCAGAATCTGTGATCAGGGAATTACGTTTTGATGGAGAGTGAGTTTGATTTAGTTATACGGCCATTGAGTTTTGTGACTCAAATCTCAATGATCAGAGGGCTAGGATTAGAAGAGGTTTGGTCAGCGTTTGGCTCTACATTCCTCACCATCTTTATTTTCATAAATACTAGCATTCATTACAACCACTTGTATCCTAAGATACCTGGAGTACGAGAGAAAAATTATTGAAGATAATGTAGATGAGATGTCATCCACTAAATTTGCTTTGAGAAATTTCCTCCCAAAACGAATCTAGGGTTGATGGTATTGCACAAGCATTTAAGCTTTGAAGAAGAGGCAGCATTGGTAAGTAATGGAATAGAGTTATATGCATATCTTGCAACCTTTAAGGAAAGATTTGCTCAATTTCATCATTGAAATCATCTTATATGATAATCTCTTATGTGGCTTGACCAGTATTAAATTCCTCTTGGGTCGTAGAGTGTGTCGCGTGCTCTATGACCTTATCTATCATCTTATCCAACTAATCATCTTTAAAGCTATGACTTTATAAATCTATTGACACGGTTAGATGTTGTTCCCCCTCAAATGCAGCTTTATTTCCTTCCTTAACTTCAGCAGTATCCTAACCTAATGGAGAGGGATCTAGGTTGGCAATGGGATAACTTACTGTCTTTATCGCTTTGCTATCATCTTTTGGACATGTATTCATAACTTGATGTCAACAAAAATCGAACAATCGACCTCTATATCAATAGAAGTGAGTCGTAACATTGGACCAAGTGGTCATCGATCACTAAAGATGAGGTTGGTTACACAAGTCAAAATTCACTAAAAACTTTTACAGCAGAGATTAACTAAGAATGTATAAGTTACTAAGACTTAGTACAATTTGATCACTAAGATCCATTTAATGCACTGTGATGTATGATTGTTTGAGTTGTTTCTAAGTTGATAATGAAAACACAAACGAATGACTTAGTAGCAGAATGATTTTTCTCATATTGTAGAGTTAGACCTTTGGAGCTTGTTATTTTAGAGAGTTTGAATTCAATCGATCAGTAGTCTCCAAAGCTGTAGTAGCAATATTTTTATAGCCTTGCTTGAAATTTTGCCTGTTAAATTATTATAGTTGCTCAATTCCCTATAGGACACTTGTCATTTGATGATTCCTTGGATTTCAAAATTTGTCGATTGTGCCACAAGTTGTCACTATCCATCAATGTACTATTTAGTACAACAGGTGATGCATATCCTAGGCGCTAAACAGCTAGCTATTACAAAAGCTAGTTTGTCTCCTTTGTCTCCATGTGCTGACTCAAATAAGATTAATATCAGTATTTGGAGTCAAGGGCAAGTGACCTCTATCACTGACCTGCCACTACTTGTCAGGCTTGACGATTTGAGCTAATTTAACATTTTGCTTTGAATCGTAGTGTTGGTCTTCGTACCATTTAGTGACTCTACTAAACAATTTTTAGCTATACGATCCTTTAATGGCTTCATTTAGAGACTACTTTTGTAAAGTGTAGTCACTCTACATCTTACATCTGGCATATAGCTTTACCATCTTAGGGTTCTTTTTGATAGCTTTCCAACTAAAGGATCTTCAAATAACTCTGTGATCTTAGAGTTCCTTAGCAACTTGTAACAAAACGATTCTGTCAAGTCTTCAACTAAACGATCTTCAAATTATAACACTATAAACCTTATACATAGCTCTACGATCATGGATCTTTCTAACTAAGTACTAGTACATCAATTTTCAATCTCAATAAAGACTTTTCAAAAGCTAACATTTCCAAATAAACATTAATTGTCATTATCAAATCAAATAGGGATAAACCAAAAATAGAAGTACTAACAAGGTCCTTTAGCAAACCAACGCCTTAAGTCGGTATTTGCTACTCCCGATTTTTGCTCCAAAGAATAAGGTTTGGATCTTTTAATCTTTTGTTGTGAACTTAAAATTGGAGACCGACTAACTAAAAAATTGGCTTTGAAGCACCCATCGACTAACTAAAAAAATGGCTTTGAAGCACCCATGACATGATGTTTTAAAATCTGTCCTAGCACGATTTGCTAAGCATGTGTAATCTATGGGGAAGATATAAAAGGATTTGCTAAACATGTGTCGTCTATGGAGAAGATATAAGAGTTCTTAAAATCTAATGGGACAGATGAAGTCTTCAACTCCACGATAGTGCCCTTTGAAGTCTGTGCATCTTTCTTTCTAGCATTTGGCTTTCACTTTTCGCTTCCCTACGGGCCGACGAAAATCTAACAACCCCCCCCCCCCCCCCCCCCCCCCCAAGCTCGCCTCGCTGCTTCTACTTAAACGCTTTCGTCACCAGCCTACTAGCAAAAAGTAATGAATAGATCTATCCTACTTATCATTTTGGAGCTGACGTAACAAACTATGCTAGCCTCCCAATAAAACCTAGCTCGTATTGCTCACACTCATAACGACTCTTTCCAAAAGGCATGAACATAAATAAAAAACATCCTGATGATGGTCTCTGTCTAATATCTCCAAGCCGAACATAATGGTATTGATTAGGCAAAGCCGCCAATGAAGCCACTTTGGTCACTAGCACTTGCAGAAATAAGAAACCCTGTTAGAAACTGGAAACAAGTTTGTGTTATTACTATGCTAATTTTCCTAGTGAGATACGGGACAAATTAACATCGTTACAAGTTGTTCAAGTTGCCAAGAAACAATTCCTTGTGTTAAACATATGAGAAGGAACTTAAACCCAAGTACATTTAAGTTACAAATCCTTCCGATATAGAACCCAAGTACATTTAAGTTACCAATACAGGCCTTAAACCGAGATTGTAGTGAAAATGTCATCAAAAGAGTCAAGTTATATGGGCATATGATTTTTAATATGCTAAAAAATTTGCCAATTTTTAGTGTAATATAAATTGAAAACTATTCACGTGAGCATAAACTTGGGGACAAATCCAATTTTCTTGTGCAAAACTCGCAAGCCTGAATAATCTTGAAATTCAGTTATAGAAAGTGACGAAAGTTGTGTGTTAAAATTATGTCACAGAGTAGCAAATTTTATTGTTTTTTCTTTATTTATAAAAATGAACATTAGTCTGTACCATTAGAAAATAAAGTAAATCATGAACTCAATGGACCCAATACATACGTTTAACCTTTTCATCAAATACAATTCACGGGCAGAATGCTGTTATATCAAGCCACTTCAACTTGATTCCCTCGTGAAACGTGCTAGATTAGTACATACAGTAGGGATATCCTGTAGATTAGATACCAGAAGCCAGTTGCTTCAGGTTAGTCTTCAAAGAAAAAAAAAAATCCCTTGTTTTGACAATAGGAATTTCAGAATAGTTGGAAAAATAGACTGGTGGATCCATCACCAAATGATCTGAGATCAGCGGGTTTCACCAAAGCCCTGCACAATGGGCACGTTCTTTCTCTCTCAAACCTGGGAAGAGAACACTGTCAGCTATCCAACATATAAAATTCTGACATGAAAGCAAGAGTCATGATTACTAACGAAGTTAACACAATTAAAATGCCCAACTGAATCTTTACACAATTAAAACACAGAACTGAATTTTTCTTTCCTTTACTACTATAGGGTGCCACAGAGGGCACCTACCACCTAAATTCAGATTTCCAGTGGGCTGCAGTTCTGTATAAAACCCGATACAATACAATCCATCCAAATTTAGTTTCTTTTATTATCTCACTTTATTTAATCTTTTGTTTGTGTTAGATAGAGTAGAACTACACACGTTAAACAAATATAAATTGCAACACAATACGAATATATCAAGAGATGTTATATACATTTGCTATGTGTAGTATGTACTTGACAGCCTGTGACATTAAACTAATTCTAATTTTATTTATATGAATTAAAACTCTTTTTAATTCTAAATATAACTAAACAAATTAATTATATTATCTACATCGTGAATGACATCCCACAACATGACTATCTGTCCCCCCCCCCCCCCCCCAAAAAAAATCCCAATCCCCTATCTAATAAGTCATAAAAATATTTGTCAATCCTTAATTTATTTGATTATATGTATTCAAATTTTTAATCGCACAACTCTAGTTAATATAAATTAGAAACTCCTTAATTCACTAAAATTAGAGGCGTTCAAAAAATTCGGTATATTTTATCGGTACCGATCGGTTTGGTATGGTTAATTTGGTAAAATTTAAAATTAGTACGTTACCGGTACAAATAACCGGTTAATCGGTAATGATATCAGTATTTATTTTTTTCTAAACGGTATATACTATACCAGTTATATTATATATTATAAATATTTAGATTTATTCATCAAGAAGTATCATAGGAATTAAGAGACGAGATAATTGGTGAAATAAGAATTGCAAACTAAGCTTTAATACTAATAAAATATATTTTATGAGTAGCAATAACTTTAACATAAAGAGCAAAAAAATAAAAAATCATATAATGGCGCACCATAGGAGCTTACTGCTGCTTAACAAAAAAAACAAAGGAAATTTACTGCCTCTAATTCCTGTTTCAATTATGTCATTGTATACATATACTACTATTTATCTCACATTATGGTCACATAAATATAATAAAATTATTTTTAAAAAGTTAACAAAATAAAAATAAAACCGAAACCGATACGTAACTGGTATTACCGGCACCGTCTCTATACTAAACTGGTCTTATCGGTTCGGAATACCGGTATTTTGGTAATTGTATCAGTTCTTAATTTTTTATACATGCAGTAATCGATTCGATACGATTTAAATCGGTTCGGTACGGTTTTTTACCGATGAACACCCCTAACTACAATGAATTGCACAGGACATTCTCTCCCTAAAGTAGAAATAGTATATCCTTTATTGACCATATACATACCTCTGTATACCCTTTACTACACTCGTACATACCCTTTGTGTAACGCCAAAAGTTTTAGGGAATGTCAAAGTAAAATATATAATACAAAAAATACTATGATGGTTTCAAGTCTAAAAGTCACTTGCACCACTATCATTATAGGAACGCCCGTTGACATATATATAAGTAAAACTCCATTAGGTAATCTTGTAAGCGAGTTACATTCAATGAACTCATTCTCTAATAAGCATATACATAGTTGTCTTAGTATCTCTACACAAATGATTATAAAATCAATCATCCTTAGGGAACAAGCATAATACATACTAATCATCCAAATTAACTAATCCCCATATTAGTAACCACGATCAGGAATGTTCTACTTTAAAACAATTTAGAGTTTAAATCTCATTAGCATGATCTTATCATAATCATTGCTCCAGACTATGGATTTTATCATATTAGTTTAACTTTAACTAATTAACTATGATAAAATATAAAATACCTTTTAATAACAAATGAATAAGATTAAGAAGTAAATGTTATATAACATAATTTCTCAATGTTTGACATTCACAAAGCTATTCTATGCTAGGTTTACCTGCAGAATAATTAGACAAATAAAATAACCATAACAGCCTCCTAAACAGCAACACGCTAAAAGAAGGGAAAGGAAAAAAAAAGAGCATCAACTAAAAGATAAAAGAGGTAACATTTTATGAATTATTGATTATTACCCATATTTATGTTTTGCAAAGATTAACATATTTAAATAAGTAATCATTATTCTATTTTTGATAATTACAAACTTACATGGTCCAAAAAATTCTTAAGAGAAAATGCATTGCAGCAGGGCCTGATTAACATTTAACACGCCCCGTAAATAATGTAATCTTTGTTTCCAAAGTTCAAACTAATCCCAAAAAAGGCATAGAATAACAAGGTTAACATCATCATATATCCCTCTGCCATATCAAAAGTATGCATTATCCTTCTTTATAACTATGTCAACTAGATCAGATACAAAGTGACGAATAAAATTACAAGGATTTTACATTCATATTTTCTTTTTGAAAAGTAACAAGGATTTTAGACTCATTAATTACAGTAGAGTAGGCATATGCTGGAGTTTCCAATAATGTGTGAGCACTGTGAGGCAATTGAATGTATTATCTCTCCTAAGCTACTATGGTGAGGAAATATTCACACATGAAACTAATGCAACACCAAAGTGATTGAAGGCTTCAGTAGTTAGCAGATATCCAGAAAAACATTTCACTAGGTCAACCAACACATGTACCTACTACCTAGTGAATAGAGGTACACCATTTGGAGATCTAAACACAACAGACTATCAAACTGAAATAAAAGGAAGTGAACTAACCACTCAGACACACAATCTTCGCAAAATATGTGTTTACAACGTAATAAGATTGGAGCATGCATCTTTTCCTGGCAAATAGCACACAAATCTCCAGCCGCAGTGACCTGCATTGAATCAAATTCAACATAAATGCATCAATCACTCATCCTTGGAGTTTAGGAATATCTACAAGGATCCTTTCAAAAGCACTCATACAATATTGCCTGGTAAAGGATCAATAACCATCAACACAGCAAGTCAATAAAGCATTATTGATAATATGTCTAGCATGAGCAGGCACCCAAGGATGTGGTTATGAAACACTTTCATGCACAGATGCACCAAAAGCTCCACATTTACTTTTGAAAGACCATGGTCATTTAGCAACCAAATCATTGGCTTTTTGTCAAAAAACTGAAATACTAAATTATGATATACCATCCTTTAAATCAAGTCGGAAAAAATTGTGTATGTTAAGATCAACAGATGATCCTAACAATCCATTGATCCAAACAATGATTCTAATTAGGGAAAGATTTCAGAAATAGAATTTAAATGAAATGCATGCTTCTCAACTCTTATACTACTTCTACCTCCATTACAGATATGCACCCAAGTCTAACCTACACTCTAAAAACCATGCACATGGGTCACGTGAAGTCATATCACAAAAAATATTCTCCTAATAATAAAATATCATATTTGCACTACGGCCATTCCTAACAGGCAGGGGATCTGTGCTCTTTCTGTCTGTGCGCGACAGTTTTAAGTAGAAGAATCAGACTTAAGTGTATGGCTAGATTGTTGTGACCTAACTGTCAGATGAATGCGTGCATTGCAAAAGAAGGAAAAAATAAAAATGCAACGTGCCCACAGGAGTTTGTAGATGCAGCTAATTCTATCTGTATCATATATGACCAGAGTAGTGGCACGACTATGGGGCCAAATAAAGGAATGTTATAGTATTCTGGTTTTTAAATTGATCTAGTTAAGCTGCAAGAATTCTATCAAGATTCATACAGCTTGTATAGGCAGCATTCTCCTGGAGAGCACAAACTCCAAAAGCTCAAAATCAGGTTATAGTTCCAGTGCTGAAGACAATCAAATCCATACCCTCGAAGCAACACAGTCATCAATAATTATATATATATATATATATACACACATTAATTGTTAAGGACAAGATTCAATTCCTTCATCCTATCCTTTCATTAGGTTCAATGTCAACAATTATTATGCTACTGCCACTATAGTCTGCACCTCCAATTGTCAAAAAGTAACAGATTGTATAGTGGATTTTAATTATAATAAAGAATTAGCTGGTCATAAAAAAGTTCCTGCTGCTTTTTCTGAAGAGGCCCTTGAATTGAAAGAGTCGGTCTAGTACACAGAAAAGACAAATAATACTACCTGCTCAGATGTTGCATATGCTCCGTAATGAACCTCTTTACGAGACAATGCTTTTAAAGCAGCCAAGAAAGATTGAATCTGAAAACACCCAAAGGAGGTGCAGAAAATAAGAATTAACATTCATTCCCCAAATTGCTACCCTTGAAAACTAGCAATCATCAAAAGGCGAAGACAATTAAGAAAGAGAGAGAGGACTGAAAAAATCAAATCAATGGAAATTATACCTTCTCAACAACAGATGTGAGCTTAAAAGTCAGATATAACCCAGTCATAAGAGATGAAAAGAGGCTTCCATATTCTTTGTTCAAAAAGAAACGATACCAAACTGGAGCTGGCAGCAAAGCACGGTATAGTAGCAAAAGATACTCGACCAAAGTTAGCATTTGACCCTTGGAAAACAATACACAGTCAGAAGGAAATGGATTCCATAAGAAGTGCTAATGCGTGTGGCGTAAAACGTTTTTTCAATTTTATAAATAATGCGGTATGAAACTAACAGAACTATATTTTCCTCCCTTTACTTGACTTTGCAAATCATCAAAAATACTCCCGTTGCTCAATTTATATTGCCTCACCTGTTTACGATAATTTCTGCCCCTGCTGTTTTTGTAATACATTAACAGAATACATTTGAGAACCATTGCCGCCTGACGAACCAAAGTATCTGAAACAAAACAAATTCTATCGAGGCACTGGCAAGAAAAGAGGCTTACTAAAGTAAAATTTACGAGCTACAGTTAACAACTAAATAACATGGAAGTACTTGATGCCTGAGGTTTCCGTTCTCCATTGGGTTGGGGAAGACATGAGGAGACAAAACAGTGAATGGAAAATAAGCTTAAAAGTTCTAGATAATGTAAGAAAGGTATTAAGAAATTTCCATGATTTCATTTACAAATGTTATACATTGAGATTTAGTAGAGAAGTAACCATTGCTGAGAATTATAGCCCAAAATAAAATTGGAAACACAGGTTTTCAAAATGGTAAATGGACTAGATGCTTTAGGTGAAATTTCAAACATGCTCCTAGTGTAGGAAGGGACATATGCCTTATATTTCATAATTACTCGATCTGAATTTAATTGAGCCTTTTTTGAGGAGTATTTGTAGCATGGATTTTAAGGCCCACCAATAATCTATTTGTACGACATATTTGACACATTAATTAAAATAGCTGAAAAAGTAACATAAAATATATTATTATATTATTACTTTAGATGATGCAATGTTTATACCGCAACTTAGAATCCATATAACAAACACTCAAAAAAACAAAAAAATAGTATTAAACACCAAATAGTTACCAAAAGCACTGATTAACTGGGTTCAATAAACTCCTCACCCCAACCACTGTTAATTGGGACTCGGTATTAAACCAAACAAAGAAAAGGGGAAAAAAGGCAGGGGGGAGGGGAATTGTTACCGTTCATCGCCACTTTTTTCAACTCCAAAGCCCCAACCATTGTCGTTACAATTACTGCCCGTTACCGCTTTCTTCATCGCAGCAATTAGGGTTTGGAGCGTGTTGGGGGCATAGTTGTCATGGCGTCACCTAGGCATCCTGACACTAGAGAAGTGCAAGACAACGCCTTGCACATTGAGCTATCAAGGCTCAAGCCTTGATAGTTGGTCCAAGTTAAATGATTAAGTCATTTTTTACGCACGACTCATCATAACTCAAGGACCTGCTATGTGAAATAATTTTACTACTTATTATACTTGTAATCTGTAATGAGTGATGACTTGGTTAATTCTTTATTTTCTACGTATTATTTGTTAATTTGTTCTACTAGTTTTTTATGTGAAGTGTTTTTTGTTTTTTTTAATTTTAATTATCAAGTATTCAAATAATTGTTTTTTTTTAATTGTATTTCATAGTGTTGGTTATTACATTTTGAGTTTTAATGTATATAAAGTTTTGTTGTTCAATATACTTTTAAAGTAAAATAAATAGTGTATAAATAGCACATTGTTAACGACTTGTCGTCATACGAACGTCATGACAGACCCCTTATTGCCTAGGCGTCCTACCGCCACATCTCATCGTGGCGCTGTGATCGATGGTTAGGGTTTGCAAAAGGTGGTTTACGGTGGAGCAAGTTACGGTTTGGAGCTTGTCAGTGCTCTCTTCATCGTTCAGATTTTGGAGGCATACTCGGTCTAATCTGTCTTCAATTATCACTGTGTAGTGCTTATTTTAGAGGATTCATGCCCAAACAAGATGAGGATTCATGTCAACTAAGGACTTTTTTGGCTAATTTCATGCCATATAGTGGTGCGGGGCACTAGATTAACGATAAGTGTAAGGCAATTATTCATGGCATTTGTGTTTTATTCTTTCTATTTTTTATTGTGTTGACATTATGTTTTAATTAGTTTTTGTGATTATTGTTTAAGGTTTTAGCCTTTTTACCTATTTGGCAAATTATCGTATTTCTGTCTTCTTTCCTTTTTAAATATCTTTATAAATTTTTATTTTATTACTTTTTTAATAATTTCTCAAAAAGTAAAATTAATATAAATAAAAAGAATAATTATAAAAATTATTTATTTTACATGTCATTTGCCATGTGTGATAGCAGCCTTAGTTAACCATGATTCACCTTCCAGGACACTTTTTGCCAATTATAAGAGTTAAAAAGGATTTTAATGAAATAAAAAAAAAAAAAAAAAAAAAAGAAGCTTGTGGGTTAAACGTAAAGTTAATGGGTGTTTTAGGTCATTAAGTTCATGCTCCAAAATCCAAACTACCAAGGTACTCTACAACTCCAAAGTATAATTGCATCAATCTATATTCTATAACAGTAGCAATTCTAATGTATTAGTAACAAGAACGCACCATTCACCACGATTATGAAAATAGCATGCCAAAATGGTGGTATAGCTTTCGGCGGTAGCATGATTAACGGATACAAAAGTTCATCATTCCAATACCACCAGTATAAGCCTACCACATGAAGAGTGAACACAAGAGAAATGCCAAAGAGCACCAAAAGTTTCCTCTCCCCCTGCAGCCAACAATCATTTCTTTGCTTAATATTTCAAAAACTTTGAAAGAAGAGGATCTGTGCATAAGCAAACTTATTCCAAAAATGTTCAGAGTACTGACAATTTACAGCACCTTTAGAGCTGTCTGCTTTCGTATAATATCGTTCGACTTGAACATAAAAGCAGCAATCCAAATTGTAACAAAAAAACCTGCAACTCCCGGCAATGAGTCAAAGACCATTAGATTATCGAGAACTCACAAAAAACTTTAAAAAATAATGATAATAAAATCAAATGCAAATGAAAATCTTTAATGTGTTAAAACTCAATGTATGATGAAATAAAAAATAAGGTAAAAAATGCAAAATCCTTTATATGTAGAAATATAAGGTGTATAGTCCAACCATCCCCACCGACATTAAGAGTACCCAACGAGGTAGGGGGAATGAACAGGGTATTTCGCAAGGGTGAGCAGGTAAGACTTAGGAAACAAGATAAGACAACACAAAAGTACCATGAGTCTTTGACTTAACCAATTAAATGATTCTTAGTGATACACTCCCAATTCTCCCTCTATCCATTGAAAGTCTATCTTTCTGTTTCAAGTTTCAATAATGAAATCAATTCCAAATCTTTTGCTAAGATCTCTATTTACCATCTAAAATTTTGGAGATTAATTTAAAATGTTACTTCTGATATCATAAAAATTGGGTATCATTAGTATGTATATTAGTTAATAAAAAATGTAAAGTAATATCGAAAACTCGAAGATGAAAAATGGATCACTTAAATGAGTCTTGAGCAACCAAGAAAGGGAAATATCTCTGCTGAGCAGAACCAATGATTTTTTAGGATATATGTTTTGTGCGCTTAGAAAACATAGTTATCGATATTTAGAGAGAGAAAGAGAGTGAGATTGAGGGGAGAGAGGAATGATCTAGTCCAACATTGCTTCTGGTGGACAATATAGAAAAAGATATAGTTGTATGACAATAAGAGATCTCTTGAACCGTTACATGGTTCAGTTACTTGTTTCTTCGTCTTTTTACATGGGTGGCTTAATGAACCTTGGGTTTATAGTGTCTTTTGTTGATTTTTTGGCAAGCTTCCATTGAGACCTTACTTATTTTTGTTTCTCCTCTTTGAATAATGTCGGGTATGCTTCAAGAGTTAGAGCACAGATGTAAGATGTCCTTTCTGATACATATTTTGTAAATTTGGAACACTGCATATACACAGGCTCTCCTACTTTATAGCACTTTAACAACGTTCAAATTACTTGTCAAAAATTATACTTCCTCCGTTCTAAATTATAAGATCATATTTAACTTTTGAAAGTCAACTTGAAACATTTTCAAACTCAAAATTGAGATAATTCAATAAAAACTATTAAACAATAAATCTTACCATGAATAGTACTTTTTGAATAGTTTACAATATTCATCATTGTATTGACTAAGATTAAAAGAATCTATTTCAATTTTGAATTTGAAAATGTTTTGAGTTAACTTCATAAAGTCAATAATGATCCTATATTTTGATACACAGAGAATATAAAATGAATATTGACATTTAGGTTTTAAAAGCAAGTGCGAGACATTTTCAAAATTAAATTGACATGTTGCATTTAAGTTTTGAAAATAATAAATCTCATAATTAGTAATACCTTTAGATATTTTATAATAATCATAATTTTATTGACAAAATTTAAATGTATTCATATCAATTTTGAATTTAGAAAATTTCAAATTGACTTTTAAGAAATCAATATTGATCCTATATTAAGGAACGGAGCGAGTATATATATTTGTTTGGATATATATATACATATATATATATATATGAGAGAGAGAGAGAGCAAAATATCATTCAATGGATTGATAGGGGTAACAAACTCAAAGAAGAGGTTAGTGAATAGTGTTGCACTTTCTAAAACATTTGAAGAAAAAAATAAGATCCTAAAACAGGCATAGGACATCATACATATATAGCTGAATTATAAAATTTCATCACTATGAATTGAATGAAGATGGAAAAAAAATACCTTGCAAATGCTGGCGAATGAACACTACCAACAGAAGTAAAGAGAATGGAAGGACCTGCTCAATCCACCTGGCAGCTTGTTGTATATCATATCTCTGATAAGAAGAATCCCTGATATGATTAACTCCAACACCATCCAGGGCTTCAGCATTAATACTTGCATTCACGGATTGAGGCTCACGCTCTGCAACCCGAGGATCAGTCCTAGAATCTCCCTGAACATCCAAAACTGGTGCCAATGAGGGAGCAGAAGCTGTTCTTGACGCTGGCTGGATTAATACTTCATTATGAGTGATTGCCGACGCCGCTGCTTGGCCAGTAATTGGAGAAAGCAAAGAAGTTCCAACCCTGTCATTCTCTTGTTCACCCGCACCAATAATCCTAATAGAAACCTCCCCGCCAGTGCCGCCATTCCCTCCTGCTGATGCTGCTAATGGTCCAGAATCATCTGGGCGGGTGGTGGTATGAGAGTGATCTCGATAACCAGCTGAGAGGCCACTACTGTTTAGTAAACTCTCTGAATCGGGGTGATTGGGCCGAGATCGCAGAATGCCAGAATATTCCAACAATGTGGACAGAGGTGAATGGAAAATATTGGATGCAGTAAACTGCAATCCGTGTCTTCTCGAAGAATTACTAGTACTACTACTGCTAGTTGTCCCTGAAGAAGAAGTGGAAGAAGAAGAGCCTCTGTACACGTCTGAATTACCACCAGAGGATTCCATTCTCCTCGACACCCTAAACCTAATCATGTACCAAATTTAAAACATCAACATGGCAGGCAGACCGCAGAGAGATGAATATATATATATATATATATATAAACATTTCATTGAGAAATTCGGTTGTTTGGGAAGTTGAAGCAAATACGTACCTCCTGGATCGAAACTCCGTCTGAAAAGACCTTTATTTTTTTCGCTGCTGAATCAGTATAACAAATATTTTCTTCCGTCAATCTATCCAGCGACGGAACCTAACCCCCAAAATCGAGCAACGAATTGTTTGTTGAATTTGGAGAGAGAGAAAAAAAAAAAACAATATCAATAATAACGTACAAAAGTCAAATGAAATGTGGACGTCGTATTTGGACTGACGAATCGCATAATCCCAAATGTGAGCTGTTATCTGATAAATTGTAGTATTAATAGGTCACCAACAAACTTAATTTTAACAATAATGAGTGCGACGGAGAGAAAGAATCACAAGGAATGTTGCTTTTTATCTGGAAAAAATGGATGGTAACGACGGCGGCGGCGTACCCTGTTACCAGCCTCCTTTCTTTGTCTGATTGTCTCTCTCCTATCTCGCTCTTGCAGGCAGAGAGAGCGTGAGAAGAGAGAGCTAAACGGACAATTCTCCTTTGGTTATTACCACCGGTATAGAGTTGTAGAAATTTCCCCTATTCTTTTTTTTATCTTTCCTCTCCTCCGCTCTTCTCCTCACCTTATGGTTGGACTTGGACGTATATACCCCTTCCTTTACATATCAATATTTTCTCTTTTCTGTTAAGGGTATTCAACCGATTATAATTGGACCGAATGAGTATCGAACTAAATCGGCTTCGCCTAATACTTGGTACTAATATCGGTAGCAATTGGACCAGTTCAATATCGATTAATACTAAAAATAATAATAATTATTATTATTATTATTATTATTTTATTACTATTATTATTATTATTATTATTAATTAATTAATAATAATAATAATATTTTTTTAAAAAAAATTGTACAGTTCGGTATTTATCAAACTACCAAAACGCCGAATTGATTATTTTTTGTATCAAATCGGTCGGTTCGGCTCAGTTCGGTATACCTATAATACTGAAAAAAACTAAAAATTATGTCCATCCCTATTTCTATTAGGATGACAACGGTGCGATGCGCTGCCAGATTTTCACCGAAATCACATTATATTGGTAGTAGTAGTAGTTCAAAAAAATTCTATACCAAAATCACATTAACCGATTTATATTTTAAACCGAATTGCATCGACTTGCTCTGATAAAAAATTAATAATATTTTTTACTTAACTTTTATTAAATTAGTTTAATATTATTACAACACACATTATAACAATATTCATTAAAATAGCTCAAGAAATATTACAAAAGTAATATGAGAATATATGTTCAATTAAAATTAAAATAACATTGTTATAATTTTAACATTATATAGTTTTAATGTATGTCAACTATATATAAAATATTCATAAATTAACTTTTGATAAGCAAAAGTAAAAAATAATAAAAATATGTTTGAGTAACTTTATGATCATATATAACAATATATAAAAATAACAATGAGAAATGCTAAAAATTCTAAATTTTGAAAAGAAATTTTTTTTTTTTTGGTAAAGATAAAAAGGTAATATTCTATAAATGTAAAAAACCTGGACATTACGCTAACAAGTTTTTGACTAACAAGAAAATTGATTTTTTAGAAATAGAAAAAAAATGTTAAACAACAAATTTATAATGTGCTCTTAAATTCTGATTATTCTTCTGATTATAATTATGTTGATGATGATATCTTTGCTTTACGATCTTCATCTGATAGTAGTAGTTTTTCTGATATTGAAGGATATGTTGATCACTGTAAAACAAAAACAAAAAAATATATAAACATATTCTTCATATGAATGATTTAGATGTAAATATTTTGACAAACAATGAGTCTTATTTTTGATCTTATAGATCAGATTAAAGACCCCTATGAGAATGAGAAGAGAAAAATAATTGAAAAATATCTTGAGCAAAGTAAAGAATATGGAAAAGAGGTTAAAAAATCTAAAATTACTAAACCCTATACTTTGCAAGAGGTTTTCAATAGAGTACCATAAAAAAATGATAATATACCAAAAGAAAGAAATTAAAATTTTAAAAGAAAGACTTAATGTTGTCGAAAATCTTATTCAAAAATCTTTAAATAAAGATAAGAAGAAAATTACAGAAATTAATAATGACCCTGAAGACGAAAAAGAGAAATATCTTGTGCAAATGGATTGAATATAACATATCAAAATGTACGTTGAGATCACTTTAGTTATTAACCAAGATTTTATATTGGTGGTGGTGGTGGCTAGCTGGCGAGAGATTTTTAAGTGATAGTGTTGTTAGTGGATCAATTTGTGGGTTTAATAAATTTGTTAGGTTAGACTTTTTTTCATTTGAATGTGTTGGAGGTGATGTTTATTTTTTATTGATTTGGAGATTTGAGAGGCTTTCATCACTTTATCATGTATTATTATTGTTTTTTTATAAATGTTTTCTGAATGTTCTCAGTTATAATTTATTTCATTATAATTTCGGTTATAGGAAATAGTTTAACAAAATGAATATAAATTTTGTATTTTAATAATATATATATGTAATATATCTAAAAACCTGGAGGAAAAAAAAATAAAATTTACCCTTAAAAAATTGTCGGGTCGGATTAAGGTGAAAATTGGGAAAAAGAAATAAATTTGACATCAATTTACCACTTTAAGCATAATTGACAAAAAATGAATTTTAGAGACGAATTTGACATTTGATGGTTTCTTGAAAAGATAAAAAAGTCATTCAGTAAATGTTCTAAAATGCTTTAAAAAAAATTTAAAAAATACTTAGTTTTCTCATCAAACATTTGTTGATTTGAAGAAGCGCCAATCTTTTTCTTTTTGGTTGATTAATTACCAATTAATTTCACATAATTAATTTAAAATGGAAAAATGGTACAAAACAAAGGGCAAAGCCACACTTGGGCGAGTGTCGGCTCTAAGTGTGGCTCTTGCTCCCACTTATTTTTTAAAAAATTTTTAGGTATATAACAGTAATATTATACAGTCTGGGGGCCGGGGTTAATGACCAAAACTTTTTAAATAATGTACTATTATTTCAGTACAATACAAATTTTTGAGATTATGTTCATATTCAATTTTTAGAGAAAAGAACTCTTTTTCACTATCTACTGTCCATTTTACTATCTAACACTCGAAAATACAAACACAAAATAAATTCTTCAGCATTCCATTATGTTCAATTTGAATTTTATAATCAAACCTTGGAATACCCAAGTATACTACATGACAAATTAGAAAATAAGATATTCTACATCTTGTTGGTGCATTTTATGTTAACCCTCTGTGGATTTAATGATAATATGAGCTCAATGTATATGTATAATAGAAAAAAAATAATATTGTAAAGTTCGTCATATCAACTGTTATATTAACTGTAATATTAATTGAGATTTGTTTCCACTCCCTTTATCGCTAAATTCATAGTTGAGATCTTTAGCATATCTTTGAAGAGTTTTTATAAAACACAATATTTCGCTGTACATATATAATTGAAATAAGTTAATTGATAAATTATTGGGTAAATATGTGACACCCCAAAATCGGGCTCACGTCACCGAATTTGAGTCATCAAAAGACTACAACAAAATTATTACAATAGTGCAAAGTACAACAATACAATGCCCAAAAATACATAACTAGATTTTCATTATTATTTTCACACTATTTTACAATATAGTGAAGACTAATATAGTAACTATCTCGAACCATCACTCAATTCTCCTCTTTTCCCCGCTAGTCCCGGCTATATTCTCATTTCTTAAACAATGGAACAAAAAAAGAAATGGTGACCTCAAATAGCCAAGTAAAAAATATAATGACTAAGATAATGATGAATAAATTATCATTAACCTTTAACAGATGAGTTTTTGATAGAATAATATAAACAATAAGTTTTAAATCAACAAATGCAGTTAAGTTCTTGAATAATGCGACACCTCCAAATCTGGGTTCACACAGCCCAAACTTGAGTTGTCAAAATACACAACAACTATTACAATACAACGTACAACGTACCACAATACTGTATTCAAATAATACACAACTAAGTCTTCATTATTAATGTCACACTATTTTATAACTTATGAAGACTAATACAGCTACAACTCAGACTTTCACTCTATCCCCCGACTAGACCCAGCAACTCTCTTATCTCCTGTTGAAAAATAATGGAACAAAAGAGAAGGGTGATCTCAAATAGCCCAGTAAAGAATATAATGACTAAGATAATGACAAATAAATTATCGTTAGCCTTCAACAGTTGAGTTTTTAATAGAATAATTTAAACAACAAGTTTTGATTCAACAACTGCAGTTAAGTTCTTAAACAAAATTCTGATCAATAACTGCAGCAGAATAACAACCATTAGAAAAATTATATGGACCATGATGTCCACTCGCTTTTATTTTTAAGAAAAATATCATCAATCTTTTATCATCTGAAACACCACTGGCCATAATAATATAATTTCACAGTTCCTGGTCATAATCATGCAAGTCAACAGTTCATTTTTGCACTACGGGCCAAAGATATTCAATATAGCACAAACGGTCATGATTATACCAGTCTACAGCCTTTGGTCATAATCATACCAAACAACGGTTCATTTTTGCTCCAGGTCAAAGAGAGCATTCACCACGTGTCTTAAAAGACACATCATCAAATATATCGTCTTTAACCTATCAACGCCTTTAACCTATTAACACATTTATCCAATCTGTGCTCTAGGTCACAGATATCAACAACAATTTGATTCTTGATTATTAAAATAATAAAAAAGATATTAATAATGAACAGAAGAAACATGATATAAAAATAAATATCAAAAGTTTACGATTTTTACTTTGTGCAGATTCAAATAATGTTCAAATTGTCAACATGATGTGGAGTGAAATTCAAAAATGATATTCAAGATCCACAGTTCAGAATAACGGTTACAGTTCAATAGAAATGTTCATGTAAATAGGAATGTGCAATTGAAATGATATTAAATGAAGCAAAAACTGTTAAAAAAAATTATAATCATTTCAGAAGTTTTACCGGACAATACTTACCATAATAAGTTTAAGAATATAAAAGAAATGATATCACTTACCATAGTAAGTTTGAATAATGGAATATGAAAAAGATGGTATCCCTTATAAGTAAGAAATAAAATAAAATCCATTTATGATAATGAAAAGAATGATACCCCTTACTGTGACACCCCAGGATTTTAAAGAAATGCTAAATAAGGATTATGAGGAATTAAATAAAGGTTATGAGATAAAACGTGGTTTGAATGATAGAATGTAACAAGGAATGATTAAATATGAATTATTATGTGTGGTCAATGTGTTACAGGGACCTATGTGGTTGAACTGATAAAACGAGACTTTTGGTGTAAATAAGGGTCCATAGAACGTATAAGGGTCAGCTAGCTATTTAAAATGCATGAGAGAATTGAGATGTGTATAAATTATGAAGGAATTATTATGAAAAAGGAATTTGGAGGATTTAATGGTATTATGAATGGTTATAGATAAAGGATCGATATAATGCCATATTAAGGTAATTTGAAAGGAATTATGGTAAGACACTATGATGTGTCAATAGATAATAGATTGATTATGTGTAAATATATATGTAATTGAATATAGAAAGAAGATAATGATGGAAATGGGGATTTTATGGTTAAATTGATATTATTGGTTGAAATGAGGTAATTAGTTTTACGATGTATTGAAATGGAAAGTGTTATCCTTCAATGTGAGTAGAATAGATGTAAATTGTCTATATGTTGAGAATTAGCACATGAGTGTGAAGTTAATAAGTCAATGAACGCTAAAGTTGAAATAATGATATTCCGAGCGTAATGGTTGAATGACGATGGATTTCGGTAATTCGGTCGGGGTTCGCTTCTCGAGAAAGCAATTTATGAAAAAAGTGAGCAAGACGATATTAGGAATGGAAATTGCTCGAATGAGGAACCAAAAAGGGTTTGTAAATAATTAAGAACGGAATGTTATGTAAATTGGTATTTGTGGTAATTATTATAAATGATAAATGAAATTAATATGTTGAAGTGTGACAAGTGTTATGGGACGAATCAATTGTGGATAAATTGATGCTAGAATAAAGTTCAAATTTATGGAAACGAATTTGGATCGAAAATGACTTGAATTGGATTAAAAATGAATAAGTTATGATTTTATTGGATTAAATTTCCTAGAAATTGTGCATAAAGACAAGGATGCCCTTGACAATATAAAGAATGACCATGGTATCCTTTTGAAGAGAAATGTCCAAGCTATCCTTAGCTAGTTATATGCAATGACTTAAACGCCCCTAACCATGCAAGAGTAAGTTAACCAAAGCTTCGTTAAGTGTTGGATAATTACATATAAGATATATATGTATAGATTTTGTAAGCAAGCAAACTAAATTCACTTCATCATTCGAAGTTACCAGAAGAGTGAGCTAGCGTGAGTGTTCAAGAGAGAAAAAGGAGAGAAAAGCTAGGGTTTTGCAAGTAAAGCTCAAGAAACCTCCATGGAATTCAAGGAAAAGTGAGCAAAGATGGAAGAATAAGCTAGCTAAATGAAGAATCAAGCTTTATGAAACTTGGTAGCAAAGAGAAAGAAGCTACAAGAAAGGTATAATGATGTTTAACCCTTAAAACTTTGTGTTTATGTTTTTAAGTTCAAGAAAAAGATTAGCCATGTATGAATTAACGGCTAAATATAAAGATTATGTGAAGTTACATGATACATGTTTGATTTATGAAAGAGTCCTAGGCTTGAAAGTGTTAAAGATATATAACAAAGGTGATATACTATTCATGTCTATTTTGAAGCTTGAAATCATGATTTAAAGGATGATCATATGTTATTTGTTGGGAATTTTGATGAAAACCTAGCTAAGGGTGTTGATTATGTAATAAACATACATAAGTGCAGGGTAAATGGCTTCAAAGACTCATAAATGAAAAAGAAGCATGTTTTGTTGAAGAAAGTTTGATATTAAGTTATGATTTATAGGTGATCATGTGTAATATGTTGTTAGTTTGGATGAAAACCTAGTTGGAAAAGTTAAACATGTTTGATGCAAGCAATTTGTGGTGCTAAATGGTAAACTAGATGCTTTGAAGGTTGAAAATCATATTTTGGTATGAGAAGATTAAATATTATGCTATACTTTTTGTGAAGACAACGTAATAATCTGTAAAGTACATGAAGATGTGCAGTTAGAAGCTATATGGACTTATAAAGTTGTTGTATGTATATGGGATAGCCTATGTGGTGTTTGGAGATTTATGCGTCAAGTGAGTTAAGTTTTGAAATTTGAAAGTTTTGAAAAGTTTATGAAAATTCAACCAAAGAGTGATTTTTGGCAATTTTGAGGAATTAAAGTTGAAATGAAGTCAAATGAGTCATTTTTATGATAATGCACATGTTAGAGTTGATTTGATGATCAACGGATTTAAATTCGAATGGAAATGTGATTCGAACGATCAAAATCGATCGTTTCGATTCGAAATGAATTTTACAGACAAAAATCGGCTCGTGCGAAATTTTACGGTTTTGAAAGTTGGGACATGTCATATATGATGTATGTGAGCCATGTCAAGTGTCAGAATGGAATTTAAAAGCTTATGGCCAAAAATCACAAAGTTGCAAAAGTTAATGTTGAACATTGAATGGTTAAATTTGATGATAAGAAATAATGTACAAGGGCTATATTAGATAAGATCAAAACTGTTAGGTTGATATCTTGATATGAATGTATAAAAGTCTTTTGTGTTGTACTAAGACTTAGATAGATCAAAACTGTTAGGTTGATCTGTTGGTGTAATATAATCGTAGAGTGGACTCTACGATTTCAGTCAAGGAGACTCTACGATTTAAACAGACTCTACGATCAAGACAACCAATCGTAGAACATACTCTACGATTTTGGTCAAGTAGACTATACGACCAAACAGACTATGTTCTAAACGAGAAACCTTAAATTGAACTCTACGATCAACAGTCTAACAGTTGAGTAAACTCTACGATGACAGTAAGAGATGATCCTTTACAGATCAATCACGACAGCAAGGATATTCGTAGAGTTGATCATGGAAGGTCGTTGAGCAAAAAGGCAAGAGACATCACGACTCTCAGATCAGGAGCTATTCTATTCAGGAATTCAATCTACATTGATGTAACCAAAAAGGAAACTTCTGCAAATCGATCAAAGTGAGAAATGTCAGGGAACTGACTCAAGCGCACTATGGAACAGAAAGAAGACTTTCAAGGCAGAAAAGTCAGAGGATTGTGTCCTATCAGTCCTATAGTATGGAAGGACCAAACGACTCTATGAAAGTTGGTAGGAACCTACGACTGACATATTTGTCCCAAAGGAAAAAGAAAACAACCTTCCATGGACTAACAGGTCAGATCAAATAAAATCTCATCAGAGCTTTAATGAGCTATATTAATATAATATACAACAGCTCTCCTCTGTGAGGTAACGGAAAGAAACACAAACTCAAGCAGATGGTCCAACGGGAAGAAAATCGAAGCCCTAACTTCTTAAATACTAAGATCGGCAAAAGAGAAAACCAATTTTCTGCACAAAGAAAAGTATACGCAAAAAGTGAAAAAGATCAAACTGATAAGAAAGCTTGCATTGCTACTAAGTCCTTCGAAAACTCAAGCTAATAGCAACTTAGTAGCACATCCAAATATACATCACTCCAGGAGAGTTCTTTGTGAACTAGTGTATCCAAGTCTGTTAGACTTGTAGAGTTCTTTGTGAACTAAAGTTCCAAGACTGCGGGTCTTGAAGGAATCTTAGTGATTCTAAAATTGTAAAAGTATCCTTAGTGGATTTGCTGCTGGAAGAGCAGAACAGTGGAGTAGGAGTCTTGTGAGCTCTGAACCACTTAAAACCCAGAGTCTTTCTTATTGTGTCTTTTATTTTGCTATATCTGTCATATAATTGCTTGTGTGAATTATTGCTCTAACATATCAAGAAAAGGGTAACTAAATCGTATTCCGTCGTGTTAAACTTTTTGATTAAGAATTAATTAAGTAAGATCTTTTTAAGTAAAAGAAATTTTTAAAAGAATCTATTCACCGCCCCCCCCCCCCCCCTTTCTAGATTTCTATCGTGTCATTGGGAACTAACAATTTGTATCAGAGCAGGTTCTCACATCTAAAGCCTTACAAGCTTGAGTAGATCAAATGGCACTCAACAAGAATGGATTGGAACTCGGTGGAGGTAACAGACCACCTATGTGTAATAAAGAAAAATTTGCTAACTGGAAAGTTCGTATGCAAGCTTACATGGATGCTATTGATGATGAACTGTTCGAGAGAGTGCTAAATGGGTCGTTCATACCAATGAAGCTTGCACTATCAACTGAAGATCCAAGCAAGCTAGTAGCAAAGAAAAGAGATGAATGGACAGACAATGAAAAGAAGGATGTTCAAAGAGACAAAAGGGCTAAGAACATCTTATTTCAATCTCTGGATGATGATCTATTTGAGAACGTTGTCAACTGTAAAACAGCTCAAGAAGTCTGGCAAACTCTGTTGATTATGCATGAAAGAACAAAAGAAATTAGAGAAAATAAGCAATCACTGCTTGTTCAGCAGTATGAAATGTTCACCGACATCTCAGGTGAAGACATTACAACCACCTACGAGAGATTTAACTTGCTACTAAACTCTCTCAGATCTTATGGAAAAATCTATCCAAACAGAGATCTTATCATTAAATTCATGAGATCTTTGCCAAGCAAATGGGATGCCAAAACCACAGTCATCCGGGAGTCAAAGAACCTGCACGAGATGACTGTACAGCAGTTATATAGAAATCTTCTCACATATGAGCTGGAGCTAAATCAAAGAGCAGAGAATCTATCTGGGGAAAGAAAGAAGGAGAAAAACATTGCTCTTAAAGCCTTAACCTCAACTCACAAAAGCAATCACAAGGATATCTCTGACTCTGACAAGCATGAATCAAATGATAATGAAGGAGCTGCTATGCTAGTCAGACACTTTAAAAGATTCATCAACAGGAACAGACCTCTGAAGTTCAGAAGCAACAGCAGCAAAGAACAACCAAATGACCTTTGCTATAATTGCAAAAAGCCAAGTCATTTCATTGCTAAATGTCCAAAACCCTTAAGAGAAGAGCTGAGGAGGGACAAAACGAGAGCAAATCCAAAAAGAGAATTCAAGAGCTTCCACAAACAAAAGAAGAAAGACAAAAGCTTCATAGCTGAAGGCTCCTGGAGTGACTCAGAAGAAGAACTAAATTCTGAGTCAAGTGACGATGAAGAGCCATAGAAGGCCAACCTGTGCTTAATGGCAAATGAAGAAGGAAGCAGCAAAAAGGAATTCATCATAGATGAGGTATTTGATTTCTACTTTCCTGAATTAAGCATTGATGATCTTAGAGAAGGCATGCATGACTTAATGACAGAATTGCACAAATACATAAAATTGTTTATAAGGTTATCTAAAGACTACTCTCGTCTAAAAGAGGATAAAGAAAAATAAGCATAGAATTAGAAGCCTCAGTTCAAACTGCAAAACTTTACTCTAATCTTGAGACTGAGAATGAAAGACTAAAAGAGATGAATGAATTAAGCACTCATAAAGAATCCTCACTAGTCTCCAAGATTCAGGAGCTAGAAAAGACAATTTTTATGTAGAACAAGTCTAGTTCGTCTATGGACACCCTGATCTCAAGTCAAAGAGATGTGACAGATAGATCAGGATTAGGATTTGAGAATTCATTCTCAAAACCCAATATGGAGAAGTTAATGGAAATAAATGAAGGCAAATCCTTTAATCTTAATAAAGGAATTGTGTTAATCAAATCCTCAGATTCGATATCTCCCAACAATCCACATTCTGCTAAACCTACTATCATTTTTAACAATAAAACTCGCACAGGTATTGGGTTCAGAAAATTGAAAAATAAGTCGAGCAAAACTCACTCTACGAATCATGAGAATCGTAGAGTAGTATGGAAGCAGAATGTAGATCAGCAAAAGACTATGAGAAATCATAATCCATACAATTCATGGACAAACAAGAAGTCATAAATGCACACATATCATCGTCAATATCATATCAATCATAGGCACCATCATAAAAATGATAAATATTTGTTAAGATATCATAGACTGGAAGAATCTAAAATTAAACAGATTTGGGTCCCAAAAGGTACTAACAAAGCAAGACCCAAACAGATATGGGTACCAAAATGAAGATTGATTTGTTATGCAGGTAAAGAGATCCATCTGGTATCTTGACAATGGATGCTCAAGGCACATGACAGGAGACAAGGCTCTTCTATCAGAGTTTAAAGAAAAAGATGGACCTGTTGTTATTTTTGGAGACAACAACTCTGGAAAAACCAGAGGTTATGGCTCAACTGGGAATGGTGCAATATCTTTCAGTAAAGTGGCATAAGTTGAGGGACTAAAGCACAACTTGCTAAGTATAAGTCGACTCTGTGACAAAGGACATCAAGTCACCTTCCTCAACAACCAATGCCAAGTTAGAGACTTGAAAACTAACTCTCTAAAGCTAGAAGGAGTTCGAGAAGGAAATGTCTATGTGGTCAATCTTGCTAAATTAAGTTCAGAACAAACTGTCTGTTTTCTTGCTAAAGCCTCTGAAGATATGTGCTGGCTCTGGCATAGGAGGTTATTTCATCTTAACTTCAAGAGTATTTCAAAGCTTGCCTCCAAAGATCTAGTAAAAGGATTGCCAAAGTTAAATTTAATTAAAGAAAAACCCTGCAAAGCTTGTCAGTTTGGAAAGCAAACAAAGACGTCATTTCAGAGCAAATCAGTAAACTCAAATGATAGGGCTCTTCAATTACTTCACATGGATTTATTCGGACTAGTATCAATGACTAGCCTCGGAGGAAAGAGATACTCTCTAGTGGTAGTAGATGACTACACTAGATATACATGGGTATCTTTTCTAAGCTCTAAAGATGAAACCATTTCACATCTTATCAAGCTCTTCAGACTAATCATGATTGAAAAGGGCGAAAAGATCAAGGCCATCAGAAGTGATCATGGACGAGAGTTTGATTTCTCAGATATGGACCTGTTCTGTGAAGAAAATGGAATAAATCACAACTTCTTAGCCCCAAGAACGCCTCAGCAAAATGGAGTAGCGGAAAGAAAGAATAGGACTCTTATTGAAGCAGAAAGAACTCTTTTAGCAGCAGCCTATCTTCCTGAATATTTCTGGGCCGAAGCCATCAATACTGCATGTTACACTCAAAATAGGTCGCTCATACACTCAACATTGAAGAAAATTCCGTACGAATTATGGAAAGGAAGAAAGCCAAACATAAGTTATTTCCATGTGTTTGGTTGTCTGTGTTACGTACTCAACAATGGCAAGAAGCATCTAACCAAATTCCAGCCAAAATTAGATGAAGGAATCTTCCTTGGCTATGCAACAGATAGCAGAGCATTTAGGGTGTTCAACAAGGAGTCATTAACTGTTGAAACCTCCATCCACGTCACATTCGATGAATCAGATCCTAAAAAGAAAAGATCATCATTCAACGAGTCATCAGACACAAGCTCAACGATCGAAGAACTCAAAATCGTAGAGTCTGACTCTACGACCATAGAACCAGCGACAGAAATCGTTGAACAAGAAGAGAAAATCGTAGAGCACACCACACCAGACATTGGAACTCTACGATCAGAACCAGAAGCTGATTTAGAGGAACTCAGACAAGAAGGTACCAGAACAGACGTCCCTAGCAGAATAAAATGGACCAAAGATCACACTCAAGATCTAATTATTGGAGATCCAAACACCAGAATCAAGACTAGAGTGGCAACCTCGAATGAATACTTTTACCTAAGCTTTCTCTCTCAAGAGGAACCCAAGAAGATCGAAGAAGCCTTAGGAGATTCAAGTTGGATAAAGGCCATGCAAGAGGAGCTAAATCAATTTGAAAGAAGCAAGGTCTGGAGATTAGTGGCCAGGCCTCAGCATAAACCAGTCATTGGCACCAAGTGGGTTTTCAGAAATAAGATGGATGAAAATGGTGTGATAACAAGAAACAAAGCAAGACTCGTGGCCAAAGGTTACTCTAAAGAAAAAGGAATTGACTACGATGAAACGTATGCTCCAGTTGTCAAGTTGGAAGCCATAAGGATCTTCCTTGCCCATGCTGCGCACATGAAGTTTAAAGTCTTCCAAATGGATGTCAAGAGTGCTTTTCTAAATGGAGAACTTCAAGAAGAAGTTTACGTGGAACAACCTCCAGGTTTTATCAATCCAACCTTTTCAAATTATGTTTATAAATTAGATAAAGCACTATATGGTCTAAAACAAGCACCAAGAGCATGGTATGAAACCTTAACAAACTTTCTCATTGAAAAATGATTCACTAGAGGAAGAATAGATACTACCTTGTTTTTTAGAAAACATAAGGATAAAACACTGCTAATTCAAATTTATGTAGATGATATCATATTTGGTTCTTCAGATGAAAAATTATGCGAAAGATTTGCCAAGCTTATGCCGAGCAAGTTTGAAATGAGCATGATGGGAGAACTCAACTTCTTCCTTGGACTACAAGTGAAGCAAACTGATGAAGGCATATTCATTAATCAAGCCAAATACATCAAAGACTTATTAAAGAAATATGGCATAGAATCTGCATCTATCATGAAAAATCCTATGCCACCTGCCACCAAGCTTGACAAAGATGAAAATAGTAAATCCACTGAAATCACTCAGTACAGAGGTATGATAGGTTCACTATTATATCTTACCGCTAGTCGACCAGATATAATGCTTGCTACATGTATATGTGTTAGATTTCAGGCTAACCCCAAAAAGTCTCATCTATTAGCTGTGAAAAGAATTTTTAAATATCTTAAAGGAACTCCAAATTTAGGATTATGGTATCCCAAGGAGTCCTCCTTTAATCTTATGGGATACTCAAATGCTGACTATGCAGGATGCAAAATAGACAGAAAGAGCACAAGTGGAACTTGCCAGATGCTTGGCAACAGACTTGTCTCTTGGTTTAGTAAAAAGCAAAACTCAGTGTTGACATCAACTGCATAAGTTGAATATATAGCCGCTGGCAGTTGCTGTGCACAAATCCTATGGATGAAAACTCAGTTTGCAGACTATGGGTTTGAGCTTAATTCTATTCCTATTTATTGTGATAATACTAGTGCAATTGCTATAACTCATAATCCTGTTATGCATTCAAGAACTAAACACATAGATATAAGATATCATTTCATTAGAGATCATGTACAAAATGGTAATATATCACTTCACTACATCCCAACTGAAGATCAACTAGCAGATGTATTTACAAAACCTTTAGATGAATCAAGATTTAATAAACTCATAAGTGAGTTAGGAATGCTAAATCTAGACCCTTAATATATATCATGATTTTTGGGAAGATACTAACTCTGCAGGATTAAAAGTGAGCAAGGAAAATAAGTAAAAGACAAATTCGTGGAGTACACTCAACGATCGTCAAGCAAAGGATCGTAGAGTACGCTGAAGATCGTAGAGATCACTCAACGATCAACAAACCAAGAATCGTAGAGTACACTACAAATCGAAGAGCTCACTTAACGGTTGGCAAGCCAAGGATCGCAGAATATTCCTCTATCGTAAAGCTAACTTAACGAACATCAACAAAAGAATCGAAGTGTCAAGAAGGATCGTAAAGCTCTAGGGGCAAAAAGGTCATCAACCAACTGAAATGCTCCTATCAGAACATGACACGCATCTCAGCAAACATAGAGGGAAGTTTTAAATACTTTAAAAACTGCACGTCGTTTATTTCTTCAAATCAAAAATCTATCATTCTTATATATCTCTCTCAATCCAAAACCCTAAGTTTTCAATACTCAGATAAATCGTTCCTACTATTTTAGGAAAACTATCAAATGGCACCTACTCAAGTCATTTCTGGAAATGAGCTCAACTTCGAAAAGCCTTCACAACGACAGATAAGCAATTTAAAAGAATAATCCAGTTACTAGAGAAGGCGTGTCTGCGAGAAGCTCTGGGAACAAATACGAGGATTCTGTCAAAGCTTATCCGAGAGTTTTACATCAATGGATCCTATGCAAACGGAACTCTAACCACTACTGTAAGAGGAGTACAACTCAACCTCACTGCGGAAGAATTTAATCTTGTCCTAGGATTCAAGCAAGGAGGCCTCACATCTCTAAATATGGTGAATACCGAAGAAGGTCTGAGAAGAATGCACCACCAAAAGAATCCAGGACTAAAAGGTTTAAAGAATAAAGAATTTCCTCAGAAATATGAGTTCCTGGCAGATGTGGTTGGTAAATGCCTACTCTGCAAAGACTCGGCTCATGACTCAGTCAGTGAGGTGCAGCTGAAATTGATGACAGATATAGTCAAGAAGACAAACATCAACTATGGCTCCTTGCTGTTGGAATGGATAGGGAACTGGGTCCAAAATGCGGAAAAAGCAAAGGGGACCAGAAAAATGTTCTATGGGAGATTCATCAGCATTCTCCTTAGATCATCTTTAGGGGATCTGATTGAGTTTGATGAAGGAGAAGCCCTAAATACTAACAAAAGAATCACCCAGAGAATCTTCGACAACTGGAGGAGGAATCCAGTTGAAAATAGGAAACTATCCCGGTCAGGGGATAGTGAAGGAACGCAGAGTGGGGCAGGGTCATCTCTATTAAATAACACTCCTGCAGAAGAAGAATCTCAGGAAGTCAGCAAACAATCACAGGGTCTCATCAGAAAGAGGAAAGGAAAGAAAGCCCTTGAGATTGAAGAACCTCATGGCTCATCTAATGAGGCTCCTGATGCTGCTCCTGAAGAAAATGTTGCATCAGAGGATGAAGATTCTGATCTGCGAAGGAAAATTCGCAGCAAGTATGAAGCTGAAGAGGCCACCCCAAAAGAGCCAAAAAGAAAGAGAAGAAGGCTAGTTAAATTAGCCGACAAAGACTCAGTAGCTAAGGGGAAGCTACTTGAAAAAGCTGTTATTGCTCCAGTTGAGAATGAGTCATCTAAAGCAGCTGAGCCTATGGATGCTCAAACTGAGGGGGAGCCACCAGTAGTTTCTGAGCCAACAGATGCTCTGGCTGAAGGGGAGACTCACGAAGGTACTTCAGTCCCTTCAACCACAATGAATAATGATGAAGAGGATGACATCGAAATAGTAGCCGTTGGAAGAAATGAGCAAAGGCATTTTAACTACAACTGCATGCTGAAATTTTTGCCACTGATGTCATTCCACCGAGCTCTGGTGCACAATGCATGGGATCAGGTCTACTGGACGTTCAAAGCATACCCAAATGTGGTGATTATAACTCAAGGCTATCCTCAGAACCTATTTTTTGCCCAGAAGCTCATCTCATGCAGCCCCTTTTCACATTCTTTAGGGCAAAAGGTACATTTTATCCCTCTAGCCCTCATTCAAATACATACACCATCACCAATATTCAATAAATTTGAGGAGTCCTCAAATACCAACTCTACATCAAACTCTACGATCAACACTTCCCCGATCGTAGAGTCCCTACCCTCTATGACTGGTGGTCAAGAAAGCCTAAATAATCAAAACATAGAGTGCCCTCCAGACTCTTCCGAAATTCTGCCTACTCAGCAAACAATGCCTTCGGTTCCATCTTCAAGCCTCTTCTTAACTTACGAGGATATTCCCTCCACCTCTGGTCACGAATACTTTCACATTCCAAGCTCTACGGCTGACCAGGGACAATCATCTCAACTCCTCCAGCAAATTCTAGACAAGGTATCTCGGCTTCCTACCACTGAGGGCTTAACTGACTTGACAAGCCATATCCATACAGAGATACAGAACGACCTGGCATCGAAATCCCACAACCTTCAACATAGAATGGACGATGTCATTGATGCTGCCAACGATCTCTCTAACAGCTTAAATAAACAATTCTCCACAAGATTAAGGCAGTTAACGGCAGCAATCTCTGAAAATCTCCAAGAAAGGGATAAAAAATTTCTGGAAGCCTTAAACAAACATCAGCAGGCCGTTGTTGTTCTTCAATAAACCAATGACAAATCTATCACTCTCCTCAGTAATGAGATCATTGCCTTGAAGAACTCTCTCACAGAACAACAACATTGGTCGAATGACACTTTGTCATTGGTGGAGCAAAAACAAATAATGGCTGACGACCGACTCCAAGCCCACCAAGATGATGTCACTGCCACTAAGACTCAACTTCAAGAAATTATTCAGGGCATACAACAGCTTTCAGAACAGGTAGCAACAATTAATGATGCCAACAAGGGGGAGAAGAAACTGAGCACAACAGAACAAACAAGAACGAGCTCAGACTACAGCACAAGAGGAAGAGTACCTCAAGGGATGAGGATGGTTCAAACATCAATACATCCTCCTAGATTCGAAGCAGTACCATCTCGTCCCAGACAGGAGGTGACAGCAAGACCTTCTTCCTCAACTGTGAGACCATCTAGCTCACAAGAATGGTTTCAAATTAAAGAAGAATAAGCCTTACTAAGGGAAGAAGAACTGAGAAAAACAGATGAAGAAATGAGAGCACTCTTCAGGCAGAGGGAAGACGAAAGTAGAAGACCTCCTAGCAGAAGGAGATAAGTTTTTTTTGTTTTCTAAATTGTATCAACTGACTAAAACATCAATAAAATTCATATTTTTTCTCTAGAAAATACAGCTGCTCACTGTATGATTAGGCATTCAATTACTCTTACATTTTGCCTATTAAATGTGTTCAAATCACAATCTGTTATTTATGTTGTCATCATCAAATAGGGGGAGATTGTTGAACATTGAATGGTTAAATTTGATGATAAGAAATAATGTACAAGGGCTATATTAGATAAGATCAAAACTGTTAGGTTGATCTCTTGATATGAATGTATAAAAGTCTTTTGTGTTGTACTAAGACTTAGATAGATCAAAACTGTTAGGTTGATCTGTTGGTGTAATATAATCGTAGAGTGGACTCTACGATTTCAGTCAAGGAGACTCTATGATTTAAACAGACTCTACGATCAAGACAACCAATCGTAGAACAGACTCTACGATTTTGGTCAAGAAGACTCTACGACCAAACAGACTATGTTCTAAACGAGAAACCTTAAATTGAACTCTACGATCAACAGTCTAACAGTTGAGTAAACTCTACGATGACAGTAAGAGATGATCCTTTACAGATCAATCACGACAGCAAGGATATTCGTAGAGTTGATCATGGAAGGTCGTTGAGCAAAAAGGCAAGACACATTACGACTCTCAGATCAGGAGCTATTCTATTCAGGAATTCAATCTACATTGATGTAACCAAAAAGGAAACTTCTGCAAATCGATCAAAGTGAGAAATGTCAGGGAACTGACTCAAGCGCACTATGGAACAGAAAGAAGACTTTCAAGGCAGAAAAGTCAGAGGATTGTGTCCTATCAGTCCTATAGTATGGAAGGACCAAACGACTCTATGAAAGTTGGTAGGAACCTACGACTGACATATTTGTCCCAAAGGAAAAAGAAAACAACCTTCCATGGACTAACAGGTCAGATCAAATAAAATCTCATCAGAGCTTTAATGAGCTATATTAATATAATATACAACAGCTCTCCTCTGTGAGGTAACGGAAAGAAACACAAACTCAAGCAGATGGTCCAACGGGAAGAAAATCGAAGCCCTAACTTCTTAAATACTAAGATCGGCAAAAGAGAAAACCAATTTTCTGCACAAAGAAAAGTATACGCAAAAAGTGAAAAAGATCAAACTGATAAGAAAGCTTGCATTGCTACTAAGTCCTTCGAAAACTCAAGCTAATAGCAACTTAGTAGCACATCCAAATATACATCACTCCAGGAGAGTTCTTTATGAACTAGTGTATCCAAGTCTGTTAGACTTGTAGAGTTCTTTGTGAACTAAAGTTCCAAGACTGCGGGTCTTGAAGGAATCTTAGTGATTCTGAAATTGTAAAAGTATCCTTAGTGGATTTGCTGCTGGAAAAGCAGAACAGTGGAGTAGGAGTCTTGTGAGCTCTGAACCACTTAAAACCCAGAGTCTTTCTTATTGTGTCTTTTATTTTGCTATATCTGCCATATAATTGCTTGTTGAATTATTGCTCTAACATATCAAGAAAAGGGTAACTAAATCGTATTCCGCCGTGTTAAACTTTTTGATTAAGAATTAATTAAGTAAGATCTTTTTAAGTGAAAGAAAATTTTAAAAGAATCTATTCACCCCCCCCCCTTCTAGATTTATATCGTGTCATAGAGAACTAACAGTTAAGTTTTAGAATTCTGAAAAAATTTCTAAGTATAGAAATGTATTGATTTCTACGGTTAGTGTATCTATGATTTTAAATAGCCAAATGAGGCAAGTAAAATTTTTATAAAATACTATGTAGTAAGGACTAGATGTGGTCAAAATTTGGTCTTAATTGGATGTATGGTGAAGAATTTAAAAATCACCAAAGTAGCAACAAAAATCAAAATTCCATATTTTGGGCCATGGTTTTGTAGGCAAAACCACGGTCGGGGCCGTGTTTGCATGAGAGGTTTTGGCTGGGGCCATGGATTTCTAGGCTAAAAGCTGGCCGGGGCCGCGGTTGACAGAGTTTAAAAAAATGATATTTTTGACCCGAAATGAAATGTTTTGATACTAAATGATAGAGATAAGTTATGTAAACCCTAGATTGATAAAAATAAACTATGTAAAGGGTGTTGTAGTATAATGAGATAATGAATGTCATAATATAACATGCCTAAAGCCAAGCCAAAACATGTTAAGGTTGTGAAAAAGGTCGGGAACGAGCTAGGATGTATTATTAACCTATGTAAGATATAATACATCAAATGTAATATGATTAGAGACTAATGGTCATGTAATTATGAATTAAGTTTGACAAGTTAAATTAGTTTATAATCCTATAATGATGAATATAGATTGTGTGTTTACAGATAGCACTCGAAGTAGCAACCCAATGCAATGAAGCATAGAAAGGCCAAGCGAGACAATAAAGGTTAAGTATATAAAAGCGTACAGGAAAGTTCTTTAGAGTTAAGTATAATAGATGTTCGATATGAACTACGTGATAGTAAATGAATTGAAATGTGTCATATGTGCAACTATGTGTTTTAATTGCTAAATGAATTACGTGACATTAAGCATAGTATGTTAAGGTAAAGGATGCATGACGCATAATATGAATTGTGAGCATGCAAGGTGTTAGCTGAATTACTTGCTGAGCTTTATGCTCATTCTTGCTATAAACTAACTTTTCAGGTAAAGTACAAGAAGGCCGGATGTTCCGGTTAAGCTAAGGTAAAGAAACGTGAATGCATGGACAAGCGCGAGGAAATTTGTGACATGTAGATTTGTATAAATACAAATTATGTAATAGTTGATTTTAAATGATAAATCTAGATGGTATAAGAAGATGTATGGTTTGTAAATTCATATAGATAAATGAGCATATATGTACTATTTAAAGTAGATATTGTAATGAGGTAAAGTTATGTTGTATGGTAAGTTGAGTTTTAAATGTAATAAACTCGTATGTATGGATTAGTTATAAGCAGACATGACGATATATGGTATAGATATGATGAATGACTGTTTGTAAATAGGAACAGGTATAGTTAAGCAATGCCATATATGGATAGTTCATGGCGAAAATTTTATTTACAGATTATGATATCATATATATATATATATGATTTTAAACAGGTAATAGACTAGGTCACAAATTATTAATGTTTGACCTAAGTTTAATGAAAGGTAAGAAACGTTACGATCCTGAGACAGGTTTAAGGAATATAAGTTAAACAAAGATAAAGTTTAAAATAAAAATAAAAAATATGGGCCGCACTATGGTCAACAAAACGATTTTAAAGGTCAAAGGTTAAATTTTAACGCATGGGATCTCGGTTAATAAGGTTTTAAGTTAATCACTATGTAATCCAGATATAATTGGACTTAATCAAGGAAGGTGGGATCTCAGGGCATCACACTTACCTTATCTCGTGACTGGATATTGATAAAAATGAGGTTGATCAACCTATATATTTATAATATAATTAATAATTACCGCATATAAATTTCAAGGTGTATGATAACTCATATATTATGAACTATCAAAATTATTTATATAATATAAAATTTTGTCGTGTAAAATAATAACTTCAAAAAAAAAATTGAAATAATATTTCAAATTAAATATTCTAAAGAAAGCTTTTTTAAAAATATTCTAAAAGAATAGTCTTATAAAGGAAGATTTGTGAATACCGTGTGAAATAGGTATTTGTGCAATTACTACTTTTTAATAAAATACTTACTTGAAAAATTCCTACACTCCTTTTTGATTTTCAAACACTCAAGAGAACCTTACTATTCTCAGAGAAAACTCACAAAATACTTGTAGAAATTTTTTATATTTTAGGTTTGATTTTTCTATTCAGCTGAGCAAGCTATTTATAGGAGAAAATAAAGTACTATGTGTAATGACCGAGAAAATTATGAACCCAATTTTTTTTTTATATATTCATAAGAAAATATGAGGTATGAAGTATGTGTGTATGTGATAAGTTGTATGATGAGAAGTATTAAATTAGTTAATTAAATTAATTAACTAAAGAAGGAAAAAGATTTCAAGAGAAGCTTATGTGATAAAATCACAAACCTTGAATGTTGGCCTTGTATGGCAATTAAGAAGATGTATAGTGAACAAGTTAATTACTTGTATGAATAATGAAAAAGAAGAAGCAAGTGAATTATTTAAGATAATTCAATGTGAGAATAATTGTTTGTGTATGGTTAACTATATTATAAACCCAATTTGATGATAAGGGTTAGTGAATGAATTAATTTAATCAAGTCAAAGTACTTGTATTAACATGTGTTAGGGTTTTATTAAAACAAATCCAAGAATTTGTAAATAATAGTGTTTTTTAATTAAGGAGTCCAATGGACTTATAAATAGCAAATCTAATTGGATTATATAGTAAGTCCAAATGATATATTAAACTAGGTCCAATAAACTAACCTAGTAGCCTATATAATTTAATTAAACATTGATCCATGTAATATTTAAAACTAGCACAATGCTTAATTTAATTAATTGTAGCATGTGTTAGTTAATGTTAGCCCAATGTAATAAATAAATTGAGCTTAAACAAATTAAGTGAATGAACCCAATATAATTAATTCTAAGGTCCAAAGTGGAGCTCAATAAGCTTGTATATGTGAATATCTATACATATATTGGTGTATATATATATTGATACTTATATAATTATATAGGACTTAAAAATAGAGTCAAATTGGAGAAATAAAATGGTCAATCCCGAATTTTGGGGCCCACATGGATGGGAAGCTAGCTTGTTGGTTGATTTTTTAGTGTAAAATGGTTTAAGCAACCCCCAACCACCCTAGTCATTCATATGGTCATTCAAAAGGTCCATCAAGTGGTCATTCCATGCATAGTAAGCAAGATTAGAGCCTTAATCAACTAATGTTAGTTGATTTGGAGAGCTAATGGTGAAATCCTAGAGTTCTATAAATAGAAATGTCCAACACTTGTGCAAATGTTGGTTCATTTGCTCCATTCACTAAAATCTAGAGAGAGGAAGTTATAGAGAGAAGTTAGAGCATTTGTGAGCATGCTTGGTTTTAAAGTCCTAGTTAAATATCTAGGTTGATGATTTATGATTTAGGATGTGCAAGTTATTTTTGTGACCTAAGAGTCTTGAATGATAGATCTAGGTGTTATAAAGATAACTCAACTTGAATCTTTCAAAAATATCGAAAAACAAAGAAGTTATAGCTTTTACCGCAAAAGATGTAATTTTTAAACTCTAGATGGTTCGATCCGTAAATTGCGTGTAAAACGTTTTCAAAAAGACGATCGAACCATGGAATATTGTAAAACAAGAAGTTAGGAACACATCAACACTGATTTGGTGTCATTTGGATATGTAGATTTCATTTTATCAATGTTTGAACAAAAAAGTGTCAAAACTGTCAAAAATCAGAAAATGGCAAAACATTCTGCCACACTGCGCTGGGGCGCAGTGTAGTGTAACACACTGCTCCGGGGCGCAGCTCACTGTTTCGGGAAAAATGGTTTTTCCGGGTCGAGTCGGGTTTTTCGGGTCGGGTCAGAAAAATGAAAAATGTTACAAAAAATATTATATTATTTTTTGACCTAATAAATGTATTTTTAAATTGTGGAAGATGGATTTAATAAGAAAAAGTTAATAAATATTATTAATAGATTAATAATATATGTAATTTAAATAAAATATTATTAAATAAATAATAATATTAGAAAATCATTAAAATATTATTAAATGTATAATTATATTAGAAAGTCAATAAAATATTATTAAATAGTTAATAATATTAGAAAATGAATAAAATATTATTAAATGATTAATAATATTATAAAAGGAATAAAATATTATTAAATAGTTAATAATATTAGATAATAAATTAAATATTATTAAATGGTTAATAATATTAGTAAGTTAATAAAATATTATTAAATGATTAATAATATTAATAAGGGATTAAAATATTATTAAATGATTAATAATATTAGTATGTGAATAAAATGTTATTAAATGATTAATAATATTAGATAATGAGTAGAATATTATTAAATGATTAATAATATTAATAAGTTAATAAAATATTATTAAATGGTTAATAATATTAATGAACGATTAAAATATTATTAAATGGTTAATAATATTAGTAAGTTAATAGAATATTATTAAATGATTAATAATATTAGTAAGTTAGTATAATATTATTAAATGATTAATATTATTAATAAAGGATTAAAATATTATTAAATGGTTAATAATATTAGTATGAGGATAAAATATTATTAAATGGTTAATAATATTAGTATGAGGATAAAATATTACTAAATGGTTAATAATATTAATGAGAGAAGAAGATATTATTAAATGATATTATCTTAAGTGTAAAATATTATTAAATGGATAATAATATTTATAAGTTATTGAAGATATTATTTGATAAATAATATTATTTGAAGAGTAAGACATTATTAATAATGTTAATATATGATTGAAATATTATTTATTAAATGATTAATAATATCATTAAGAGGGTAAAATATTATTAAATGGTTAATAATATTAAGATGTTGTTTGATAAATAATATCATTGAGGATAATGTAAAACATTATTTAGTTATTAATAATGTTAATAAGTGTTTGAGATAATAAAAAGATTAAGAGGATTATTAAATGATTAATAATATTAAGGAGCTAAATAATTTATTATTGAAATAATAAATGGTTAAAATATTATTATACGATTAATAATATTATTTGTGGTAATTATATATTATCAAAGGTGATAATATTATAAAGCAATGAAGTGATAGTTATATGATTTAAAATATTATCAAGGGATTGATAATATTATTAAGAGATTTAAGGCTATGATTAAGTGATAGATGATTTAAGACATATATGGTAAGGTTATTAATGTTAAATAAACATATAGGTGTTATGATAATTGGAGGATCAATGTTGTTGAATAATAGGTCACCCAAAGGAAGTATTTTTAAGTTGAATAGCGGTAGTCAGCGGAACAGACAAGTTCTTCTTAACCCTAACTTGTATTTATTGTTGCAAGTTTCCTTTAACCCTAACTTGTATTTATTATTGCAAGTTCTCTAACCCTACTCAATTATTATTGAACAAGTTTCTATACTTGTATTTATTGTTAAAGCTTGAAGTGGTTTAATTATTTAAAATTATCCCACATCTATATTGTTTATAAAATCGCACTTAGTGCATTTGAAACTTATTAGTTTTTGATTCATGAACTGTATTAAAAATGTCTAAAGCTAATAGTTCAGCTAGACATTGCGTTTCTAAATTCAATAACTTGAATACTTTTAAAAGCTTATCCAAACCATTGTTGGGTGTGAATTTCTTATATTAAGTATGAGAATTGAACAACCCTAAATTAGGGGATTTTGTGTCGGGAAACCGACTTTGGCGCCAGATGACTAAATGTAATGCATATACAGCGGGTTGAATAGGCTGATCCCCTTGAAAATCAAAACTACTAAAAGGGTCAGAGAAAACTTTATTATACCCTCGTTAGTTCAGGATCCTTGGTGACCACTCAGCATTTAAGATTCGAATATTCTTGTTCAATGAAATTTGAGTCTTATTTATTTCACAATTGTTTTATCTATTGTTGAAACTCTCGAAGATAAATCTTTTTCATTCATGATATATCATTTCTTATTTATTTAAACTTGTTGGGCAAAGTAGTTGCTCACCCTTGTTATATCATGAACTATTTTTCAGTTAAGACGAATGAGTTAAAGAGTACAACGGCAAAATGGAAGGTGAACGAGTAGAAGTAACTAGTCCTTAATTGATATTGTAAGCCTTTCGTATTATAAGGTAAGGATGATGTATTAAGGTTAGTGGAACCTGGATAGAATGTACGTTTTGTAATGAAATGATGTATATGTTCCGCAAGTTATTGAAGATTTAGTTCTTAATTGTTGGTATAGTGTTGAATAGTGAGCACCGAACTCGAGATTCAAGGGACCCAGATTTGGGGGCGTCACACTATGCGTGTGGTAGGTATGTGGCGTGCGGCACGCTAATGCTGAGAATTCAACAATGGTAGCAACAACCGCTGCTACCAAACTTTTCCAGTAATTCAATTTACATGCACATTCCTCATGTGGCCCCCACATAAGGCCCACATGTTTACTATTCAAAATAATAATATTTTTTTTATTTCTTCCTGTAGGCCCAACTTCAACAATAATGTAAGAAAACACGTTATAGATCATTATAAATTTAATAATATAAATTACTGTGCATTTGCTACTGTGACAATTATTATGTTCAAAAAATTTAAAATACAGTGTAGTAACAATTATTGGTTCAATGATATAAAATACAATGTAATGACAATTATTGAATCAATAATGCAAAATATTGTGTAACAACAATTATTGATGAATACTGTATAATGACCACGTTATCAGATCAATAATATGAGACACTGTGCAATACCGTGTGCTACTGTAGAATACTGTGTGCTATATTAAAATACCATAAAATATCATATACTACTATTCTTTTATCACCGGTATTTTAATAGTTAAAAGTGATAAACACCGTTGATTATTTTTATTTAAAAATGTTACTTTTGTCGTTTTCTATATCCGACAAATATTTCGTTGTGGGGTTCACCAATGATTAGTTATTTCAACGCCGTCGTATGACCCGAATATTTCCCTGACAAAATAAATATTACCCGACAAAACGAATATTGTCTGACAAAATAAAATTTACACATAACATACTTAACTTTTAACTTTGTGAATTTAACCACTTATTGTTTCAGGAAAAATATATATGAAGAAAAATTAAATTTTGTATTTCATAAAGTTCGAGGTCTTACAAACAAAGTTTAAATCAATAACTGCAACGGAATAACAGCCTTTAGGAAAATTATGTAGATTATAATGTCTACTAGTTTCTCTTTTTCAGAAAAATTATCATCAACATTTATCATCTGAAACACCATGATCATGTCAAACAACGGTTTTTTTTTTTTATCTCAGGCCAAAGAAAGCTTTCATCATGTACCCTAAAAGACACATTATTATTATATCGCATTTATTCTATCATTTGTACATCAAGCCACATATATTCACAACAACTTAATTTTTGATAATTAGTACAAATGACAGTTATATAAATGATGAACAGAAGAAATAGAATAATAAGATAAACAATAGATATCGAAAATTTACAATTTTTACTTTGTTCATAGTTAAATAATGTCAAAATTATCAACATAATGTAGAAAAAAATGTGTTCAAGTTCAAGAATAATATCTAAGATTCACATGGAAGAAGTTCAACGGTATAAGAAATATTTAACAGTTTATAATGTTCATAGTTTAAGTAAATGTTTATAGGTCAAAAATTCAAGATTCGATAGTTCATTGTTCAAATATAACGATAAAAATTTAATGGAAATGTTCATACAAAAAGATATTAGATGAAGCGCAAACTATTAATTATTTTAGGAATTTTACTGAACAATACTTATCATAATAAATTTAAGATGATATGATGAAAGAAAATGATAACCCATACCTTAACACGTGACTGGATATTGATTTAAATGAAATTGATCAACTTATATATTCATAATTTAATTAGTAGCTACCACATATAAATTTTATGGTGTATATCAATTCATATAAAATTATCAAAAGTGATTTGATAGAATAAAGTAGAATAATTTCAATATAATTTTTGAAAAAATTAATATTTTAAAATAAAATATTTTAAATGAGACTTCTAAAAATAAATTTTCTGAAAGAAGAGTCTTCTAAAAATAATTCTTGAGAGCAACTATTATAAAATCTGATCAAGGACCCATATTCAATAACCGGCTTCGAACATCTTCTGCTTGTTCCGATCCCCTTAACCTCAACTGTTTCTTCATTTGTGATGCTATTTATATATGTATTTTTTCTCAACCCACTTAAAGGATCAATAACAAAGTCTTTCAATTTTGCACTTTTAGTTTTAGACCATAACAAGTGCACGCTGCTGTTAGATCGATGTTTGATTCTTTCCACTTTAAATATTTGAAGCAACCTCCCTTCAATTTATAATAATTTATTAATAACAAAATCACTAATCTTCTGGGTTTTTTAGACTAAATTACAAATTGATCCCTATAGCTTTATGTTCAAAATTGATTTTGAACTCAATTTTTTTATTAAAAGCACCTTAACCTTAATCGGGAAAAATAATTTGCACCTTTCGCTCAATTTTTTTGCCTATTTAGTTGATTTAATCTTTAGAATGAGTAGAAAATGGATAAAACATTAAAATTATATGGATAAAGCATTAAAATTCTATTAATTCAATTTATAGAAGAACACTAATTAAAGGAAAAATTATTCTATGCTTTTGGAGCACGGTGAATAGTTTGTTCTCCCTCTCACATGCATGTGAAGTCTTCTGAGGTCTACAGAGAACCCACATGCATGTGAGAGGGAAAGTAAATTATTCACCATGTTCTAAGAGTATGGAATAATTTCTCCTAATTAAAGGGTATTTTTCACCCCATACTTTTAAGAAATTGGTCTAACAATATCCTAAACTATAGAAACTTTTAGAAAATAATAAAAAATATATAAGAGAAAATTTAAATAAAATATAAAAATATAAAATATAAATATAAGCTACAAAAAATTATTTACAAAGTAGAAAAAATCAATACCAAAAAAAAAAGCAAAACAAAACAGAGGAAAAGAAAAACATGAAAACATGGCTCATTTCATATATCTTGGTAACTTGTGTGGCAAAAAACTAAAAAGTAACATGAGATGTAAATTATATTTTTATTTAATAATTTAGGTCTATTATTTATTGATCGAAGACTATGCTGTAGAAATAGAAATACTTGGACCAACCACAACATCGCATTAGAAGGTTATCAGTCCTCCGACGATTCCAATTTTCAGCAGATTGATTGTGCTCACCTCACAAAGATTCATTTCTCCCAATCCCTGCTCGGGTATTGTATTACTCTCTTTTGATTTACTGTATTGCAATCGGTTGAATTTCTTTCTGATTAGTGTAAAAGACGCGAATCTAGGGTTAGTTGGTTTCCAAATTTGTTGATTGCTTACTTACCCTTCCTTCCAATTTGTTACGTCTGTGTAACATCAGATTCGTTCTAATTTCTTGAAGATAATCGTGGATTTTGTTTGTTTTGGCTACTTTCATGTTAACTCAGAATTATTTAATGTGTGCCAACTATTTACCAGCCATTTCTAATTATTTTTCTCTTGCTATAAAAATGTTTTCAGCGGAGAAAGCTGCTCCTTTCAATGCTTGTGCATTCAAAAATATATTTTTAAATTTTTTGCCTAATAACTTGAAGCAAATATATTTGTTCTGTTCTAGAATTTGTAATATATCTTATCTAGTCACTGACCTCTACAAATTACTCATTCTTTAGTTTTGATTGGATTCCCTATACAGTATCTACTTGCTGTGTAGTTATATTTTGAGATTATCACTAGCTTTTAGCTTGAGGGTTGATCTGTATTCTCTACTACTTTGAAGAAACGAAATTAATGTTCTCATTTAATTTTGTTGGATTTAATTTCAGGGTACAGCTGGCACAAGTCCTCACCTATGCTCTAAAATTCAAATGGGATTGTGTTTCTCATCGGTAAATCAATCATGGGCATCACATTAACAAAATAAGAGAAAGAAAATATTCGCAAACTAAATGTTCCCAATTACAACAAAGATATGCTTTTTATAATTTATACCTGATATAGATAGTTGTTACCGGTTGCTATATATGGCTTTTATTGTATTTTCTTCATTTTCCTTGTGCCACACTGTAGTATGGGGTAACCTCTATGGTTCAATTATGTAGTTTCGCATCCAAATTATACAACCCTCTCTATTTTGAAACCTGTGGGATCATGAAGCGTGAATGATACTATGAGTTGTAATCCATAATATTTGGTTTGGTCTAAAGGTGCTATAATGGATTGACAACAAATGCTTGGAAAAATGCAAGATCTATAGGGTCAAGGATATGGTGATGTTCTATGACACATTTGAAGGAGAGGATGTCCTCTTATGTGGAAGGATATAAGAGTGGGTCGGCCTTTTTTCTGAAAAGAAAGTCAGTTTTGAGTTGAGGAATGGTGAATTGTGCTGAGAAGTGGTATGGAAAATGGATGTTGAATAGTGATTTCCTGTATTTTATTGGAGGAATTTTCAAGAACACTTTTCACCTGTGCAAAGTAGGGCTTGTGTCAAACCCCCTCTTGAAAAAAAAGAGAGTAGGTTCTGCCATCTCCTCTAGAGGTTTAATGAAATGCATAAGGGAGAGGAATGGCAGAGTAATGTGGAGGGGGTGATTCATTTATTATTTTTCATGCTTTATGAGACGGATTGTCTTTCCTTGCATCTCTTTGTGCATAGACAATAGGTGCTTTTAAGGGGTTCCTGTTTTGGATCCTCGTCAAGATTGTGAGGCTATCCTCCATTGATGATTTTGTGTTTTGTGCCAGTATATTTAGTATGTTGATGGACTTTTTTTCCTTTTTGTCATGTCTGCTCTATTGGAACTAATACCTAAAACTAAGTTTGATTAAATATGTGATTCCTTTAACATTTCACCCCTACCTCTAAGATTCATTCTATCTACTTTTTTCATGTATTGTGTTTCCTGGCTGCATTCAGTTCTTCAATTCTTCTTCTTTTTCTGTCCCTTTTTTACGCAGCAGAATGTCATTAGACTGTATCACTCTAACACAAACATTAATCAATAAAATAAAACTCTTAAATCCACTAGGAAAATTATAAACTCAAAAAGAAAACAAAAGATAATCTCAATAGATGAATAAAACATAATTGTTCAGAAATCTTAGAAAGCATATTATAGTCCTAAACTACCCTCCAACAGCAATTAGGAGAAAGGAAAATAAAATAATAGAAATTAAAAATTACTAAAGTTTGACCAAAAGTTTGACTAACAAAAAAATAGCTTAAAACAGGTTTTTCAGGCTTAAAACAGTATACATCATGGCCATAAATGATTCTTGTTTTGTAGGTCTCGTCGCTCACTTCGATTTGATATGTTATGGGCCCCCCATAGCTCTTCACAAATCAGAAGTTATGTCACTTTGAAGATGTACCGACCCGAAAGCCTATTTCAACTCAACTTCTAACTTGTACACCATATCATTTTTCCTGTCATGAAAATTGTCTCTCCAATGTGAAGGTGATCAAGCAGTGATTGCCTCGCAATATTGAAGAGTGAACTTGGTTCCAAAAGTGATTAGTTAGCATTGCTTAATCCTGCATCTCATCCATGGTTGTAGAATTCTATTCGCTCTTCCATTTGCTTCCCCAATAGAAAGAAAAATAAGTAAAAAGAAACCTAATGAGAAACATAAAGAAAATAAATGGGAAACACAAAAAGAAAGCAAATGAGAAAACACAATTGGCTTACCAAACCAAAACCCAGATTCATTACCTTTACTTTTCAGGGAAGAACAGTTGCATAAAGGGTATCTCACCTTGAGATGAAGCTTTTGAGGAATAGATTATTGGAGCAAGAAGCTGTCTTTGGAGGCTGGAGTGAATATGTGATATTTCGTCATCATTTTTAAAACATGTGTAGGTGATAAGTTTTTTAAACTTTTACCATTTATATATGTAGAAATTTTGGTTAATTATAAAGGGCAATGAACCATTTTTTTAAGTACCATTATTAGAAGAAGCAACCAAAGCACGGCGAAACCCGTTGCCAAACCCTCTAGAAGTGGGAGAACAAAAACCTACAAAAGACAGCCCAAAGGAAACACCCATCACATGTGAACACCTATATATCCCACATCACTAGGATGCCACTAAACTAACAACTCCTCCAGTAAATCTAAGAAAGGGAGAATATCTCCCGAAAACATTTATGTACCAGAAAAAAAAGAGCAGACTCACATAGTTGGACTGAACAAGGTGAATTTTCCACCCCTTCAAAGCACCTTCTTATGAATCATATATTTTTTGATCTCCATATCAACGACATTATGCAATTAGCGGCCAAATTTTTTTCTTCTTCAAAGCTTTCCTCATTTTAACTTTATTTCAACAAGCCATTAAATCTGTAACAGTTCTAGGATCACTCAAGCCATCCCAAAGAGACTAGTAGTGATGGGCAATAAACCTTATAATATACTCTGAAACATGTGTTCCCACTTACCATATGTTCAGCTTGAATGTAAAATTAGGTATATCAACTGAATTAAAAGCCATTGATATGAGGGGAATTGAAATTGAGTTCATTGTGCATTTGGTGCCGAACTCGGTAGCAAAGTTTATGCAGGCCTAAAAGGAAGTAAGGGTGCATAGAAGGATTAGGGAGAGGTGGGATATGATTTCTCACTTCTTATGGTGGACTTCATGATGATTAAGGAATAGAAGGTTGTTTGAGGATAAGGAAAGATCGCCAAATCTTATGAGGGTGTTTTTGAGTTTGCTACATTCTTGGCAACACAAGGTGTTCCCAAGGCCTTTGGTGTGTTTATTTATTTATTTATTTATTTTTTGGGGGGCGGGGGGCGCGGCTCCTCTATGAAACACAGACAATTCTACTGACTGGAGTGTCAGGTGTCCGACACAAACACGCCTCAGACATGGCTGGACATGCGTCCAATATTTAAAAAAAATTACATATAATCCTTAATCCGAACACTTTTGGAGCTTTTTTTTGTATATTTTCAGACTTCCATGGACATTTTTATAACTAATGAATTTCGGATATAGAAAAATTAATTTTATATAATGTATTTTTTCATATTTGAAATATTAATAATAAATCATGTATAATTTCAAATTTTAGGTATCAAAATAAATATTAATAAATTGCATTTAATTATTTTTAATGTGTACCCAATGTGTCGTGTACTGTTTTAAAAAAAAATAATGTGTCCCCTTGTCGTTTCGTCCCATGTCCCATGTCCCATGTCCATATCCATGCTTCTTTGAGGTTCCTTGAGAGCTTTGATGTTTTATATTGTATTTATTGTATAGGATTCTGTGTTTTATTGCAGGCTGTCTTTTTTTTGTTTTTTGTTTTTGGTTCCGCTTGCCCTGTTGTATACTTCATGTGTACTGGGATGACACCCCTTTTGTTGCCTTCTAAATATATCTTTTTTACTTATTGAAATTTGAACTTTTTATTGTTTCGAATCTTAATTACTTTTTGTAAATTGATCTAACATTTTCTGAAATATGGATGTACTATGATGAACAAATTATTTTTTACTTATTATTATTATTATTATTTTTTGGGTGAGGGTTGGGGTAAATTTTCTGGTGGTTCTATTTCAAAGAATGCACTTTAAGAAAATTGACTTCAATTCTTTCTGGGACCATTTGAAAGTATATGTTACTCGTCCATGTTTGACTATTAACAATGTCTTGATACCAGATTTTGAAACTCGATCTCGTTGTAGTGTGTTTTTCTGTACAATAGCATACTGGTTACAATATGGTTGTTACTTGTAGAATATAAATGATGGAGAGGAGTCTGAACATCATGTTGAGTTCGCTGGTGGAAATGTTCAACTCGTCACTACCAAAGATGGTTGGGAACAAAAGCTAGCAGAAGCAAAGAGGGATAACAAGATTGTAAGTAACTAAGCACTATCAAAGCCAATTTCATTGCTTGTTAATTTATTGTAATAAATCAGAGACGTGTACCGTTGGTTTATGAAGTTCCAACACAAATCTATCCTATAAAAAGATTTAAAATTAAATACTTTCTCTTATATTTCGCAACTTAATATATGTAAATATGTTAAGGTCCAAGTGCAGAAAAATATCATTTAAAAGAGTTTATTCAATAACCAAGTATCATTTCTTTACTGTATTAGCTCCACTTATCAGATTTGGATAGACTAACATATTTCATATGCTTTGCCTTCTCTAACTTTCCACGTTTTTCTGACACCCCAACTGTGATAAAGATTAATCACTTGTTCAAGTAAACTGAGTAAAAGGTTTGAATGACCTGTTTGGTAGATAACCTTTCTGAGAATTCAAGCGAACCTTTGGACTGCAGTGAGCATGTCTGCAACTGTCTTGGAAGAATGATGTTGCCAGAACCCCATTACAAGGCTAGAAAAATTCGGGGAGATTATATTTTCATGACTTGCTATAGTTGTCGCTCATCAGTTAATACTACACAAGTGATTGTACTTCATAAGCAGTACACAAACACTCTCTCTCTCTCTCTCTCTCTCTCTCTCTCTCTCTCTCTCTCTCATATACTCACATACTTGCACAACACAAGCTTTTGCATATAGCAACCATATCAGTATACTAGTTCCCTTTGGAAAATATTTAATATCTCATTTTAGCTTAGTTTGAATTATTATGTTTAGTTTGTTTTTCTAGTAGTATCCTTTATTTTAACTGGTCCTTATTATTCAACAGGTGGTTGCCAACTTCAGTGCATCATGGTGTGGTCCTTGTAGAATGATTGCACCATACTACTGTGAGCTGTCTGAGAAGCACCCTTCTCTAATGTTTTTAACCATCGATGTTGATGAACTAACTGTAAGTAATGCAGTTATACTGCAAATTGAATAGACAAGGAAAGTTTTGTCCCCCCAACAATTCTCAGCCAACGGTCACTTTTTTAACCATGACTACAACTCGCTCAAAACCCAGTACAGCCGATGGGTGCACCCCCAATAAGCAACTTGCACATGAAATTAAAATGTAGAATGTAGTTTTTGTTGGAAGGAAGCAGCTGTGTTGTGTAATATATTCTAGGGTTCACCAAATTTCTTGGCAATAATAGGAACCTTGTTGGTGCAGGAATTCAGTACACAATGGGATATCAAAGCTACTCCAACATTCTTCTTCCTTAGAGATGGGCAGCAATTTGACAAACTGGTGGGGGCCAACAAGCCAGAGCTGCAGAATAAGATGACATCCATTCTGGATTCATCAGACCCGTGATAGAAATAACCGGTACGGTGGTTCCCCTGTTATTGACAAGTGGCAAGGGAACACTAAATGTAGCGAGTCTCTTTCTATGCTTACCTTAGAATGTAAATTAATACTATTGCATTGGTGCCTTTCATTTTGTAATTTAGCTAATGGCACCCAAATGTGTCAGAAAGAATTGCCTGAAATTGTTTATTTATTTTTATTTTCCCCTTCTCTGTTGTGTTATCCAACTACTAGTTCTTTTTCTATCTGTGTCCCCCAGTGTTGATATCAAGTTTACTAAATCCTAATGATTTATCTCTCTTTTATCTTCCGTTTGTTTTTCTTATATAAAATCTTTCGCACTTTGAACCATCTGTTTTCTGTATGTAACAAGTTTGCATTTCAAATTAACTACAAAACAGTTTTTATTTATAGCAAGTGCATGGTGGAAAAGTAGTCTAAATTGTGTTATCAGGTCTAGTTCTAGCATGGCTAAGTAAATTACTAGAATGTTGTGATGAGGTAGGCTTTATTTTTCTATCAAAAACCTGAAACCTCTCCAATAAGTTTGTGTAGGTGGGGTCCAAAACGAAGTTTACCCTCCAGAAGTCGGGTTGTCTCTCCTCTTGACGGAGTCCAACATACGATTATAGACTGGAAGTAAAATAACTAAGAGCTCGTTTGTGTAGAAATAATCAACTCAGTTAAAGATATCACGAGTTTTTTGGAAGCATACGTTCAAGTTTATAAAATGACTGGTTAGTTTATAATCTGATATATATAGTACATGTTTTTGAGTTATAATTTAATTTTGTAAGCTGTATCAAACACTCAAAGGTGTATGTATATCAATCTATCGATCATTCCTTGTGTTCCTGTTTTCTACTACTCAATCTTTTGCTTTCTCGCTCCTACAACTTATTTCACTTATAAATTACCCCTGGTCATGAGGACGGACTTCATTAGTTAGACCAAAAAACAAAAATAGAAAAATTAGTAAAAGTTACATTAAAGAGAGAGAGAAAAACAAAAACAGTTGTTTGTGGAAGGGGGCTGGAAAAGACGCCTTTTTATTAGTGCTGATGGCCTTTTGGTGAACCACCGTGTGCCATTTGGTATTTTCTTCTAATGCTGTGGATTTATTTGCTGCCCAATGGGCTAATCAAATAATTAGTCATTTTATGTCCACGACATTCCGGCGTGGGAAATGGTCCAACTGTGTAATCAAAGCAATAAACAACTCTCTCCGCCAAACCTACTGAATATGTCAACACGTATATCACTCTCTTCAATAGCGTAAATAGCGTGTTGTGAACACCTAAAAATCACCTGGCTTTATTAAGCAATGAGCATAAAATTCAAATGAAATACCACTCAGGTTGCAGTCAAGTAGAAATAGATACAAATTGTAGTCTTATACGTGATTAAACCATATGAAGATCTCAAAATATCAAATAGTTGGTCAAAAGAATAAGATACAAAACAAACAGTAATTTTTCTGCACCTAACAGACACGAGTAAGCACATTGCATTGCCTAACTGGGCAACAGTAAACCATGGCAAGTACAGGGTAAAATGATCTCAACGTCCTTTCGGGTTCATGATCTGTGAGAAAACAGCACTTGGGGTCAAGCCATCCGAGTCTTCACTCGCTAGGCTCCGGCCCCCAATACTCATAGACATACCAGAGCTTCTTGAATCTGTTACATTCCCATCAAAGCCTAGAGAGGATGCATTTGGATCCTTCTTTCCTTTACCAAACCCTTCCTCTTCGATGTCCGTTCCATCAAAACCTTTGCCACTCTCCTCCGCACTCTCCTGAAGCTGTAGAGCAAACTCAAGGTTCCACAGGACATCGCCCATTGATGGCCTGTCAATTCCCTGATCGCCCACACACTTAACTGCTGTTTCAGCTATTTTCTTGAAGCACTCCGGAGCAATCTTCCCCTTCAGATATGGGTCAATAATCTGATCAAGATTGCCTTTCTGATGGCAATGTAAAGCCCACTCTGCCAAACTAACTTGCTCTTTTGGAAGTGTTGGGTTCAAAGCAGGTCGAGCACACAATATCTCAAAAAGTACAACTCCAAATGAGTAAACATCGGATTTTTCTGTCAGTTGCTGCCGCCTGAAGTACTCTGGATCAAGATACCCAAAACTACCTTTCACCACTGTGCTGACATGAGTGTGATCCAATGTAGGACCTGTTTTTGACAACCCGAAATCAGATACCTTTGCTACCCACTTCTCATCCAGGAGGATATTTGTTGTCTTAACATCACGGTGGATAATGGTATGCTTAGCACCAGTGTGAAGATAATGTAAACCACGAGCAGCACCGATGCAAATCTCAAGCCTCTGCTTCCATGGCAAAGGTGGTTTCTGGGTCTTGTACAAATGCTCACGGAGGGTTCCATAGGCCATGTAATCATATACAAGGATCATTTCACAGTTTTCTTCACAATAACCAATCAATGAAACAAGGTGTCGGTGTCGTAGTTTTGAGAGCATTTCAATCTCAGTTTGGAATTCATGCACACCTTGCTCTGAGAGTGGGTTCCCACGTTTAATTGCAACTTTAGTCGTACCACCATCAACCTCTCCCTTATACACTTTACCAAAACCTCCCACACCAAGGATTAGCGCCTCATCAAAGTTGTTAGTGGCAGCCTTGATCTCAGCAAAAGAGAAGTGTCGACAAAGGTTTGAAGGGAGGGAGGAGGCATAGCTCCCTGTAGTATTTGTCTTTGCAGAGCCCGAGGAGTGTGAATTTCCATATAAAGAAAGAGGGAGCCACCCAGATGGTCCATCACTTGCACTCTGATCCTTCCTCTGCTTACGGTGTCGAGAAAGAGCACAAACAAGTAAACCAACAAGAAGTAATGCAGCAATACTGCCACCAACACCTCCACCAATCACAGCCTTCTTACTCTTCGATTGATCCGATCTAGATGAAGATCGATCTGGTGAAGGATCAATTCTGTCTTGTTTTGGCGCTGGGACTGGATTGGGACCTGCAAGATTTCCATCAGTATCATTCACTTTGAATATCTCCACCCCATTCAAGATTGCGTCATAGTAATTGGATCCTGATTCAACATTTGGATGCAGCGCAAGCCAAAGATCCTGCTGTGGAGGCCCATTTGGAACAATTACCACGAAATCCTTATACACTGGAACTCCATTCTTTTGTGTCCAACCAACCACATCTGCTATAGGATCTGCAGTTATATTCCTAAGGAAGATTTCAAACACTCTCTGATTAATCTTGGTTATGTTTTCAGCAACCTCACAGAAATGGAGCCTAACCAGGTAAATGAATCCTGAATCAACAGAGAAGACCCAAGTCAAATTGTATTTGGAGTTGATGTCCCCGCTTGGACCCATCGATCTAGCAGTACTATAAACATCAACTGGTGCAACATAAGTCGGCATGCTCGGAGGATAGGTAATATTCATGTTTGAATCAGCAGATACTGAAACCCCAGAAGCTGCCCCAAATATGTAAAGCATATCGTCATACCAGGACCTAAAGAGACCTGTATCACTTGAGGGAGAAATGGCATTTCCACCCACATTTAGCCGATAAATATTCTCAATAGCAGTGAAATTGTCAATGATGAACGGCGTAGTAAGCCCAACGATCAGGGCATCTCCATCGACAGTATTGTAGATGTCAGGATGCGAGACAACCTCAATACCGTTCACAAATGCATAGGAATTAGGAGAATTTGAAGCCGGTGTGAAGGTAATGTTGACCATTGAGGACGGGACATTAACAGAATACTCCTTAACTATAAAATCGTAGTTAAGAGCTTCAGTGGTTTGGGCTGCACTGAAGTTCTTGAGAAGGGTATATGGCCCAGAGGACACTGAGAAGACAGCGTTGGAGGCATTCAGACCTCCATACGATGCAGGATAAAAGTGGAGGCGGATAAATTTGCGGCCAGATGCTACCGGAATACTGTAGGTGAACTGGGATCGGAAAATGCGAGCAGTCATGTAAGGGACTTGGGGCACAGAAGGTTCTTGGGTGTCAGCAACATACGTGAAGGATTTGCCACCTGCCAAAGCAAACGTTGATCCAATATCTGTGGTCCATTTCCGACCATCAACTGTTTGGGTCGGACCCCCACAACTCAAGAGATAATTATCGGCTGGGACATAATTGGCAGCTGAGATCTCACCAACCACGGAGACAAATAATAGAACACCGAGAATCAAGTTGAGTAGATGAAACTGACCGCTATTCCTCATGGAAGATATATATGAACTTATGCAAAAATGATTGAAAGAGGGGCTGAAATGTTACAACCAGATGATCATCAATCAATTTCAAATATTTTGAAATTCAACTAGGAAGCAGAAACAAGAGAGTATCAGAAATTCAATCAAGAACTGATAAAGGGGATACATACATACATATATATATATATATATATATATATATATATATATATATAGTCCCCTTCTCCGGCGAACCTTAAAAAGCGGACCAAAGGCGAACCGTTGTCTTTATATCTATGGCGACGGTTCGACGGTTCGACCAATGGCCATAGCCATGCCATGCACTCTATGACGACGGGTCAAACCGTCGCCATAAATACCAAAGACGACGGTTCGTCTTTAATTCACTTTTTAAAGTTTGCTTTTGAAAATTTTCATATATATATATAGCTGAAAAAAGATCGGAGGTCAAACTAGGGTTGAAGTTATAAAGGTCAAATTAATTAGGTGAAATCAGGCAGTTAGTTGATACAAAAGGAAGAAGCAAAGAAAGACAAGATACACGCATCATAACTTAATTAGCAGATCCAAGCAAGTGAAATAAGAAGCTCAGAAAGCGAAGACAATATAGTAGTTAAAACTAGAAGAGGGGAGGGGAGGGGGGATATTTGATAATTTACCTTATAAGCAGTCACTAATTTATGAACAGATCAACCGAGAGGAGAAACTTGAAGCCATCACTGGGATCAAATCCCAACCAACTGTAAGAGGATCGATCGAAATCGAAATCGAAATCGAAATCGAAATCGAAATGGTTCCCTTCTTTAGAAATTGAAATTGGAACGGGAAGACATAGTCAAATCAACTCTGACAGAGAGAGAGAATAGGGTTAGAAACTACGAGACAGAGACGAGCAGCAAATAGTTGGTTAAAGATAGGTTAGTAGGTATAGAGAGAGAGACGGAGATGGCCGGTTTTATTTTCATTTTCATTTCTTGGCCATAGACAGCTGTATGGTAATCACGTTGGATGTCTTATGGTCAATGTCCAAAACTTTGAAGTTTTGATTTTTTTTTCTAAAAATTAATTAACACATAATGTAGAGTGTTCTTAAATTGATTACTTGGGACTAAGAAAAGGTCAATCAATTGATGGGTATAATTTGATATTCATTCTCAAATTAATTATTTTGGTGAATCTATATATATATATATATATATATATATATATATATATATTAGGTTATACTTACATTTAACAACGAAGGATATTCAAAGTATATTTTACATATGAATTTAAAAAAAAGAGTAGATTTTTTTTTTAAAAATAATACTCTCTCTATTGTAAAATATAAGATCATTATTAATTTTTTAAAATTAATTTAAGACATTTTAAATTTTAAAATTGACATAATTTTTTTTACATTCAGTCGATAAAATAATAAAATTTAAAAATTATTCAAAAAGTACTATTTATATGGAGATATATTATTTTATGAATTATCTCAATTTTAATTTTAAGAATATTTTAACATGATTTTAAAAAATTAATAATAATCCTATCATTTAAAATTGAACTAATAGTAAATACATAAAAGAAAAAACAAAGAGTGTGAGGTGAGAGATGAAGAGGAATTGATGCTTGATTGGGAGGAATAGGAGGTAGGGATGCACATAAAATCGAAAAATCAATCGCACCAAATTGAACAGTTAATAAATCAAATTGAAAATTATAAAATTGAAAAACCAAAACTTCTAAAACTAAAAAATCAAAACTAAATCGCTCGTTTTGGTTAATTCAAAAATCGGAATCGACCGAACGCCTTAATAATATAATTTATATACCTTTCTAATAATTATTTAGTTTATATATTATATATTTATCATATGTTTTTTTTTGTGTGATAGATTTGCATAACGGAGAGCAATGGCGAAGTCAGAAATGTATTTCAGTGGAGTTAAAATTATTATTAAGCTATAAATAATTTGGCGGGGATTCGGGGCAGCGTCCTCGAGCCAATTTTTTTTTTAATACTTTTATATTCTCGGGTCACACATACATATATAATAAATACTATATTATAATGACAATATAATATAACTAATAATATATGATATATATACACTATATTGACTCATAATAGGCTTTTTTAATCATAACTGTTCATAAATAAATAATTAACTCATTAATTATTTTAAAAAATAATATAAATTAGATTATTATTTAGTTTAAAAATATTATAGAAATAGATACATATATTTAGGGTATATGAGTCATGTGATTAAAATTTGATTGAGAAAGTTATAAATTTTTAATTTGACCCTCTATAATACAAAAATTATAAAATTTGAGTGGAGTTGTGACGCCCCCAAATCTGGGCCCACACAGTCCAAACTTGAGTTGTCAAAAGACTACAACAAAATTATTACAAGTAGTACAACGTACAACAATACAATGTATAATAATACAAAACTAAGTCTTTCACGATTATTGTCACACTATTTTACAACACGTGAAGACTACAATAGCAATCCCTCGGACTCTCACTCCATCCCCCGGCTAGACCCAGCTACGTTCTCATCTCCTGTTGAAAAATAATGGAACAAAAAGAAAGGGTGAGCTCAAATAGTCCAGTAAAGAATATCATGACTAAGATAATGACGAATAAATTATCGTTAGCCTTCAACAGTTGAATCCTTGATAGAATACAATAGACTACAAGGTTTATATAAAAAATTGCAGTTAAATTCTTGAACAACGTTCAGATCAATAATAGCAGCGGAATGAGCAATTTATTAGAAGAATAATGCAGACTATAGTGTCCACTCGCTTATCTTTTTAAGAAAAACATCATCAACTTTTATTTTCTGAAATACCACTGACCATGAGAATACAAACTCACAGTTCCTGGTCATAATCATGCAAATCAACAGTTCATCTTTACACTACGGGCCAAAAATATTCAATATAATACCAACAGTCATGATTATACTAGTATTCAGCCTTTGGTCATAATCATACAAAACAACAGTTCATCTTTGCACTACGGGCTAAAGAGAACTTTCACCACATGTCATAAAAGACACCGGACAGATGTATCGCCTTTATCCTATTATATTGTCTTTAACTTATCATCTGTTCAACAATTATATCGCATCTGTGCCCCCGACCACATAAATTCACAACAGCTTAATTTTTGATGATAAGTACAAATAACAGTGATACAAATGATGAGCAGAAGAAATAGGATAAATAATAAGTATCGAAAGTTTACTTTGTGCAGATTTAAATAATGTCCATATTGTCAACATGATGTGGAGTAAAATTCAAAAATGATATTCAAGATCCACAGTTTAGAATAACGGTTACAGTTCAATAGAAATGTTTAGAAAAATAGAAAATGAATAGAAAAGAGTAATTCACCAAACGTGCGGTAATCTGCGTAGTTAGGTTATTCTCAAAGATTAATAAGGAATGAATACGAAAGATTATTCACCAACAGGCGGTAATCCGCGCCGTAAGGTTATTCCCACAATTTAATAAAAATTGAATACGAAGAGTTATTCACCAAACATGCGGTAATCCGCACAGTAAGGTTTTTCTCAGAGATTAATAAAGAATAAATATGAAAGGTTATTCACCAATAGGCGGTAATTCGAGCCGTAAGGTTATTCCCACAATTTAATACATGAAAATAAATGACACATCTTATGAGTAAGAGAGAAACGATATTATTTTCGAGGATCAAATAATGATAATCTCTTACCGTAATAAGTTTGAATAGTGGAAGATGAAAAAGATGGAATTCCTTACCTTAACACGTGACTGGATATTGATTTAAATGAGGTTGATTAACTTGAACAGTATTCGTACACTTATAGATCTTCACAAATACTCAAGATGATTTAAGCACACTTAGAGAGAACTTACACAAAGAAGTATTTAGAGAGTGAAAGAAAGAACAAGTAAGGAAGTTTATGAAAAATTCTTAAGTTAAGGCTTCTATTTATAGCAAAAAATCTTATCATAACAAAGATTTTCTAATTTAATCCAAATCGTTCATTTCAAGATAATGTTTAATCCATACTATTCATTTCATCTTTTAAGATTTCTTTAATTTAAACCATTCATTTAAATATCATATTTAATCTACACCATCCATTTCAAATTCTATATTATCTTTAATTTATACCATTCATTTTATCTTTTAAGATTTCCTTAATCTAAACCATTCATTTAAATATCATCTTCAATTTACACTGTTCATTTAAAATTCTATAATTATTACATTATTTTTAATATATACCATTCATTTTATATCACATAACTTTATATTATTTATTATAATAAACAAATAACTTTATCAATTCAATTATTCAACAATAATTCACACTTATTCATTATTATGACTAATTAATACAGTGTAGTTGTCTCTCTGAATTAGATATTAAGTCAATTAATTAATGAAATATAACTGTTTAAATAACATCATAATAGAGATAACAATAATACAGAAAGTATGTAAAAGAAAGAATACGTTACTGTGTAATGACAATTATTGATTCAATAATGTGAATTACTGTGCATATGCTACTGTGACAATTATCAGTTTAATAACATGAATTATTGTGCATGTGACAATACAGTCAAATATTGTACGATAACCACTTTATCAATTTAATAATACGAAACGCTGTGCAATGCCGTGTGCTACTGTGCAATACCGTGTGCTACTGTGCAATACCGTATGTTACTTGTAATACCGTATATTACTATTCTTTTACCACTGGATATTTCAACAATTAAAAGTGATAGTACCATTGACCATTTAAAAATTATTTATGTCGTTTTCTATATTCGACAATTATTCGTTGTGGGGTCCACCAATGATTGGTTCGTACGGCGCCGTCGTACGAATATTCATTGACCAAACGAATATTGTCCGATGTAATATAATTTACACATAACATCCTTAACTTCTAACTTTATCAATTTAACCACTTACTGTTTCAGGAAAAATATATATGAAGAAAAATTAAATTTTGTATTTCATAAAATTCGGGGTCTTACAGGAGTCAATTTATATATAATACTTAAAAATTTTAAAATTTACTCTACATTATAAAATAATTATTTTTTTCAGTGGGGTCAATAGACCCAACTCTAATGCACTTAGCTTCGCCACTGAGGGAGAGAGTATATATTAGTAGTTGTTTACCCAATTTCTTATTATTCACAATATATTGTTTTAAAATTTGAAGACATATTAACTTTATCTTTTATCCCTAACTTTTAATAATTAATTAAATCGACCGATTTAACTGATAATTGAATAAATCGATAATTGATTACGGAGTAAAAATTTAAATAATTTTTATTTTTAATTTTTTATAATAAATTTAAATAATTTAATTATTTTTATTTATTAAATTAATTAAATTGATCGTTGTGTATCTCTAATAGGAGGAATACGCGTTTGTATCGTATGTATCGTGTATGCATGTTATGAATATACTTTTGAATTTTATATTGTTTCTTTCAATGAATGGGCTACGCGGTTGGGCTCCAACTTGTCTATCCTGTCATTTTATCTAGAAGACGGGGGAGATGGGCCCATCCATCAACCGAGCATGTGGTCTCGCTGGCATAGACCATTACTACCGTGTGTGGTGTGAAACTGTGAATAAGCGTGATACGTGACATCATTTTCTTGGGGGCACCTTTGGAATTATACTAAATAAAATAATTACAGATTTTATAATATAACTCATTAATATTTTGTTATTATATTTCCATTTTTCTTTAGTAAGCGCGTTCTAACCTAAGTATAGGTAGTATCTAATCTAGTCTACTAATAATAGTTTAATGACTGGAAGTTGGGTTCGTCCTTCCATTAAAACTCATTTTGTTGAAACTCTTTTTGTTGAATGCCTGTCGGAAGCCTGGCGGGATAGATGTTTTGTCCACTCCTTTCTCTCCCCCTTTAAAAAAATAAAAAAGGTAAAAATTATTTAGATAAATGATGAAAGTTCTTTTTGCTCTAATTATTTATTTTGATTCTAATAAAAAAAAATTAAATTAATAAGCGTATATTTTTAAATTAGAATAAATGTACTATATTTTTGTAACACAAGTGAACAGTGTCCTGCATTAATGCCTACAATCCTAGCTTAATGTATAGTACTCCTAAGTTGGTTTGCAATTTTGGATTAATTAATTATATGAGAATCAGAAGTAATTAATTAATATACGTGTTTTAACTTTGCAATTTAGATTAATAAGAGGATCATGATTATTAAATAATCATACATATAACACGACACACGAACTTTTTAACGTTCCTTGGATCTAATAAATATTTATTAGAATATTGTTAATAACATCTCGCATTATCATTATATGTGTCTAATTACGACAAAAGGTATATATACCTTTGTTAATTTTCACAGACCAACTAGCCACGTGCATACCTGAGATACTGCTAAAGTTATAATTATTTATTAGAAATGTTATTGTATTTATTCAGTTATCTGGCTTTTAGCATAAAACCTAAGGATATATATATATATATATATATATATATATATAATAGAAAAAATGAAAAGAGACGATGTGGGAAGTATATTATTTAAGTGGCTGGTTGTCATGAGTTGAAATAAAAGAAAATAACAAAACAAAGAATGGATGAAACATTAGTTAGTCGGTTTATTTTGTTTGCAATATGTATATACATATACACGTATATCTATCTATTTATATATGTCAGAATGAGGTGGTTATCTTCTTCTCCTAGAGACGTCTGTACGTACGTATCTCAATCCAAATTATGATTTTGATTCTTTCAATTCGTTTGGAGGAGAAAATCTTAGCAGTAGTACTTGGTATCATCAAACTAAATATTAGTTTAGTTTAATCATGATAAAGCTATTGTTCTTCAGGGTTTAAAAATATTAATTAGTAGTTTACAGATTGATGAAAATTTGGGAACTCGATCGGCTTTCATTAACTTTTGGTGAATGCAATTTCAACTTATAAGTGAAGCAGCTAGCAACAGCTAGCTAGCTAGATAGATAGCTTCCTCGATCTGTAGTTAAAGATTTACTCTCATCTCAATGTGTTTCATTTCAATATTATTAATTGTATTACACTAACGTTTTATCATGACTGATGAAATTAGTATATATAGTCAAATTAATTGAGATGCATGGCTGGCTCCATCCATCTCTCGTGAAATTAAAATAGAAAGGATACGAGTCTCCATTTTGTTACTTACTCCTGCTGCTACTTTGTCTGTACCTTTTTAACCAAAGACAACCAGCGAGAGAGGGCGATGCACTGCATGCGGCCATGTGCAATATTATTATACTCTAAAGAGTGATCGATCATCTTCATCTCAGAGAGCACAAAAACATGCACCGATCGATCATCATACACACATATGGAAAATTAAGGAATTTAGGCGTCTTTTGTTATTATGATTCTGATGATAGTGATAGTGGGCTGTGCATTCCATTCTTTTTCTTCTTTTTTTTTTTTTTTTTTTGTGTTAAGCTACATACATACATACATATATATATATATATATGTGTATGTGCGCGCGCGCGCGAAAAAAATAGAAAATAAATAAATTTGAGGGTTGTTTTTTTGGTAATGGGTGGTGTAAAAATGGCTTGAGAAGAAAACCATAGCTAATAGCACATATACAGCATCAGCTGCATATGTTGCATCAGAAGCTCATATCTCTACAGCAGCACACCATGATGGATCGGCAAATCACATAATAATAGTCCCAGTTATGCAACCTAAAATTAGTAATGTCTTGGCTATGACAGTTGCATCAAGCATTACATGATGGAGTGTCTGAACATCAAATCATTTCATATGGAACTAATTTTTAACAGTGATTAAATGACAGTTGTAACTCTAGTTAGTTTAGCACCTTGTTAGCAGATGGTATAAATAGTAGAGTATGTTCGTTATCATGTAAGAAGAAATCTGGAGATTAATAAAAAGGGTTTTCTTGTTTTCTCTTTCATCTTGTTCCATAGTCTTCTTTTCAATTCGGCAAACCTAATATGGTATCATAGCTAAGATCCTATTTTCGCTTATGCAAGTAAGTCTATTTTTGATTCGTTGTTGTTTTTCTTGCTTTGTTCGATCTTCATCTGATCAAATAATCATTCCGATCTTCTACAAATTTGTGATTTCGACCGTGTTTAATTACACAATTCATTGAGATCTCTGAATAGTGCTTGAATCTGTTGATTTTGATTGTTCTCATGGCATTTGGTAATAGACAACCGAGTTATATGCTAATGCATGGTGTACTTAATATTGAAGCTTCTACATTTTTTGCTAATCAAGTTTCAAACAATAACGATGATGTTGAACCAATTAACAATTAACTCTGGATTTAAGAGTACTCTTACTGAATCAAATAATCATCCTCTGTTTTTTTGCACAACAATGATCATCCTGGATTGATTTTAATTTTTAAGAAGCTCATTGGGACTGATAACTTTGGCCCTTAAAAAAGGTCTATGCGGATTGCTTTATCTGCAAAGAATAAACTGGTTATAGCCAATGGTAGTTTTCCAAGCACTATATGAAAGAGTAAATGATATGGTGATTACTTTGATTCTCAATTGTGTCTCAAATGAAATCAGTGATGGGATGAATTTTGTGAGTTTTGCTGCAAGTGTGTGGAATGAATTACATGAGAGATTTTTGAGTATCAATGGTCATAGAATCTATCAAATTCTGAAGGAAACTCATATACCTTGAACAACAGGATAAGTCAGCGGAGATTTATTACCATAAACTGAAGAACTTGTGGGATGAGTATAATGTTTTAGAACCTGTTGTTTCCCGTGTTTGTGGGGCTCACAAGGCGCAGGAAGAAAGATAGCAGAGAATGAAGTTACTCCAATTTTTAATGGGATTACATGACAGCTATGCCACAACTAGGGGTCAAATTTTGATGATGGATCCTTTGTCATCCATTACTCAAGCATTTTCTCTATTTAAGCAGGATGAAAAACAAAGGCAAGGATATATTCCTATTACTCATGATAGAGCTGGCCTTCACATCTTTGGTAATTCTTCAGTAATGAATGTTCAAAGTGGAGGAAAATTCAATGGTTCAAATGTCCATTCAACTGGTTCTAATGTCAATACTTCAGTGGCATCTTCTTCCAAACAACAATTTTATCATAACTCTGTCAATGCACAACAAAATTATAAAAAACCCATCAAGTGTTCTTATTTTCATGGTGAAGGACACTATAAGGAAACTTGTTTTAAGTTGAATGTATATCCACCCAAAAGGAAGAAAAAGGGCAAACCTCCCACTTCTAGTGGATTCAGCTTTAGGCCTATTTCCAAAGCTATGCAAGCTACTGGAGATTCTTCAAATGAGAATGATTCTGGAGTTCATTCTCATTTTCCATATCAATTTAAACAATTTTAATCTCAGCTTAATCATATGAATCATATGATGAATCTTACGATGGTAGAAAAGGGGATCAAATTTCCAGAAACTCAACTGCATGTTTCAGGTATGGTTTCAGTTATGTTATCTTCATCAGGTAATACTACTAAACCTATCACTTGGATCATAAATACTGCTGCTACAGACCACGTGTGTAGCATTTTATCTTTGATGCATTTTGTTGTTCATCTTACTACACCCCTACACATTCTATTACCTACTAGAAACACCATCAAAGTGTCAACTCTTGGTCGTGTGAATTTATCACCTCAATTAACATTTAAGCATGTTTTGTTTGTGCCAAGTTTCAATTATAATATGTTATCCATCAGTAAACTGACATCTGATTCTTCTTGCTTGGTTACTTTTCATCCACACAAATGTATTTTTAGGTCCAAAATCAGATGATACCACTGGCAATTGGTAGAGAGCAAGGAGGGCTATATTACTTACCTCATTCCATTACTTCTTTTCCACATTTAGTTCATAGTTCTACTGTTTTACTTACTAAGTCTAAAGACAAATTAAGTGTTGTTTGGCATATGAGATTAGGTCATGCTTTTCATTATGTTCTCAGTCATATTGATGATGTTAGTCATGACATTTCAGCTTTAAGAAACAAATTATGTCCTGTTTGTCCTCTTGCAAAACAACGAACTGCCATTTCCTAATGCAAGTACTAGTTTTACTACTTCTTTGTTTGAATTGCTTCATGTGGATGTATGGGGTCCATATTCTGTTTAAACACAACATGGTTGCAAATATTTCTTAACTATAATTGATTATTCTAGGGCTACATGGACCTTCCTTATTTTTACTAAACAACATGTTCATAAGATCTTTACTGATTTTCTTGCTTATGTTCATACACAGTTTGGAAAACATGTTAAAATCACGAGGAGTGATAATGGAATTGAGTTCTTTAATAAAGATGTTTCTCCCTTCTTGGTTGCTTCTGGCATCTTACACCAAAGCACTCGTGTAAACAATCCTTAGCAGAATGTTAGGGTAGAAAGAAAACACAGGTATTTGTTAGAAGTAGCTAGAGCTCTAAGATTTCAGTCAGGAGTACCCATACATTACTGAGGAGGAATGCTTGATTACAGCCACACACCTCATCAACAGATTGCCTACACCTGTTTTCCATAATAAATCCCCTTATAAAGTTTTGTTTCATAAAGTTCCTTCTTATACATCTCTTAGAGTTTTTGGTTGTCTTGTATATGCTTGCATGCATCCTACTGATAAATTTGCATCTCGGGCAATAGGAGGAGTATTTCTAGGTTATCATGCAGGACAGAAAGGTTACAAAGTTCTAAATTTGATCAATCATCAAAGTTTTATTTCTAGAGAAGTCATTTTTCATGCAAATATTTTTCCATTTCTTACAACACAATCAAATACCTCTAAAAATCCTAACTGTGTTATTCCTTGGTTAAATGATGATATACAGTCTTCATATGATCATAATCATCCTGAACCAGTTATATCTAACCATAATCCCAAGGATTCTCCTCTGATAGTTTCTGAAGTTGGTTCTTCACCCGATTCTCCCATAAATTATGAAATCCCTAATTCTTTTCCCATACATCCTGAAGTTCCTAATTCTTCTCCTTCATCTACTATATCTGTTCCAAATTCCTTTGCTGAATTACCCATAAAACCTAGAGTGTCCACCAGGATGAAAACCAGACCCAAACGGTGAAATGACTATAATGTTAGTAGTAAGTCTGTTAGCCTGTTTTCTACTACCAATGGATTTCATGATGATTCTATTCTATTTCATTTGCACAAACACAGCATTGCTAATTTTGTTTCCAATCATACATTTGATCCTTCTCATTTAAGATTCATTGCTACCCTTTTCACTGTCAAAGAACCTACTCATTGTTATCAAGCTGTTAAGGATCCACAGTGGGTTACAACCATGAATAAATAACTTGATGCCTTAGAAAGCAATCACACATGGAAACATGTTCCTTTACCTCCAAACAAGTCAGCTGTGGGTTGCAAATGGGTGTATAAGATTAAATATAAAGCTTCTGGAGAGATAGAAAGGTTTAAAGCAAGGCTAGTTGCTAAAGGGTATACTCAATCTGAAGGAGTGGATTACCATGATACTTTTGCTTTTGTTGCTAAGATGACTACAGTTAAATGTTTACTAGCAATTGTTGCAACCAGAAAATGGAATGATAAGGTCCACAATACACTTGCGTAAGGTGAACGCTTCCCGGATCCTTTTCTAACAAAGTTGTATGGTGAAACACTCACAACACTTCAGCCCAACGTCTATATGAAGACGTGAACCTTGATACAATTGCTTGTGTATGAAAAATTACGTTGAATGGAACACCAACGACGCCTAAACTTGTTGTCTATAAAGAGACAAGAACCTTGGTACAAATCAACGATTGATGCAATAGAAGTCGCCACACCCAATTATGTCTTGTTGAATGATAGGACAAATTGAATCTCAAGAATAACTAAGAAATGTTCAGAAATTCTTAAAGAACTAAACGATAAAAAATAATTCCTCTCAAAAAATATATTGAATGAATAATGAAAAATTTGTTATGAATTACAAAGTTTTGACATCTATTTATACTAATATATGAAATGGGTTAAATACATTTCCCCCCCTTCTACTCGATCTCGATTTATAAATACATTACTGAACTGAAATTTTTTACAATCAACTCATTGAACTGCTTATTTTTTACAAACCGTCACTTTTTCCGTTAGTCCGAGTTAATTTTAACGGAATGATTAAAAAAATATTATTTTTACACAATTGTCAACTTGGATTCACAAATGCATCATTGAACTCACCGAATTTGTTTTATAAAAATAATTTTTAATTATAATAATAATAATATTAATAATAATAATAACAACAACAATAATAATAATATCCTCTTCGTTACACCAAAATAATAACAATAACAATAATAATATCATCTCTGTTACACATAAAAAGAAAACAAAAGACCAATTTTGATTGTTAAAAATTAATTTGAGGTATTTTAAAAATAAATTTTGATTTAATAATAATAAAAAAATAAAATAAATAATAATAATAATAATAATAATAATAATAATAATAATAATAATAACAATAATAATAAAAATAATAATAATAAGCAAAACTAGTCTTTTATTATTATTATTTTATTTTTATTTTTATTAAATCAAAATTTATTTTTAAAATACCTCAAATTAATTTTTAATAACCAAAATTGGTCTTTTGTTTTATTTTTATGTGTAACGAAGATGATATTAGTATTATTTTGGTGTAACGGGAAGAATATTATTATTATTAAAAAAATTATTTTTAAAAAACAAAACCGGTGAGTTCAGTGATCCATTTGTAAATCCAAGTCGACAATTTTGTAAAAATAATATTTTTTTAATCATTTCGTTCAAGACAACTCAGACTAACGAAAAATGCCCCAAATCGGGCTCATACTACCCAATTTGAGTCGTCAAAAGACTATAACAAAATTATTATAATACACTGTACAGTACCCAATAATACACAACTAAGTCTTCACGATTATTACTATTCTACAATACAGTGAAGACTACTATAGCAACTATCTCGGATAGCTACTCCATTCCCCTTTCCCCCCACTAGTCTCGGCTACGTTCTCATTTTCTGAACAATTGAACAAAAAGGAAAATGGTGAGCTCAAATAGCCAGTAAGGAATATCATGACTAAGCTAATGAAAAATAAATTATTCTTAGCATTCAACAGTTGAGTTCTTAATCGAATATAATAGATAACAAGTTTTAAATCAACGGCTGCAGTTGAATTGTTAATAGAGTAATATAAACAACAAGATTTAAATCAACAACAACAGTTAAGTTTTTAAACAAAGTTCAACTGTAGTGAAATAACCACCACTAAGAGAGGCTAGTAGACAGAATCAAGTAGATCATGATGTCTACTAGCCTATCTTTTTAAGAAAATCATCATCAATTTTTATCATATGAAACACCATTGGTCATGATTATGCCAAATAACAGTTCTTCTTTGCTCCTGGCCAAAGAGAACATTCATCACGTGTCCTTGTCATCCGACCAAAGACACCCAACAATTATATTGCCTTTAGCCTATATCGCCTTTAACCTATGTCGCCTTTAACTTATCATCTGTGCCCCAGGCCATATATATTCAGAACAACCTGATATTTGATAATTGAAATAACAACAGAGATATAAATAATGAACAGAAGAAATAGGATAAACAATAACATTAGGAGTTAGCAAATTTTACTTTGTCCAGATTCAAATAAAGTTCAAATTGTCAACATGATAATTTTAAAAAGGCTTACTTGAACAATACTCGTACCTTTTCAGATCTTCAATGCTTGAGATAATTTTAATACACTCAGAGAGACACTTATACTAAGAAATATTTAGTGAGTAAAAAGAAGATTGAGTGAGGAATGTATAAAACTCCTTATGCTAAGCCTCCTATTTATAGCCAGGTCTTAATCAACTTTTTCACACACACTTTACACATTTTAATCTCATCTTTTAATCTGAACCATTCATCAACCAACACACGTTTCACACTTTAATTTGGATCGTTCATTGACTAACATGCGTTTCACGCCTACGTGTGTTACACATTTACATGTGTTACATACTTACGCATGTTACACACTTACACGCGTTACACATTTACACGTGTTACACACTTACACACTTACACGCGTTACATATTTTCATATTATTTTATTGATTTAATATCCCAATTATTAAACATATAATATTTTTCAAATAATAAATATGTCTAACTGTTTAATATCCATGACTACTACTGTAACAATTATTGGCCCAATAATGCAAGGTGCTGTGCATTATGACAATTATTGATTTAATAATATGGTACGCTGTGCAATTAATAATGTAAAATATTGTGTAATGACAATTATTGATTAAATAATGAAAAATGCTGTGTAATGATAATTATTAATGAAATATTGTGCAATAGACACTTTATCAGTTCAATAATTTAAACATTGTGTAATATTGTGTGCTACTATGCAATACCATGTACTACTGTAAAATACCGTGTGCCACAGTAAAATATCATATGTTACCATACTTTTATCATTGGGTATTTTAACAGTTAAAACTGATAATATTGTTGACCATTTTTATTTAGAAAGGCTACTGCTGTCGTTTTCTACATCCGACAATATTTCATTTTGGGTTCCATCCATAACTGAATATTTCAGCGCCGTCGTACAAATACTCCCCGACAGAACGAATATTCCTCGACAAAACGAATATTTCTCAACAGAACGAATATTCCCTGACCAATCGAATATTGTTCGACATAAAATTTTTGCACATAACATCTTTAACTTTAATTTTTATTAATTTAACACTTTACTGTTAAGTATAAAATTATGAGAAAATTTTGGAATCTATTTATTAAAATTCAGGGTTTTACATCTTCCCCTCCTAATGAAATTTGTCCCCGAAATTTACGTACCTGACATTTCGAAGTGATCAGGATACTTAGCTCTCATTTCAGATTCCAACTCCTAGGTCATTTCCTTAGTATCTTGATTTTTCCATAAAATATTGACTTGAGGTATAATCTTTGAGTGTAATAGCTGCTCCTTCCTATCCAAGATCTTGACAGGTACCACCTCATACGTTAAATCTTCCGTGATCTCATCTCGGTCCAACTCAATAATGTGATTTGGGTCCTTCACATATTTACGTAATATAGATATGTGAAAACCGTTATGAATGCAGGACATGTTTGGTGGTAGAGCTAGTCTGTAGGCCACAATTCCTATTCAGTCAAGTATTTCAAATGGGTCAATAAATCGAGGATTGAACTTTTCTCTCTTTTCAAACCTTGTAATTCCTTTTCATGGAGAAACACGTAAGAATACATGATCTCCAACGTTGAAACTTTCATCATTTCTATGAAGATCAGCATAACTCTTTTGTCGTTCTTGTGCAGCTTGTATTCATCGTCTGATCATTTGGATCTTTTCTGTTGTCATGCACAATAGCTCAAGTCCCAACAATTTTGCTTCTCCTACCTCATTCCAACATACTCGAGAGCGACACTTTTGTCCATATAAAGCTTCAAATGGAGCCATTCCTATACTTGCTTGATAACTGTTGTTGTAAGAGAATTCAATCAATGGTAAATACTTGTCCCAACTTCATTTGAAGTTTAACACACAAACCCTCAATAAATCTTCAAGAGTCTGAATTGTCCTTTCCGATTGTCCATCTATTTGGGGATGATAAGTAGAACTAAATCGTAGTTCGGTACCCATAGCTTTTTGTAAACTGATCCAAAATCGTGAAAGTGAATTTAGGGTCCCAATCAGAAACTATGGATACTGACATGACATGCATTCTCACAATCTCACTTATGTACATATTAGCTAGACGCTCAAGTGAATAGTTTTCTCGTATAGGCAAGAAATGCGTGGACTTGGTCAATATATCTACAATGACCTAAATCGCATCCAAGCCTTGAGAAACTTTGGGAAGACCCATTAAAAAATCCATATTTATGTGTTCCCACTTCCATTCGAGAACCTCGAGTGGTTGCAATGGACCCTTAGACACTTAATGTTCCGCCTTGACACATTGAGGCATCAAACACCTCAAGACAAACTCAGCGATCTCCTTCTTCATATTGCTCCACCAAAATGTATGTCGAAGGTCACAATACATTTTGGTACTTCCAGGATGAATTGTAAATGACGTATTGTGTGCCTCCATCATAATTTTATACTTCAATTCAGGGTCGTTAGGAACACAGAGTCGAGAGTTGACTCAAAGTATCCTTTCTCATCGATTCTTACTTTTGGAATAACACCTTATCGTACTTTTCTCATCATATTCATCAGTTCTGGATCAGTAGCTTAAGCATCTTTGACTTTATCAATTAAAGCCGGTTCTACTCGTACGTGTGCAATCCTCATCTGGGTCCCTGGTGACTTCAGTTCTATCTCCATCTTTTGTAAATCGTACAAAATGTGCCTTTGTGTTGTTAGTATTGCATTCGTACTCGCATATGATCTTCTACTCAATGTATCAGCTACCACGTTCGCCTTTCCTGGGTGGTACTGGATAGTGTGGTCATAATCCTTTAAAATCTCAAGCCAACGTCGTTGTCGCATGTTGAGTTCTTTTTGGGTGAAGAAATAGTTGAGACTTTTATGATCTGTAAAGATCTCTACCTTTTTCCTGTACAAGTAGTGTCTCCAGATCTTTAATACGAAAACGACCACTGCTAACTCTAGATCATGAGTAGGGTAATTTTTCTCATAATATTTGAGTTGTTGATAGGTGTAAGCTATAACTTTCCCATGTTGTATAAGAACGCATCTTAGACCACTACCTGAAGCATTGCCGTAGATAACAAATCCTCTTGATCCTGATGGTATAGTCAGAACAGGTGCCAAAACGAGTCTCCTCTTGAGTTCTTAAAAGCTTTTCTCACATTCCTTACTCCATTCAAATTTTGTGTTATTCCGAGTCAGCTGAGTTAGTGGAGTGGCAATTCAGAAAAAACCTTCTACAAATCTCTGATAATAACCAGCTAGACCCAGAAAACTTCGTACTTCGGTTACTGTCTTAGGTTGCTCATAGTTTAAAATTGTTTCAATCTTCGCGGGATCAACCAATATTCCTTGTTTAGAAATCACATGCCCAAGGAATGTTACTTCCTCAAGTCAGAACTCGCATTTTTTCAACTTAGCATATAACTTATTTTCGCGTAACTTTTAGAGTATCAATCGCAAGTGACGTTCATGATCCTCACGACTCTTGGAGTATATGTAGATGTCATCAATAAAGATAACCACAAAATGATCCAAATATTCTTTGAATATTCGGTTCATCATGTCCATGAAGGTTGTAGGAGCATTAGTTAGTCCAAAAGGCATGACTAAGAACTTGTAATGCCCATAGCGAGTTCTGAAGACAGTCTTTGAAACGTCATCAGCTTTACCCTTCAACTGATGATAACCAGATCGGAGATCGATCTTTGAAAAATACTGAGCATCTTGTAATTGATCAAACAAGTCATCAATTCGAGATAACGGATACCTATTATTAATGGTGACATGATTCAACTTTCGATAGTTAATACACAATCTCATACTCCCATCCTTCTTCTTTACAAATAGAACAACAGTACCCCAAGGTGATGTACTTGGTCGTATGAAACCCATATCTAGGAGTTCCATAAATTGAACTTTCAACTCTTGAAGTTTTATGGGAGCCATTCGGTATGGTGCTTTAGAAATAGGTTTAGTACCGGGTCCAAGGTCAATACAGAATTCAATTTCGCGGTCTGAGAGTAGGCTAGGAAGTTCTTCGGGAAATACATTATGAAATTCATTAACAATAGGAATATTGTTCAAGTTTACCAAGTTTTTATTTAGATTAGTGACATAGGCTAGGAAGGCTTAACATCCGTTTTTTAATAAACGAATGACTTTATGGCTAGATATAACAGTTACAGATTTCAAAGGTTTGGTTGCTTGAATTTGCATGATAGGTTGGTCAGGAATATGAAAGCTAATGAGCTTATGGAAGCAATCAATTTTAGCATGATGGGTAGTCAACCAATATTCCTAAAATCACATAAAATTCATGCATTTTCAAAGAGATAAGGTTAACAGGTAGGGTAAAGTTATTGATTTGAACCAAACAAGATTTATAAATAGTAGATGTAACGGCTATTTCCCCTAATGGAGTTTCAACACATAAGTCAAAGTCTAAATTTTTAGGAATCAAATTTAAACGTTGAGCACATGGAGGTGAAATAAAAGAGTGGGTAGAACCAGTATCTAATAGGGCATAGACTTCACAATAATTTATGAATAGCTTACCGGTTATCACCTCGTTCAGGTTCCATGCCTTTTGAGACGTTATAACAAAAGCTCTCCCCTGGACTACCTATTTTCCCTTGTCTATGTTATCCTTTGGAGCCATCATCGCTACTAGACTTGATTTTGTAACAGGACAAAATCGAGCAATGTGACCTTCTTTTCTATAATTATAACAAGACTTGGATTGCTGAGTACAGTTTGGGCTGATGTGACCCTCCTGACCACACCTGTAGCATTTTACAGGCGGTTGATCTCTTCCCCTTGAAACTATTACCGGTGCAGATGTTGATGCTGGTGCCTTTCCGTGATCATTGTGGGATCTATTTCTCTTGAAATTGTTCCCACTTGTTTCTCCCCTTATGTTATTTGAACCGAAATTACCACCGAAGTGGTTATTATTTCTGAAATGGTGATTGCCGCCTCTACGTTTCTTGTTCCAGTAATTATTTTTATTATTTCTTCCTCTTGGTTGGTCATTAGCTCTTGGTTGTAATATTTTATCTTCTTGTTCGACCCTTTGAGCCCTATCCACCATATCCGAATATAGACAAAGTTTGTGAGAGATTATGTGTCGACGAATTTTGGGTCTCAAGCCTCGTAAGAACATGTGAGTTATTCGGGCTTCATCGTCCACCAAATGAAGCGCGAATTGGATAACTCTGCAAACTTGGCCTCGTATTGAGAAATAATCATGTTCCCTTGTTCTAATTTAATAAATTTCACCTATTTCATATGGCGAACACTTTCTGAAAAATACTTTTCATTAAACAACTCCTGAAACTCCGCCTAGGACATCTCAAGTGCTGATCGATGGGTACGCTTTATCGATTCCCACCAATGGTTTGCTTTTCCTTTTAGTATGAAGGTAGCAAAAGATACTTTCTGATCATCAGTGCAGCACAGAACATCAAATATCTTTATCATCTGTTTCAGCCATGCCTCTACTTTAAGTGGATCGGCTTTTCGAAAAATTCGGGTGGTCCCAACTCCTTAAACTGCTTCGCAGTGACCATCCTCGAATTACCAGCATTTCCACCGGTGGGAGTTTCCCTTGTTTGATTTTGCATGAATTGCATAAAGTTTCTAAAGAAACCATAATAATTCACATAGCCACCTGTGTTATTTTCTGAAGCTACAGGAGGATTATTTGTAGCTGTTAGTTCCCAATGACACGATAGATATCTAGAAGGAGGGGGGGTTGAATAGATTCTTTTAAAAATTTCTTTTACTTTAAAGATCTTACTTTAATAAATTCTTAATCAATAAGTTTAACACGGCGGAATACGATTTAGTTACCCTTTTCTTGATATGTTAAAGTAAGAATTCAACAAGCAATTATATGACAGATATAGCAATTAGAATACACAATAAGAAAGAATCCAGGTTTTAAGTGGTTCAGAGCTCACAAGACTCCTACTCCACTGTTCTACTCTTCCAGCAGCAAATCCACTAAGGATACTTTTTACAGTTTCAGAATCACTAAGATTCCTTCAAGACTAGCAGTCTTGGAACTCTAGCTCACTAAGAACTCTACAAGTCTAACAGACTTAGATACTCTAGTTCACAAATAACTCTCCTGGAGTGATGTAGATTTGGATGTGCTACTAAGTTGCTTTTAGCATGAGTTTCTGAAGGACTTAGTAGCAAAGCAAGCTTTCTTATTTATTTTTTCTTTTCAACTTCTTGCGTATATATTTTTCTTGTGAAATTCGCTGCCCTTTTCTTTTGCCGATCTTGGTATTTAAAAAGTGAGGGCTTCAGTTTTCTTCCTGTTGGAACATCTGCTTAAGCTTTGTTTCTTTCCGTTATCTCACAGAGGAGAGCTTCTGTATATTATATTAATATAGCTCATTAATGCTCTGATGAGATTTTATTTGATCTGACCTGTTAGTCCATGGAAGGTTGTTTTCTTTTTCCTTGGGGACAGATATGTCAGTCGTAGGTTCCTACCAACTTTCATAGAGTCGTTTGGTTCTTCCATACTATAGGACTGATAGGACACAGTCCTCTGACTTTTCTGCCTTGAAAATCTTCTTTCTGTTGCATAGTGCGCTTGGGTCAGTCCCCTAACTTTTCTGACTTTGATTGATTTGCAGAAGTTTTTTGGTTACTTCAATGCAGATTGAATTCTTGAACGAAATAGCTTCTGATCTGAGAGTCATGATGTCTCTTGCCTTTTTGCTCAACGACCCTCCTATGATCAACTCTACGAATACCCTTGCTGTTGTGATCGTCCTGTAACAGATCATCTCTTATTGTCATCGTAAGTTTACTCTACTGTTAGACTGTTGAACGTAGAGTTCGTTCTACGGCTTCTTGCTTAAAACATAGTCTGTTGGTCGTAGAGTCTTCTTGGCCAAAATCGTAGAGTCCATTCTACGATTGGTTGTCTTGATCGTAGAGTCTGTCGATCGTAGAGTCTTCTTAACTAAAATTGTAGAGTCCATTCTACGATTAGATTACAACAAAAGATCAACCTAACAGTTTTGATCTATTAAAATCTAAGTCTTAGTACAACACAGAAGACTTTATAAATCCATACATTTATATCAGGAGATCAACCTAACAGTTTTGATCTTATCTAACACAGCCTTTGTACATTATTTCTTATCATCAAATGTTCAACAATAGCCTTATGATTTTTTGCAATATAATTCATCCGTTGGTTTTCAGATGCCGTTCTAAAATATGGTCACAAAACAAAGGTTAGTTTAAACAAACTAACTTGCCACTTTTTGTCGCTTCATTCAAGCTAACTAGCTAAATTTAACTTAGATAGGACACACTAGCGAATGATTCTAATCCTCTCTCCCCTCCTAGTTCTTATCCCAGATCTTCATGCAAGATCATATCCTTAAGCTCTGATACCAACTGTGATGCCCTCAAATCGGGCCCACACCACCCAATTTGAGTCGTCAAAATACTACAACGAAATTATTACAATACAAGGTACAGTACCTAATAATACACAACTAAGTCTTCACGATTATTACTATTCTATAATACAGTGAAGACTACTATAACAACTATCTCGGACAGCTACTTCATTCCCCTTTCCTCCCCACTAGTCCTGGTCACACTTTCATATTCTGAACAATTGAACAAAAAAGAAAGGGTGAGCTCAAATAACCCAGTAAGGAATATCATGACTAAGATAATGGAAAATGTATTATTCTTAGCCTTCAATAGTTGAGTTCTTAATCGAATATAATAGACAACAAGGTTTAAATCAACAGCTGCAGTTGAGTTGTTAATAGAGTATTATAAACAACAAGATTTAAATCAACAACAATAGTTAAGTTCTTAAACAAAGTTCAACTACAGTGAAATAACCACCACTAAGAGAATCAAGTAGATCATGATGTCTATTAGTCTCTCTTTTTAAGAAAATCATCATCAATTTTTATCATCTGAAACACCACTGGTCATAATCATGCTAAACAACAGTTCTTCTTTTTCCTAGGCTAAAGAGAACATTCATCACGTGTCCTTGTCATCCGACCAAAGGTACCCAACAATTATATCGCCTTTAGCCTATATCGCCTTTAACTTATGTCGCATTTAAATTATCATCTGTGCTCCAGACCACAGATATTCAGAACAAGCTGATACTTGATAATTGAAATAATAACAAAGATACAAATAATGAACATAAAAAATAAGATAAACAATAACATTAGGAGTTAGCAAATTTTACTTTGTCCAGATTCAAATAATGTCCAAATTGTCAACATGACGTATAGATTTAAGAGTTTGAAAGAAAATGATATCCCTTACTTTATCTCGTGATTAAATACAGCTTTTATGAGGTTGATCAACCTATATATATTCATAATTTAATTAGTAAGCAACACATACCAATTTTATGTATATAAAATCATCAAAGTGATTATGTAGTATAAATATACTTCAAAATAGTTTTTAAAGAAAATAATTTTTAAAAGTAAAATCTTTCAAATGAAGTTTTTCAACATAACTCTTCTAATAGAAGAGTCTTCTAAAGAAATAGTTGTAAATTGATGTCTGTGTTAGTGTTTATATAACTTTTATAAAAAGACTTACTTGAATAATACTTGTACCCTTTCAGATATTCAACGCTTGAGATAATTTTAATACACTCCAAAAGACACTTATACTAAGAAATATTTAGAGAGTGGAAAGAAAATTGAGTGAGAAATGTATGAAACTCCTTCTGCTAAGCCCCCTATTTATAGCCAGGGCCTAACCAACTTTTTCACACACACGTTACACATTTTAATCTCATCTTTTAATCAGAACTATTCATCAATCAACACACGTTTCACACTTTAATCTGCACCGTTCGTTGACTAACACGCGTTTCACGCCTACACGTGTTACACATTTACACGCGTTACATATTTACGTGTGTTACACACTTACGCGTATTACACACTTACACGCGTTACACATTTACACGTATTACGCACTTACACGCGTTACACATTTTTATATTATTAATATCCCAATTATTAAACATACAATATTTTTTAAATAATAAATCTGTCTAACTGTTTAATATCCGTGACTACTACTGTAGTAATTATTGACCCAATAATGCAAGATGTTGTGCATTATGATAATTATTGATTCAATAATATGGAATGCTGTGCAATTAATAATGTAAAATATTGTGTAATGACAATTATTGATTCAATAATGAAAAATACTGTATAATGACAATTATTAATGAAATACTAAGCAGTAGACACTTTATCAGTTCAATAATTTAAACATTATATAATATCGTGTGCTGTTATACATTACCGTGTTCTATATTAAAATACCATATGTTACCATACTTTTATCACTGGGTATTTTAACAGCTAAAAATGATAATATTGTTGACCATTTTTATTTAGAAAGGCTACTGCTGTCGTTTTTTATATCCGACAATATTTCGTTGTGGGGTCCACCCATAACTGAATATTTCAGCACCGTCGTACGAATATTCCCTGACAGAACGAGTATTCCTCGACAGAATGAATATTTCCCGACAGAACAAATACTTTTCGACCAATCGAATATTATTTTACATAAAATTTTTGTGCATAACATCCTTAACTTTAATTTTTATTAATTTAACACCTTACTGTTAAGCATAAAATTATGAAAAAAATTTAAAATCTATTTATTAAAATTCGGGGTCTTACAGAAAAAGTAACAGTTTGTAAAAAATAAGCAATTCAATAAGTTGTCTATAAAAAATTTCAGTTCAGTGATACATTTGTAAACTGAGGTCGAGTAGAAGGAGGAAAAATGTATTTAACCCTATAGGAAATCCTAATCCTACAATTAATATAAGATTTAATTACAAAGTAAATCTAATCAACTATGAAAATAAAATCCTAATTTGAATCAAAATTGCTCAAAATCGCGTGGTTAAACCTGCGTTGACTTTTCCTGAAATTCGCTCACTGTGCTGAAACGTAGTGTTTTAACTACAACATCGTGTCGGGGTGCAATCACTAGGCCGGGGCGAGCTCTGAACTCGCTGTTCGCGCGTTCCTCTCTATCGCATCGTGCCGGGGTGCGGTCTTTCTTCACAAACAGTGCGCCGGGGTGCGGTTCCTTTTTTTCGAGTTTGACTTTTGCAATTAAGCTTCTACTTGCTTGTAACATATGAACGATATTTGAGTTTTCTTCATGATTTGATTCACTTGCAATTTCTCTAGTCCATACTTCTTAAATTAATCCAACAAGTCCTTCCTTGAATTGTTTTGATTTTGCTCGCGTCACTAGTCCAATAAGAATTTGAACTGGATCTCCCCACATTTTGAATCTTTGATTCCCATCCAAGCCAAGCATGCCTTCATCATTCCTCTCCTATTGAAAAGGATTTTCCCTTAAATCATCGCTAGGTAAATCCAATTTGTATGCGTTGTCGTTAATGCGTTCCAATACTTGAAAAGGACCATCTCCCCATGGAAGTAATTTTTATCGCCTTTAAGCCAAAAATCTCTCCTTGAGCAAATGTAAACAAACCTATTCACCAGGCTCAAAGATCACTTATTTACGTATTTTTATTTGCAATGCTTCACGTACTGTTCCGTCCTCCTTTTAATTTTAAGTCTAGCTTTCTTTTGTATCTGCTTAACAAAATTAGCCTTTTTTCCATCCATATTAGTAAATTCAAACACAGGTAATGGTGATAAATCCAATGGCGATAAAGGACTAAAATCATATATAATTTTTAAAGGTTAATAATTGGTAGCTGAATGAATATATCTATTGTAAGCAAACTCAACATGTGACAAACATTCTTCCCAATGCTTAACGGTCTTTTTAATTATTGCTCTTAACAATGACGACAAAGTTCCATTTACGACTTCCATTTGTCCATCAGTTTGTGGATGACACGTAGTAGAAAACAACAATTTAGTACTTAACTTACATCACAAATTTTTCCAAAAATAATTCAAGAACTTAGTAACTCTATCAGAAATAATTGTTCTCGGCATCTCATGTAATCTAACAATCTCTCTAAAGAACAAATTAGCAACAGTAGAAGCATCATCAGTTTTGTGACATGGAATAAAATGTGTCATTTAGAAAATTGATCCACAATCACAAAAATAGAATCATAACAATTATTAGATCTAGGTAAACCCAGCACTAAATCCATAGAAATATCAGTCCAAGGTTCACTAGAAATAGGGAATGGTGTATATAATTCATGGGGTTAAACACGTGATCTCGATTGTCGACAAACAATACATCTATCACAAATTCTTTCTACGTCACGTTTCATATATGTCAATAAAAATGCTCTTGTAACACAGATAAAGTTTTAACCACGCCAAAATGTCTCATTAAACCTCCCCCATGTGATTCTTTAACAAGTAATTCACGAAAAAAATAAGTAGGTATGCATAATTTATTTTCACGAAATAAAAACCCATCATGCCTAAAATACTTACCTACTGCGTTCTTTTCACAAGATTTATACTCTTTACAAAAATCATGGTCATTAACATATAATTCTTTAATTTATTCAAAATCACGTAATTTAGTATCAAGAGTATTTAATAACACATACCTCCTTGAAAGTAGGGGTGTTCAACTGGTTCTTACCGGGCCGAACTGGATCGGTGCCGAAATTAATCAAATTTCGGTACCGAAATTGGTACCGGTAAAAATCGAATAAAAACAAAAAATTAATATAATAATAATAATAATTATTATTATAATAATAATAATTATTATTATTATTATAATAATTATTATTATTTTATTATTATTTTTATTAGTATTATTGCTAATTATTTATTAAAAAAATCGGTACGGTTCGATATTTATCGAACATAAAAAGGCGGTAACGAAAAATCGGTATATATCGATTTTTTTTATACCGATACCAAACCGGGTAATTTTGTACTGGACCGTCCGTTTTGGACCGATTCGAAAAGTCGAATAAACCAAAAGTTTTGAACAGGCCTACTTGAAAGTGCATCTGCAACGATGTTCTTTTTACCTTGTTTATATTTGATGACATATGGAAACGTCTCAATGAACTCCATCCATCGTGCATACCTCTACCCTTTAAATACTTCAATGAATCACGAACTCGTTATGCCACAGGTAGTGTCGCCATGTGTCCAAGGCCCTAACCAATGCATAAAATTCCTTGTTGTAAGTCGGATAGTTTAAAACTGCTCCACTTAACTTCTCTCTAAAGTACGTCACCGATTAGCCTTCTTGCATTAAAACTGATCCAATGCCTAAACCTGAAGCATCACTGTAATGACATAGAATTTGTAAATATTATAATTAATTAATGAAATTAATATTTTAAAATGTGACAATTATTTTGGGACAAGTAAGTTATGAGTTATGTTACGCTAAAATAATTTTCAAATCTAGTGAAATAAAATTGGATCAAAGTGGATTTCAATTGGATCAAAAAGGAATTAAAAAGGATTTATTAATAAATAAAATATCTAGATTTTGTGAGAAAAGACCAGGTTACCCTTATCAATTTAAAGAATGACCATGGTATCCTAGATTGGTGTAATGTCTATTATGTCCTTACTTGGTAATGTGAAATATCTTAAATGGCCTTACCATGCATGGGTTAAGCTAACCAAAGATGGGTTAGGTGTTGGATTATTACATACAAATTATGTATATATATATATATATATATATATATATATATATATATTTAGCAAGTATAACTAGGATATTATTATTGTTCATTTTCATTTCTTATCTCCAAGTTGCTAAGTGTAAAGAAAAAAAAGAAGATAAGAGCTATGGCTTGAGAGAATCTCATAAAAAATGAGCAAGAAAAGGAAATCTAGTCGTCAAAGTGGAGAATCTAACCCTAAGGAGGTTTATAGCAAGAAGAAGAAGAGTTCAAAGAAGGTATAAAAGAGTTTTTGCTTTAAAACTTAGCATTTATGTGTTTAAATTCAAGTACATGTGAAGTCATGCACGTATTTGTGGCTAAAAGTAAGATTTATGTGAGTTATGTGCTACTTGAATGGTTTATTGAGAAACCCTAAGTGTTATAGTTGTATTACAAAGGTGGTGAGATATGCATGCTTGTATTTAAGGCTAGAAAGTATGATTTGTGGAGGATCATATGTTATGTTAATAGTTTTGGTGAAAACCTAGTTTGAAGGGATGATCGTGTAAGAATCATGTATATTTTTAAGCTAGATAGCATCATAGGTTCATTAATGGTTTAAAAGCAAGACTTGTTTATGAAAGTATACAATATTAGGCTATATTATTCATGTAAACCAAATCATAATCTATAAAGTACTTTAGAATGTGCATACAAATGTTATGTGAATATACTAAGTGAGAAAATGATCTTATGTTAGTGTAAATGTGTATAGAGTTTAAGAACTCAAATAGGGTTTGAAGGTAAAATTTTGTAAATTGGCAAAAATTCTCTCAAAAGGTGATTTTTGGCCATTTTGTGTAATTGAAGATAAAATAAAGCTAAATAGCTAAGTTTTATGTAAATGCACGTGTTAATGTCAATTTGGAAGTCATTTGGTGCTTATGACGACTAATAAGAATTTTAAACGTTTAAAAACGTTTGTCGACACCAAAAATAAGATTTATGAAAAAATAGAATCATTTGAAAACTTTTAATGTTTTTGAAGGCCCATGCAAGTCATATACATGTTATACGAGCTAAATCATGTGTTGGAATCAAGTTTTGTTAAAAGGGCCAAAAATAGCATAAAAATTGGAAATAATTTTTTTTCAAAATTTGTAGCACTGCGCGAGGGCGAGGTCTTTTGAACTAAAAACTGCGCCGAGGCGCAGTGCTCCTGAGAAGAACTCGATGGGGCAAAATCAGTCGGTGCTGGGGCGAGATTTGGCCAAAACGATCCCGTGGCCAGCAAGATGTTTTACATTAAACATCTCACCGGGGCAAGATGTCCTGTTTTTGAAAAAAAATTATATTTTAATCCAAAATAAAATATTTTAATATTAAATGATAGAGACATGTATTGTAAATTATAAATTGGTAAAAATGATTAATATGATAGGTATTAAGATATAAATGAACAATGTATTATGTGTTAAGAGTTATGTAAAGGTAAATGATAACTTCTATAGCAAGGTATATCATGCATGAACCAATATTATGGTTATGTAGGACATAATCGGGATAAGGTATCATCGATAGATGTAAACGAGAACAAAGGCATGTGTTCTTTTCGAATCTCTCTTGTAGTTCCTTGAACAGTGAATTATGTTATGCATTCTTATGAATTATTTTGAAGTTCATTTATTATTGAACTATTTTTTAGAAAGGTCAATGTCAATCTTGATTCGGCTAGACATATGTAATAATTCATGTTGAATTCAGATATTTATTGTTATGTTCTCCAATCCATATTGTTGTGGTGCAGAATCTATGAAATGCTGTAACAGAACAATCCTGGTATAAAGGGGAATAAAGGTAAAGAAAGGAATACATGTGTATAGCGTAGTTGCGTCATTAGCTATTTATGTTGTACACAATGTAAAAGTACGATAGGCTGATCACCTAGAGTTCACATCTGAAATAAAATACAGTTTTATGAGTGACCTGGGCAGTATCAGTCTCTGTGATTGGTATTGTTCTTAACGAGTTCTTGGTCTTGTGATTGTACAGCTAGAAAAGTTCATGTCTCAAGTTAATCATTTATAAATTTATGTCATGTTCTCAAGTTTTTCATGGAACCTTTAATGGTTCAACCCCATTGCATAAGATTTTCATTCTTTACTCCGAAATATCAAGTCATTAATTGTTTATGTACTTGCTGAGCTATTTTATGTCCATTCTTGCTTTAACATGATATTTCAGCTAAACCCGAACAGGCCGAAGGATCAGAAACAGATAAAAGAAAGGGAAAGGTCAGTAATCAATAGTTGTATAGTTGTAGAACTATTATACATGTAATATTTTTGTAAGATGTCAATTGTAAATGTTTTGTAATGTATAAAAATCTGTAAACCTGAGATAGTTATGTTATATAGTAAATTAAGTTATATTATTCTGAAGGGAATGATTGGGATTTAATGGTAGAATAGTATCGTGAGCACCAAATCAGTAGTTCAAGGGACCTGAATTTGGGGGCATCACAATCACATTCAAGTTCAAACGTTTTAGAAAAATTCGATAAAGCAAGTAAAGGTGCATTAGTCAATTTATATTTAATTAATCGAAATGCATTTTCTTGTTCACTTCCCCATTTAAATCCAATGCTCTTTTTGATAACTTCCGTAAGCGGTGCTGTAGCAGTACTGGAATCCTTTACAAATCGTCGATAAAAACTCGCGAGTCCATGAAAACTTCGAACTTGACTCTCATTTGATTACTCAAATATTTTCTTCATTCACTTGAATTCCCTTTACACTAACAACAAAATCAAGAAAAATAACTCTATCCGTGCAAAATGTGTATTTATCCATATTAGCATATAATTTCTTTTTCCTAAGAACATCTAAAACAGATTTTAAATGCTTGACATAATCATCTAAGTTTTTACTGTAAACCAAATTATCATCAAAATAAATAACAATAAATTTAGCAATGAAAGAATATAAAACGTCGTTCATTAATCTCATGAAAGTGTTAGATGCATTAGTTAATCCAAAAGATAAAACTAACCACTTATATAAACTATATTTTATTTTAAAAGTAATTTTTCACTCATCTCTCTATTTCATTCTAATTTTATGATATCTACTTTTTAAATCAATTTTAAAAAATATGTAAGATTCATGTAATTCATCTAACATATCATCTAGCCTAGGAATATGATGTCGATACTTTACTGTGATAATATTTACCGTACGACAATTGATGCACATACACCATTTTTCATCCTTCTTAGGTACTAAGATTACTAGAACTGCACATGGACTCAAACTTTCTCTTACGAACTCCTTCTCCATAAGTTCATCAACCTGTCTTTGTAGCTCCTTTGTTCACTTGGGAGTACTTCTATAAGCCGGTCGATTTGGAATGGTAGCACCGATAATAAAGTCAATTTGATGTTCAATTCTCGAAATTAGCGGTATTCCTTTAGTAGATCATTGGGAAAGACATCTCCATATTTTTGCAAAAGAGAAAAAACAACACTAGGGAAAGAAACATCAGTAATGTTAGTATTCAACGCCTCTTTGTACAAAAGTACAATCATCGGTTCTTTAGAAATTAAAACCTCTTCATATTACTCTTTCTTGCCAAGTAATTTACTCTTTTCTTAATTTTTCTCCTATTTTTTTTTCACACCTTTCTCTTTCACGCTTTCCTTTTTCCTCAATCTCTATTCTTTGTACATAATCTTTTTGTAAATACAGTTGGTCTTTATGCACTTGCTTCGGTGTCATAAGACAAAGCGTAACTGATATTTTATTGTGCACAAATGAATATTGATTTGTAAAGCCATCGTGCTTAACACGCCTATCAAACAGTCATGGCCTCCCAAATGGTAAGTGCCCCGCTTGCATTGGAACCACATCGCATTGCACTTCATCCACATCATTGAGCCATTGCAATCTATACTGCTGTGGATGTTTAGTTTAACATAACCCTAATTTCTCCACTATGGTAATACACGCAACATTGGTGCAACTCCCACCATCAATTACCATGTAACAGATATTTCCATTTATAAGACATCGGGTGTGGAATAGATTCTCCCGTTGCTCTATACTTTCTTCATTCACTTGTGCACTAAGAACTCTTCTAGTAACCGATGCCGAACCTAAAATAGCAAACTCACAATCGTCCACTTCTTCCAATGGTGGCATTGACTCATCATTACTTTTCTCTTCGTCGGTCTCCACCTCCCCATCAAGTATGATCAATATTCTCCGATTTGGGCGTTGACTTGAAATATGACCCCTGCCTTGACATTTAAAATATACAATGTCATGATTTTTACTGGAAGAAGAGTCAATTTTACCTTGATTTCCTCGATTGGTTAACTCTTACTTAGACTCAATCTTAGGCTTGTTTATGATTAGCTTTTTCTCATTTTTTAGTGTATTAGTCTTCCAAGATGAACTCGTAGCAGATATTGACCATTGACCACCTCTCATATTGAGTTGCTTTTCAATCTTGATGGCCACGTGTACCATGTCTTCCAACAATACATATTGTTGTCGCTCCACCAAATCAGTAATCTCCCAATTCAAATCCGTTAGAAACCTAGCCATTGTCACCTCGCGATCCTCCACTATATTTTCTCGAGCCATGATGACTTCCATCTCCTTGTAGTAGTCCTCCATGCTCTTACTACCTTGTTTGAGTGTTTGTAGACTCCTTTAAAGATATCTATAGTAGTGGTTTGGCACAAATCGCTTTTTCATGACCTCTTTCATCTCTACCCAAGTCTCGATTTATGGTTCACCACATCTTTGCCTACTAGTCTTCAATTGATCCCACTAAGAAATCGCATAATCAGTGAACTATGTGTCTGTTAATTGAACCTTCTTGCACTCTGAGTAGTTATGACAATCAAATACCCATTCCACCTTCTTTTCCCACTCAAGATATACTTTGCGATCACTTCTTCCTTGGAAAGTTAGAACCTTCAACTTAATACTACCCAAATTATCATCTACCCGACTCTTTTCTCCTTTATCCCTTATATCTTCTCTATCACGTTGATCTTCTCGATCTTGCTGATTTTGATTATCTCTTCGATCCCTATTATCCTTCACCCTTCGAAGATCTGAATTAAAATTTTCCACTTCACTATACTTTCCACCAACAAATTCTTTGTCATCCTCTTTGATAATCTTTCGTCAGGAATTCTCCTTCTTGTGAGAACCTATAATAATTGGGACTACTCCCTTTGCGTGCTTTCTAACTTCTCAAATTTATCTTCAAATCGTTCAAACCTTCGAAGTATCTGATGCAGTAGAGCATCTGTGTCTACATCGGAATCCGCATTATGATCATTTGTTAAGGAACTTTCTCCAAACAATCATTTATTCTTTATACCAAACATGATTGCTGTAAAACAAAGGTTAGTAGATAAAAAAAATTCTCTCAACTCCCTTATGTGTTTTGCTCGATACAATGATTCACACAACGCTCGTGTATCAATCAATTTAGGCTTTTACCTTCTATTAATCTCACACTCTTACCTTTTACCACTCAAAATTCTTCTGTTATAGTTTCTTTTTTTGAATTCACCAAACAAATCAAAGTATCTATTAAATTCAATAAGAACTTATCAATAACAATAAATAGTAAGTATGGATTTTGATGTACCACAAAAATTTATGGGTTGATCGCCTTTAAATTCGCCTTGATCGCTTTAGCATTCCTTAATCTAAGTAAATTGCACTTGATTAAAGCATCTAATTCCGGCAATTGAAAAAAAATATAATAAACTAAAATAATGAAATATATATATATATATATATATTCTTTTTATATTCTTTTTTCTTTGATAACAAATAATTAACTAGAACAGAAAAATAAATACAGTTAACCCGCTAGATAAACGTAGCTTTGATACCAACTGATAAGGTCCATGGTACGCTTGCATAAGGTGAACGCTAGCAAAATTGTATAATGAAACACTTACAACCCCTCAACTTAATGTCTATATGGAGACTCGAGCCTTGGTACAATTGTTTGTGTAAGAAAAAATGCATTGAATGGAACATCAACGATACCTAAACACATTATCTGTAAAGAGACAAGAACTTTGGTACAATCGACTATTGATGCGGTAGAATTTGCCACACCCAACTATGTCTTGTTAAATGATAAAGCAAATTGAATCTCAAGAATAACTAAGAAACGCTCAAAATTTCTTAAAGATCAAAAGATGAAGAATATTTCCTCTTTGAAAATATATTAATTGTTGAACATTGCATGTTTGATTTGATGATAAGAATTAAGGTGATAAATGCATTCAATAGTAGAGTTGTAAAGTTCTTTGATTGTTGATGATGTACAAGGATTTAGTTATATAAGATCAAAACTGTTAGGTTGATTTTTTGGATATGAATGTATTGAGTTGTAAAGTCCTGTGTTATGTTTACGGACTTAGTTTATGAAAATATCAAATCTGTTAGGTTGATCTTGTGTTATATCTCTTTAGTCAGTCTGATCGTAGAATGGACTCTACGACTCCGTACAAAGAAGACTCAACGATTCAGTCTGTTCGTAGAGTGGACTCTAAGATTCCGCATCAAGAAGACTTTGCGATTTAGTCTGTTCGTAGAATGGATTTTACGACTCCGCACAAAGAAGACTCAACAATTCAATCTGTTCGTAGAGTGGACTCTACGATTCCGCGCCAGGAAAACTCTACGATTTGATCAAAGCAAAGGAACATACTCTACGACCAAGAAAGAAGCAATTGTAGAACGGACTCTACGACCAACAGAGTAGCTGTAGAATAAAACTCTACGATCTCAAGGTAAATTGCCTTATCACAGAGCAGTCACTGCAGCAAGAAAAATCATAGAGTTAAGCAAAAGCAAGAGACATTTAAGCAACTCTACGATCAAATCCTAAATCATCTGATGATTCTTCCCATATCCTAAAAGACAGAAGCAACTTTGTTGAGAAGAACAATTTGCATCAATGTGTCAGATAAACCTCTGCCAAGAGCTTAAAGTCAGAAATATCAGAGGACTGACCAAAGCGTGCTATGCAACAGAGAGAAAACTTTCAAGGTAGTAAAGTCAGAAGATTGTATCCTATCAGTCATATGTCTATGGAAGACCAAATGCCTTTATGAAAGTTGGTAGAAACCTACAACTGTCATGTCTTATCCTAAGAAAAAAAGAAACACCTTTTTGGACAGTATTTGGAGGTCAATTAATACCTCGTCAGAGTATTAATGAACTAAATGAATATAATATTCAGCAGCTCTACATTGTGAAGTAACGGGCAGAAATTGAAGAAAATGGCATATTTCAAACGGGAAGAAATCTGAAGCTCCTATATGAGAAGCCCAGATTCAATACACACAAAAATAAGCAACACACAAGAAAGAAAAACATACGCAATAGTTGAAAAAAATCAAAAGCAAAAGTATCTTGCATAGTTACTAAGTTCTTTAGAAACTTATGCTAAACGCAACTTAGTAGCACACCTAAATCTACATTACTCGAGAAGAGTTCTAGTGAACTAGAGTATCCAAATCTGTTGGACTTGTAGAGTTCTTAGTGAACTAAAGTTCCAAGATTGCTGGTCTTGAATGAATCTTAGTGATTCAAAAATTGTAAAAGTATCTTTATTGGATTTGCTGCTCAAGGAGCAGAACAGTGGAGTAAAAGTCTTGTGAACTCTGAACCACTCAAAAACTGGTATCTTTCATCTTATGTTTATTAACTGCTATATAACTGTTTGTTGAATTATTACATTAACATATTAAAAATGGGTAACTAAATTATATTCCTCTTTGCTAAACTATTTGATTATTAATTCATTCTTTCTTAAAGCCAAATAAAGAAAAAGTTTTAAAGAATCTATTCAACCCCCCATTTCTAGATATCTTTTGTGTCATTGGGAACTAACAAAATTAATAATGAAAAATTTGTTATAAATTACAAAGCTTTGATATCTATTTATACTAATCTATGAAATTCTAATCCTACAATTTATAGGAGACTTAATTATAAAGTAAATCTAATTAACTATGAAAATAAAATCCTAATTTGAATCAAAATTGCTCAAAATCGTGTGGTCAAACCCGTGTTGACTTTTCCTGAAATCCGTTCATTGCGCTAGGACACAGTGTTTTAACTATAACATCGCGTCGGGGCACGATCACTGGGTCTGGGCGCATTCTGAATTCGTTGTCCGCTAGTTCCTCTAGGTCGCATCGCGTCGAGGTGCGGTGTTCCTTTACAAACAGCATGCCGGGGTGCGGTCCCTATTTTTTCAGTTTGACTTTTGTTTGAATTTCTACAATTGGGCTTGTACTTGCTTGTAACATGTGAACCATCTTTGAGTATTCTTCATGATTTGATTCACTTGTAATTTCTCTAGTCCATACTTTTTGAATTAATCCTACAAGCCATTCATTGAATCGTTTTGGTCTTGCTCGCGTCACTAGTCTAATAGGAACGTGAACTAGATCTCCCCATGTTTTGAATCGTTGATTCCCATCCAAGCCAATCATGCCTTCATCATGGAATGTGTCACAGATGGATGTTAATAATGTTTTTCTACTTGGTGATCTTCTTGAGGAAGTATATATGGATTTACCTCAAGGATACATAATATCTCCTTCTTCTCCTAAGCTAGTTTATAAACTCCAAAAATCATTATATGGCTTGAAACAAGCTTCACGACAGTGGTTTACAAAGCTCACTTAAAGTTTGTTAATGACTGGTTACACTTAGTCTTTGGTTGGTTATAGTTTCTTCACTTATTTTAAAGGCTCTCTTTTCGCATATGTTATTATATACATGGATGATATTTTGTTAACAGTCAATGATTCTCACCAGTTGAATTTTCTGAAAATAATGTTTCACACAGTTTAGTATCAAGGATTTGGGAGAAATTAAATACTACCTTGAATTAGAGATCACTTGAAGTGATAAAGGTATTTTTATCAGCCAAAGGAAATTCATTTCGAATTTATTAGCTTCAACTGGTTTGTTGGATGCTAAACCACTTGCTATTCCCTTAGATTAACAATTTCATGATAATGCCACAACAGGATCATTGCTTTCAAATCCTTCAATTTATCGAAGTTGGGATAATGTATATGTAAGTAATAATGGAAATTAATTAAGCCCAAATTATGTGTACAAGTCTAATGGAAATTAAACTACATTGGTCCAATATATGTGCACAATGTGTGGAATTACAATGGCCCAATCCTTATATATATATATATATATATATATTAATGAGAGTTGTAGAAAATTGTAAATGGCCCAAGATAGAGCCTTAAAAGAAGTCCAAAATTTAGCCCAAAAATGTATTTAAAGAAGCCCATTTGATGACTCAAGGAAAGGTGTATATATATATAAGAAGGGGAGAATGCTGATGAATATATAAGAAGACGGGGAGAATGCTGATGAAATTCGGCCCCCAATGGGGAGTCAAACATTGAGCAATGCAATTTTTGAGCCTTGTGAAAAGCTCCATAATTTACTCCAATGTGTCCACTTTTCCCCCTAATCTAAGGAAGTGTGTTGAAAATTAATTAAAATAAGCTTAATTAGCAAATGTTGGATGATTAGTGAGGGGCTAAACAAGATTAGTATTGCTATATAAATAGAGTCATTCACCAATTTCTTGGAATATTATTGCATTTTTCTAATGTGGGAAGTTAGTAGAGAAATGAGAGAAAAAGAGAAATATCCCAAGTGTAGAGAACCCCTTGAGGAATAGAGAGGGTTAAAGAGAAGGAGGAACCATTAAGGAGTTCAACAAGTTTTTGTCAAAAAGAAAAAGGGCTTTAAGAAGGTATAATACTACTCTACCTTAAAACTTTTGAGTTTTGTTGATATATTTAGTTTTGTAGACTAGTTTTGCATGATTAGTTGCGGGAGAGCCTTGTGTGTGGGAATCATGGTAGATTCTGAAGATATAAGGTGTTGATGAAGGAGTTTATGTGTCTAGATAGTAGTTTGTGGTATGAAGATATGCACATGATGATTATATAACCTAACTTGTGTGTTAAAATGGTTTTTAAGTTATGAAGCCCTAGATGAATATATGAATCTTTATATTTATGACTTATGAATGGTAGATCTATAAGATTTGAAGCTAACCAAAGTGGATTAAGTGAAAAAGGAATTCAGATGAGGTTGTAATGAATTCTAGAAGATGTATGTGTTAATGTGAAACCCTAAAATGTGGAGTATAATATATTTATGAGTAAATATATGAAAAATGTTAAAATCATGAAATGATAATGAAATATGAAACTAATAAGATGTGACACAAGTGTGAAGTCACTTGGATGTATGAAAATCAAGTTCTAGAACATTGGGGATCAAGAGAGTTAAAACCTACAAAATTGGAAAATGGAGAGCTGAAACTTGGAGGAAAATTTTCTAGTGCACTGGAGCGCCCCGCACCAGGCCCAATTATTTTCTGACTCGTCTTGCGCTACTTCGGGAGAAAAAAGTTTTGATGGATTGGTGCACCCCGCGCCAGCCCTAGCACATTTGTGGCATGCCCCGAGCTAGTCTGGAAGGAAGGTTGACTCGGATCCAGGTCAAATCGGAGTGGGTCTTGGTCAACCGGGTTGACTCGAGTCGGACAAAATAATAATAATAATAATAATAATAATTAAATAAATAAAATAATAAATATTATTTTATTTTTGGAAATAAATATAATTAAATATTAATTATACAAATAAAATAATAATAAATATTATTTTATTTGTAGAAAGTAATGGAGAAATATTCGTAGAAGTTAATGAATAATAATAAAGAGAAATGATTAAACAAATATAGTTGTAACAATTATTATATTTGTTGAAAATGAGAATAATAAATGGAAAATAATAGTAAAGTGTTGCGATTATTAAACAAATAAATAATAAAGTTATTTTGTTTGTGAGGAATAATAATGTAAAATGATAAGGATTAATTAATGATACGTAATGAAACAAGATGCAACAAATAAAATAATAATGAGGTCATTTTATTTGCAAATAAAGTGATAAAGATGATTTAAGAGAATATTAATGAGAGATAAAGATGTGTAAAGAATAACTAAACGAATAGAATAATAACAAAGATAAAGACGAATATTTATAAAGGGGTAAAGAAATAAAATAAGTTATTTTACTTGTATAAGAAAGAATTAAATAATAAGGTAATAAGGATTATGTTATTGTGGAAGATTAATATGAGAAGAACATAGTGAAGGAGATGAGGAGAGATGATGTTGAAGGATAAGTGTGATGATGAATGGAGAAGGGTTATGAGATAATGTTAAATCGATGAAAGTTTAATTATGATACGATAATGATTAATCGATAGATCGAATCACGATTCATGTAAATCAATCGAAAGCTGATAAGCTAGAGGAGAAGGAAGTGAACGTATTAGGCAAATACATTTTACTTGTACTCTTTATCTGTTTCGTATAAGTTTTATAGCTGAACGAAATGTTTGAAATTAACTATCATGGCTTAAATACACCTATGCATATGTATACGCTTAGTAAGATTTTTCAAATATAAAATTGTAAATGTGAGAACTCTAAATACAGACAAGTGGTTTGAAAGATGAGTCTATGTCACTTGATTCGGTTAGACAGATAATAACATGAATTGTAAATTAAACTTAATTTTTGAGAAAGCTATCCAAACCAATTGCTTTGGTTCAAACTCTATCATGCTGAGATGAACAACCCTGATAAAGGAGAATTATTTTATATCGGTGAAACCAACATGAGCGCACATAGAGACTAAACGTTATGCATAAGATAGGGTACTACGAGACTGATCACCTTATGTACTTGTTTTTCAGTGGTTTCTCAGTTAATTATTGTTAACCCTCTGTAGAGTTCATTGGTCCTTAGTGACCATTCAGTAATAAAATATACTCATATTTTGAAAGATCAGAATTCTTCTTTGCCGATGCATCATGATTGGTCATTCCTAAATTTATCAAACTTTACATTTTATCAAATCCATATTTCTTAATATATGACTTTTTTATGATTCATTAAACCATCTCATGACTTACCATTAAATTATTGAATCTTATAATATTATAGACCATTGAACTCAATTGTTGATTATTGTTGTCCTATATTTGTTGAGCAAACTCGTTGCTCACACTTACTTTATAATTCCAATTATAATGAAGATGGAGAAAGTCAGTAGCTCTGAAAAAGACAAGGGAAAAACTAAAGTTATTGAGTAGTCTAAGACATGATGATGCATTCAAATTTATGTATTTACTCTTAACAATATTAGTATTTTGTAATTAAAAACTACGAGGTATGTAAATGTTGTGAAAACCTTAGATAAGATGTAAGTTAATTATTATTGTGTTGTAGTTATATATATTATTATGTACAAAAAGTCTAGGGGGACCGATTTTTGGGACTATTATTTACATGCATTCAAATTACACCTAAATTACTGAATTTTGTAAAAAAAAGTGTCAAAATAAATATTATAAATATTTTAAGAGTTAAAAGAAAAAGGAAAAGAAAAACTAGGACCGGTCTCTAAAATCGGTCACTAGGACCGGTCCCCCTAAAGTAACTCTATTATGTATCCATTCGATAATTATATGTATGATGTTTAGACAGTATCTTGAGTGTTGAATTTAAGATAAGAGTATTCGAATTCGGAGAGATCACATCTGAGATATATGAAATTGGGTTTGATTTGAAATTGAATAAGAAAGTGCGATAATGGAGTGCTTAACAAATAGTTAGAATTTGAATTTCCGAAGTTGGAGTTCTTAATCTAATAATTTCCTAAAGCTAGGAGTGGCACCGTTAGCGATGGCGATTATAAGTGGAGGTACTCCGCATAAATGAAAAAGAGAACAAACCAATAGATACAAAACAAAACAAAACAAAAAAAACCGAAAACTTAGAGATGAATAAAGAGGCGAGGGTAATGTTGTCTTTGCATAAAAATTAGAGATGAAAATAGCAAAGCGAAACGGCAGAAACAAAAATAAATTAATAGAAAAAGGGGGAGGAATAGCCATAGCCATAGGGGATACATTCATACATACATAAACACCATTACGGGTGGTGGGTCTGGTCAATTCTCCGGATAGAGCCGTCGACAAGTCACCACCGAAGGCAAAGAAAGGGCTGGCAGGCAGGAATAACCCAAATTTCGTGCCCCTCGCCCACTTGTCCTTCTCTTCTCTTCTCTCTCTGATCACCCCACTTTCTCATCTCTCTCTGTCGAAAATTAATAATAATATAGAAACTCCTTCTGTCGTAATCAAACTTACTTTACCTGTAATAAGAAATTAGGGTGGGGAAAAGCTGGTTCAGGTTCCTTCATCATCTCATCATAATTCATAGATTGACGTTATAACCTCTCAGATCAGATCTGTGCCGCCCCCGCTCTCTTGCCGTTTTCATACTAATGATTTCGTATTCTGTGCATTGATGGATTTCTGACTCCTCTCTGCACCATTCATCAATTCCCAGAAGATAAGACAGACCCCTCCTCCGTTTCGTAGATTTAATTAGGGCCCCTTTTTGTTTCTTCCAAATTCATTTTTAACCAGGTTAGGTTACTATATTTATCTCTTTACCATTAATTCTTTCTATAATGCATGTATTTATCTACTTTAATTGCCTCATTTTCTTTTCCCATATCATTAGTATTTCTTTTTTTTTTTTTTTTTTGGGAGATTTCCCGTATAATTTCATCCCACTCATTGATTCATAATTGTTTTTTATCTGGTCATGACTGCAATGGGACATTGATTTCTGATGCTTTGTTTTAAGTCGTGTCTTCATTTGTTTTCAGTCTTGGCATTCCTGCGTGCTGGAACTAGGAAGGATACAGAGACCACATTTTTAAGCTAACTTGGTTGTTTTCGTTGTCGTGAATTCGTGAACCTTTTTTGTCAGCTTCTCCCTGCCAGAAAGATAAACCAAAAAACAAAGGTCAGTTTTTGGATCCATTTTTTTTGCTTAAATTTTTTGGATCCATTTTATCGCTCAAAGGTCCATTTCTCTTGCCCCGGTTTATATTTTGCAATACTCACGTTAAGGTGTTCAAGTTCGAGTCATTATATTATCTTCTTTCAGAAGAAAACTTCTGTCGTTTTTTGATTATGAATTTGATGGCTTCCCATTAGGTAGTTTGATTGGAAAGAAAAATTTGCTTAGATAGAATTAGCACAGGAATGGAAAAAGAACTATGCTTTGGGTGACCATTTCGTGTTTATTGGAGATTTAGGAAACTGCTCGTGGCATTTAGTTATGGTGATCTCCTATGTGTATTCATTGGAGAATTATTTATGAGTTCAGGAACACCTTTGTTGTCTCCATCTGAATCTCTGTTTGTGCCAAATTCTCATTCCCATTCTCATCATTCATCCTTGGGAATTAGCTAGTTGGGGTTTCTCTGTGAAAATGAATCCTCTTCTTCTACCAATTTGAAGGACGATGCACAAGGCAATCTGATCAGTGTGAAGGAAAGGGGGTTGACAAGAATCACATTTTCCCTGTTGATAATAGAGGCCTCTCAGAGGAACTGACTGAAAATTCTGCTTCTGTTGCAAAATCCCAAGAGATACATCCGGCTGGGACTCAGTTTCATCATCGGCAGTTTCCTTTGGAATGCCACCCCAGCAGAGAGGAGGAAACGCTTCGTGGGGTGGTGCATTGGATATTCAACACGGTTCCAAACACGTTGAGATCTCTGGGGGCTTCACCTCAAGCGGTATCTTCTCTGATGGCTTCGACTCAATCCCATGTTGAATTTTCTAGGGGGTCATCTTGGGTACAGGATAAGCTGAACAAATCTCAGAGGTTGTATCACAAAAGCATGCAATTTGAAGATAATTTATCACATGAAAGTAATCCAAGGTCGATACATATTAGCGATCCTGAGAAGACTAATGATAAGTATGAGTTCACGGGGAATGAGATTCGAACTAGCAAGTACACCTTTATTAATTTCATTCCCAAAAATCTGTTCATTCAGTTCCACAGGGTTGCTTATCTATATTTCTTAGCCATTGCTGCTCTTAATCAGCTTCCGCCTCTTGCAGTCTTTGGGAGAACTGTCTCTCTGTTTCCTCTTCTCTTTGTGCTGTGTGTGACAGCTATAAAAGATGGTTATGAGGATTGGCGAAGACATAGATCAGATCGGAATGAGAATAACCGGGAGGTGCTGGTGCTTCAATCTGGCATGTTTCAAATGAAAAGATGGAAAAATATACAGGCTGGTGAGGTGGTAAAGGTCTGTGCTGATGGGTCAGTTCCATGTGATATGGTACTGTTACAGACAAGTGATCCTAGTGGCATTGCTTATATTCAGACGATGAACTTGGATGGTGAGTCGAACTTGAAAACAAGGTATGCTAGGCAGGAAACAACTTCAATGGTTTTTGAAGGGGGGGAAATCTCAGGGGTAATCAGATGTGAACAGCCTAATAGGAATATATACGAGTTCACAGCTAACATGGAGTTTAACGGGCAGAGATGTTCCCTAAGCCAATCAAACATCATCTTACGTGGTTGCCAGCTGAAGAATACGGATTATGTAATTGGTGTAGTTGTTTATGCTGGACAGGAGACAAAAGCCATGCTGAATAGTGCAGCATCCCCATCCAAAAGAAGCAGACTGGAAACCTACATGAATAGGGAAACCATATGGTTGTCTGTTTTTCTTCTCATCATGTGTGGAGTAGTGGCCCTTGGGATGGGTTTATGGCTAAAGCGTCACGAACACCAACTTGATAGATTACCTTATTACAGGAAAACTTATTCTGTAAATGGAAATTTACCTGAGAAATCATACAAGTTTTATGGGATTCCTATGGAGACTTTTTTCTCCTTCTTGAGTTCTATTATAGTGTTTCAGATAATGATACCAATAGCTCTTTACATCACCATGGAGTTGGTTCGGTTGGGGCAGTCATACTTTATGATTGAAGACAAGCATATGTATTGCAGTAGTACTAATTCTAGGTTTCAATGCAGATCCTTGAATATAAATGAAGATTTGGGTCAAATACGCTATGTATTTTCAGATAAGACAGGAACTCTTACTGAAAACAAAATGGAATTCAAAAGAGCAAGTGTCTATGGAAATAATTATGGGAGCTCCCTGCCCATGTTAGGAACTTCACAAGATGCAGAAATTGCAGGTATGACTATATACTTTCTTGCTGAGTGAGCACTCGATATTTTAAGTTCTGGTACATGGATCATGAGCATGGATTATAGTGTTGAAGTTCATGCTGATTTGGGCCTTTCAAACGTTTATTTGATTGTTTGGGGGGGGGGGGGGGGGGGGGGGGGCAGATGTTAGTTTGATTATTATTATATAAGGCATTATTTGTTTAATGTAAATTGATTGTTTTCAAAATTAGTGCAGGCTTTAATTATTTATAGGTTTTCAATTGTGTGTTTACACAAACACACATATATTGATATTATTTTATGCATTTGTAAAGATGCTTGGATGTGCTCATGCTTTTTGGAATGCAAAGGAGAAGAGAGTCCTGCGTCTAGTTAATCCCAAAAATTCTTTGATAAGTAATTTTTCATGAATTTTGGCAGGATTACCAACAGCAGCCCCTTTGGGTAGAAAGAGATGGAAGCTGAAATCTGACATTGCTGTTGATTCTGAGCTCATGGATTTGTTGCACAAGGACTTAACTGGAGATGATAGGATTGCAGCACATGAATTTTTTCTTGCACTGGCTGCGTGTAACACTGTGGTTCCTATGCTTACAACTTCAAATTGCACCGAGGGCGGTTTAGACGACAACGTTGTAGCTATTGACTATCAGGGTGAATCTCCTGATGAAATATCATTGGTTGTTGCTGCATCGGCTTATGGATATACTCTTTTTGAGAGGACATCTGGGCATATTGTTATTGATGTCAACGGTGAGAAACTAAGGTAGAAATCTCTCTTACTTAACTTTCTGTACTTTGACCATGGTTAATTGTCCTACATTGTAATCTGTTTATTTTTTATGAAATTGATATTTTGAACCATTATTATTGATGACACATATCATTTGATAGCAGTAATCACATGCAGTTTTATGATGAAGTTTGTAACTTTACTTATTATCATGTTCAAATTAATTTGTAATACTATCATCTATAAGCTCGCCGACCCTGTGCGAAGAACGGACGGTATGGATAATGATTTATTATGTTAACTATTAAGATAATCAATTAGATGTAGAGTAAATATTTAATTAGGATTTTAAGAAGATAATTGTAGTTATTAAATTACTCAATATTTATTTATATAATAAATTATTGAATTATATATTGGAGGTTACTTTGATCAACTATTAAGCTAAACATTTGAATGAAATGTAGATTTATTTAGTTATGATTATGAGTAAAAAATTTAATTTAATTTAATTTAAGTTTGTATTGGATTTATATATTAATGTTTATATTGATAAATTTTGTTTGAAGCTCTAATACGATAACGAGTCTCTATAATTTCCAACTAATTTTACAGGTGATATGTTTCAAAAAAATTCATGTATATTATTAATACAATTATATAATTAAAGCACAAATTGCTTGATTAAATTTATGATTAATATTAAAATAATAAAATCACGTGACATGTTAAAAGATATTTTTGATATTTTACAATTTTCATAAAACTGTAATAATAAAATCATCCTATATAAAATTCGCTAAGGTCTATTATCTTACGTAGATTTGTGATTAAAAATCTCGTAATAAGTTTGGTAAAACCAAAAATAAAAATTCTTTTAGAAGTTCCTTTTCCTTGTAGAGCTTTAAAAACAAAAAACACATTTCTATTTACTAACAGGTTAGAATACCTTTTGAATACGTTATGAATTTGGAAAGTATTTAATTGTTATAAATTTGGATAATACTTGTGCTAATTTGGATAGAAAAGAAAAAGGCTGAACTAAAAATTTGTGAAACCAAGTTTGTGCTTTTAATTATATAGTTTCATGTATGTGGAATGCAGGTTGGATGTTTTGGGGCTGCACGAGTTTGATAGTGTACGCAAAAGAATGTCTGTTGTTATCAGATTTCCCAACAACGATGTGAAGGTATTGGTAAAAGGTGCTGATACCTCACTTTTCAGCATTCTAAACAAGGACCCTGAAAGGGTTGACTATATAATGCATACAACTCAGAGTCATTTGAATGCATATTCATCTGAAGGTCTTCGAACGCTTGTAGTTGCTGCAAAGGATCTTACAGGTGAAGAACTTGAGGAGTGGCAATGCATGTATGAAGATGCAAGCACTTCATTGACCGACAGATCTACAAAGTTGCGTCAAACAGCATCAATTATTGAATGCAACTTGAGTCTACTTGGGGCGACTGGAATTGAGGACAGGCTACAAGATGGTGTACCAGAAGCCATTGAGTCTCTCCGGCAAGCAGGAATTAAGGTCTGGGTTCTAACGGGTGACAAGCAAGAGACAGCAATTTCAGTTGGTCTATCTTGCAAACTTTTGACTTCAGATATGCATCAGATTGTTGTAAACGGTAATTCAGAAAATGAATGCAGAAAACTCCTATCTGGTGCTATTTCCAAATATGGTGTGAAATCAAGAAATTGCAGAACTCAAAATTTAAAATTGAAAAAAAATGCTGAAAGTGATTATCTTGAGGTTCCTAGTGACATGAAGTTAACAAACATGCCACATCTTCAAGCTAGAAAGGATGAAGGAACTGTAAGTGCACCTCTAGCCTTAATAATTGATGGGAATAGTCTGGTGTACATATTGGAGAAAGATCTGGAATCTGAGGTATGCATTGTTTTATTTTCTCTTAATCAAATTCAAAATTTAGATTGATACTTCAATTGGTCTTGGGTTTTCTTTAACTCATTCAAATTACTTAACTTCAGTTGTTGAAGTGACTTTGAGATTTGTTATCTTTTCTTCACTGAGTAAAAGTATCTGACTTAGTAATTTGTTCTCTTTTAACAGTTGTTTGATCTTGCAACTTCATGTCGGGTAGTGCTCTGCTGCCGTGTTGCTCCCTTGCAGAAAGCTGGAATTGTTGACTTGATAAAGTGTCGGACTGATGATTTGACACTAGCTATTGGTGATGGTGAGTTGATTAATTCTGATGTTATTTTTGTTGTCGGGGAAGGGGTAGCTTACAGCACATCTTCTGTTAGATCGGCCAAACATTAATAGTTTCTTCTATATGAATATATGGAGTAATATGTACATATGATTTTTAAGAATGGTAGATTGCAAGATTCTCTTGTTAATATGAGCCTGTATGCAAGCCCTTATTGGATGGAAAGTCCAGTTGTGCTAGACTTAACTGGGTTGAAAGTTTAGTTATTCTTACTAGCCTCTGTTTGACAACACTTTTGAAGGGGCTAATGATGTTTCAATGATCCAAATGGCGGATGTTGGCGTTGGCATATGTGGCCAGGAAGGGCGTCAAGCGGTGATGGCATCAGATTTTGCTATGGGACAGTTTAGATTTTTGAAAAGATTACTTTTGGTACATGGGCACTGGAATTATCGTCGCATTGGTTATCTGGTTCTTTACAATTTCTACCGCAATGCTGTATTTGTATTGATGCTTTTCTGGTATGAACTACTTTTGACACTTTTGTTTCTAATTCTTTGATGATGACAACATATCCTAATATTTTTTTAAATATTTGCACGTACAAATATTGCTTCTGTGCAATTTCATATTTTTGAAGTGTGTAAGTTGTTCTATTGTATGGTTTCTAAATTTTCATGGTATTGGTGATTACTCCTTCCGTGTCATTTTAGTTGCCACACATTTTATTTTATTTATTTATTTATTATTTTGGGGGGGGGGGGGGGGGGGGGGGTGGAGAGGGGGTTTGGAACATGGATTTTAAGATATAACATTTACATATAGTATAAGTAAAAATATATAAAAATTCTAATATATATTTTTTCAGCGCGTTTCAAACTACATAGTGCACAGACTAAAAAAAAGTGTGACAATAAAACGGAGGGAGTATATTGTTCTTTTTTATAATTTTTTCTTTAATGTTAATTCATTAGTTGAAAAGAAATGATCGGGCTAACAAATTTGCTTGGGCATGTGGTTCACGTTGTGCTATTTCCTCTTCGTCTCTTTTCCTACCCTGCTTAGAAAGTATTACTGATATGGTGTAGTGGTATTTATGTACTATTATTAGTATATGCTTTTTACATATATCATACGGGGTGCATGTACCATTGCACACCCTTCCTGAAAAATGATATTAAACCCGACAAAATTCTCCAAACTCCGTTTCTCCCATGCACTTTCTTCACTTCACCATAACTTGTGACCTCAAGCTTTGGTACCCAGTTGGTTGTCGCCTAGCAGTGAGGGGTCGCCCAACAACAATGCTACTTGTAGCCTTTGATTTGTTTTTCTTCCTTTTTTTTTTTTTTACTTTAGACTACCCAATTCTGTTGGGGCCTCATTATATGGGATTCTTGAGTTGCAATTTAAAGAGGAAGCTGATTTTATATCATTGAGTTTAAAATTGTCCTACCCCAACTAGTTTGGGGTAAAAGACTGAAGGCGTTGTTGAGTTGAATGTAAAGTTGGCTGGGCCAACTGCTGCTTGTAGTAGAAATAGTAGAATTTTCTTGATTAGCATGATATCGTCATAAATGTTTCGAAAACAGTTTTTAGATGGGTTGAACTACTTACCATAACATTAATTTTCTTTTAAAGGTTTTGTTGGATGTCTTTCATGTATCAAGTAATATATAATTTCTTGATAAAACTCATCACAAAAGTGAGTAGTTTGTGTAGTCGTCTATTGAAAACACCATCCGTTGCAAACTGATTGATGCACGTTGGTTTGAAAAAAAAAATTAGTCCACAGTGGTATAAACCAGTTCATCAGAACTAAATTGTTTCTAAATTCATCCATTTTTTATATTTTGGGTTCAATAGAATATGTTTTTTTCATTTAGGGGAATGAGTTAATCTTTATTAGGATTTGGAGTTTCTGGTTTTGTTGCATGAATTTTTGGATGTAGTGTTGTTACAATAACGTTATGGGACTGAGTTATTGAACCTCCGTTAAGAATAGGAAGGATTATCAAATACATAATTCATAATTTGGGATTATGCTAGGGAGATCTACTGTGGTGGTTATTTTCTTGATTAGATAGTTAATGGAAAGGTATAGAGGAAATAGGAAGGACCTCTATGGTTTAAATTTACTGGTAATAAGAGGAACCTTGCATCAGGAGGGAGGGTTAGATCGAAAACTATTGGGGAAAGTTGTTTTAAGAGACTTGAAGGAGCAGAAGGACATGACCTGTGATACGAGTTTGTTGAGTATGTAATCTGCATAATAGAGGTGGACTAGAGCGTTGCACCTTTTTGTTGTGTTTTTATTGCTTTTTTTTTGCTCTCACCCTTTCTCTCTTACACGCATAAAAGTATGTATGTATTTTTCTATACGTGGGTATGTTAATTTTTTTTTTATCTCCATTCATTTTATTCTTTTATTTTTAGTATAATAATTATTTTCCCATTTAATTTGTTTGTTTTTTTAGTTTTTTTCTTGCCTTTCTAATACGTATGGGTCCTATGGGATTCATTTTCAGTATATCCCAATTAATTTGAGATAAAAGGCGTAGTTGAGTTTAGGTGGTGTTGCAAGATAAAGATCGTGCATGACGTTTGTGTCCTGTTATATTTTACCATTAGAGAGTTTGGAAATAAGGGTGTCATTTTCATTTTATTTGACTAGTCCATGAAGGTATATATATATATATACATGCTCTTGAGTACCATGTAAATATTAATATATCGAACTTGCAGAGATATATACTGGCTGCTTGTTTTGGAGTGGATTAGTGGAATATCAGGTGTCAAGGTGTGTGGGTTTTACAATGTATATATACTAGATAATTGGCAGTGCTGTACATTGTGAAGTGGTAAGAGTGAAGGAACCTTTCACTTGTTCATAGAAGTGAAAATGAAGGCATCTGATTCTATGTTATTCACACTGAAAATGGATGAACCAGCAAGTATACTTAGTTTTTTGTTTTTAGTTCAAATTCTTCTATGCTGACAAGGTGTCTTCAAAGACAGAAATTACATGTTACGCTTATCTTATTTCAAATGAACTACTATTCACCCTTGGAATATAGTTATGGTCCTTTTTGTGACTTTGAAGAAAATCTAAATCAGATTTTGTTCCTGTAATGTACTGAATTTATTCTTGTATCCCTAATATCTATTCATTGATTCTTGCTGATATGCTTCAAGTATTCACTGAATTTCTTTTAATGCTACACTTCAACTGTATGTCTGGAATAAGGTGTTTGGTTTTTTCCAGGTATATATTGTGCACGGCCTTTTCCACCACTTCTGCACTAACAGATTGGAGTAGTGTATTTTATTCTCTCATATATACTTCTGTACCTACTATTGTTGTTGGTATTCTGGACAAGGACTTGAGTCATAAGACACTGCTCCAGTTTCCAAAGCTTTATGGTGCAGGCCATAGGCATGAGAGTTACAATATGTCCCTCTTCTGGATCACGATGATTGACACACTATGGCAGAGCCTTGTCCTGTTCTATGTACCCCTATTCACTTACAAAGTGAGCACAATTGACATATGGAGCATTGGTAGCCTGTGGACTATTGCAGTTGTTATTTTAGTGAACATGCATCTGGCAATGGACATTCAGAGATGGGTTTTTCTGACACATATTACAATATGGGGATCAATTGTTGTTACATATGCCTGCTTGGTGGTATTGGATTCTATACCTGATTTCCCAAATTACGGGTTAGTATGCTCCTTATGGTTTAATATTTCAATATCTTTAAATACATTTTAAGGATTTAGGTGAGCTAATATATTTTATCTTCGACAGGACGATCTACCATCTGGCAAAATCACCTACATATTGGCTCTCTATTTTACTTATAACAGTCTTAGCTTTGCTTCCTCGCTTTATCTTTAAAGCTATACATCAAATTTTTTGGTCATCTGATATCCAAATAGCTAGAGAAGCTGAGATACTGAGAAAAAGAAGGTGTTATGTCTGCTCAAAGCCGAATGAGGGTTCTGGTTAACATGTGTCCTAAGGGTTGTCTACTTTAACCATTATAAAGTTTTATCAGATGTCTAACCTTCCCGTGGCATTCAGGTATTAACGGTAATGGTGAGTTCAGTCCTATCAGCTATTTATTGTGTGTGTATATATATATGTATATATGTATTTCTTTTGGTTCTACTCACGCTACATACTTATTGCATCATGAAATATGAGACTGCCATTGTACCTGTAAGCAAACACCGAGGGTGTGTTTGCACGTTTTTTACCCATTTGTAAGTAACATCAAATGCTACTCGCAACCTACCAGCATCTTCCTCTGTGAAATTATCCCTGTATAATTGACTTCTATTCTTTACAAATATGCCATTTGGTTTTGAGGGTTTGTGTTGGCCTTAGTCTGAATTTGAATAATAATCTAGGAATTGATGTAATGGTTTCACAGGAGACTTCTAGGGTTAGCCCAATCAGTTTATATTGCAGGCGGCTATTTTATTTTACTGATTTTTACATCAAGGTCTTTTCAGGGTCATTTGACTAGCAAGTCTAGCATGATGCCATGCCTATAATGAAATCAAATGGTAGGATACTAGGATTAACTAGGGCTGTGACATTTCCAATGCTAAAAGTGATAAGCCAGCGTACTTGGCATCAGAAGTTATACATTTGCACTGAATTATCACTTTTAGCATTGGAAATATCACTGCCCATTATGCAAGACATGTCTTATCAAGGGCTTGAATTCTGGGGTTTCTTTTTATTAGTATAAATTGTTTATTAAAGACTTTGGGCAGCAGATTTTATGATATTTTTATTATTGTATTCTGATTTAGGATTTCTTTGGTCTTTGATCTAAGAACTCAACATTTTGACGTTCCACTTTATTTATTTTGCTGATTTGGCTTCCTAGTATTTATGCATAGCAGCGTATTATATTACAGAGAATCAACAATAAACAGCTAAGGAATGCAGAAATCATCAAAATAATTAATGTTGGAGCTTTAATGTTAAGTTTTTAGGTCAAAGACCAAAGAAAACCCTAAATCGAATAAACTATACAATAATAAAAGCGTAAAAACGGCTGCTGCCTAGATACACTAATACAGTAATGTTATAACCAAGAATCATAGCCCATGATTAGGCATATATGTTATTTGATTGCAAGCCTTAAGTTTCATCAAAAGTCACATGCTAGTAAAAGAGCAACCGCAAGATCATAGATACTCTTGCATCATAACCTGATCTCTTGCTAGTTGAAAGTAATGAAAGGTCAATGTCAAGTACTTGAGGAGGAGCTAGGAAGCAAGGGTTTGGGTGTCGGGGTATAGGTGCACGACACGGTGTTTTGTCAAATTTTGAAAAATGGGGATTGCTGATTGGGGTGCGGCGGGAATATGGATCGTGTTTGATTATTAAATATATATAAGTATATATATGATAAAAATGGCAACTCAAGTATATATATATATATATATATATATATATATATATATATATATATATATATATATATAAGTAAAGTGCATGGACTAATGTGTAAAAATATATAATTGGGGAACAATGGATTGAAATGTGTAAACTATAAAGGATTAGAATGTAATTTTATAAATTAAAAAAGTACAAAATTAAATAATCTCACTTAAATGATAAGCATACGATGTTGCATGAGATTAGACTATTTTAACTTATTTATAGCGGTTTAATATATTTAACCCCTTTTTATTCTAGAATTAATTTGTAGACGTGGAAGGTGGAATATTTTTTTTGTTTTCAAGTCCATTTATGAGGACTAAATAATTCTAAGTAGGAAGGTGGGACTAAATTTACCCCCTTTGAGGTATTAATGACAAAAAAAAACAAAAAAATTGTCCACGAGGTTGTCATATTCGAACTTATCTAAGGATAAAAAAGTGTTTAAATGTATTAAACTACTGTAAAGTTGCGAACAAACATAGCCTTTCTGTCTTAGTTAGCCTTATAGTTGTATTATCTCCATATGTTGCACTTACACTGTGTAGGATATATGTTCTCTTATAGTTTTCACGTTAGTCCCACACTATAAGTATAGTTTGTAGTTATTAAGTCGACGACTAGTCGTTTGAACGGTAGCATAGCAGCAAGTCGACATATTGACTTGAGTGAAGTAACTAAGTCGTGTGACTAGGTGAGGAAGTCTTCGCCTAGGCAACGCCTTGGTCGACTACCTTCCAAGGCACACGATGTGGAAAATATTGAAAAAGGAAAAAGAAAAGAAGGGGAGAACAAAAGAAGAGATTGTTATTATAATGTTATCGCAAGCTTTTATTGTCGGAGCTATCGTCGGAGTCGACTACCATCGTTAGCACCATGTTGTACCATCGACGCTATGGTTTGTGTCGACTGTCGACGTTGTCTCTCGATCTCATACACATCAATCTTATCACTGCTCTATTTGTGTAAGAAAACAAAAAGGAGATTGAAATTTGAAAGTATCTTAGCAAAGTACAGTTTAGTATCCCATAATTTTGTTAAAGTTCAGATCTATTCCCTTTAAGTTGCGAACTTTTTATTTAAGACCCTTCTTTTCCTTCATAATTGCCTCCAAGTTTTTTGAGTTTACATTTTAACCTTTGGACCCCCATATTTTCAATATTAGCCTAGCATAGTTGTTAACATTTTATGATACGATACGGAAATAATACGATACATATCGCAAGGTGAATTTAAAATAATACCGTATCATACGATTCGATATGATTATTACGATACGATATAATGCACGATACTTTTTAAAAGTGATCAACTTGAAAAAGTTTTCATGTAGATCCAAAAGACTAAAAATAATTTTTTAAAGCTTTTTATCATTTCAATTAAAGATGTTTTTTAATACAAATATATTTTATATCGCTTTATGGGCCTTTAATCACTTTTTAGAGTATTATATCTAATTGAAAATGTCGATCTATTTTTTTCACACCATTTTCTATAAGCAAATATATAAATATTCATTTGTTATTTAAATGATTCTCTTTTGTTTTTTAAATTAAAAGTGAATCTGAATTTTCATTCTCTTTTGTTACTCTATAAAAATTTCTGAAATAATATATAATAAATCAATTTAGAGTATTTTGACTACTATTTAACTTTAAAATTTATTTTTAGTCTATAATAATATTTACTTGACTACTTTATATATCGTCAAGGTTGTGATACATTTTTCATTTTGTTTTTATTTTACGATACGATTCACGATACGATACATAAAACACGATACAGGGGTTTTCGATACACGATATGATTTATGATTTGACAACTAAAATATTTTCGATACACGATATGTTCATTTCGGTATACGATATGATTTACGATTTTTAAATGGTATTTAAGAGTTTTGCTTGTGAATACTAATGTATTTGAAGTAAAATATATGTATAAGATTTTACATGTATAAAATGTACATGGAAACTGACTTTGTTAACTTACGAGCAACTAGTTGGGCATCTAGTCCCCTGGTTGATCAAACTCTTGGCCACTGGACTCGACTCGACTTGGCTTGACAATTATGAAGTATATACCCAATGTCTACATTTTTGGTTAATATCGTGTCTTGACGGCTGGCTGTTCCCCATTATATATGGCCTCTTTAGTAACACCATTTAGCCGTACAAGTGTAAGATAAGAACATTAGTCTCAAATATTCTTGATTTGACACTCTTATTCCTCTGTTTACTCAAAATTTTAAATTCACGAGTTGATGATAAATGAATATACTACAATTGGATGTAAAAAAATGCCTTGTCTCACTTTAGTGATCTTCTTGATGATTCTTTTCCCTTGTCAAAATTTTCAGATGAATTTGCTTGAACTGATTGGCTGCATTTGAAACAAGTGTACTAAAGTTGACAAGAGACAGAAGTTGGACAATGCAGTTATATGGTGATAAGGGGAAGAGACAGTGAACTGGAGGAGGGTATGAACACACGTCGAAGCCTGTCAAAAGGTTGCTCGACACTAGGGTTGGTAATTCTTGTGGTTGACTTTGATAGAAGTGACATAATAGGCTGGTATTCAGGATTTCCTCGTGGTAGCGCCAAAGGGGAGAAATGGGGAAAGGTGCAAGTATAATAGTTACATGTAAAGATCAGGTGTCATTTTCTTCAATTGTAACAAATGAAAGTAAAAAGTGTTTAAAACATCAGAGATTTATTTTCCACGTTACACGTACAAAGCAAGTAACTTGAGTCGCTGTTGAAAAAGTTACGCACGAAGCTCACATACACTCTGCCCTGAATGGCTTCAACTTAACACAGAGACGTGAAAATGTTTTTTCACTTGTATTTACTTGGTATATATATATAAATGATTCCTAGTACTAGTATGAGATCAGGGTTTGTACGGTGGATACCAAATCCCAAAAAGCAGAGATAACTTGTGTCTAAATAATGTTTGAATGGTGATCATAACTGCTTCTATCTGGAAAAGCTAGAAGGAAATGAAAATGAATTGGTTTGATTGTGGTCGTTAATGGTAGAAAGAGGATGATGAATCAGACATGCTCGCAACAGGAGAGCAAAGCCTGCCTGCAATTAATATTGGCATTAGGGCTGTAAATGTAAATGGTAATCGAAAAATTTGTATTCGTCCGCATTTGTATTTGAAAAAAAACGGATATTATTTGCATTTGGAAAAAAACGGATATATCCGTATTCGGTTTAAAGGTATCCGCAAATAAACGGATACGAATACGGATATAGGCGTATTCGTATTCGTTTAACATTCGTTCGTAAATATATCCGGCGGATAGCGGATATCCGATATCCGAATTCGGATCCGTATCCGAAATTCGTATCCGAATGACTTATATATATAAAAAATAAGAAAAATAATTTCTTTTAAGTGGTCTTCTTAATATAATAATTAGTTTTCACTATCATACGAAAATTATTTTTAAAATATGTCATTTCACTTCTAAAAAGTAGAAAATAGCACTTTTATTATAATATTAATAAATTGATTTAAGTATATAGTTAAGGAATTTTTACTATTATAAAGTTAAAATATCTCAAATGTATCATTTAACAAGTGTTATAAATATCATTTAACAAGTGTTACAATATAAATTTTGGATCATTTAACAAATGTTATAAATATCATTTAAATGTTATAATTATAGATTATAAATATTCAAACACACTACAGTATTGCTCTAAACATATAAAACGGACATCAACTTATTAATGGACATCAAACTTTAATAAGTAAAACATTCATTTTAAAATTTAGGATTTTAAAAATAATAAAAATTAACATTCATTCATTAATGAACTATACTTTAAAACTTATTATTTTTTTCCCTTTATTCTAGTTATATATAGTGTTACAATATATCTAAAATACATCATTTAACAAGTGCTATAAATATCATTTAAATGTTATAATTATATATTATAAATATTCATACAACTACAATATTACTGCAAATTAACACATAAAATGAGCATCTACTTATTAATGGATATCTAAACATTAATAAGTAGAGCATTTATTTTTGAATTTAGGATTTAAAAAATAATTAAAACTTATTTGAATTATAATTTAGAGCATTGATTATTGTATTTATTATAAATAAATAAATTAATATTCATTCATTAATGAACTATACTTTAAAACTCATTATTTTTTCCTTTTATTCTAGTTATATACAGTGTTACAATATATCTAAAATATATCATTTAAAAAGTTTTATAAATATCATTTAGATGTTATAATTATAGATTATAAATATTCATATACACTACAGTATTACTCCAAATTAACACATAAAATGAACATTTACTTATTAATGAGCATCTAAACATTAATAAGTAGAACATTCATTTTGAATTTAGGATTTCAAAAATAATGAAAACTTATTTAAATTATAATTTAGAAAACATTGATTATTGTATTTATTAAAAATAAATAAATTAACATTCATTCATTAATGAACTATACTTTAAAACTCATTATTTTTTTCCCATTATTATAGTTATATATATTGTTACAACATATCTAAAATGTATCATTTAACAAGTGTTATAAATATAATTTAAATGTTATAATTATAGATTATAAATATTCATACACACTACAGTATTATTCCAAATTAACATATAAAATAGGCATCTATTTATTAATAGACATCTAAACATTAATCAGTAGAGCATTCATTTTGAATTTTAAAAATAATGAAAACTTATTTGAATTGTAATTTAGAGTATTGATTATTGTATTTATTAAAAATAAATAAATTAACATTCATTTATTAATATGTACTAGTAAATAGTAATTGTCCGTGCCTGAAGGCACGACGTAATGAAAAATTAGATTAAAATTTAAAAAATACTACAATACTTAAAGACGCTTTACAACCTAAATAACTTACAATCACACATAACAATTATCATAATTCACCACACTGTCATACTAATTAATTTTCTTTTAAAAATAGATATCCAGAAAAATTTAAATATGTCTACAAAACTTACAATTATCAATAACAATTATCATAATTCACCATACCACCACAATAATAATAATAATAATAATAATAATAATAATAATAATAATAATAATAATAATAATAACATTGTTTTTGTTGTTGTTGTTATTATTATTATAATAATTATTATTATTATAATTATTGTTATTATTATTGTTTTTATTATTATTGTTGTTGTTGTTGTTGTTATTGTTATTACTATTGTTATTATTATTATTGTTATAATTATTATTAATATTATAATTATTATCATTACTATTATTATTGTTGTTATTATTATTAACATAATTATTATTATTATTATTATTATTATTATTATTATTATTATTATTATTATTATTATTGTTATTATCATTATCATTATTAAAATTATTATTATTGTTATTATTATAATTATTGTTATTATTATTGTTTTTATTATTATTATTGTTGTTGTTGTTATTATTATTACTATTGTTATTATTATTATAGTTATTATTATTATTGTTATAATTATTATTAATATTATAATTATTATCATTACTATTATTATTGTTGTTATTATTATTGTAATATTCCAGATATTTTCAAGATTTTAAATAATATCTTAATTGATTTTATTAAAGGTTAAGGTTTAAAACCTAGAATTTGATAAGTAAGATGTGTAGAAAATGGGTGAACATTTTTTTTTAACATAATTTATTTGTTAGAAATTAAATGTGGGAATATTTTAATGATGCATGTAGAGAATTTATTAAGGAAATAAATTCAATTGAGAAGTGAAGGTAATTATATTAATTCGTATATACCTACAGTGTGATGGTTAGCCAAATAAGAGGATGAGTAAGTTAATACTCAATTAAGCTAATAAATTAATTAGTTTAAATATGAAGTAAGAAGGAAGGTCATGTAATATAATTAATTGAGTTAATTATAGGAGTCATGAATTAAATTTGTAATTAATAAGTAGAGAAGTTAGAATATTGCCTAGAATGACAATATTAAGAAGTTAATTAATTAAGTAATTAACTTAATTAATAAGTTGTTGTATGTGTTAGCCCAATATGAGAATATTGCGTGAAGGTGGGTAATTAAATATTAAGCCCAAGTATTATGTTAATTAATAGTCCAAGAGGTAATTAATATAAGACCAATTAAATAATATTGACAAGTATTGTATATAATGTGGTGGTAGTCCAATTAAATTAATTATCTAGCCCAAGTTATAAAGATGTGTGAGTTGTGTTGGGTAGCCCAAATAATTAAATAAGGGAGCCCAATGTAAAATAAACTAGTAGCCCAAATACTTAAAAGTCCAATGTTGGTCAAAGTGTTGGGAAATATTGTTAAGTGTAGAGAATTAACTAATGTAGGGTTAATTGAACAACCCTAGTTGGTAGATAAGAGATAGCATTAATCAAACATTGGTTAAATGCTAGGTGGGTGAATTTGATGATGAAAATTAACTATGGATGAGTTAGTTGAATAACCCTAGGTAGTAAATAAATTAAAGATTTAACTATGCATGAGTTAGTTGTAGGAAGAATATTATAGATACAATTGTGTATGTATATAATTCACCAAGGTATAATTTATATGTAACCATGGGTTGGATGTTGTAGAGAGTTAACCACATGTGGGTTAAGTGTTGGTGATTGTTGCTTATTTTACACTTCACCATTTATGTTGCTTGTAGTCAAGTTGATGGATGACATTTTAAATATCAAAAATACAAGTATTGTGCATGTATAAGTGAATATATATACATATATTGGTGTATATATATATAGATGCTTATATAATTATATAGGACATAAAAATAAAACCTTAACCAATGTTAGAGTTAAGTGCTAGTAAATATATAAATATATTGGATATATATGTATACTTAATTGTAGAGAATTAACCTTACTTGGGTTATTTGGTGGAAGATGTATGTATGATCAATTGATGAGCTTGGACCATGGTTGATAGTTAGGTCAACATAGGTTACAAGAGTAAGAGTTTTAACCATACATGAGTTAAGTGTTGGAGAATGATTGCTTCAAATTTACTCCACCTAGTTGTTTCACTCAACTTCCATAAATCAATCCAAGCCAAAGGTCATTCATTTAATAATTAAACTTGATTTGATCTTTTGCAAGTATTGGTGATATTATAGACTTACAATAATTGTAAGTATCAATTTTGGTAGTCTATAAATAGAAGAGTAGTAAGAGAAAGCTAGAGTTGGCTCATTTGTTAGTAGATCAAATATTATAGAGGGAGAGGTTCTAGAGAAAAGCTAGAGAGCTTGTGAGTTAGTGTGCTAATGGTTCACTCAAGAAGAAGGAAGGGGAGGAGTCCTAACAAGATATACAAGAAGAAGAAGAAGAAGAAGAAGAACATTCAAATCCAAGAGGTTGAAAAGTGTTCTAACTCTTCCTTATTGCATTTTTATAATTTATATAAGTTTTAAATGGTCAAAATATATTTTCAACCGATCAAAAGTTATTTTGATGCTCTAGAAGTATAAATCTATGATATATAGGTAGATTCATGGTTTGATAGGTTTAAATCATGTATTGGTATGAGTAGTATGCAAATAAATGGAAGAAAATTCCATATTGTGATTACCGGTAAAACCCTAGGTGGTTCGATCTTTAAATTTCGTGTCAAACATTTTCAAAAATGTGATTGAACCATGAAATATTGTAAAACAAGAAGTTAGGAAGAGAACAACACTAAGTTGGTGTCATTTGGATGTGTAGAGTTTATTATATTCAAGTTTGAACCATTAAAACCAAGGATTTGTGATTTTAGTTTTCACTTTGCCCTTGTGAGCGGTTTTTGGTCTAGTTACGTTCGTAATTTGGATTTGTGATCTAAAGAGAAGTTGTAGAGGGGGAAATTCTGATGAGAATGGACTCAAGAATAACCCCAAAATTTTTTAAAATGAAGAAGTTATGGCTGTCGGAGGGTCGAGCAGTCAAAAAAATTGACTTTCGGACAAAATGGCTGACGCAGCCGCGTCAGGACTGACGCAGCTGCGTCATAACAATCTGCTAAGTAGATTTTTCCAGCTCCGGATCGGGTCGGGTCGGTCCGGGTCGGGTCGGGTCGATCCGGGTCGAGTTTTTTATGAAAATTTAAGTTGAAATAAGTGTAAAATAAATGTTTTGGTTATTAAACCAATATATATGAAATCCATTTAATCATTAATTGGTAACTAAATGTTTAAAATAAAGACTAAAGTTAACACAATTAGAAAGTTAACCATTGGTATTATTTGAAGATTATTAAAATATTATTAAATGATCAATAATATTAGTATATGATTAAAAAGTTATTGAATGATGAATAACATTTGTAAATGATTAAAATATCATTACATGGTTAATAATATTAATGAGTGAGTAAAATATTATTAAATGGTTAATAATATTAATGAGTGATTAAAATATTATTAAATGGTTAATAATATTAATGAGTGATTAAAATATTATTAAATGGTTAATAATATTAATATGTGATTAAAATATTATTAAATGATTAATAATATTAATATGTGATTAAAATATTATTAAATGATTAATAATATTAATAAGTGATTAAAATATTATTAAATGGTTAATAATATTAATAAGTGAGTAAAATATTATTAAATGGTTAATAATATTAATGAGTGATTAAAATATTATTAAATGGTTAATAATATTAATGAGTGATTAAAATATTATTAAATGGTTAATAATATTAATATGTGATTAAAATATTATTAAATGGTTAATAATATTAATAAGTGATTAAAATATTATTAAATGATTAATAATATTAATAAGTAAGTAAAATATTATTAAATGGTTAATAATATTAATAAGTGATTAAAATATTATTAAATAGTTAATAATATTAATAAGGAATTAAAGTATTATTAAATAATTAATAATATTAATAAGTGATTAAAATATTATTAAATAGTTAATAATATTAATAAGGAATTAAAGTATTATTAAATAATTAATAATATTAATAAGTTGGTTAAGTTTACCGACATGTCCAACTAGGTTTGTTGGGCTAGGATTTTTGTCCGGAACTTAAGGGTTCGTTTATCGGACAACTAAAGAGTTAATAATTTGAAGTTAAGGTCTTAAGTTAAGACTAATTAAAAGTCCTGGTAGCTAATGTTTATGTCAATTTGTTATATAAATTGTAGGTTGAGCAAATGACGCAAATAGGCGTAAATGGTAGAAGCGACCAGGCAAGTTTTTCAGAACTTGCTCCTATGTGCATTAACATGCTACAATTTGATGCTATATTATTAACATGAAGATATTTTGATGATATTTGTGATATATGAATAACATGAGATATGGTTATATGTGAAATATGTACCGATATGAAGCATGATTTGCTAGATGCTAGTTGTTTATTGTATGTGATGCATAAGAAGTATGACTCATTCATAAAATGAAATGCATGAAATGCATGATGTAAGAATAAAATGCAGAGCATATATAATATGTGAAGCATGTAATGTGTTATGTGTAACTGTTGAACTTGCTGAGCCGTCGTGCTCACTCTTGCCTAAACCAACATTTTTCAGATAGTACAAGTTAGTTGAAGTTCTCGATAAAGATCAAGGAACAGGATATTACTTTCACTAAAGATCTAAATGTCTATTATAGATATCAGTCCGAATTGAACAGGTAAATGATTGTGTAGTGTAATACTTAGTTGGTATATTATATGAGTGTTAAATACTCAATTTGATTGTAATAGAATGTCGTATCATGTATGATATTGAGACATACTAGGAATGTATAAAGATTACGATTCTGGAATAGAAAGAGAAGTTGTAAAATTGTAAATAAATGATTATTTAGCAATTATAATATTGTTGTAATTCATTAACAATAAGAAAAAGGTAGTACTCGTGTTGAACCGGATCCGAGGTTCAAGGAACCCGGATTTGGGGTCGTCACAATTATTAACATTATTATTATTATTATTATTATTATTATTATTATTATTATTATTATTATTATTATTGTTATTATCATTATCATTATCATTATTAAAATTATTATTATTATTATTATTATTATTATTATTATTATTATTATTATTATTGTTATTGTATCCGTTTACACCCCTAATTGGCATGATTAAAAAGAGCTACGAATATATTGTAAATGTAGTCGTAGCAACGAGGGTATTTTTTTGGCTTTGTTCAAGGATGAGAAAAAGAAGATTGCATACCAAAAGTTGCGGGAAAAAAATAGTACTCCAATATCTCACCCCACCCCACCGGCCAACCGGCACCAGGCGGGCGCGGGCAAGTAAGACGTGCGAACAATTAAAACTCGGTTCCTTGTGCATTAAAACTGATTAAAGGTTATTAATACGTACCAGTGTATGTGACATGAACATTTAAAAAATTAAATAAATATTTCAAGAAGAGTATCATAAAATGTTGAGACCGCAATGTTTTCTCATATATCATATTAATATACGAACGAACCTATTCAAAGCAAGGAAACAGCAGGCCCAAACACTAAATTTATAATTAATATCTTCACTAAAACATGGCCAAATCAATTATTATTCGTCATTTATAACAACACCGCAGCCGCCACCACCACCACTTGATCGAAGTATAATTATTATTATGAATGCTAAAATGAGTCCATCAATGAGAATGATAATACGACCATCTTTCTGTAGTTTGTGGTTTGTGAGTTCAAAATAATTTGCCTTTTCTATGTATAACTAAACAGACTTATGTGAAAATATCAGTTGTTTTCTATTTTTAATTGGTGCAAGGCCACATTATTTCCAGCCTTCTTTCTTTATTATATACTAGTACATAGCTGATGCCTGCCTGGGCTTTAGTGGTTTTTTGTCTAGCATCTGGGCCCTAATTACTATATGGGGCATGCAGCAATCGGCTTACATACGAGTCCAGAATGAAAGCCTAAATTACCCAAAGCCTACATCACGTCTTTTACCTAAAGCTGTGTTGAATGTTTAAATTAAAGGGAGATTTACATTTACCAATACATTTTTTAAAAATATTATTAAAAAAGGGCATACATAATATATTTACAAAATTAGTGCATCTTCAATATTTAATTTATAAATTAGTGCATTTTTATTCCTTTAATTTAGTTAGATGATTTAATGGGTAGTTGGTTTCAAAATTCAAAAATCAAATTAGATGATTTTTATTCTTTTCTCTGTCCTCCATTTTATCTCCTCCATCTTCTCTCTCCTCCATAGTTAGTGGCGTGGAAGTGTGACGTGGAACTGGAAGTGTTTGCTCACTTTCTCTTTCCTCCATTTCTTCTTCTTCCTCCTCTCCTCGCCATCTTCTTCTTCATCTGCAATAAATTTTAACTTCTTTTTTTGGGTTTTCTTCCCACGTCTATGTCAACTCTGATTCGTTTCTTTCACACATGCAAATAAGAGAGAGGGAGAGAGATGAGTTTGAATTGCATCTTCTCCACGTCCACACCTCCTCCTTGTATGAAATTCTGAGCCGTATTTTCTTAATGTATAGTAACTAATTTTTTCATTCAGTAAATTTAGGTAACCAAACAATAGAATAGAGGTAACCAAACACTAGTATGGAGGTAATCAATTTCTGAATGTGTAGTAACTAGTTTTTTCGTTTGGTAAATATAGGTAACCAAATACTAGTCTTCTTCCTCCTTTTATTTTGTCTTTGTTAATGTGAGTTGTTTATGTGAATTTCATAATGCAGTTGGTAACCAAACCTTCATATCAAGGTAACCAAACATTCATACCAAGGTAACCAAAATACAATCAGCAAGTTTCCAAAACGGTGCTCTGTTTTTAAAACACAATATGCAAGTTTCTGGAGGTAACCAAACACTAGTATGGAGGTAACCAATTCCTAAATGTGTAGTAACTAATTTTTTCGTGTAGTAAATCTAAGTAACAAACACACTAGTCTCGTCTCTTATCCACCACCACCGCCTTCACCTCCATCCCCAACCTCCAAGTATAATGAGATTTCAAGATCTAGATCCAGATTCAGATTATGATTTGCTTACACCCGATCGAAATCGGATATGATAGCCGATTGAGCTTGCGATGGCGGTGATGGTGGTTGCTGCGATGGGGTTTCGACCATTAACAAGAACCTCACATGAAGTGGTTTAGAATTTGAAGAGAGAGAAATGAAGGAGAAATAATCAGAGAAAGTAGAGGCAAAGTAGGGAAGAGAAATGGAGTCAATATGTTTTGTAATTATTTTGTCCATATTGCACTTATTTTGTAATTATTTTATTTGTGCACTATTCTTATAATTGTTTACTAATTGTTGTATATTTATGTAAAGAGCCCAAAATTAAAATACACCATTTTCTTTGATTATACAAGAATATTATGTGGACCTCAGCTCAGCTCCTTGTCTGCACATAACAGAAGAAGAACCTGACTGAGCCTCAACAATTATAATTTGACAAAATAGAGTCACTGTAAAGTCAAACCTAAGTTTATTGCTTACTACTATTATTTTTTAAAAATTAATTAGTATAATTTTATTTGACTTTTTAGATTAAATACCTAAGTTAATGTCCTGTAAATTGCAAGTGACCCATAATAATTTCAAATTTGCCAACTTCCGTAAGTAACTCATAATTTCTAGGCTCATTTATTATCGTTTCTTGTATTGTGCGGGTGATTTCTGTTAATATTATTAATTTTAAAATACATAATTTAATTTAAAGAATAAAATTACTAAATTATTAAATTTAACCGAACATAAAAAATTATCATAAAAGTTGAAGAAAAATACCGGATAAAACAATGGGATGACGAGATATTTAATAAAAATTGAATAAAATAGTTTTAAATATTTAAGTAATCTGCATAAATTGAATGAAATAAATTTCTGAATGTTGAATAAAAAAAGTTTTTTTATAAGTAATATGTTTGAAACATCTGAATAATATATTTTTACTATTTTACTTCTCTGAAAAAATTTAAAACTGTTGTAAATTTATTTAATATTACTTAATATAAAAGTTAATATTTTTTTATTTTATTTAGTTAGGATTTAACTATTCAGCTAAAAAAGTTAAATTAAGTCATTCAACTCAAAAATCTTACCGATTTAACTATTCAATTAAAAATAAATATATTAAATGACTAATCAATTCAGTCATTCAACTCTGTTAAGTGAAAAACAAATAGCTGAGTCTTTCCGAGAGAGAGAAAAGAATGGCCCAAGTAATTTAAAAAGTAAAGAGTGTTTCATAAATAAATAGAGACGTCATCAATTTAGTGTTTCTGCTCACAAGTATAGATATATGGTATTTAATAAGCATTTTTGACTAAGTGTATTTTAAAAAATTATTAGATGCTCTTGTCTTATATTATTTATGTGTTTTATTTTAACACTTAAAATTATTTTATTTTAAATATGTACTGTTATTTCAGTATTTAAAGTAGATTATTTTATTTTAAATATTAAAATGACAGTACATAAATAGTGTGAAACATCACGTGACAAGTATCACATAATTACTAAATAATTACTCGATATTCAATCCGTACGTGATAATTACTTTATTACTTTCATCCTTACTTTTATTATTATTATTCTTTTACTTTACTTTTTTTTTTATAAAAATAAGTGAACAATATCGTTTCAATGTCAAAAAATTTATGTTTTTTTTACTCTTTTATGTACTTGTTCACTGTCAAACATAAGTTGTTTTTTTTTTTTTTTTTTAAATGCTTAAAAGTAGAAATGTAACTAAAATTACTAATCACTTTTTTAGCCATTTAACACCCTCGAAAATTAGTGGATCACATTTAAACATACTTTTAAAAACAAATTAGTCTCTCTCTCTCTCTCTCTCTCTGTGGATGTTTTTTTTGTTGCTAAATTTAAATTTGTATTAAAAGAAAGAAGATGTACAAAGGAAGGGCAAAACCCAGAGAGGACATCAAGGAGCCTCGTGAACACAATAAACCGAGGACTACAGATGTCCAAAAGCAAACATTAAGTAATGTTATACAACTGGTAATGGGAATACAATGAGGTTTTTCATTTGAGACCAAAGGCTCATGTCCTACCTACACTTGATCAAGTGTACAATTTGTCTACTTAGGCCGATTGACTAGAATCACCACGAATGCGAGCAAATGTAATAATAGACCACAGCAGAAAATCCCAAGATGTTATGCTTAAGCTTCGAAACTCTCTATGGATATTTATATCAAACTTATGTAAGTAATTGTTACATATTTATTGATGGACAATTTCTTGATACTTGTAGACGCACATTTTTTTAGAGGACGAAAAGAATACATTTTTAAAACAATTATTTTTACTTTTTTAAAATTAAAAAAAAAAAAAAAAAATGCCTTCAACAGTGCTGCTGCAAAGAGAAGAGGAGGGCAATATAATATAGAGTGAATATTGTCACCATCCCTTCCCTGTTACACGTAATTCACTCCCACTCCTTTACGATTCATCTCTCTCTTTTCTTTCTTTCTTTCTTAAAGACTCGATCTCTTTTTGTCTTCTTCCTCTGCCCCGTTTCAGCTTCTCGAATTGCCTAGAAAAAAACTCGTCTTTATTATGTATGATCTGGGTTGCCACCAAATTGGTACGAGATTCGGGTCGAATTTTATGCCAGTATAAGTTTATAATTTGTTGGCCTCTCCAAGAATAAGGCTTTGAATTTGATTTTTTCTGATCTAGGTCCTTTCGATAAAATTGATTGAAGGGAAGGACGTGATAATACAGGATGAGGAAAAAGCTAGGGTTTTTAGTCTGTGTTTGGTTTCTCCTATATGGATCTTGTCTTGGCAGATTTGTTGTGGAGAAGAACAGCTTAAAAGTGACTTCACCAGACAAGCTGAAAGATGCGTACGAATGTGCAATTGGGAACTTTGGGATTCCTCAGTATGGAGGGACCCTGGTTGGTGCTGTGATTTACCCAAAAGCCAACCAAAAGGCTTGCAAGACCTTCAGTGACGTAGACATCTCTTTCAAATCCAAGCCCGGAGGCCTACCCATCTTTGTACTTGCTGATCGAGGAGGTAAATAATGTTTTTGGAATTGCTATGCTCTTTCTTAGTAGTTCAGTTTTTACTTTTCCGTAAGTATCTATGTGTGACTTCTAAATTTGGTAATCGTGTATCTACCTCATGTGATCTCTTCTAAATTTGTGACTTCTAAAGAGCTGGTGTTTTTGCCGTTAAAGAAGAATTATTTCTGAGCAAGGCATTTCAATTTTATTGAAGAAAACCTCCAAGTTGTAATTTTTTTTTTATTACTAAAATCAATTAAGAAAAAAAGTTATGGTTCCTGAGTTATTAATTTATGGGTCAGCTGCTTAATCATCCCAGGTTCACTCGTGGTTTAGCATTCCTGCCAGAAGTTTGGTATAAAAGCATAGCACGCATTCTAAATTTGAGTTGTTTGATTCTCTCTTTATTTAGCATAGGATTGAGACGAGACTGTAAAAATGGAATTGAAGATAAAATTGATCGTGATATGCATGCATCGATGGGGAAAATTTATTTTGTGTACCCTCGAGGAACATTCTTATCTTAAGTTGCTCATGTGGCAGATTGTTACTTCACCTTAAAGGCCTGGAATGCACAGATGGCTGGGGCAGCAGCTATACTTGTTGCAGATGACAGGGTTGAACCTTTAATCACCATGGACACCCCAGAGGAAGAGGATGCGCGAGCAGATTATTTACAAAACATTACCATTCCTTCAGCACTCATTAGCAAATCGCTTGGGGATAACATCAAGAAAGCTCTATCTAATGGTGATATGGTTAACATAAATCTTGATTGGAGAGAATCACTTCCACATCCTGACGAGCGGGTGGAGTATGAGTTCTGGACAAACAGCAATGATGAGTGTGGAGCCAAGTGTGAAAGCCAGATAGAGTTTGTCAAGAACTTTAAAGGAGTAGCCCAGATACTTGAGCAGAAAGGGTACACCCAGTTCACACCACACTACATTACTTGGTATTGCCCAGAGGCTTTTATTTTGAGCAAACAGTGCAAGTCCCAGTGCATCAATCGTGGGAGGTATTGTGCTCCAGATCCAGACCAGGACTTCAGTAAAGGATATGATGGGAAGGATGTCGTCGTTCAAAATTTACGACAGGCTTGCTTCTACAAAGTGGCCAATGAAAGCGGAAAGCCATGGCTTTGGTGGGACTACGTGACAGACTTTGCTATCCGCTGCCCAATGAAGGACAAGAAGTACACCAAAGAGTGTGCAGATCAAGTTATTGAGTCGCTTGGTAGGTTACATGTTCATTTCTTGAGGATACTTCATTTAATCTCTAATATGTTCAGCATATTTCTTTTTGTGATGGGTAGCTCAAAAGATCTGGCAAAGCAATACTGATATTGTGGTACATTGATTTTCTTTCTGAGTGAATCTGGAGTGATAAAATTTGCTTTTTCATATTTGTTTCTTTTTCCCATGTCAAATTTATTTTTTTGACTTGTTCATTGAAATTTGTTAAAAATAAGTCACTTTTATTGGTATTACTGCTACTAACTTCTTTGAGTCCTTATAGATATCTTCTTATTAGTATCTAAATAATATATTCTCCAATCTCCACTATGAACCACCTTTTCATGAGAATGGTCTGTTTTATGCATTTAAGGTCAATTATATGTTTTGTTTCTCCATTGTTTTGCCTCTCTACTTGATCTTTCATGTGAATATTTTTCCGTTACACATGTAACTTGACATTTCATTGAGATGATATATTTGACAATTACAACTAATCTCCTCCCCCACAAAAAATGAAAAACCCAAACAATAAAGCCGATAGTTTTGAGTTTGCAACTTAATATATTTACTGCAAAACTAGTATTTGAATGTCATAGTTTCCGGTATGAGGAACTTTTGCATCTTGATGATGTGCTGAATGTCATTACTTACATATCTATTTGTTTAATGTTTCTGATCAAATTCTTCGAACTCTTAATATTAATGTTTAAAATTTTGACTCGTTTTGATATAACATTTTGTAATCTGATTCTTTATGGGATTAATCAGTTACTTCTACAAATACCTACACTACTCTGAATGGTTATTTCATTTTGAACTTACCAGAAAGAAAATTATCTGAAGATTTTTTTTAAAGTGATATTAGGTTTAGTTTAAGCTGGCTATCCAAAATAGGCACCAAAAAAGATATATCAGGTTTTGCTAAACAGTAATGAGTTTCTTATCTTTGTTGCATTCTGAACTGTCACATATGTGCTGATAACTGAAAAAGTGAACTATGTGATCTTAAAAGGATCAATATTAATTTATATTCTTGTGCTGTTGATATATTTTATAGGTGTCGATCTCAAGCAGATTGAAAAATGTGTAGGGGATCCTAATGCAGACGTAGACAATCCCGTTCTCAAAACAGAACAAGAAGCACAGGTTCATCGTATAAGAGAAAGAAAATTGCTTATTTTACATTTTCTTCTTTTTCTCCTTATAATTTTCTTCTTAAATATTTATTTGCACGTGTATTCATGATTCTGCAATTCTTGTTCCAGATTGGTAAAGGATCTCGAGGTGATGTGACAATCCTGCCAACTCTTGTGATAAACAGCAGACAGTATAGAGGTATGGAGTTAGAACCTAAACTGTCATCTTGTTTCATAAATGAAATTCTGAATCTGCTCATCTCTTGTTTCAGGTAAGCTGGACAAAGGAGCAGTTCTTAAAGCCATTTGTTCTGGTTTCGAGGAGACCACTGAACCAGCAATTTGTTTGAGTGAAGGTAAATATTCTTAAGATTTGTCTAGTTTTAGTTTAATAATATTGTATGATATATATTTTCTTCCAAATGCTGGAGAAACCAGTTTGTTCCTACCACTTGCGGGATTATTTCTCAACAAAGCTGATGCGCGAGTAGATTTTACTTGTTTGGTGAGGTGCTGGGCAACTGGATGCAGTTGCACTCACTGGATTAAAAAAAACACTAATATAAATATTATGGAGCCCTCCAAATTATGACCGAGTGTTGGACATTATATTCCCATATGACTTATTTTGGGTAGGTCTTATCTATCTCCCTCCCATGTTAGTTAACTTTTTTCTCTATTTTTTTTTACTAAATACTTATTTCTATTTTCTTTTCCATTTATCTATCATCTTCAATTTATTTTTATATAAATACCAACAACAAGGTCACCAACAACAAAGTAACAGCAATGAAATTTAGAAAGTCACCTAGCTCCACTCTTTAGTTGGCCAATGACCGTCTAAGTGCTAGGACTATAAAAAATGATGATATTGTCGAGCAAGTATCAAGCATTTAATTAGAAATCCAAAAAAGTAATATAATGTAGTTTGGGCTATGGAGATAGGGTTATGAAATAGGGAAAATGGATTTCTTTTATTCTTTTAGCTCATAATTTATATATATTTTTAACACTAGTTTATTTTTTCCCTTATGAAATAGGGAAAACAAACTTCTTTCATTTTTCTTTAGGGCGTGATTTATTTTCATTTATTTAATAATTTAGTGTATTTTCTCCCCATTGATTTAAAATCTTGCCTCCGCCACTGACGCTGTTGTCAAGAATCCCTGTTAGACTTTTGACCGCATGCCTGGGAACTCCACTGCACTATATATTGTCTCTGTAAAAAGTGAACTGCGGTCTACAACCTCTACACATCTGAATACAAATTGGGAAAATGTGAATTTTTAAATCAAAAGCTCTTTAGCTTGGGTTACCCTGTGACCCCATTGCACTATGAATGGACTTGGTTTTATGTTTGTCCACACTCCACAGTTTGTCTACAAAAAGGGCCCATATTTAACCATTGAAATTCAAGGGCCCAAATTAAAAAAAGAAGAAGAAGAAGATCTTTTGGTAGAATGTGATTGCAGCCACATTCCATAAGATTGAATTGGATACTTTGTCGAAAGCAACAGGATTTTGGTCCATGCGAACATTTTTGTTTTGTCAAGTTGCTTGTTTAATGTATTCTTTTATTCTCTTAATGCCTGGTCCTTTCAGGAATAGAAACAAACGAGTGTTTAGAAAACAATGGTGGATGTTGGAAGGATAAGGCTGCAAATATTACTGCATGCAAGGTGATTGGAGCATTGCAAGTGAAATTGTCATCTGCATGTCCTCTTCTGAGTTCAATTCGATTTTGTCACCCTATTTCATCTGATGTACATATGATTTTGATATAGGATACATTTCGTGGGAGAGTGTGCGAATGCCCTATCGTGCAGGGAGTAAAGTTTGCTGGTGATGGTTACACTCATTGTGAAGGTCAGTGTTCTAAAAGAAAATAATTATTGGTTATCATGCATTTATAAACCTTAAATACAGTCTATAATGCATATCTGAGGCCATTAAACATTGCATCAAGTACAGGTATGGTTTCTACAGATATCACGTCTCTTCCCTTTTTTGTGACAGCTTCTGGAGCATTGCGCTGTGAAATTAATAATGGAGGCTGTTGGAGGAAAACCCAGAATGGCAGGACATATTCTGCTTGTGTTGTAAGTTGTTTAACTTCTTTATTCACCTCTCTCTCTTCCTCCGTCTTCACTTGATGCTTCTGTGGGATTAATATTCCTGCATCAACAAGTGTAGCCTGACTGCAAAATAAATAAACCATGTAGACGATTTCTGACTTTTCCTCATATAAGTTGTCCACGTGTATGGTTCAAATCAGGCCATGAGGAGCATGTTTGCCAAGAATAATTAGCCCTATATCAGACAAGTGGAGCGTTAGAGTTTCATATATAATTACTGTGGGCTATATCATTTGTTGTATATTGCTTTTGAGTTGGTTTCTTCGATAGTTTCTCATTATGACATTGTTTTTTGCTCACCTGGTTCTCCATCAACATTAATTTATAATGGCCCTTTCAGGATGATCACACAATAGGTTGCAAGTGCCCGCCAGGATTCAAGGGCGATGGAGTCAACAGTTGTGAAGGTACATTTTTTTGGACCTTTTGGTTCTTTTTTCCCTATAATGTTTGAATTTATTGTCAACTCTGGTTGCTCTTCTTTTTCTTTTTGGTTCCTTACCGGCATATCCTCAAATAATTTCTGTCAAAAGGCTTAATCCCTATGGATGGTCACCTGTAAGGTGTAAGCTTAAAGCAGCTGTGTAAACCTGTGAAATATGAATCTCATGCATCTACACTAAATTGTCTTATGCATGTATATCCTACTCATCAGTGTGAGCCTTGGACATTTGGATTAAGTTGTCTTATTTAAGTAGGCAGCATTAGTATCATATTTCCTGTTTGCAATTATCTTTCATTTTGCCATTTAAATTAAATGCCGACAGATCTTGATGCATTCATTTCCCTCCGAACAGTTTGTCAGCACTTTATATGAACTCTTTCTGGTTAAGTTACTATACAAGCATTTTTGGGGAATTGATCTAGGGTTTTCATGAATTAGTGGAGGTTTCCTTTGTTTTCATCTCTGTACCTTCCTCACCTCATATAGTTGTTCTCATAATATATCTGTTCCAAATTTGTTTATCTTGTAAGGGTGTGGGTTTGGCTTCTGCCCGTCCGTGAGAGCAATTGATGGTTAGTAGAAATGACAAGTATGTGAAATTTGACTATCTTGTTTGTTGTTTTTTCCAGATGTTGATGAATGCAAAGAAAAATCGGCCTGTCAATGCCCAGATTGTAAATGCAAGAATACCTGGGGTAGTTACGATTGCAGCTGCAGTGGCAATTTACTGTATATGCGAGAACATGATACCTGTATAAGTAAGTATCATAAAATTTTCATATATAGATTTATAATTGATATTAAATGGAATCTTCTAATCTTTTCAGAATTGCAACCTTTTTGTTTGTTTGTTGGAAGAAACTTGATGTGTCATGATGTCTAAGCCACCAAATGTATGATTTAGTTCTATCCAATTTTTTGCTTTCTGATCATTTCCTGGCAGCACATCTTTTGAGATGTAGTCAAGGTTACTAACAGCTCTAAACAAAGCTGACTGTTATTGGGAAGTTTTAATTGTCTTGGTGGGATCTAATGCAGTTCTGTTTGCAATTTGGTTCGGAGAGAGACTTTGAGAGCTGAAATTGAACATGAAAGAGAGAGCAAACTTCTAATAACTGCCAAATTCTTCTTATGATTCATTTGCCAACAACTTAGCCAAAAAAGAATTTTTTTTTATCTGCAAATAACAAACTTGTTTCAAAGATCAACAAAAATTATATAAAGCTTTAGAGATCTGGACTCCTAATTAAGGTGAACAAAGAGTAAAAACTAGTGTTCTAGCCTTCTAGGAAACCATAATGAGAGAGAAAAATAGGGTTTTTATACTTGGTAATTAGGTGCTGTACTCAACTCAACTAAGCCTTAATCCATGTTGAAAATTAAATAAGACAGAAAGGATACGATAAAAGGTAAGGAGGTCAATGAAGATTACATCGGTAAGAGGAATTGGAGAATAGGAGACTAAGAGTGGGAGGTAGAGGAATGTGCAGTAGAACTCTAGGTTATGGTTGCATCGTACTATAGCATACCTAATATGTTTAGAAATGTATTATAAACAAATTATGTGGACTCTATCGGGTTGGTTGTAAAACTAATTATGAAAGGAACCTCCCATGGATGAATGAGACTAGATCGCTCTCCACAAAAAGAACTGCCATCCAACCAGAATTAGGCGGCATTATTTGGCTTGGCCAGTTTGGTCGGTTATTCCAGTTTTCTGAATGGTGCAACTGTGTAAGAGATGGTTATTTTCACGCCTTTAGTTCAAGTTTCCCTGGATGCATTTGCTCCTTTTTCTATCAGCTTATTTGCAGTACGTGCTATCCATTTGTTTCTCCCTCCATGTGCGAGAGAGTTACTTTTTTTGGGAGGGAGTTGAGAGTTCATGTAGCTATGTAAATAGTTTGATTCATTCGCAAGATTTTAAGCGGCTTTGAAGAAATTGGAGTCCTAAACAACTATCATCTAACTCTTGTTTGTGTCTAATAGCGTGTGTTAGATTTACCAAATAGCAGATTACTGTTAGAGTCTAGTGTCATGTGCTATAATATCATTGTGTATCTGCTGCTACTAATTATATTAATTTGGGATATACAGGTAAAGATGTTAATACGGAAGTCAGCTGGGGCTTTGTTTGGGTTATTATTCTTGGTTTGGCTGCTGCTGGTGTTGGAGGATATGCAGTGTACAAATACAGGATCCGGGTATGCCTTAATTGTTTTCCCCTTTAAATTATGTATGTTCATCGTTCTATACATGGATGTAAATCCCTCTGATTGAGATTTGTGAAAAGTAAAATGATGAGATATATACATATTAGGTCCTAGTCTAATTTGAAATTTTTTGTTGAAAGAATGCTCCACGTTTCCTTGGTTATTATGGCATATGGGTTAAGAAAGAAGGGAGGGGACTGCTGCGAATTTTCCTTATGTTTTATTTCCCTTTCCTTTTTCATTATACCTTGCATTGTAGGAAGGCATTTTTAGTTGTGAAGGATAGAAAAGGTAAGCAAACATACCTTTGTTTTAGCTTTCTTTTTTATTTTCCTGGACAAATCTGTGGGCCTACATATTGCAATTGTCAATTTACTAAGCATGGATTGATTTCTATGTTCGTATTTGAATTTGTTTGAACCTGATGAGAGAAGAGGAGGCAAGGTTTTTTTTTTTATTTTTTTATTTTTTTATTTTTTTATTGTGGGGTAGTTACATACTGCGTACTGGAGAATTTAGATAGAACTAGAAAGAGCTATAACTGTATTCCACTTACAAATGCGTTGAACAGATGAGACTTGAAAACAAGCGGTTCCTTTCATCACTGATATGAATTCGCTAGTGAGAATTTGTGACATCATTTGTGTAAGTTGATATTATTTGCTATTGTTGTCCACTGATGCAGTACACGAAACATTAGGTAGAAACTGTTGGACGTATGTCTGGGGTTTGGTTTCTCAACACCGCCAAATTATAAGCAGTCTTCTTGGTCTGCTAAGTGCATATGTTGTTATGGTACTGATGTAGTTATGAACTCTTGTGCAGAGATACATGGATTCAGAGATTCGGGCAATCATGGCACAGTACATGCCCTTGGACAACCAACCAGAAGTACCTAATCATCTCTCACATGGGACCGTCTAAGTGTTGAAGAATGGACTTGGAAGATATCCTAAAGCGTTTCAAACCCCTGCATTTATTGGTTGAGGTGTGATGGTTTTTCTGTTCGATGCCAGTTGCCTTGTATCATTGCATGTTTCAATGTTTATTTTCAAGGAGAACCATCTTATTAATGTATATGTAACAGAGTCTATTGCACATAAACTCCCTATAAAATGGGAAATTTTCTTTTTGATAGAATGGATGATTTCTCATTCTTTGTTCCACACCTCTTTCAGGACAAGAGGAGGGTTTTTCTTCAGTGAAATCCATGGCTTTTGATTGAACTGTGTGAGAATGACTGAATTTAGGTTTCAAGCTGCTTGTGATTATGAATTTATGATATAGCAAGTATGAATGGGAATTTTGTATTATTGCCCTCTTGCTAATCTATCCTATTGGACGTTCCTCTCAACTAGGGTGTGCTTGTCCTCACTAAAGTGTGTTATGCGTAGATGCCTAGATTATCAGCAAAATGGAGTCGGTGTATATGTTCTGTCATTTTATGTCGATCAGTGTACATCAATAATAAAATTATCTACATGAACAATTGCCGCTATCATCAGAAAAATCCAATACATACCCTTTGCATTATACAGGTTTTGAGTAAGCAGGCACTGAAAGCAATCTTGAGTTGATTGAAAGGGTTAAAGAAATTGTTGAACAAGAGTATATAATATCCTTGTGAAAGTGTTCAATTGGGAAGATGTAATTCATTGATTTTTTTTTTTTTTAATCTAGGATTTATATATAGCCACTTGTATGTTTCTTTAATGGTTCAAGAAAATGTGTTCTGATGTTTTCCCGAATTGGGAAAAATCCCGTGTTCCAGAGTATCAAAAGTCATCTAATTGGTGTGTCGGAACAAGGAATTTAATTGTTATGTCGGTCCGATTAATAGAAAAATTATTTGACAGTGTCTTAGGTTAATTATATATTGTCATTTTAGTATGTGCATTGAATTCGGATATAAAGAGTTTATTACACATGTTGAAATCGTAATATATGATTAGTCTGGGACATCACGTGATAATACTCTAAAAGCAGTGAACAACTTATCCTGATTAATAAGCCAAGTTTAGCAGTAGCATATTATCTAACAATATTTAACAATACTGTTAATCAAGGATGAAATGACGTATAGCTTTAAAAGCAATGTCAAGTCAACTATGAACGGAACTAACAAGCAATCGTGCATCTATCCTGCACTGCCAAAGCAGGAGGAGCTAATTGAGGTCCTGGACAGCGTTATCAATTCATATTCAAGGGATAAAAAATTGTGGTTGGTTTTATTTAGTTAACGTCTCATAAGGTACTAAGGTGTAAACGGATATAAACAAATACGAATATAGTAGTATCCGTATTCGAAAAATTAATTCGCTATCTGTATTCGTATTCAGTATTTGATGAATTTTAAAAATGCTATCCGTATCCGATATTCGAAATAATATCCGAATACGAATAATATTCGTTTCCGTTTATTTTATTCGAATAAACAGATTATTCGAATATTCGAGTATTTGGATTCGTTTATCAAATTATTTACAGAAAATAAAGAAGAAAAAAAATGAATATTTGAATAATATAAAATTCATTCACTTAATATAAAATTCATTCAAATTATTTACAAAAAATGAATAATTACTCATAACTAATCACAATTTAAAATTTAAACCATGCATATTAATGAATGAATGTTAGTTTATTTATTTTTAATAAATACAATAATCAATACTCTAAATTACAATTCAAATAAGTTTCTATTATTTTTGAAATCCTAAATTCAAAATTAATACTCTATTTATTAATGTTTAGATGTCCACTTTATGTGTTAATTTGGAGTAATATTGTAGTGTGTATGAATATTTATAATATATAATTATAACATTTAAATGATATTTATATCACTTATTAAATGATACATTTTAGATATATTGTAACACTATATATAACTAGAATAAGGAGAAAAAATAATAAGTTTTAAAGTATAGTTCATTAATAAATGAATATTAATTTATTTGTTTTTAATAAATACAATAATTAATACTCTAAATTACAATTCAAATAAGTTTTTCATTATTTTTGAAATCCTAAATTCAAAATGAATGCTCTATTTATTAATGTTTAGATGTCCATTAATGAGTGAACTTCCATTTTATGTGTTAATTTAGAGTAATACTGCAGTGTGTATGAATATTTATAATCTATAATTATAACATTTAAATTATATTTATAACATTTGTTAAATGATACATTTTAGATATATTATAACACTATATATAACTAGAATAAGAAAAAAAATAATGAGTTTTAAAGTATAATTCATTAATGAATGAATATTAATTTATTTATTTTTGAATAAATATAATAATCAATACTTTAAATTACAATTCAAATAAGTTATTATTATTTTTGAAATCATAAATTAAAAATGAATGTTTTACATATTAATGTTTAGATCAATGTCCATTAATAAGTAGATGTTCATTTTATGTGTTAATTTGGAATAATATTGAAGTGTGTATGAATATTTATAATATATAATTATAACATTTAAATGATATTTATAACACTTGTTAAATGATGCATTTTAGATATATTATAACACTATATAACTAAAATAGAGGAAAAAATAATGAGTTTTAAAGTATAGTTCATTAATAAATGAATGTTAATTTATTTATTTTTAATAAATACAATAATCAATTCTCTAAATTACAATTCAAATAAGTTATTATTATTTTTGAAATCCTAAATTCAAAATGAATGTTTTACATATTAATGATAATATTTAAATGATATTTATAACACTTGTTAAATGATGCATTTTAGATATATTGTAATACTATATATAACTAGAATAAGGGAAAAAATAATGAGTTTTAAAATATAGTTCATTAATGAATGAATATTAATTTATTTATTTTTAATAAATACAATAATCAATGCTCTAAATTACAATTCAAATAAGTTTTCATTATTTTTAAAATCCTAAATTTTAAAATGAATGCTCTACTTATTAAAATTTAGATGTCCATTAATAAGTTGATGTCCATTTTATGTATTTGGAGTAATACTGTAGTGTGTATGAATATTTATAATCTATAATTATAACATTTAAATTATATTTATAACACTTGTTAAATGATCCAAAAGTTAAATTGTAACACTTGTTAAATGATATATTTTAGATATTTTAACTTTATAATAGTAAAAATTCATTAACTATATTTAAATCAATTTATTTCAGTTTATTATAAAAATATTATTTTCTATTTTTTAGAAGTAAAATAATGTATTTTAAAAATAATTTTCGTATGATAGTGAAAACTAATTATTATATAAGAAATACCACTTAAAAGTAATAAAATAAAATTATTTTGCTTATTATATATATATATATATATATATATATATATATATATATAAGTTATTCGAATATGAATTCGGATATCGGATTCCGGATATCCACTATCCGTCGGATATATTTACGGTCGGATGTTAAATGAATATGAATACGCCTATATCCGTATTCGTATCTATTTATTTACAGATATTTTTAAACCGAATACGGATATATCAATTTTTTTTCTAATGCAAATAATATCCGTTTTTTTTTCGAATACAGATGCGAATGAATACGAATTTTTCGATTACCATTTATAGCCTTAAGCTGAGCTATAAAATTGTTGCTGAAAACAGATGGTTGCTATTGATGTACAGCAAAAATGGTTCATATAGTCTGTTTGACTCTCGCATATTCTTCTCTTCTGGTGCATAGGGTTCCTACCTTTATGCTACGTTGGATTGAAGATTGAAATGCAATACCGTCTCTCTGGTTTATATTATTTTTGTTACTCTTTCTCAAACTTTTTTTTTGACAAAACTCTCCCTCGAATTTATTTATTTTTTTGGCAAAATTCTTATTTCAAGATGTATTAGTTGGGCAAAATGACCCCTTATATCTTTATTTCATTTATTTTTTGATGTGAAGTTTATTTCCTATTTTGTAATATTTTATATTATTTTTTGCAAAATTAATTTTAATTCTATATTTTGGAACATTGAAAATATATTGAATAATTGCAGTTTTCTTCCATGCGTTTTGTAAAATGGGGTGAAATGTTAAATAATTATTTGTTTAGTTGATAAATGAGGCGTTGCGGTAAAGATCATTCACTTTTATGGTGATTTTGACTTTTAAAATAAACAAATAAGAAAATAAATGGACAAAAGTCTTTTGTCCAAATTTTTTTGTTAATGAATTTTTTATAAAAGAAAAAAATAGATGATAAATTAAATAATATATACAATCTTTTTATATTTTTATCAAAAACTTTATATTACAAACATAACAAGGTTGGGTTGTGGACTTGTTAGTCAAAAGGTATAGAAAGTCGAACTAATACTTGAACTAAAATGATAATAAAATAAAATTATTAGTACTAATTTATTATTAATACAAACTATTTTAATTTATTATTTAATTCAAACTATTTTCTTATGATTAGTTTTCATCAAATTTTGAATTATTTTTTATTATTTTTAATGTCATTTGATAACATTAAAAATGAAATTATATAATATCATATTTTCATTTAAAATTATAATCATTCATCAAATTATTTTAAAAATGCTCAAACATAGCCCATAAACTTTAATAATAATTTTAATTATGAGATAGTAATTCAAAGTGATAATAGATTATTATAAATAATCTTATCTTATTACATCATAATTTTTGAAAACAAAAATTATCTGATTATATTTTTACTAAAAATAGTAATAAAATAAAATTATTCGACTAATATAATATTATTAGGTACCACATAATTAATCATTTATTCAATTGCATAATTGTTAAGAGTCCCTTTTACCCAACTATTACATCTTGAAGAGAGAGTTTTGGCCAAAAAAATATTTGAACAAGAATTTTGCAAAAATAATACAAACCTTAGAGACGGTTTTGCATTTCAACCTGTATTGAAGGAATTGAATTAGTGAAAAAATGAAATAAAAAAGTATAGAATAGAGAGTGGAGTGATTTATTCTATTCCAGAATGAGTTATTCCATACCATTTCTCAAGAAATAAAATTCATAAATTTAGAAAAAACAAAAATAGTCCATTTCATTCCAAAAAAACAACCAACACAATTTTTTCATTCTATAAGAATGAATTATTCTATCCTCACCTTTATTTCTTTAATTCCAACGTAGTATTAGAGTCCATAAACAATAATCAGTACACTAACATGCACCAATAACAAATTACTACTGTCAAATCCAAAAGGTATATCCTAACATTTGATTCTAAAATCATACACTAGCAGAGAATGTAACAGAAATCCCCCTTGCTTCTGAATGAAAAATTAAAAATTCATGGCTTCCAAATAGCTCAAATCGTTTAACTTGGAACACAATATTGACTGGTATCAAGGTTCCCGGTTCAAAGTGAGATTACTGCAAATTAGAGGAAGCTGTTTTAATTTTTGCATCGTGAAAATAAATTAACGACCCACCTACCACCCCAAGTATGCATTTACTGCCATCCTCTGAAGTCCGAACCCATGGTTATAACAAATCATACACACAGAACAGAAAAGTCAGATGGACCGCCACCATTGGACGAACATTTAAGGGAGGGATGAAACAGAAAATTATTCTCATGAATTTCTATGATCAAATTAGGTGTTTCAGAAAGAAGAATACAGGGAAGATTATATTCTAAGAAAGTCTGGATTCTGGATCCCCATTTGCTAGCAGCAGCAAGTAAATCTTCATTCTTGGATTTGTAGTCCAAATTCTCCAAAGCATATCCTAACAAATAAACCTTCCACCTGGACCGTAAGAGAGGGATTAGTGGAATTAGTGATTCCAAACAATTATAAACATCCAAAAGACATGGTGCCAACAGGTAAAATTAAAAATCCACTAGACATGGTGCCAACAGGTGATGTAATCTAGCTTTTGATTTTGATGATATGTGCTCTAGTACAACAACTAACAAAAATGGTCTTACTGCTCAATAAAATTCATCAGCTCTTTTGCTTCTTTCAGACGACTATAGTTTCTTTTCTCCATTGACAGTATGTCCTTGTACGAGACCAAACCATAGGGGCCACTTGGACAACCTATTTACCTCGTGTATATAGCACGGAAAAATAGCATTAAGCAGGAGCTAACAAGTAAATCATACAAACCTTACAAAGCATTACATTTCTTTTCCAGGTTCCAGGTTTGATCCTTTTGTGTGCTTGCCATCCAATGAGATTCTATAGATATAGAATGCTACCATAGAACCACTGCAAGTAGTAACCCACTGTTAGACAGCCAGAAGTTCATTGCAATAAAAGGGCAAAGATTAAGTAGAAAATCTTATTGTTTCAATTACAGATTGTTAATTGAAGTACAAAGGATTGCACAAAGACCTCCTTTATTGAATAAAAATTAATTCAAAACTACTTATATCAAGACTTTTCTGGTGGTCGCACGGTGGGGGGAGAGAGTGAGGACAAAATAAGTATAAAGAGAACTTGGTTGTTTAACTTAACGAAAATAGACACACTTCCCACCCATTGGCACTCCTCTCCCAGTTATATATATAGGAGAGTGATTCATAGCCACCGCTAGCTATGGATCATTTATTAGCCAACTGATCTTCTACCATTCATCTCAAATAACAACGGCTCAGATTAAAATGGGAGAATTAGTATTTGCAAGAATTTCTTGTGGAAAACTTTTTATGTTAAAAAAACTCACAAAGGACCATACCGTTGATTCTCTCTCCTGGCCCAACCTTTTCTCATTTTTCAATCAAATTCTAAAATTCAATAACTTTTTTTTTACAAATCCAATATTGTCAATCTATATATCGGTGGAAATCACTCGTCAAGATCTTCAAAATAAAATCCATTGTTATATTTTTTTAGTTAAAATAACCAAAATTGATATTAAAGTTTTGCATTTTGAAATACACTACTGTAGGCTTTTGAAATTTTAACTACATTAAAACATATCAATAATGAATCTTCTTTTAAAAATTTTGACGAGAGCTTTCTAACGATCTATAAATTAATTATTTTGAATTTGTAACAAAAAAATGATTGAATTTTAGAATTGGTTTAAGAAAGAGAAATAGTTGAGTTAAGAAAGAGAATGAGTGGTCTAACCCTTTCCGGATGTTTTAACATAAAAAATTATCCGCAAGAATTTCATTATAATTCTGAGTCATTGCTATTTGAGATGAATGACAGGAAATCAATTGGCTAAAAAATAATTCATAACCAACGATGGCTATGGATCACTCCATATATATATATATATATACACACACCCACACATACGAGAGTGTTTCATAGCTAATATACTGTTCAAAGAAAAATCTAAAGGCTGAAAAAATTACGTTTCGCTTCTCTAAGGGTGGAAGGCAAAAATAGGAATTACTATTTTACCCCGACTTATCTTAGAGTTTTAGCCCCTTCTGCACTATAAGGGGGCAAAACACTTTTACATGGACCGTCCAAATGCACGGTCAATTCTTTTTAATTCCTAACTCCTTAAAGAGCATTGCACCCAAGAAGGTGCATTTAAAAAGTGAGTAATGCTAAATGCACTATCCTCTCCAAAATAAAATATTACTTTTATTGACTTGCTTTTTAAATATTAAAGTTTAAAGAAAACACACTTTCACATAATTTAAATTTAATATTTTTATTATAATATTTCTTAATGAGATCATAGAAAATACATACACAAATGTGTCCTATATAAATTTTGAAATTACAGAAAAATCAATAGAATAACTAATACTCCAAAAATAGATTTATTGCTTTTAAAAGTTAAATGAATTACTTCAATTTTTAATTTAAAATATTTTAAATTGACTTTGAATATTAAAATTTGATCCTATATTTTGGAAAAGAGAAAGTAGTTTCTTTAATTTCACTTCATTATTTTTATTTTTCAAAATAATATTATGCATTCATCTTAGTTTATATTACTAATTTTTTCATCTTTCATTCTTTTTATTTTTCAAAATGTAATTTGGTTACTTTAAAAAACACATAATTATATTTTTAGAAAGAAGGATTAGCGGTGTTAATTATACTTAGTTATTTATAGGATGTAGGAGGAATTTATGAGGATCCCAAGAGCAGGGGCGGAGCTACATATTAACTGGGGGGTGCCATGGCACCCCCTGACTTTTGAACATCCTCTTATATATATATATATATATATATATATATATATATATATATTTAAATTTTGACACCTCTTATAAAAATAAAAATAAACTTTAAACTTTATTTAAGTAAAAAAGATTTTAGACTTAAGACTTTATTTGAACTCAGTGGCGAAACTAGGTGGACTAGAGTGGGGTCAATTGACCCCACTGGAAAAAAAATTATTTTATAATATAGGATAAATTTTAAAAAATTTAAATATTATATATAAATTGACCCCACTCAAAATTTATAAATTTTTTATTTTACAGGGTCAAATTATAAATTTATAACTTTCTTAATCAAAGTTTAATCACATGACTCATATACCCTAAATATATGTATATCTTTCTATAATATTTTAAAACTAAATAATAATCTAATTTATATTATTTTTCAAAATAATTAATGAATTAATTATTTATGAAAAGCTGTGATTAGAAAATTTTATTATGAGTCAATATAGTGTATATATACCATATATTATTAGTAATTATATTGTCATTGTAATATAGTATATATTATATATGTGTGTGTGACTTGAGAGTACAAAAGTATTAAAAAAAATTGACTCGGGGGCTCTGCCCCCGAACCCCCACCAAATTATTTATAGCCTAATAACAATTTTAACTCCATTAAAATACATTTCTGGCTTCAACCCCTACTTAAACTGCTGTGTATGTATATAAATAATTTTGGCACCCCCTCAAATATAATCCTGACTCCGCCCCTGCCCAAGAGTAATTGGCCTATATATATGGTAAGTCATCCTTTTAATCACTTTAATCCTTTAAATGGTCATTGGCCCATACACAATAACTCCATGCTAGAATAAATCTCTAAGGGGCTAAAACAATGATATAAATGACAGGTAAAAAAGTAATTTCTACTTATGCCGCTTAGTCTTTGCCTTCCGCTCCTTAAAGAGGAGGAATGTAGTTCTTCCAGCCTTCGGGTTTTCCTTTGACGATCCAAGATGCACTAGTTAAAATAGTATCTATAGCTAATGCTAACTATGGATCACTCTCTCTCTCTCTCTCTCTATATATATATATATTATATATATATGGGTCATAATCCATAGCAATTACTTGTCATGGATCAAAAATGGGCAAACACCATCTATACTGTTCAAAAGAAGAAGCAACGACCAAGATTATAAGTTAAAAATAGACGTTCGCTACTATTAGTAGCGGGCGTTTAATTTTTTTTTACATGTCCGCTACTATAAGTAGCGAACGTCCATTACTAGTTAATAAACCTTAAATCCTAGTTAGTAAACCCTAAACCCTTATTAATAAACATAAACTCTACCAAGGTTCTAAAAGGCGCTAGGCGGGAGGCGGGCGGCCGGGGGGGGCCTAGCGCCTAGGGGGCCTAGGCGGGGCCTGGGCGGGGCCTAGGCGAGATTTTTTATTTTATACCAATTTTAATATTTTATCTTACATTTATCCTAACAAAATAATAATATAAAGGAAAACAATCTATAATAAAGATAATAAAGGCATTTGCTTAAAGCTCAAACACATATCCATGTTGCTAATGTCAAAGTTCAAACAAAAACACGCAATTGTTTAAAGTTCAAACACAAGCAAATAATAAAAAATACAAACTAATAGTCCTCATCTCCATATACCTCTATATCTCTCTATAACTCTTTTTTTTCTATATTCTTCCAAGATAATGTCTCCATCGGGCTCACACTCGTACTCCTCATTTCCCTCTTCCGTATCATTTTCAGACAAAAAAAAAAAATCATGGAGTTTTCTTACTCTAACATTTCTATTATTTCTCTTAGGCTCTAGCACGCTATCCGCTTCGGATGCTTCACCAATCGCTTCCCAAGTAAGGCCCGAACAACCTTCAACTTCTTCATCTATTCTTATGACGTCGTTTTGTAGCTTAGTTATTAAAATTAAAAAAAAATAATTGCAACCCTAAATTTTTCGCTTATGCCTCGCCTAATTTCTCTGTCTTGCCCGCCCAGTCTCGTATAATTCTCTGGAGGGATTTTTTTTTCTCCTTGGACATAGGCTAGGCGCTAGGCGGCCTAGGCGTGGCGGCAGGGGAGGGCCTAGCGCCTAGACGGGGATTAATCGGACCTAGGCGGGGATTTTTAGAACAGTGAACTCTACATATTAGATTATGAGCAAATCAGAAAGATTGAGAAATAAAATCATCTGATTTGATTCGTTCTCAATAGCCATGAGATTATCATCTTAGGGTGATCCTTTTGTCGGCAGATGCTCCTATTTTAGGGTTTGACTTTTTGATTAGTGTACGTTTATAAAACAAATTAAACGTCCGCTACTAATACTAACAGACGTCAATTTTCAGTTTCTAATCTTAACCGTTCGTTCTTGTTTTCAATTGTATAGGTGGTGTATGCCAATTTTTGCTCCATAAAAATTATTTGCTATTGATCACTCCCTTATATACATATATAGCTCAACTCTTCCTCCATCAAGTGAACTTCATCACCCACCCGTAAATGAAAAACTTGAAACTTAAAACATCTTTTTAAATATAAAGGAGAGCCACAAATTATATAAAAACAATAATTATTCAGAACGTTTGGTGTTCAATCCAACAAGAAATTCAAATTGACTGTTACTGTAAAGTGTAGGCGTAAACCCACCTAAAATCGTTAAACATGATTGATGGCCTAAAAGTTCAAATAAAATATAGATTTACCTAATCAAGGCTGTCAAAAAACTGGCAAACGATGATGTCTGCAATGGGTGAAAATGTAAGAAAATGTTAAGAGACTCAAAAGGTGGATCAAATTGAATAACAATATAAAGACTCTATGATAAGGACCGCAAGATGCTATCTTACCGCAAATAGAATCCGTAAGTCCTTCAATAATAGTATACTTGCAATAGCTGCAGAAATGATGGTGAAATCAATAACTTAATTACAATGGATAGTGTAACACACAATTATAAGACTAATGTATTCCCGACTTCAGACAAAATTCAGTTTGAACATCATAACATAATGTCAATTTCATAACCAAACAAAGACCAACAGATGAACGCCAAATATTCTTTCATTTTCAAAATGTTTAAAAGATTGTAACATTAATGGACATGGAGGTCACACACAAATAGTTTACTGACGGGAACATTACAAAGAAATAAGTTTATCCCCCACACAGGTAATATGAGTGAACAATTCTGTCATTAAACTTTTGCTAAAATACATTTCATTGCTAAACTGCATAAAGCACAACGCACAGGTGCAAGATACAGGTGCATAAGGATATGAGCACATGGATATGAAGATTCTTAAAAACTAGGAATAAAATACGGCAGGATAAGTTTATTAATTAATTATTAATTCTTCATTCGTACCTTGTTATTAAGTTGCAGTGAATGAGCACCAATATTAAAATAACTTAAAGAATATCAATAACAAGAAGACGAGCAATAGATTCATCATCTTAAAGATTACAACAATGAATTGCAAACTGACACATATACTAGATCAACAAATACAAATTAAGTACAGAGTACTTGATTGAGGGCTTGTGAAGAGAGATTGAAATAGAGGATCAATTCCAATAGATGGGAGGTCATCGGTGATTGGGAGAGAGTCTGATCTGAGAGAGAGATAGTCGATGGCTTCTACCAATACTCCCTCTCTATCAGCTATTTCTATTCTTTTAATGTGTTAATACACAAGTTTTTAAGAATCCAAAAAACTATAAAACTAAAAGTTTCAAAAAATTCAGAGGCCCTCCCACAATCCTATGTATCCATAAACTTGTCGTATTTAAAAATGTATTCAATTTATTCTTATATTTTTGGTTAACAAATAGCTCCAGGACAGATATCTAGCAGTATCAACTACACATCGTGACCAAAATGGTGCATCCGTTCTTCACAGATTCAAACACAACATTGCAAAGATGTTGTACTATCAAATAGTAAGATGCAATTGTAACAAACTGAATCCTCAAGGACCTCAACATGGATCTGTCCACAAAGATATATGGTTTAGATCAAGAGAAGAATAGCCCTAATAGACACAAACCTGCCTGCCCTTTCAAGGCTATAGAAGATGATTCTTCTCTTTTCCAAGATCTCAAACTTGAGATACTCAAGGCCAAAAGAGCACCTCCAAGTATAATCCCAAACCTGATGGCGGGAATGCTGCCTGTAATCATGAAGGAAAGAAATCCACCAAAAGAAAGTAGGACACCTGCAAAACAAATGCAATAGGATGATAATTTGAAGAGGATTACACATTATCCTACCAGTAATTGTAATACAAATGAAGGAGTATCAAAAATCATAGGAAGTTGGAGAAAATATGATGGAGCAGCGAAAGATGCTAGCATCCTAAATAGAATACCATATTAATTAATCTTAATAAAAGTATAAAAGTTGCAAAACATGGATATGAAAAAAATATATATCGTGGAGCAGCAAAAGGTTTAAGCATTTGCATCATAAATAGAGATGTCTTATACATACCATATGGTATCCCAAGGTAAAAGTCGCGTACTTCAGAAATTTCATTCAAATTATCTGTTGAGGAAGCGAAAGTTTCCACAATATCTTTTACTGGTTCAGGAGAATTCTCTGCAGCTGTGGTCAGGTATTCTTTACCCTCTTCACTGACTTCTTTGGCAATGACACTTAAATCTTGCCTCGCCTTTTCTGTTTTAATCTTTAACTGCTCAGAAGCTTCTTTTAAAACAACCATTGCTTTCTTAGAATATTGCTCATAAGCTTCTTGTGAGACACTCTGCATCTTTAAGGCTTGTTCTTTGAAATGAGCTAATGTCTGATTCCAGGCTTCTTCTGATTCTTTAGCCTGTACATTGATATTACTTTTCTCCTCTGGCTCTTCAATTTCGGAAGGTTTCTGATACAATAGAAATTTTTAATTAAATACATTATAGCAAAAACAAATCATAAATAAAAGTAAAACTACACCAACAAAAGAATATAAGCCAGAAGTTCTTTTCCAGTGTAGCTTTATTTTACTTTATATTATGCTATTTATTTATTTACTGGCAAGGCGGTGTCGGACCCTTCCAACTAGAATACAAGCAGATAGTAGGAGGAGGAACTGCACTTAATATTGCAGACTCATAGCACCATTGCTGATTGCACATGGAGAGAAGGTAGCGACTATCTTACTCCAAGAACATAACATTTCCTTTCGATGTTTATTTATTCTAATGTACTAATTACTTACATGCATTAACAACAGGATACTAAAATAATTCATTTCACTTTTAAAAGTGACAACAGAGATTCACAGCAACCTGGACAGACATTCATATTAGCATTCTCCTGAAGACTGAAGAGCAGGGTCTCGTTGGAAAGGGACAAAGAGTGTGATTGGATACCTTTGAAAGATGGAGAAGATTGCTACTAAGAACCTAAAAGAGTATGAAAAGACTCTCAGAGCATAATGCAGCTGCTTAGAATATACAAATTGGTTCCAGTTTCAAATTACTTCATTCAATCAACCTGTAATCAACGTTACTAACCGGAGTACTAAAACAATAATTAATTTGTATGAATCTATATTCCACATATGCACACCCAAAATAAACACTAAAACTAACCACAAAAACACGTAGTAAGCTACTTCACAAGACAATGGACTATAATAATAATAATAATAATAATAATAATAATAATAATAATAATAATAATAATAATAATAATCAACCACTAGCACTAGCGGACAATAATAGATAACATGATCAAAATTTTGATCACAAGGATCAGAATAAAAAAAGTAGTTTTGTGTAAAAATTAGCTCACCGATTCCTCATGAGAAGCTGCAGCGAATGGAAAAATGGAGCGATTCCTTAATTTTAGACGATGTAGAGGAAGTGAAGCAAGTCCACGCAGTCTAGGGGAGACGGTGCGACTCGTTAAAGAGACTCTGTAGGTAGTGGGATGAGGTTGGTGGAGAGATTCGAACCGCATAGACTCCGGGAAACACAACGACATTGAAGCACTCTTCTTCGAGCACTGTATCGAGCTAGGGTTATGGTTTCCGACTGTAAAGGACTCTAATAAAGTGCTATTCATTTTTTTACTTTCTAGCATAAACCGTATAGAGAGATTGTTTTGGAGAGAGAAAGTGCGATCGAGGTTCAGGCGAAACTAACGATGGCTCGACGGACTTAATACTTCCTTCCGAGAGAAGGGAAGACAAAAAGCTCTACGGACTGAGTGCGACCTCTGTCCGTTGGTTTGGCTAAAGTACGCCTGCCAACCTCATTTTTATTTTTTGGAGTTTTGACACGTGACCCCACTGAATCCGGTGTTGCTGGTGCTATTGTAGTTGTAGGAATTGAACAAAGGAAATACCGATCCAACAAAATATTCTTACTCCTTTGGGCTATACATAACAAATCTACTCTGCTACTGGACCACCTCAATTCGGCTTTACTTCATGCAGCCCATATTAGCACTATGTGTATGTATGTATGTATGTAATAGGCCTATGTGAAGGGGGCCCTCTTCTTATTCTTAACCCAGGGTCTAGTGGGACGATCATGATTTGCATTGTCCACCATTTGTAACAGAAAATTGATAATTAAGGCATAATAAGAAATAAATTTATTTTTAGTATTTGTTTCACCAGAGATTTATATGCTCTTATTTTCAATAGCTTTACAAAGGAATATACTTCTTTTTTTTGTTGTTGTTGCAATTACATATTCTTAAAAAATTGCATTAGCAAAGAAATAAAATATCGCTTATGTTACGTTTAGATTGAAATAGTAGAATGAAGAAAATAACAAAATAATTTTTTTGGTATCTCATGTGCATATTTGATTGTTGATTTGTGAGTAGTGTGATAAGATGACATAATTATCATATACGCCAATTCTATTGGAGTATAATTTATTTCTCAGTTAGTTAATAAAAAACACAACGAAAAATAATAATAAAGAAAAATCGAAAGAAAAATAATTACACAAGATAGAAATTTTCATAGTTCACTTAAATGCTGAGCTAGTCTACTGTCGGTAACTGATCAGTTTGGCTATGTTTAGAATTTTCATCCATTATAATATTATATAACACAATATAAGAAATTATTATTCAACCTAAAAGTATTAAACTACCCACTTAAAATTTGCTTTAACAACATCATTTTTGTTATAATAATTTGAACAATTTTTTTATATTTTGTTCATATATAAAAAGAAACACAATAGAGACGGAGAATAGCCAGATCAAGAATGCATTGTTTTGTAGAGTAGCAGAGGAATACAGTTTAATTCATGTTGGTTAATTAAAATATAAAAGTGGGGCTAATGGAATTGTAGAGATAATTGGTCCCCACAACCAACTAGTGAATGTGAATTGAATTATAGAAAGGTAGGTCAAGAATATTCAATCTTATTAGCCATAATTACTGGCTAGTTTGGCTTGTTAATTAGAGTAGTGAGTAGTGTACACTGAAATATTATGTATAATGATTTAACTAATGATTTAATCAATAATCTTTGTTAAAAATAGTGGAATCCACCCCTTACATGACGGGTCTCATCATTTTTAATAAATATTATTGGCTAAATCATTATAAAACATCATTACACATAGCATTTCTCGTGTACATTAGTATTATGTTAAATTTCTAAGGTTAGGTGGATTCTTGTAGGCAAGAAAGGCAGTAGTAGGGTGAGAGGGGGACAAAAACCGGATATTCTTAGTTCGGGTATAATAACTCATTGTTTAATCATTTGGCTACACCTTACACCATGCAAATTGAATTTGGAATTAAAACATACACAAGTTACAAAAACCAAAGTGAACATTACAATTAATTCTCATATACAAACACAGAGAGGACAAGAAATTGGAAAAATTAAATCCCCTGTCGAGCCGTTCTGTTTCTTTAATTTATCAAATAGATAACTTAATCTAATCTACAAATTAACTTATCCTCCAGTAGTCCACCCTCCCAATAAACAGCATAAGCAGACAAATTAAGACGTTAGTGCTGACCATATACAAAAACATGCATATATATATATATATATATATGTGTGTGTGTGTGTGTGTAATTTTTATGAACTTGATCGATCAATGTGCAGTTCATGCATGCTAACTAACCAAACAGATCTATACTCAAGCAGCCTAGTACATTTGCTAATATCTACTATGCGCTGCATGTGGAGAAAATATAATTGGTTTAATTCGGAATCTTTGTGCAACGAGTGAAGTGCTTCAAAGTTGTCAAAGCAAGTAACAAATGAATAGGCAAACACTATTTATCGATCCAAATGCTTGATATATAGTACTAAAAATAGAACTTCATTAAGTTAATAAAAGTTAGTAAAATAATAAAGTTACTTTTATACATACTAGTAAATGTAATTTAACATAAAAAGATAAAAAAAAAGTGAGAGAAAGAGAGTAAGAAAGTAGAAGAAATAAGAGTAAGAAAGAGAAAGTACGAATAAAAAAATTAATAAACACAAAAATAATTATTAAAAAAACATTAAAAATCTTCACAAAATTATTAATATTAAAATAATTATTCTTTTCTCCCGCTTTATAATATATATTGATAGATAGATAGATAAAAAAAGGTACTAAACATCTAAAAAGGTGATTAGACATAAACAATAAATGTGGGCTAATGGGATCATAATTAATCCCATAAGCATAGCAAGGTGAAGGTGCTCAACCCACTATGATAATAAAATATTTTAATAAAGTGAAAGAGTGGTAAAAAGGGGTTCTTGTTTCCAGTTATAGTGAGTTGGGTCCACCAGATTACTCGAAATGAGGACAAGTACCTGTAGTAGGAGCAGGAGCGATATGGATCTACCTATACTTATTCTGACCAACTCAAGAGGCGCTAGGAAACTCATGACTTTCATATATGTATATTGAGATGACTAAAACTGACCACAAATGAAAGGGCAAAAAAACAAAAAGATTCCAAAGCAGCTCGTGGTGACCTCCTGAACTTCTGACACGGCCAAACGGGTAGCAATTAGTTTAGAACTGGGAAAAAGGCTATATAATATGAGCTTTTACGGTTCGTTTAGGGCTTTTTTTGAAAAAATTATTAGATATCTTTTTGAACACTTGTCACGTAGTATTTTATATCATTCATATAATATTGTGTGAACACTTAAAATAAAATAATTTATTTTAAATATTCACATGACACCATATGAATAATGTAAAATATCACGTGACAGATATTTCAGAATTACTAAATAATTACTCTCTTTTTTTTTTGACAGATTGTTAAGTTAAGTACAAATTACTAAAAGTTTGTTCAAGTACGTATAAAATTATGACGTAAGGACTTATACTCTCTTCTTCTACAAAATAAAAAAAGAAGTCACATTTATTTTTTAAAATTAATTTTTTATATTTTTAAATTTAAAATTGAGATAAGTTTATTGAATTTTAATTAATATAATTACAAATTTAAAAATAAATAAATAATATCACTTCTACTAAACAGTAGTCATTACTTTTACATTGTAGGATTGTGCAAATTGAACTTAACAAAATTCAATACGAGACTCTCCTTTCAGAAAGAGAGAGTACATACTTTCTCCTAATATCATATTCTTCTTTATCTTTTTTTAAATTGAAAAAGCATCAAATTCTTCTCAGCTCTAAACTGCAATAGACAATAATAATACTCATTATGTTTTAATATTTGAGATATATTTAGGGTATATTTGGTTACCGGCTATTAGAGCATTTGCAGTTGTCACATTTGGTACTTTTGGATGTCCAAATACGCACCGTAACCCTTTTTAGAGTTTTGCGTTTGAACCCTAAATGCAACGTTTGTGAGTTACATAAATTGTGTTTAAAATAAATTGTTTGTAAACGAACAAGATTCCCAACTGTGTTTGATGCGTAACATTTCAAACGCCGGTATATATATGAACAGGAACTTAGACTTTTTTAATTAATTTGTAAAATTCTAAACTCAAGATCAATCCAAAATTTTGAGATATTAGTGCAAAAAATTATAATTGTTATAAACTACTAACGTCATATTTGTTGTTATCAAAATATAAACAAAATTAAATCAATTAATTTTGAATTTTAAAATTCCGTAAAGAATTTTAAAATGTCAAAATGTAAGTTTGAAACGGAGGTAGTAATAAACTTAACATAACAAAAGACAGTATTCCTTATGTTTCATAAAAAGAGGTATATTTGTAAAATTTATAAAATTTGAAGATATATTTTTGTTCCATAGTTACTCTTAATTTATTGAATGTTTAATTTGATAGTAATCACATGATAATAAAATTGTAACTGTAACTATCATTTTATATTATCATAAAAGAAATAACTCCTTTTTAACTAATTGATAAACGGGAATCAAGAATAATAAATAATGGAACTAATTTTGGACTGCATCCTTCTCCCTGGATGCTCATATATTTGTTGCAAGTTAAGAGGGGAATGAGTGATGTCCAAACCCATTGTTTCTTCTTTCCAACAACTTTACCACTTATGTTTGTTAATTTCTCTTTATACATTTCCATCTATATATAAAGCGGGAATACTCACTTGGTCTTTTGGACAAACCAAACTTTGTCCCAAAATTCAATCTTTAAATTTAAAAGTTTTCATAATTTACCTTTAAAATTGAATAATATTTATGTTATATCCTCAAAATTAAATTTTAAAATTAATTTCATACGCAATAAGTATGCATGTCTCAGCCCCTAATATATACTCAAACAGTTAAACTACTATATCAATCAAGTTTAGTATTATATATATAACTAATTAATATTCCCTGGATTTTACAATACAAAATTTATAAACTTTAAAAATATATTTTTATTCTATACTTGCTTCTAAGTTTAATGACTATTTGGTTTATTAATATCGACACTATAACAAAATTAAACTCAAAAATATTTTATTCTTTTATACTACAATTAATACATTGGCAAAATGATGTAAGACTCTGTGTTTTTGAGTTTTAAAATAGAAAAAAAAGGATGGGAACTTTAAGTTTTTTGTTCAAATTTCATGTTATTGAGTTTTTAATGAACAAAAAAGAAAGAAATATATAGATGAAAAACTTGACAACTTCTTTTGTCAATTTTTTTCATCCGAAAAATGGATAATTTTTAATGAAAAACTAAATAATCTCTATATATCATCTGCATTACAAACATAATAAAATAAATATAAAGGTAAAATAGTAATTTAAATATAAAATTTAAGTTTTTTTATTTATTTTAAATTTAACTTTTTTTCATAAGCTGAAAAAGAATTTACAATTTTTTCATTATCTTAGATTAAGTTTTTTGGCTCCAAACATAATGTAAAAGCCAAACGACCCCACCGCCCCTTTATGCTAATATCTATTAAATATATGATGCATTGTTCCATAATAATGTCTTTTGTTTGGAACTTCGTTTCCTGGTAATGTTAGTCATTCATATCTTCTCATGAGTATGGCATCATCTTCAATTTGATGTCAACGGAAATAGAACATAAATAGTTCTAGTTCTAAAGCTATATATATACATATATATATATATATATATATAAACCATGTCTAGTTGATCATATAATTATCATTTTGTTCAACAAATTTATCAATTATAAATTAGTAAGTGTGCTGTTTACACTGTGCTAATTGAGTTTAGATTTCCTTTTCTTAATTTCTTCTTTTTCTTTTTATCTTTGTGCATGTGCCTCTCTGTGTGTGATACAATGGAGGAAAAAGAAAAAGAAAACAGCCGTGCATGAGTATATATATATATATATATATAAAACTTAATTCCAAGTTGCATATGAGCCACCAACCGTCCATTACTATTATAATTAACAAAAGAAAAGAAATTAAGATAATGATGTGGTTCTAATCTCTTTAACATGCAACTTGGACTGGTACCATATCCGTGCAAGTATTCGTCCATTGATTAATTAACAAATGAGTAATTACATACATGAAATTAATTGATATATATATATATATATATATATATATATATAGTTAAGCTGAAATATATAATATAGTTACGTGCAAAGATAGCACTGATCCTATGCATGGCTACTAGGTAGTAGATGTTTCCGGCATGTAATTCTACAGTTCTCAGTTAATTGTTATCCTGAGCCTTTATCCATGCATGCATGCTCAGATGGTGAAACCTTTTTCTCACTTTGAAATTTATTATGCGTGTGATCATATGCATACCTCCCTCCCTCTCTCTACTGCAGTCACCGATGCTAGTATTAAATCTAAGGAATATTGTATCAAGTTGATGTAAATTTACAACTTGCTAACGGTGCACGTAAAACACTAATTTTATATATCACCCGTACATAATTAATTTATTCCGTTATTATTAGTCATAAATTTCTACCAAAGCAATCAACCATACCTGACACAAACCTTAAGATTTCGCGCCCTTTAATCAATACTGAAATAGAAATTGTTATTTTTTCTCTGTGATTAGAATTTTGATTACAACAAATATATTTAAAGGAAGCAGGCTTGCTTACTCGTAGGATTGGAGCCATTAGTCACCTTTAATTGTTACAGTTATTAAAGGAGTACACACGTGGCAAAATCATAATCCTTAATTGGAATAGAAAATGTCACCCTAGTTAAGATACATTGGTACGTGATTAATTTGGAGTCGAAGTTTATATATACTAATTAATACTATTGTGATCAATGCTGCAGGAGGTATCGTGGACCATGCTCATTGTCGTATATGTTTTCTTTGTGCATGGTCAAATGACACTACTCATTCTTCAACCAAAACACTTAAAACGATAGAGCTTGACAAGTTGGACATCAGCACTCCCTGCTTAATTGGTTTAACTAATTCAGAGTTTTTTTTTTTTTTTTTTTGAAATTAAACTAATCAAATTTTGATTTGGGATGCTTAATTAGTCTAATTAAATATGGATTGGGGTACAAGGAACGTAAAATACGGAGAAAGGTAGCTTAAGAAATAATTAAGCATGTATCCGTAATGATTGGCCAGTGTTTCTTCTTGGCAGTCGCATATATATGGGGTATAAAATAATGACTTCCAAGGAGAAGGAAAGGAAAGGGTGATTGCATATGCGTGGTGACTAGCTAGACCATCTCAATATATCACACTAATAAGCTCATGTATCCCCCATCCCTCCTTGATCCTTCTCCCCCACCCCCAAACATCATGACCAACTTGAAAAATTAATTGAGATTCTCACATATTCCTCCATCCTTCAAAGAAATCTCATATATGTCAGCGTGAACGCAATAACCATAAAGTATTCGTTAACGTATTATTATTCATTAATGTATTGTTCTCTTAAAAAAAAAAAGTAGATAAAAACAGTCGTTCGTTAATTTTTCAGTAATATATAAAACGATATTTTTAAGTTTGTCATCATAGTATTATTACCCCATCACATTACTAAATTACTAAATTATATTTTTAGAAACATATATATATATATATATATATATATATATATATATATATATATATATATATATATATGTGTGTGTGTGTGTGTGTGTGTGTGTGTGTGTGTATGTAAAATATTTATACATTTTATAAATTAAATTTTATTTTTTGGTTGTTGAACAGTACGTGGGAGTATATTAATGTGTCGTGAAACAAACAACCTTCTCAAATGTTCCCCGTCAACGCATAATGCTATTCTACAGGTCAAGGCATGCATATTTTCCGTTTCTAGCTAGCTACATATTATATTTTCTTATTATATATGTACATTCATAAACAAGATACCAATGCTAATGCAACGCAATTAAGATTTGGTGTCAATGATTTTCTTATTAGGTGGACCCACATTGTTGTCCTAATTACGGACTTTTCAACTTAGGCAATTTTAAAAGAGGATCGTTCAGAATTTGGAATGAAAAGGTTGGTATGGGAATGCTATTCAAAACTAGACATTCTTGAACAGTGCTTTTTCCTAACATTTAGTTCATCAAATTTCTACTTCGTAACTACAGAGACATCTAACTGACCAGCCGCATGCTAAAAAGACAACTAATTATGATTTCTTTTTTCCTATCAAGAAGATAATTATGATATAATTCATATAAATATACCGTAAGCAGGGACGAAGTAATTAGGAATTTTTTCAAGGGGCTCCGAGACATAATACTATAAAATCATAAATAATGTAGTGAGGTCCGGAAGTATCGTCTCATGCCCAAATTTTTGTAGATATTTTTATATTTATTGGTTGAAATAAGATTTTTTTTTATGTACATATGCACCTTTTATAATACACAAAGTATAGTGAAGTGAAATCGAAAAATTTGATATTCGAAGGGCGATAATTTAATTTATAAATTTGCCTATATTGCAAATTAACTTAAATCAATAAAAATAACTCCCTTGTAATTGGAATAAAAATATATTCTTATAATTATTGAAAAAAAGTATCAATACATATCGTATTTTTTATAAATCCTTGTGGGGCCCAAATATCTCAGGGTAGTCTGGTCGGCCTCCTAGGCCTTATTCTTTCTCTGTCCCTGATCATAAGTTAGTGGTGCACAAATAGTCTGCGGTTTACGGTTCGATTTTAATTTATCCTGAGCTCAGCCTGGTAAAAGCTCGGTCTAGCTCGGCCCGACTTGAAGGCCACAAACATGCTATATTTTTTTAGCTTAGATCTGGCCTGATTTGATCTGCCAACAAGCCCGACCTGAGGCCCAACCTGATCTAAGGCTTGGCCTGACCTAAGGTTTGGCCTAGCCTGAGGCCCGACCTAATTCACCCAAAGTCCGGCCTGACCCGGCCTAACAATTTTCTTTTTTTGCTATTTTAATTCTCTCATTGCAAACGAAAACTTTCTATTTGTGACAATTCATTCAATAAACCAAATAAAATTGGTGTATTTCAATACATTCATTCATGCATGTTTGTTTATATACGAATAAAAAAATTTATAAAAACACATTGAGTAGTGTAATATATATGAATTTTTCTTACTTAACTAACAACCTACACTTTTTGCAGATCTTTCATTGCATTTTCATTTTAATAAATACTTAGTATAAAAACTAGAAAGTTATTTGTAAAATAATAATAATAAAAAAGATTTTTTCATAATTTTTTTTAATGATAGTATAAAATAATACAATATCTTTAAAATTGTATAATATTTTTATTCATTATTGTAATTTGTAACTTTTAAGTTGTAATACATTATTTTTAATTAATACATCAATTAAGTTTAAAATTTTAATTAATATTTTTATAATATTTAAAATTACTAAAAAAAATTTAAAATAGACCAGATCAGACCGGCCTAGCCTAGCCTGACCCAATGCCTGGCTTGTAGGCATTAGTAGGCCCCCTTTTCAAGCGTCAAGCTTGGCCCGACCTAGCTTTCAGGCCTAAAGTTAAAGGCTCAGCCCGACTTGATCAACGGCCAAGGTCTGATAGACACACGTCAGGCCGACATATTATGTATGTATACCATAAATACTGTTAACAGCGTATAGAGTAGCTAATATAAATTATAAAACGAAATTAGATATAAAATTTCATAGTATTTTTCATTAATAATACTGTAATAGCGGATTACGTATCTATATATTTCCAGACCTTAAATTTGTCTGCTATTCTTACCGGCTAGAATTGAAGACTACGGGCTATTATATATTATTGGTGAATGTACCAGCTGACGGATACTATAAAAGATTAAGGCATGCATTTTCCCCATCCTGTTTGACAAGATAAAAGAATTTGTTCCAACTAATCTAATGCTTAAACTTCCTCCATTATTAATTCAATATCCATGACTGACTGTCTATTGTTAACATCAAATTTCTCACCTTATATATTAGTAGTAATTTCCAACCACGTTTCAAATTTAGATTTAAGCAACATTTCTCATGACTGCGTGCACTTGCTAAGCTAATGATTATTTTTGGGTGTCAATTTTGTCTCGAATGAATAACGTGACATCAATAAATTGGTTAATTAAGTATATTTTTTGATTTAATAATGTTATGAACCATTTGTCTTGTTCAAGATCTCATCTTTCCAGACACGTTATTTTTTATAATCTTTAACATTAATATCTCAAGTTGATTTTATAAAAAAAATAAAACAAAAAAATGATATAATATTTTAGAATCGAAAAAATATACAGCAGCTAGTAATCAATAGGAAATTAAATAAGAAGAAATTAACTAATGCAGTAACTATTAATCTGCACAATGGTTAATTACATAGTAAATAAGTTCCAAAGTTTAATTGAAACATCGTACTCATACAACATACTTTAAATTGTTTCTTCGTAGACTAAATGTGTTAACTTAATGATAAAAAATTTTTATTTTATCATAAAAGGTTATATGTTTAAATCTATCTCTTCATCAGGTTTTTCTTAAACCCGTAAACTAAATATATCCTAGAATTGAATCGTAATAATACATATTCTCCAAAAAAAATTTGTTTCCTCCTATATCATCATGTCTATCGAGCAGTTATAGAGTAGAACATCTATTATTAGAAAGAAAGGGAAATTATCAGTGGGAATAATACATGGAGCACTCAATTAGTGGGAACATAATATGGCACTATAGTCTATAGCAGTAGTAGTATATGGAGCATTAAACTTAATTAAGTAGTAGTATATATTTATGTTTATAGTACGAAAGAAGGATCACGCCATTTCCAGAAATTTAAATTTAGCGTCCATTTGGTCCCTAACCCATCAATTCTTTACGAAACCTGACATGATGAGAATGGAGAATTATAATAATTAGGTGTATAATCAAAAAGATAAGTGATAATAAGACTGTCGACCGTACATGCTTATATAGTAATTAACTAGTCTACAGCATATATAATTAAGTTTAGTTGCTACCAAGTACTAGTATTTGTGTGTGTGTGTATATATAAACCCACCACTAAGAAGGCCTAGAGGGATATTTATGTATGTATGTATCTCCACTCCGAAAATACTGTATTCCACGCCGTTGTTCCTCCGACTAGCTAGCTAGCACCTCCAATTAATTCCATATATACGTACAGAGACGACGAACAATACAGCTGCTGCACCTTTGTTATTTGAAGATTTTAAGGTTTGGCATTTTTATAATTAATTTATTTTGTTTGCATTTCTGAATCTTATATAGATATGTATATACATTTTTATATGGCTCTCTCTCTCTCTCTATATGTATATATACTTGCTTTAATACCATATCATATAAGTAGACAGGTAAAGACAGTCTTTGAATTCATTAGTAAATATATATTTATTTTTTTGTAATTTGTTGCCCTTTCCCACCTGTTCAATTAATCTCATATATTTTACTCTCCTCTGATTTTGTTCATTTTTTTTGTTCTTAGTGTTCTTTCTGTCTCTCTTTCCATGTGCATTATGGATGAATCTCGAGGAGGAGGAGTTGGTAGTGATGACATTACTATCATCTCGTCAAATGATCAAGTAATAGGAGGAGGAGGAGTTTCCTACAACCCAGAAAGAAAAAAAGCAAGAGAAGACCATAATAATAAATTCTTTCATGAGGTTTTCCGAAGAGTTCCGGTGAATGAGGTACATGCATACCCCTCTCTCCCTCTCTCTCTGTGTTCATGTACATCTGGGCTTTAAAAAGGTCTCCATGTCACCTTATTCTTCAATTCACCACCAAGGAGATCAGTGTTAATTTGTGGTTGGTTACTAGTAAATAATTTCTTGCATTATTTGATAGTATTACTCGAAAAATTATTTATGCTCCTGGAGTAAGTAAATCTGGAGTTTCCCCCTCTCACATACCTGTGTGACTCATCACAGGCGGACCTCACATGCATGTGAGAGGGAAGAACATACTGTTTCTTTTTTTTAGTAGCCTAATTATACTACTCCATTACATTTCAATTCTGATTGTGGACTTATAAGAAACAATTTAGAAGAGACAATGGTAGATTTTTAGGGGAATAATTAAACTCTAATATGTTACCATGCATTAGCTATCATTAGGTTATCACCTTTGGTATAACTTTTATCAACTTTATCCTCTCAATAAGAGAATAAAAGCATATTAAAGAATATTAATCATTAAAGTCAAATAATTACAGAGTTGGTATTATTTGATTTCCGCGTTTCATGATTAAATATAAGTTAAATTAGTGACTTTTGGATGGAAGCTTTTTATGCATGTGCGTGACAAAAATAATGTCCATATAGTAAGTAACCCATTAATTAAGTTTCTATTTGATGATCAAATTTACCGTGAGTAGAATTAGTTAGTATAATAAGACAGTGTCTCTCTTTGAGTCCCGGCACTCCGGAATTCGGTGTTATATGATGTGATAGTTAGAGATTCAGATTCAGAGCTTGATTTTGTAGCATATATATGTATATGCATGTTTTGGAATTACTAGTTTTTATTTCGAATTAATTAATTTTGAGTTACTGTTATTTGCCCTTTTGTTTCTGCCAAGTGGTGGCCAAATTTCCACATTTTTAATTTCCAAAATTGCACCTACCATTTACGCTTGTGTTTTTCGAATAACATAATCATATATGCCCATACAACAATGTAGTACTAAGTACTGCGCTTATGAACACAAACTATGGGAGTTTGGTAGCTAGTGGGTCCATTTCCCATATATATATATATATATTAATTTCAATGGGGAGTGGTAACTGCTTTGTTCTTCTTTTATTATTAAGTACGTCTTATTAGCATTTTAAGAAGTGTTTATTAGAGTTGTTGATTCCAATTGTCACACTACTTGAGACTAACTAAGCTTAATTGCCTTATTTGGAGAAAAAAAGGTGCAGCTTGATGCTGATGCTCACCTTTTTTCTGTCACTTTCCCTTTTTCTCATTATTTTTCAATGTATACTAACTAGCTTATTATTATTTGGATATTAATTAAAGAGAGAAAAAAAAAGAAAAAGAAAAGGAAGCTAATATTGATAAATGGAGCATGCATTATTATTATTATTACTACTTTTTGGAGCATGCATTATTATTATTACTACTTTTTGTGGAGAAAGGAAGTGGACGGTCAACAATGTTCTTTTGGTTTGGTCGGAAATGGTATTTGATATCAAATGAACTTGTTTCCTTAAATAAATTGCACCCACCACCTTTTCGGTGTTTCAAAAGATTCTCAAAAAGTTTCCGGCCCGGACCACAAAGCTTCATTAATTGTAGTCATATGGGTTAGCAAAAAGTCATCAAATAAGATAAAACCTTGCTGCTCCACCAAGTGCCTTTTCATATTCTATTTGAATATAATTGGATTCTTAATTCTAAAGCCCACTAAAGCCCTTAGCTAGAAAAAATTATTTAATATTTCAAAAATAAATAAATAATATGTTCTCTCTCACATGACATGACAGTGAAGTCCACAAATAATGGAACTCTTGTAAATCTTACTGTTATGTAAAAAAATAAAATATACAGTTCATTTATTCTTGAGATATCAAATAATTTCTCCTTTAAGAGAGAATAGTGAATTATAATTACTAGTGGCAAGAGTAAGAAATTTACCATAACATCATGATCATGTCAACTCTTACGTCCTTTCATCATGCGCGCGCGGGAACTTGCACATGCATGGCATGTCTGTGGAGCACGTGCATTTTGATTACTTGCGCAATCCTTAAATTTGTTGTTTTGATATATGTATATGACTGCGGTGTCAGTGGTTGATTTTGATGATTGTTCATGGATGCATGTATGTATGTGTGGCGTGTGCAGGTGGGAGGAAAGCATGTATGATTTTGATAGATGTACATGCATGTATGATTTTGATGATTGGCGCGTGCAGGTGGGAGGAGAGCTGCTAAAGCTGGGGAAGATCGCAATTCCAGTGGCACTGACAACCCTTTTTATGTACTCAAAGTCCATAATATCGATGCTTTATTTGGGGCACATGGGCAAAGTTGAGTTAGCTGGTGGATCTCTGGCAATTAGTTTCGCCAACATCACTGGCTTCTCAATCATGAAAGGTCTATGTATGGGCATGGACCCTATTTGTTGCCAAGCTTTTGGTGCCAAGAGATGGTCCGTTGTCAGCCAGACATACCTCAAAACTTTCCTACTACTACTATTCACCACCATTCCCATCTCCTTCCTCTGGCTCAATGTCGAACCCATCTTCCAACACTTGGGCCAGGATCACCTTATCACCAAAGTAGCCAAAAGCTACTGTGACGCCCCCAAATTCGGGTTCCAAATACCCGGATCCGGTCATCACGATCCAATACAAACATTCACCTCTAAACAACATACAATAACTAAATGCGGAATAATAAACATATGTTGTTCATTCAAAAGGTGTTACTAGTCCCAAGATACG